>CM051036.1:25140525-26340525 GCA_027627225.1 Congeria kusceri
GGTCATTTGAACGTGACCTGTTACACGATGTCTTCAGATCCTAACAATGTTAGGATTTATTTTTAATGAGATTGAGTTCACATGTGCCTGGTCTTTTCCCTCGAGCTTCTCAGCTGACCGGAAATACAAATACGCGTGAAATAACTATGGTCCGGCAACATTGACCGAAAACATTAGAAACTTCATTGAACTATATTCGGTGGTGCCCGAATAGAACAAGCTACATTTAAGGCGTGTCGCGGGAAAATCGGGGCTGAATGCTTGCACAGGCTAATACCATAAAAGCGGAAAGTGTCGTCCTGGAACATGTGGCCATAATGTGTGATTTAGAAGTGAACTCTGGGGCATTCTCTCCATGGGAGACCATGTCCCCCATATGGATCAAAGCGTTTATCTGCTTGCCTTGAACACTTCGCATAGCTGTACTAGTCTAGATAAGGTGAATAAGATTAGATGATCATGTGATTTAGGGGTATCATCCTTAATTTACACGTATAATGAAAAACAAAGAATAGTGTGGTAATAACTTAATAGATCTCTGAGTAAAACAAGACGTATACTTTCATCAAAAATGTACGTGAAGTCTGATTTGGCAGAAAGAACATTTTATCCATCATCAATCCAATAAAATTTAATATACCGGTACTAATTATCATAGATGTATAAATTTGATGGTGTTTTTTCGTGTGTCATTATCACGAACTATTTTTAATTTTGTAAATGAAGTTAATTTCTGAAAATCGTAATATGACACATATATATTTATTTATTTATTAAATTTCCTACTAACTATACGCATACTGTAAGTAACATATGGGCCGATAACGAATGGCCCGATGAAGACCAGGGTTGTTTTGGTACATGGCCCGATACGGTTTTGGGCCGTTTTGACCCGCATTCATGTATATATCCTCTATGAGTTTTCATTTCCATTACAAGTTTTGAAAGCCGCTTGATCTTAGATCTATAATACTTTAAATGGCAAGCTTGGGAAAAATTCGACGGAAGTCGGGTTTCAAATATGGAGGATGTGAATTCGCAATAACGGGAGGTAATTTCCAAGGGAGATCACCTAGTTTTGAGAAAGGCCTATACAATACTTCACATGTGCGATTCATTTGCGCTGTTTGCGCATGTAAACTTGCTGCAAAAATGTACCTAACCAGTTTGCATGAATGACCGCCATGAATGAATTCAGCAATACCGAGAAAACATTGGTGTTGCTCTTGTATTTGGACAAACATTTAAACATAATATTAAATACGGAGAGCAACAAGTGTAGTACAAAAATTCACACCAGGACATAAGCCCCTTGTTATATTTGACAGAGTGGACACAATCCCATTTGTAGATTTATCAGGGTGGACAAATGTCCCTTGATGATTATGATATAGTGGGCAAAAGCCCCTTTCTGATATTGTATATTATTGTCTATGAAGTTCAATAAAAACTTCTATAAAATCAAAGGGAAATTTTTTATTAACTGCAATCAAATGTTCACAAACTGATAACTATTATAAATTGCATTTAAGTACAGCTATACTTCAGTCTACAAAATTTTATTCCCTCTGTTAATATTAATTTTTTTTTAATTCAAGGACTACAAGGGAAAATCATCAAGGGGCTTTTGTCCATTCTGTCATATCTACCAATGGGCTTTTGTCCACTCTGTCATATCTACCAAGGGGCTTTTGTCCACTCTGTCATATCTACCAAGGGGCTTTTGTCCACTCTGTCATATCTACCAAGGGGCTTTTGTCCACTCTGTCATATCTACCAAGGGGCTTTTGTTTACCCGGTTAAGTCTACCAAGGGGCTTATGTCCATTCTGTCAAATATACCAAGGGGCTTATGACCTTGTGTGCATTTCTAGACCAAGGGGCTTTTAGGCAAGGGGCTATTGTCGGGATACGGACAGCAACAGTATGCTGAGGGAAACGAGATATGCGGCAATATCTGTTAGCGCTATCAGTTGCCAAAATGGTCATTGGCTACAAAAATTTATAATTGGCTACTAAAATTTCTAATTGGCTACTAAAATTTCTGAAACTATTTAAAAATGAAGTTAACGTGTTTTTTAACATTGATTGAGGAAAATATTTCCAAATGGCAAGCATTCTTGAAAAAAAAGAGTAAAAATTGTGGCTGCTAAATTCGTAATTCTTAGCGCTAACCTAGAATATGTATAATATTCTTATCTCCGAATGACTACAAAGAGTAAGATATGGACAGCAGACAAACAGGAAATATGTCCCTATGTTAATGTTGCTTTAGCCTCATAATTATTAATTGGATTACATAACGCCAATGTCGCTAAAAATACCTACAAAGATTCGAAATCAGTTCTTAAGAATCACATTGAATTATTTTTTTAAATATATATATTTTTTAAGGACGGCATCGAATCCCAAAATCGGTATTCGAATATTTGCATTTTGCATTTTCATTCAATCGAATATTCGCATATATTCTCATATTTACTACTTTGAGCTTTGTTATCTAGCCGCAGGGTCCACCCTGGCTCAAAATTTTCTTTAGCCAAATTTACCATTCAACATTGAATTTCTACTCATTAGAGGCATTTTATAGGGTTTTATGAAGAAAAAATTGTAGCCAATTGAAAATTTCTTTAGCCAAATAATAACATTTGTAGCCATTGGCTGATTTGGCGAATGGCAGAGTGAGCCCTGAAATTTAGCCGACATACTGTAACTTTTTGTATAAGGTTTCAGTACCTACTCCGAGTAAAATCTTCCTTAACAAATTGCACAAACATTCGAAAACATTAATGACGCGCTATTAAGCATTAAATTAAAGAAGTAAAGGTCCCTGTTTTTATTGTTCTTTTGTTGGAGAAGTTATTAATAATCCCTAACCCACATATTTCTAATCTATTTGGACACGTGCCTGTCAATAAGAATTTTTTTAATTTGAGCAATATGTCTTAGCTCAAAGTGTGATCGCACTTTTGTAATTTTGTTACACTTTTAAAGTGTAATCTCCAATTAACCATTGTGGTTTCACGTTGTCTGATGAAGGCTTGTCTTACTGGCAACTAAGACGAGTGGCCGCTGACACGTAACTGTATATTCAATATCCCTTAATCTGACACGTGGCACGGGACCATTCTATTGAAAACACGGAATAACTTTAGGTATCTATTGATAAAATCCTTTTTTATATTGAAAGAAAAATACTTTCTATGATCAGATTTTTTTTAAAGCAATACAAATCTGCGAATATTCGAATGGAGTTTTAACTATTCGAATAGCGATCATTCAATCGAATATTCGAATAGTTTTGCCATCCCTATTTTTTTTAATTCAAATTCAAATAAAATTCTACAAATAATTTTAATAGCACATTTTAATGATTCTAAAACATAATGGTGCAGAAACTTACCGAACAGCGTCAGAATAGCAATCCTATGCACCACAGTTTTCATAATGTCCAGCTGCTGTAAGTGAGTGAAGAAAAACAGTTCCGCGTTTATATTCCCGTTATGTACATGTAACCTTTAATGAAGTAAACTAATCATAATAAGAGGTCAGTATTCTCATCGAGCCAGAAACCCTTGTTTTACGCAGCTAACAATATCACTCCGCAGGTTTTTTTGTTGAAACAATTACTAGCCAATTCGTTGTTCACCTGCGTTAAAAGAGAAACCACTGACAGCGCGCAGTCGAGATACAAACAGAGATTAGAAACATGTATATAAGCCTGCGGGTACTCTCGTTTTGTTAGATAATCCATTTTTCACAAGTTATTTGTTAGATAATCCATTTTTCACAAGTTATTTGTTAGATAATCCATTTTCCACATTTATGTTATACAACAAAAATTTATTTTTACACTGATAAGAAATAGATATGTGCGATTGTTACATTTGTTGTCATATTTAATCTATGCAAATAAATGTGCGTTATTTATTATTGTTATTAGCAAAATAATATAATAATCCACATGTTATGCGTTAAATAATCCATTGTCAACATTTAGTTTATTTTCCATAAATATCAACAGCATAATAGCCTATTGTCACCCTGTCTAATAAATATTTTGTAATAATGCGATTGTTTCCAACCACTTTCATGTATTAAGTTAGATAGTACGTAGAATTTTTATTATTGTATGATCACTTCCTTTTCACATGACCTTTTGATATGTGTAATATAATATGGTCAAGACTGACGATGTACTATGTACAAGTCGTAATAAATTTCTGTTCTGTTCTGTTCTGTTTATCTCGCGGCCCCGGCGTTATCACGTGATTAAGGGTGTACGCTCGCCAGTTCACTGTTGATATATATTGCATATATACCAATAAATGTGATTTTATGAATGCGCACATTAGAGTTGAACAAGTTTGTTCGAAACTGTACACCAAGATTATTTTTTTTTATCATTAATATTTACGGAAATATTCATAAGCGAGACTTTGTAAGATTTCCAATAGAGACCGCAATATTTTTATTGAAAAGTATATACACAGCCTTTGCCTAATACAATGTCATTTCTGAACGGATTTTTCTAAATGAAGTCTTATTTTGAAGGCAATTTGAAACTGTACACCAAGAAACAAATATTGTTATTTTATTTTCAGTAGTTCCGGAGTTATTCATACATTCAAAGCGTGGCTATGTAAGATTTCAGACTAAGGCAGCAAGATTTTTCATTGAAAAGTAGCTAACCAGCCTTTGCCTAAAACTTTGTTATTTCTGAACGGATTTTGCTGAATGTAGTATCATTTTGAATGAAATTTAAAACTGAACAACATGAAATAAAGACTGCGATTTTATCTTAAATAGTTCCGGAAATATTCAGTGCGAGGTTTTGTACAATTTCAGACTAAGGCAGCAAGATTTTTATTGCAAAGTATCTAACCTGCCTTAAACTAGTACTTTGTCATTTTTGGACGGACTTTTCTGAATTAAGTTTTAATTTGAAGGCAATTTGAAAATGTACACCCAGGAATAAATATTGTTATTTTACCTAATATAAATCCGGAGTTATTCATATTTAAAGCGAGGCTATGTGAGATTTCAGACTAAGGCAGCAGGATTTTTTATTGAAAAGTATCTAACCTGCCTTTGCCTAAAACTGTGTTATTTCTGGACGGATTTTGCTGACTAAAGTCTCATTTTGACGGCTATTCAAAACTAAACAGCATGAAATAAACATTGTGATATTATCTTAAATAGTTCCGGAAATATTCAGAGCGAGGCTTTGTAAGATTTCAGACTAAGGCATCAAGATTTTTATTGAAAAATATATACCCAGCCTTTGCCTAATACTTTGTCATTTCTGGACGATTTTTCTGAAATAAGTCTTATTTTGAAGGCAATTTAAAATTGAACACCAAGAAACAAATATTGTTTTTTTTACCTTTAATATTTCCGGAGTTATTCCTATTTAAAGCGAGGTATGTGAGATTTTCATACTACGGCAGCAAGTTGTTTTATTGAAATTTAAAACTAAACATGAAATAAACACTGTGATTTTACCTTAAATAGTATAAGAAATATTCAGAGCGAGGATTTGTAAGATTTCAGACTGAGGCAGCAAGATTTTTATTGAAAAGTATATACCCAGCCTTTGCCTAAAACATTGTTATTTCTAGATAGATTTTGCTGACTAAAGTCCTATTTTGAAGGAAATTTAAAAATAAACAACATGAAATAAACACTGTGATTTTACTTTAAATAGTACAAGAAATATTCAGAGCGAGGCTTTGAAAGATTTCAGACTGAGGCAGCAAGATTTTGATTGAAAAGTATATACCCAGCCTTTGTCTAATACTTTGTCATTTCTGGACGGATTTTTCTGAATAAAGTCTTACTTTGAAGGCGATTTGAAGTTGTACACCAAGAAACTATTATTATTATTTTACCTTTAATAGTTCCGGAGTTATTAATATTTAAAGCGAGGCTATGTAAGAGTTCAGGCTGAGACAGCAAGATTGTTACTGAATTTAGTATCTAACCTGCCTTTGCCTTAAACTTAGTCATTTCTTGACGGATTCTCCCGAATAAAGTCGCATTTTGCACACTGAAGCTCCTATATCTCGTTTCGGTAAGGTGTCTTCAACCATTGTGCTGACCAGAAATAAATAAAACAAATAGAAATAGTGCTACTAAGTGTGGCTTATGATAATTTTTAACAATTTGTTGAAGGTTAAGTTAAGCACACACCAATACTACTAACTAATATGTTAAACCAATTAAATAAAAAAAAGAAGTAACAATACACGTATAACTAGGTCTACTGTTAGAGACAATCTATACATACAGTATATTAAGTTTTTGTAGGTGATGGACCCATAGAACTTCAATGCCGGTAACCCCTGACTAATATCTCCAGGTGGGCCCCTACAATACTTGCAAATATCTGTTAAAATGTCAAAATTATATTGTAAATATTAGAACGGACACATATGACTGTCCACAATACCATATCAGAATTTTTTTATAATTTTTTTTTTATAGTTTATTAAAACTGTAAATACATGTAACCATAAGATAGACTCCGTGATTATTATACATAGTGTTAGAAACACAATTATGTATTGTAAAGAATCCAAATGTCTGTGTTTGTTTATACAAAATGTGTTATTCTTGTGCTACTTTATCAACTATGTTGTCAAGTATATATGTGTATACTATGTTAGCATCACCAGTAGCCAAAATAGCCATTGGCTACTAAAATTTCGAATTGGCTACTAAATGTTCTTACTGGCTGCTGAAATTAATGTAAATATTTGAAAATGAAGCTTAATTTCACACTTTCTGAGGAAAATATTTCTTAATACCCGATTATCTTTGTAAAATAGACATTTTTGGCCACTAATTCAGATTTCTTAGCGACAACCTAGGTATATATGGGTCTAACAATCAAATATATGTGTTTGTTTGTGTATTTGTATAACTGAATATGTTAAATTACCAATAAATAAGTATATGTAAATTCAAACAATGTTTGCTAATGAATACTGTTAAAATATCATAAATATCTAATAGTACTACGTTTAGTACATATGGGTTTAATCATTTAAACTATATATATATATATATATATATATGCCGTGTCACCCTAATTTCGTGGGTCTTATTTACGTGTGTGACGCATGCGTGTTAATACATTCTGTTATCTCAACACTGAGTTGGATAAAACACAATTTATAATGTCCTCTTTTAAAACAAAGTGATTAAAAGACCGATTTTTTTTGCTATTTTTTTCATGTATATATTATGTTATTGTACATGGCCCTACTGATCCGTATCGTTTGGAAGCTTCTCATAATTTCGTGGGTTCTGATTGGCCGGCCTACTTTGGTTGTGGAAGAGTGTTTACAGCATCAATTTAGTTTCACTTTGTTTGTGCTGGACCCTGTGCTGATCAACAACCGAAAATCTTGGTGAAAACTAGTTTTTTTGAAAATTGTATCATTATAAATACACACTCCTTATCATATTTTTTAAAAGGTGACAATATTGGCCGGACGAAATCTACACACTTGTTCAATTTTCGTTGTGCAGTTTTAACTTAGGCCTCATGAATCTATAAATATTCTATTGTGTTTGTTATTGGTCTTAAATACTAAATAAATGACAAAATTGCACACAGCGATTCATCGGTAGGAATGCTAACTTAAAGTTAAAAGTTTGAAAATGTCAGTCAAATTTAGGGAAGGGGGTGTTGTTTATATATATTTTTTAACGAAAGTAGCAAAATTCCATTGAGAAATAAACACAAGGGAGATAATCATACATGTGCAATTATCCTTGGAAAACTGCTCTAAATATACGATTTTTATAGAACGAAATTTCATGAATTAAATTTCAAAGTAGTTGTTGTGTAGTGAATAATTTGTGTATTTAATGTCATTAATTGGTGATTTAAATGACCAAGTCACTCACTGGTTGACATTTAATATGATTTCCTTTTTAGATACTGCAAAAATATACAATTAAGTTAAAAGTTATAGTAATTCGGATGCACGAGCGAAAATTCTATTAGTTTTAAACAGCCACGAAATTATGGTAACCCACGAAATTATGGTAATTAGGCATTGCAACCAGACTATACACAACCGTATGTTAGCATAACCCATTCGAGCAAATATTCTTGGTTTAAACTTTGACAAAATTTAAAAGCAGTACATCCACACAAAAAGTAAAATAAATAAAATAAAATTAAACTACAAATTACAATTAAATTATAAGACCATATCAAATTGCTACTTTATGCCTGGAGGTTGGGTATAGTCTAAAATTTTGTTATATAACAAAAAATATTGAATATGTTTATAAATTTACTGAGAAGCTTTGAGCACTATATGCAATAGTTATATAGAACAGAATACCTTGTGAAACTGCAGACGATGATCCACTTCTGTTTTCAGCCCGAAAGATTATTTTGAACCTCTTTAATAATTGACGATGATCCACTTCTGTTTTCAGCCCGAAAGATTATTTTGAACCTCTTTAATAATATCATTAATGACAATGTTCAAGATAAACAGCAATTTTGTTCAACGGTAAACCACGTGAAACTTTCCGTTATAGGTTAGATACCAGTAAATCATTGTGTAAATCAAAGTAGTGCCTATTACTAAAGAGTTCCTCTTCTCTTCTGGCATAAAAGCCATTTAGGTATCTCAGACATGCCTTTTGTGGTTATTTCTATTATCCTATGCGTGTCTGCAACATTTTGGTGCATTTCATTGGAGGCTAACTTGAAAGGTGAACTTTTGGGGTGTGTTTACTGTGGTATGGGGCTTTTGTCGAAACATGACTGCCGAAATCCTGTTTTCTACCGGTGCCTGCATTCAAGTGAGATGCATTTTCTTAGAAGTAACATGACATATCTTTTTAATTGCAAATTTTGGAAGAGGATAGATTGATCTTTAAATTGATACCAGGCTTGCACAATCTCAAATAAAGGAAATGCTAGAAAAATGCTTGGAAAGTTTGCCGTTTTATAATGGGACCGAAAGGGAATTGGATTTACTGGTTTCTAACCTTTAAGAAAACCAGGGACCGGCCCTTTACCGTTCACTTATACATAAAATCACAATGTAACTGTGTTATTTTATTGCGTTTATTACTTTTCACGGAAATAAATGTGAATAATATCGTAACTGACACGTTATCTACACTTTTTTAAAAGCGAAATCTATTTTTTCGGCTTAAAAAATGAAAAAGGTACGGAAACTCGCCTTATGCAGCTCACAGCACATCGAATCGTGTTATACGCGAATATTACACCTGTTATACCTTATTACTGTCCATTGCATTAAAAGAAGTCTAAATGAACTGGTATTTTGACTGGTTTATGTGATTTAGGTGCGAATTTTAGTTCACGCTCCCCATACAATCCAAGTACTCAAGCGCAAGCCAGATGGCTTATCATGTGTTATTCTCAAATGCGTTTTGGGGGCATTTCTACTGAGCGGATCGACCTGAAATTTTGCATTTGTGGTACAAGTAGGTTAATAATGATGTACAAGAATTTCTTTCATGATAGAAAAATGTTGAGTTTTCTTTAAGGTTAGATACCAGTAAATCATTGTGTATCCCTCCGTAGACCATTCAAAAGTAGTGCCTATTACTAAAGAGTTCCTCTTTTCTTCTGGCATAAAAGCCATTTAGGTATCTGAGACATGCGTTTTGTGGTTATTTCTATTATCCTATGCGTGTCTGCAACATTTTGGTGCATTTCATTGGAGGATAACTTGAAAGTTGAACTTTTTGGTGTGTTTACTGTGGTATGGGGCTTTTGTCGAAATATGACTGCCGAAACCCTGTTTTCTACCGGTGCCTGCATTCAAGTGAGATGCATTTTCTTAGAAGTAACATGACATATCTTTTTTATAGCAAATTTTGGGAGAGGATAGATTGATCTTTAAATTGATACCAGGCTTGCACAATCTGAAATAAAGGAAATGCTAGAACAATGCTTGGAAAGTCTGCCGTTTTATAATGGAAACCCTATGGGAATTGGATTTACCTTTAAGAAAACCAGGGACCGGCCCTTTAGGGTCCACTTATACATAAAATCACAATGTAACTGTGTTATTTCATTCCGTTTATTACTTTTCACGGAAATAAATGTGAATAATATCGTAACTGACACATTTATCTACACTTTTTAAAGCGAAACCTGTTTTTTTTCGGGTAAAAAACCCCACAAAAGTACGGAAACTCGCTTTATGCAGCTCACAGCACATCGAATCATGTTATACGCGAATATTTACACGTTTTATACCATATTACTGTCCATTGCATTAAAATAAGTCTAAATGAACAGGTATTTTGACTGGTTTATGTGATTTAGGTGCGAATTTTAGTTCACGCTCTCCATACAATCCAAGTACTCAAGCGCAAGCCAGATGGCTTATCATGTGTCATTCTCAAATGCGTTTCTGGGGCATTTCTACTTAGCGGATCGACCTGAAATTTTGCATTTGTGGTACGAGTAAGTTAATAATTATGTAGAAGAGTTTTTTTCATGATAGCAAAATGATGAGTTTTCTTTAAGGTTAGATACCAGTAAATCATTGTGTATGCATCCGCGGTCCATTCAAAAGTAGTGCCTATTACTAAAGAGTTCCTCTTCTCTTCTGGCATAAAAGCCATTCAGGTATCACAGACATGCCCTTTGTGGTTCTTTCTGTTATCCTATGCGTGTCTGCAACATTTTGGTGCAATTCATTGGAGGCTAACTTAAAAGGTGAACTTTTGGGGTGTGTTTACTGTGGT
Organism: Congeria kusceri; assembly: GCA_027627225.1. Lineage (NCBI taxonomy): Eukaryota > Metazoa > Mollusca > Bivalvia > Myida > Dreissenidae > Congeria > Congeria kusceri. Next base: position 25,151,286 of record CM051036.1, read on the forward strand.
ATGGGGCTTTTGTCGAAATCTGACTGCCGAAACCCTGTTTTCTACCGGTGCCTGCATTGAAGAGAGATGCATTTTCTTAGAAGTAACATGACATATCTTTTTAATTGCAAATTTTGGAAGAGGATAGATTGATCTTTAAATTGATACCAGGCTTGCACAATCTCAAATAAAGGAAATGCTAGAAAAATGCTTGGAACGTTTGCCGTTTTATAATGGGACCCTATGGGAATTGGATTACTGGTTTCTAATGTTTAAGAAAACAAGGGACCGGCCCTTTAGGGTCCACTTATACATAAAATCAGAATGTAACTGTGTTATTTTATTGCCTTTATTTCTTTCCACGGAAATAAAAGTGAATAATATAGTAACTAACACGTTATCTACTCTTTTTTAAGCGAAACCTGTTTTTTCGGGTAAAAAAAAAAATCATCGAATCATGTTATACGCGAATATTACACGTTTTATACCTTATTACTGTCCATTGCATTAAAAGAAGTCTAAATGAACTGGTATTTTGACTGGTTTATGTGATTTATGTGCGAATTTTAGTTCACGCTCCCCATACAATCCAAGTACTCAAGCGCAAGCCAGATGGCTTATCATGTGTTATTCACAAATGCGTTTTGGGGGCATTTCAACTTAGCGGATCGACCTGAAATTTTGCATTTGTGGTACAAGTAGGTTAAAAATGATGTAGAAGAGTTTTTTTCATGATAGCAAAATGTTGAGTTTTTTTAAGAAAACCAGGGTCCGGCCCTTTGGGGTCCACTTATATATAAAATCACAATGTAACTGTGTTATTTTATTGCGTTTATTACTTTTCACGGAAATAAATGTGAATAATATCGTAACTGACACGTTATCTACACGTTTTTAAGCGAAACCTGTTTTTTCGGGTTAAAAAATGAAAAAAAAGTACGGAAACTCGCTTTATGCAGCTCATAGCACATCGAATCATGTTATACGCGAATATTACACGTTTTATACCTTATTACTGTCCATTGCATTAAAATAAGTCTAAATGAGCTGGTATTTTGACTGGTTTATGTGATTTAGGTGCGAAATTTAGTTCACGCTCCCAATACAATCCAAGTACTGAAGCGCAAGCCAGATGGCTTATCATGTGTCATTCTCAAATGCGTTTTGGGGGGCATTTCTACTTAGCGGATCGACCTGAAATTTTGCATTTGTGGTATAAGTAGGCTATTAATAATGTAGAAGAGTTTTGTTCATGAAAGCAAAATGTGTAGTTTTCTTTAAGGTTAGATACCAGTAAATTGGGTATCCCTCCGTGGTCCATTCAAAAGTAGTGCCTATTGCTAAAGAGTTCCTCTTCTCTTCGGGCATAAAAGCCATTTAGGTATCTCAGACATGCCTTTTGTGGTTATTTCTATTTTCCTATGCGTGTCTGCAACATTTTGGTGCATTTCATTGGAGGCTAACTTGAAAGGTGAACTTTTGGGGTGTGTTTACTGTGGTATGGGGCTTTTATCGAAATATGACTGCCGAAACCCTGTTTTCTACCGGTGCCTGTATTCAAGTGAGATGCATTTTCTTAGAAGTAAATGACATATCTTTTTATTGCAAATTTTGGAAGAGGATAGATTGATCTTTAAATTGATACCAGGCTTGCACAATCTCAAATAAAGGAAATGCTAGAAAAATGCTTGGAAAGTTTGCCGTTTTATAATGGGACCCTATGGGAATTGGATTTGCTGGTTTCTAACCTTTAAGAAAACCAGGCACCGGCCCTTTAGTGTCCACTTATACATAAAATCACAATGTAACTATGTTATTTTATTGCGTTTATTACTTTTCACGGAAATAAATGTTAATAATATCGTAACTGACACGTTATCTACACTTTTTTTAAGCGAAACCTGTTTTTTCGGTTAAAAAAAAAAAAGAAAAAATGTAAGGAAACTGGCCTTATGCAGCTCACAGCACATCGAATCAAGTTATATGCGAATATTACACGTTTTATACCTTATTACTGTCCATTGCATTAAAATAAGTCTAAATGAACTGGTATTTTGACTGGTTTATGTGATTTAGGTGCGAATTTTAGTACACGCTCACCATACAATCCAAGTACTCAAGCGCAAGCCAGAGGCTTATCATGTGTTATTCTCAAGTGCGTTTTGGGGGCATTTCTACTTAGCGGATCGACCTGAAATTTTGCATTTGTGGTAAAAGTAGGTTATTAATGATGTAGAAGAGTTTTTTTCATGATAGCAAAATGTTGAGTTTTCTTTAAGAAAACCAGGCACCGGCCCTTTAGGCTCCACTTATACATATAATAACAATGTAAAACTGTGTTATTTTATTGCGTATATTACTTTTCACGGAAATAAATGTGAATAATATCGTAACTGACACGTTATCTACACTTTTTTAAGCGAAACCTGTTTTTTCGTCTAAAAAATTGAAAAAAAAAGTACGGAAACTCGCCTTATGCAGCTCACAGCACATCGAATCATGTTACACGCGAATATGATACGTTTTATACCTTATTACTGTCCATTGCATTAAAATAAGTCTAAATGAGCTGGTATTTTGACTGGTTTATGTGATTTAGGTGCGAATTTTAGTTCACGCTCCCCATACAATCCAAGTACTCAAGCGCAAGCCAGATGGCTTATCATGTGTTATTCTCAAATGCGGTTTTGGGTCATTTATACTTAGCGGATCGACCTGAAATTTTGCATTTGTGGTACAAGTAGGTTAATAATGATGTAGAAGAGTTTTTTTCATGATAGCAAAATGTTTAGTTTTTTTAAGCAAACCAGGGTCCGGCCCTTTGGGGTCCACTTATATATAAAATCACAATGTAAGTGTGTTATTTTATTGCGTTTATTACTTCTCACGGAAATAAATGTGAATAATATCGTAACTGGCACGTTATCTACACGTTTTTAAGCGAAACCTGTTTTTTCGGGTTAAAAAATGAAAAAGAAAGTACGGAAACTCGCTTTATGCAGCTCACAGCACATCGAATCGTGTTATACGCGAATATTACACGTTTTATACCTTATTACTGTCCATTGCATTTAAATAAGTCTAATTGAACTGGTATTTTGACTGGTTTTTGTGATTTAGGTGCGAATTTTAGTTCACGCTCCCCATACAATCCAAGTACTCAAGCGCAAGCCAGATGGCTTATCATGTGTTATTCTCAAATGCGGTTTTGGGTCATTTATACTTAGCGGATCGACCTGAAATTTTGCATTTGTGGTACAAGTAGGTTAATAATGATGTAGAAGAGTTTTTTTCATGATAGCCAAATGTTGAATTTTCTTTAAGAAAACCAGGGACCGGCCCTTTAGTATCCACTTATACATAAAATGACCATGTAACTGTGTTATTTTATTGCGTTTATTACTTTTCACGGAAATAAATGTGAATAATATCGTAACTGACACGTTATCTACACGTTTTTAAGCGAAACCTGTTTTTTCGGGTTAAAAAATGAAAAAAAAGTACGGAAACTCGCTTTATGCAGCTCATAGCACATCGAATCATGTTATACGCGAATATTACACGTTTTATACCTTATTACTGTCCATTGCATTAAAATAAGTCTAAATGAGCTGGTATTTTGACTGGTTTATGTGATTTCGGTGCGAAATTTAGTTCACGCTCCCCATACAATCCAAGTACTGAAGCGCAAGCCAGATGGCTTATCATGTGTCATTCTCAAATGCGTTTTGGGGGGCATTTCTACTTAGCGGATCGACCTGAAATTTTGCATTTGTGGTATAAGTAGGCTATTAATAATGTAGAAGAGTTTTGTTCATGAAAGCAAAATGTGTAGTTTTCTTTAAGGTTAGATACCAGTAAATTGGGTATCCCTCCGTGGTCCATTCAAAAGTAGTGCCTATTGCTAAAGAGTTCCTCTTCTCTTCGGGCATAAAAGCCATTTAGGTATCTCAGACATGCCTTTTGTGGTTATTTCTATTTTCCTATGCGTGTCTGCAACATTTTGGTGCATTTCATTGGAGGCTAACTTGAAAGGTGAACTTTTGGGGTGTGTTTACTGTGGTATGGGGCTTTTATCGAAATATGACTGCCGAAACCCTGTTTTCTACCGGTGCCTGTATTCAAGTGAGATGCATTTTCTTAGAAGTAAATGACATATCTTTTTATTGCAAATTTTGGAAGAGGATAGATTGATCTTTAAATTGATACCAGGCTTGCACAATCTCAAATAAAGGAAATGCTAGAAAAATGCTTGGAAAGTTTGCCGTTTTATAATGGGACCCTATGGGAATTGGATTTGCTGGTTTCTAACCTTTAAGAAAACCAGGCACCGGCCCTTTAGTGTCCACTTATACATAAAATCACAATGTAACTATGTTATTTTATTGCGTTTATTACTTTTCACGGAAATAAATGTTAATAATATCGTAACTGACACGTTATCTAAACTTTTTTTAAGCGGAACCTGTTTTTTCGGTTTAAAAAAAAAAAAAAAAATGTAAGGAAACTGGCCTTATGCAGCTCACAGCACATCGAATCAAGTTATATGCGAATATTACACGTTTTATACCTTATTACTGTCCATTGCATTAAAATAAGTCTAAATGAACTGGTATTTTGACTGGTTTATGTGATTTAGGTGCGAATTTTAGTACACGCTCACCATACAATCCAAGTACTCAAGCGCAAGCCAGAGGCTTATCATGTGTTATTCTCAAGTGCGTTTTGGGGGCATTTCTACTTAGCGGATCGACCTGAAATTTTGCATTTGTGGTACAAGTAGGTTAATAATGATGTCGAAGAGTTTTTTTCATGATAGCAAAATGTTTAGTTTTTTTAAGCAAACCAGGGTCCGGCCCTTTGGGGTCCACTTATATATAAAATCACAATGTAAGTGTGTTATTTTATTGCGTTTATTACTTCTCACGAAAATAAATGTGAATAATATCGTAACTGGCACGTTATCTACACGTTTTTAAGCGAAACCTGTTTTTTCGGGTTAAGAAATGAAAAAGAAAGTACGGAAACTCGCTTTATGCAGCTCACAGCACATCGAATCGTGTTATACGCGAATATTACACGTTTTATACCTTATTACTGTCCATTGCATTTAAATAAGTCTAATTGAACTGGTATTTTGACTGGTTTTTGTGATTTAGGTGCGAATTTTAGTTCACGCTCCCCATACAATCCAAGTACTCAAGCGCAAGCCAGATGGCTTATCATGTGTTATTCTCAAATGCGGTTTTGGGTCATTTATACTTAGCGGATCGACCTGAAATTTTGCATTTGTGGTACAAGTAGGTTAATAATGATGTAGAAGAGTTTTTTTCATGATAGCCAAATGTTGAATTTTCTTTAAGAAAACCAGGACCGGCCCTTTAGTATCCACTTATACATAAAATGACCATGTAACTGTGTTATTTTATTGCGTTTATTACTTTTCACGGAAATAAATGTGAATAATATCGTAACTGACACGTTATCTACACGTTTTAAGCGAAACCTGTTTTTTCGGGTTAAAAAATGAAAAAAAGTACGGAAACTCGCTTTATGCAGCTCATAGCACATCGAATCATGTTATACGCGAAATATTACACGTTTTATACCTTATTACTGTCCATTGCATTAAAATAAGTCTAAATGAGCTGGTATTTTGACTGGTTTATGTGATTTAGGTGCGAAATTTAGTTCACGCTCCAATACAATCCAAGTACTGAAGCGCAAGCCAGATGGCTTATCATGTGTCATTCTCAAATGCGTTTTGGGGGGCATTTCTACTTAGCGGATCGACCTGAAATTTTGCATTTGTGGTATAAGTAGGCTATTAATAATGTAGAAGAGTTTTGTTCATGAAAGCAAAATGTGTAGTTTTCTTTAAGGTTAGATACCAGTAAATTGGGTATCCCTCCGTGGTCCATTCAAAAGTAGTGCCTATTGCTAAAGAGTTCCTCTTCTCTTCGGGCATAAAAGCCATTTAGGTATCTCAGACATGCCTTTTGTGGTTATTTCTATTTTCCTATGCGTGTCTGCAACATTTTGGTGCATTTCATTGGAGGCTAACTTGAAAGGTGAACTTTTGGGGTGTGTTTACTGTGGTATGGGGCTTTTATCGAAATATGACTGCCGAAACCCTGTTTTCTACCGGTGCCTGTATTCAAGTGAGATGCATTTTCTTAGAAGTAAATGACATATCTTTTTATTGCAAATTTTGGAAGAGGATAGATTGATCTTTAAATTGATACCAGGCTTGCACAATCTCAAATAAAGGAAATGCTAGAAAAATGCTTGGAAAGTTTGCCGTTTTATAATGGGACCCTATGGGAATTGGATTTGCTGGTTTCTAACCTTTAAGAAAACCAGGCACCGGCCCTTTAGTGTCCACTTATACATAAAATCACAATGTAACTATGTTATTTTATTGCGTTTATTACTTTTCACGGAAATAAATGTTAATAATATCGTAACTGACACGTTATCTACACTTTTTTTAAGCGAAACCTGTTTTTTCGGTTAAAAAAAAAAAAGAAAAAATGTAAGGAAACTGGCCTTATGCAGCTCACAGCACATCGAATCAAGTTATATGCGAATATTACACGTTTTATACCTTATTACTGTCCATTGCATTAAAATAAGTCTAAATGAACTGGTATTTTGACTGGTTTATGTGATTTAGGTGCGAATTTTAGTACACGCTCACCATACAATCCAAGTACTCAAGCGCAAGCCAGAGGCTTATCATGTGTTATTCTCAAGTGCGTTTTGGGGGCATTTCTACTTAGCGGATCGACCTGAAATTTTGCATTTGTGGTAAAAGTAGGTTATTAATGATGTAGAAGAGTTTTTTTCATGATAGCAAAATGTTGAGTTTTCTTTAAGAAAACCAGGCACCGGCCCTTTAGGCTCCACTTATACATATAATAACAATGTAAAACTGTGTTATTTTATTGCGTATATTACTTTTCACGGAAATAAATGTGAATAATATCGTAACTGACACGTTATCTACACTTTTTTAAGCGAAACCTGTTTTTTCGTCTAAAAAATTGAAAAAAAAAGTACGGAAACTCGCCTTATGCAGCTCACAGCACATCGAATCATGTTACACGCGAATATGATACGTTTTATACCTTATTACTGTCCATTGCATTAAAATAAGTCTAAATGAGCTGGTATTTTGACTGGTTTATGTGATTTAGGTGCGAATTTTAGTTCACGCTCCCCATACAATCCAAGTACTCAAGCGCAAGCCAGATGGCTTATCATGTGTTATTCTCAAATGCGGTTTTGGGTCATTTATACTTAGCGGATCGACCTGAAATTTTGCATTTGTGGTACAAGTAGGTTAATAATGATGTAGAAGAGTTTTTTTCATGATAGCAAAATGTTTAGTTTTTTTAAGCAAACCAGGGTCCGGCCCTTTGGGGTCCACTTATATATAAAATCACAATGTAAGTGTGTTATTTTATTGCGTTTATTACTTCTCACGGAAATAAATGTGAATAATATCGTAACTGGCACGTTATCTACACGTTTTTAAGCGAAACCTGTTTTTTCGGGTTAAAAAATGAAAAAGAAAGTACGGAAACTCGCTTTATGCAGCTCACAGCACATCGAATCGTGTTATACGCGAATATTACACGTTTTATACCTTATTACTGTCCATTGCATTTAAATAAGTCTAATTGAACTGGTATTTTGACTGGTTTTTGTGATTTAGGTGCGAATTTTAGTTCACGCTCCCCATACAATCCAAGTACTCAAGCGCAAGCCAGATGGCTTATCATGTGTTATTCTCAAATGCGGTTTTGGGTCATTTATACTTAGCGGATCGACCTGAAATTTTGCATTTGTGGTACAAGTAGGTTAATAATGATGTAGAAGAGTTTTTTTCATGATAGCCAAATGTTGAATTTTCTTTAAGAAAACCAGGGACCGGCCCTTTAGTATCCACTTATACATAAAATGACCATGTAACTGTGTTATTTTATTGCGTTTATTACTTTTCACGGAAATAAATGTGAATAATATCGTAACTGACACGTTATCTACACGTTTTTAAGCGAAACCTGTTTTTTCGGGTTAAAAAATGAAAAAAAAGTACGGAAACTCGCTTTATGCAGCTCATAGCACATCGAATCATGTTATACGCGAATATTACACGTTTTATACCTTATTACTGTCCATTGCATTAAAATAAGTCTAAATGAGCTGGTATTTTGACTGGTTTATGTGATTTCGGTGCGAAATTTAGTTCACGCTCCCAATACAATCCAAGTACTGAAGCGCAAGCCAGATGGCTTATCATGTGTCATTCTCAAATGCGTTTTGGGGGGCATTTCTACTTAGCGGATCGACCTGAAATTTTGCATTTGTGGTATAAGTAGGCTATTAATAATGTAGAAGAGTTTTGTTCATGAAAGCAAAATGTGTAGTTTTCTTTAAGGTTAGATACCAGTAAATTGGGTATCCCTCCGTGGTCCATTCAAAAGTAGTGCCTATTGCTAAAGAGTTCCTCTTCTCTTCGGGCATAAAAGCCATTTAGGTATCTCAGACATGCCTTTTGTGGTTATTTCTATTTTCCTATGCGTGTCTGCAACATTTTGGTGCATTTCATTGGAGGCTAACTTGAAAGGTGAACTTTTGGGGTGTGTTTACTGTGGTATGGGGCTTTTATTGAAATATGACTGCCGAAACCCTGTTTTCTACCGGTGCCTGTATTCAAGTGAGATGCATTTTCTTAGAAGTAAATGACATATCTTTTTATTGCAAATTTTGGAAGAGGATAGATTGATCTTTAAATTGATACCAGGCTTGCACAATCTCAAATAAAGGAAATGCTAGAAAAATGCTTGGAAAGTTTGCCGTTTTATAATGGGACCCTATGGGAATTGGATTTGCTGGTTTCTAACCTTTAAGAAAACCAGGCACCGGCCCTTTAGTGTCCACTTATACATAAAATCACAATGTAACTATGTTATTTTATTGCGTTTATTACTTTTCACGGAAATAAATGTTAATAATATCGTAACTGACACGTTATCTAAACTTTTTTTAAGCGGAACCTGTTTTTTCGGTTTAAAAAAAAAAAAATAAAATGTAAGGAAACTGGCCTTATACAGCTCACAGCACATCGAATCAAGTTATATGCGAATATTACACGTTTTATACCTTATTACTGTCCATTGCATTAAAATAAGTCTAAATGAACTGGTATTTTGACTGGTTTATGTGATTTAGGTGCGAATTTTAGTACACGCTCACCATACAATCCAAGTACTCAAGCGCAAGCCAGAGGCTTATCATGTGTTATTCTCAAGTGCGTTTTGGGGGCATTTCTACTTAGCGGATCGACCTGAAATTTTGCATTTGTGGTACAAGTAGGTTAATAATGATGTCGAAGAGTTTTTTTCATGATAGCAAAATGTTTAGTTTTTTTAAGCAAACCAGGGTCCGGCCCTTTGGGGTCCACTTATATATAAAATCACAATGTAAGTGTGTTATTTTATTGCGTTTATTACTTCTCACGAAAATAAATGTGAATAATATCGTAACTGGCACGTTATCTACACGTTTTTAAGCGAAACCTGTTTTTTCGGGTTAAAAAATGAAAAAGAAAGTACGGAAACTCGCTTTATGCAGCTCACAGCACATCGAATCGTGTTATACGCGAATATTACACGTTTTATACCTTATTACTGTCCATTGCATTTAAATAAGTCTAATTGAACTGGTATTTTGACTGGTTTTTGTGATTTAGGTGCGAATTTTAGTTCACGCTCCCCATACAATCCAAGTACTCAAGCGCAAGCCAGATGGCTTATCATGTGTTATTCTCAAATGCGGTTTTGGGTCATTTATACTTAGCGGATCGACCTGAAATTTTGCATTTGTGGTACAAGTAGGTTAATAATGATGTAGAAGAGTTTTTTTCATGATAGCCAAATGTTGAATTTTCTTTAAGAAAACCAGGGACCGGCCCTTTAGTATCCACTTATACATAAAATGACCATGTAACTGTGTTATTTTATTGCGTTTATTACTTTTCACGGAAATAAATGTGAATAATATCGTAACTGACACGTTATCTACACGTTTTTAAGCGAAACCTGTTTTTTCGGGTTAAAAAATGAAAAAAAAGTACGGAAACTCGCTTTATGCAGCTCATAGCACATCGAATCATGTTATACGCGAATATTACACGTTTTATACCTTATTACTGTCCATTGCATTAAAATAAGTCTAAATGAGCTGGTATTTTGACTGGTTTATGTGATTTCGGTGCGAAATTTAGTTCACGCTCCCCATACAATCCAAGTACTGAAGCGCAAGCCAGATGGCTTATCATGTGTCATTCTCAAATGCGTTTTGGGGGGCATTTCTACTTAGCGGATCGACCTGAAATTTTGCATTTGTGGTATAAGTAGGCTATTAATAATGTAGAAGAGTTTTGTTCATGAAAGCAAAATGTGTAGTTTTCTTTAAGGTTAGATACCAGTAAATTGGGTATCCCTCCGTGGTCCATTCAAAAGTAGTGCCTATTGCTAAAGAGTTCCTCTTCTCTTCGGGCATAAAAGCCATTTAGGTATCTCAGACATGCCTTTTGTGGTTATTTCTATTTTCCTATGCGTGTCTGCAACATTTTGGTGCATTTCATTGGAGGCTAACTTGAAAGGTGAACTTTTGGGGTGTGTTTACTGTGGTATGGGGCTTTTATCGAAATATGACTGCCGAAACCCTGTTTTCTACCGGTGCCTGTATTCAAGTGAGATGCATTTTCTTAGAAGTAAATGACATATCTTTTTATTGCAAATTTTGGAAGAGGATAGATTGATCTTTAAATTGATACCAGGCTTGCACAATCTCAAATAAAGGAAATGCTAGAAAAATGCTTGGAAAGTTTGCCGTTTTATAATGGGACCCTATGGGAATTGGATTTGCTGGTTTCTAACCTTTAAGAAAACCAGGCACCGGCCCTTTAGTGTCCACTTATACATAAAATCACAATGTAACTATGTTATTTTATTGCGTTTATTACTTTTCACGGAAATAAATGTTAATAATATCGTAACTGACACGTTATCTAAACTTTTTTTAAGCGGAACCTGTTTTTTCGGTTTAAAAAAAAAAAAAAAAAATGTAAGGAAACTGGCCTTATGCAGCTCACAGCACATCGAATCAAGTTATATGCGAATATTACACGTTTTATACCTTATTACTGTCCATTGCATTAAAATAAGTCTAAATGAACTGGTATTTTGACTGGTTTATGTGATTTAGGTGCGAATTTTAGTACACGCTCACCATACAATCCAAGTACTCAAGCGCAAGCCAGAGGCTTATCATGTGTTATTCTCAAGTGCGTTTTGGGGGCATTTCTACTTAGCGGATCGACCTGAAATTTTGCATTTGTGGTACAAGTAGGTTAATAATGATGTCGAAGAGTTTTTTTCATGATAGCAAAATGTTTAGTTTTTTTAAGCAAACCAGGGTCCGGCCCTTTGGGGTCCACTTATATATAAAATCACAATGTAAGTGTGTTATTTTATTGCGTTTATTACTTCTCACGAAAATAAATGTGAATAATATCGTAACTGGCACGTTATCTACACGTTTTTAAGCGAAACCTGTTTTTTCGGGTTAAGAAATGAAAAAGAAAGTACGGAAACTCGCTTTATGCAGCTCACAGCACATCGAATCGTGTTATACGCGAATATTACACGTTTTATACCTTATTACTGTCCATTGCATTTAAATAAGTCTAATTGAACTGGTATTTTGACTGGTTTTTGTGATTTAGGTGCGAATTTTAGTTCACGCTCCCCATACAATCCAAGTACTCAAGCGCAAGCCAGATGGCTTATCATGTGTTATTCTCAAATGCGGTTTTGGGTCATTTATACTTAGCGGATCGACCTGAAATTTTGCATTTGTGGTACAAGTAGGTTAATAATGATGTCGAAGAGTTTTTTTCATGATAGCAAAATGTTTAGTTTTTTTAAGCAAACCAGGGTCCGGCCCTTTGGGGTCCACTTATATATAAAATCACAATGTAAGTGTGTTATTTTATTGCGTTTATTACTTCTCACGGAAATAAATGTGAATAATATCGTAACTGGCACGTTATCTACACGTTTTTAAGCGAAACCTGTTTTTTCGGGTTAAAAAATGAAAAAGAAAGTACGGAAACTCGCTTTATGCAGCTCACAGCACATCGAATCGTGTTATACGCGAATATTACACGTTTTATACCTTATTACTGTCCATTGCATTTAAATAAGTCTAATTGAACTGGTATTTTGACTGGTTTTTGTGATTTAGGTGCGAATTTTAGTTCACGCTCCCCATACAATCCAAGTACTCAAGCGCAAGCCAGATGGCTTATCATGTGTTATTCTCAAATGCGGTTTTGGGTCATTTATACTTAGCGGATCGACCTGAAATTTTGCATTTGTGGTACAAGTAGGTTAATAATGATGTAGAAGAGTTTTTTTCATGATAGCCAAATGTTGAATTTTCTTTAAGAAAACCAGGGACCGGCCCTTTAGTATCCACTTATACATAAAATGACCATGTAACTGTGTTATTTTATTGCGTTTATTACTTTTCACGGAAATAAATGTGAATAATATCGTAACTGACACGTTATCTACACGTTTTTAAGCGAAACCAGTTTTTTCGGGTTAAAAAATGAAAAAAAAGTACGGAAACTCGCTTTATGCAGCTCATAGCACATCGAATCATGTTATACGCGAATATTACACGTTTTATACCTTATTACTGTCCATTGCATTAAAATAAGTCTAAATGAGCTGGTATTTTGACTGGTTTATGTGATTTCGGTGCGAAATTTAGTTCACGCTCCCCATACAATCCAAGTACTGAAGCGCAAGCCAGATGGCTTATCATGTGTCATTCTCAAATGCGTTTTGGGGGGCATTTCTACTTAGCGGATCGACCTGAAATTTTGCATTTGTGGTATAAGTAGGCTATTAATAATGTAGAAGAGTTTTGTTCATGAAAGCAAAATGTGTAGTTTTCTTTAAGGTTAGATACCAGTAAATTGGGTATCCCTCCGTGGTCCATTCAAAAGTAGTGCCTATTGCTAAAGAGTTCCTCTTCTCTTCGGGCATAAAAGCCATTTAGGTATCTCAGACATGCCTTTTGTGGTTATTTCTATTTTCCTATGCGTGTCTGCAACATTTTGGTGCATTTCATTGGAGGCTAACTTGAAAGGTGAACTTTTGGGGTGTGTTTACTGTGGTATGGGGCTTTTATCGAAATATGACTGCCGAAACCCTGTTTTCTACCGGTGCCTGTATTCAAGTGAGATGCATTTTCTTAGAAGTAAATGACATATCTTTTTATTGCAAATTTTGGAAGAGGATAGATTGATCTTTAAATTGATACCAGGCTTGCACAATCTCAAATAAAGGAAATGCTAGAAAAATGCTTGGAAAGTTTGCCGTTTTATAATGGGACCCTATGGGAATTGGATTTGCTGGTTTCTAACCTTTAAGAAAACCAGGCACCGGCCCTTTAGTGTCCACTTATACATAAAATCACAATGTAACTATGTTATTTTATTGCGTTTATTACTTTTCACGGAAATAAATGTTAATAATATCGTAACTGACACGTTATCTACACTTTTTTTAAGCGAAACCTGTTTTTTCGGTTAAAAAAAAAAAAGAAAAAATGTAAGGAAACTGGCCTTATGCAGCTCACAGCACATCGAATCAAGTTATATGCGAATATTACACGTTTTATACCTTATTACTGTCCATTGCATTAAAATAAGTCTAAATGAACTGGTATTTTGACTGGTTTATGTGATTTAGGTGCGAATTTTAGTACACGCTCACCATACAATCCAAGTACTCAAGCGCAAGCCAGAGGCTTATCATGTGTTATTCTCAAGTGCGTTTTGGGGGCATTTCTACTTAGCGGATCGACCTGAAATTTTGCATTTGTGGTAAAAGTAGGTTATTAATGATGTAGAAGAGTTTTTTTCATGATAGCAAAATGTTGAGTTTTCTTTAAGAAAACCAGGCACCGGCCCTTTAGGCTCCACTTATACATATAATAACAATGTAAAACTGTGTTATTTTATTGCGTATATTACTTTTCACGGAAATAAATGTGAATAATATCGTAACTGACACGTTATCTACACTTTTTTAAGCGAAACCTGTTTTTTCGTCTAAAAAATTGAAAAAAAAAGTACGGAAACTCGCCTTATGCAGCTCACAGCACATCGAATCATGTTACACGCGAATATGATACGTTTTATACCTTATTACTGTCCATTGCATTAAAATAAGTCTAAATGAGCTGGTATTTTGACTGGTTTATGTGATTTAGGTGCGAATTTTAGTTCACGCTCCCCATACAATCCAAGTACTCAAGCGCAAGCCAGATGGCTTATCATGTGTTATTCTCAAATGCGGTTTTGGGTCATTTATACTTAGCGGATCGACCTGAAATTTTGCATTTGTGGTACAAGTAGGTTAATAATGATGTAGAAGAGTTTTTTTCATGATAGCAAAATGTTTAGTTTTTTTAAGCAAACCAGGGTCCGGCCCTTTGGGGTCCACTTATATATAAAATCACAATGTAAGTGTGTTATTTTATTGCGTTTATTACTTCTCACGGAAATAAATGTGAATAATATCGTAACTGGCACGTTATCTACACGTTTTTAAGCGAAACCTGTTTTTTCGGGTTAAAAAATGAAAAAGAAAGTACGGAAACTCGCTTTATGCAGCTCACAGCACATCGAATCGTGTTATACGCGAATATTACACGTTTTATACCTTATTACTGTCCATTGCATTTAAATAAGTCTAATTGAACTGGTATTTTGACTGGTTTTTGTGATTTAGGTGCGAATTTTAGTTCACGCTCCCCATACAATCCAAGTACTCAAGCGCAAGCCAGATGGCTTATCATGTGTTATTCTCAAATGCGGTTTTGGGTCATTTATACTTAGCGGATCGACCTGAAATTTTGCATTTGTGGTACAAGTAGGTTAATAATGATGTAGAAGAGTTTTTTTCATGATAGCCAAATGTTGAATTTTCTTTAAGAAAACCAGGGACCGGCCCTTTAGTATCCACTTATACATAAAATGACCATGTAACTGTGTTATTTTATTGCGTTTATTACTTTTCACGGAAATAAATGTGAATAATATCGTAACTGACACGTTATCTACACTTTTCTTAAGCGAATCCTGTTTTTTCGGGTAAAAAAAAATGAAAAAAAGTACGAAAACTCGCCTTATGCAGCTCACATCACATCGAATCATGTTATACTCGAATATTAAACGTTTTATACCTTATTACTGTCCATTGCATTAAAATAAATCTAAATGAGCTGGTATTTTGACTGGTTTATGTGATTTAGGTGCGAATTTTAGTTCACGCTCCCCATACAATCCAAGTACCGAAGCGCAAGCCAGATGGCTTATCATGTGTCATTCTCAAATGCGTTTTGGGGGCATTTCTACTTAGCGGATCGACCTGAAATTTTGCATTTGTGGTACAAGTAGGTTAATAATGATGTAGAAGAGTTTTTTTATGATAGCCAAATGTTGAGTTTTCTTTAAGGTTAGATACCAGTAAATCATTGTGTATCCCTCCGTGGTCCATTCAAAAGTAGTGCCTATTACTAAAGAGTTCCTCTTCTCTTCTGGCATAAAAGCCATTTAGGTATCTCAGACATGCCCTTTGTGGTTATTTCTATTATCCTATGCGTGTCGGCAACATTTTGGTGCATTTCATTGGAGGCTAACATGAAATGTGAACTTTTGGGGGGTGTTTACTGTGGTATGGGGCTTTTGTCGAAATATGACTGCCGAAACCCTGTTTTCTACCGGTGCCTGCATTCAAGTGAGATGCATTTTCTTAGAAGTAACATGACATATCTTTTTTATTGCAAATTTTGGAAGAGGACAGATTGATCTTTAAATTGATACCTGGCTTGCACAATCTGAAATAAAGGAAATGCTAGAAAAATGCTTGGACAATTTGCCGTTTTATAATGGGACCCTATGGGAATTGGATTTATTGGTTTCTAACCTATACACAAAGCACCCGATTTAAAAAGACCGTTAACCGATTTAATACAGATACGACTAGATTGCACTATTACTGTATAATGTTGTTTGATATTATATCTGTACTCAAATTTGGTCAATCATTACGCTGTTTCCCGTCCATCAGCATTATTATTGCCATTGTTACATGTGACTAATTATGTGTATTATTCGAATGCATTATGTCAATTCTGTTCACATATATGTGAAAATTGTGCTTTATGTAAATAAAGTGGTAAACTGGTAAAGGATATCTGAATGTGTACACCAAGAAAGAAAAACTTATTTTACTGTTCAAACAGCACTACTCTTTCGATCTATATTTTATCATACGTGTTTTTTTTCCCCTTTTTGCTTTGTGCTTGTTTTTCTCTCTCAATATATTTTCTTATAACCTTTAATTATCTCAATTTCATATGCTACACAATGGTCTTGAATAACCATTTGTGAGTGAGAACTCGAGGGCGTTCTCTCCATGGGAGACGATGTCCCGCTATGGATTAAAGCATGCCCTGGACACCACACGCTCCACAAGTGTCGATAAGATCATAAAGATAAAATGACACGCGTGAAAACACTTGTATAATGAAAAAAACAAGACGTATTTTTCCCATCGCAAATGTAGGTTTGCTTTGATTACCCTAAAGACGATTTTGAAGATCAAACTCTTTTTTTCATCCATCATCAATCCAATAATCTATTAAAGTAATTTTAAGCAACAAACAAGAATAAGTAGTACATAATATAAAGTTTATTTCATTTTATTTTAAAACAATGTTTTTACCAGTCTTTCAAACAACTTTTAAGAAAAATGCCGATATACTCTGCCATAATTACAGATCCGATCATGTGGTTAAGGACGTAACTGAAATCTCGGGGGCCGCGAGAATCGACGGTAACTCGCGATAACACGAATCTTTGTTTATTGATAAATCTTTGACCTAGCAATGAATCACTTTAGACGGCGTGCCTTAGTTAAAACAGTGTTCTGCAAAGCTGCGTTTTCCTCACCTATATTTTTGGTTAAATACAAATTTAACGAAAATTTTTTACTCGCCAAAACAGGATTGAAAAGTATGTGTTGGTAAATATCACCTATGAATTATTAACAATTTTCCAACGAACACGTAAAAGAAAACAAAGCAATGATTTATTCCCACAGTTCATCGGGGAACTACTTTTCTTGTTCTACTATTAATACTGCGTGAAAATAGTTCGGTTGCAAAAGACTTGCACCCCCAAGCACATAAACGGCATAGATTTTCACTACGCAGTTGGTGACCATTCAAGGTTTTTGAATTCGTCTTTATCATAACACAGCTGTGCTTACAGTCGGTAATCAAAACGCTCACAGCGTAGAAAGACTGTTGGCGAGAACAGAAACACAGAGCAAATGAAAGTATTTTTATCATAAGGAACATTTATTGAAGTAAGTCACCTGTCGGTTAGATCTTTCCAATAAAAAAATATCGAAACTCTTAACTATACACTGTACTTAAAGTAAATTTGTAAAAGCTGGAATTTGACCAAATCCAGGCCACTGTTGTTGTTTTTTTTTGCAAATTAAACCTTATATAGCTCGCGTCTAATTCACTACTATTTATCTACAACATTCCCATTATTATTTGATTGTAATTCGTGGGAGGCAATTATTTGTGTGCAAACTATTAAAAAAGCAAACAGAGTTATATTCAAACAAGTCAATCTAAAACGGGTAAAAATAGTAGATGAACCGTATAAGTTCGAATCAATATTCATTGTTTTTTATCACAAGCGCTATGTTCGGCAAATACCAATTTAAATAAAAATAAGTTAAATTAGTAAAATACATGCAAAACTCTATTTAGAAGTACAATGTTTTTCCATGATTCTTATGCATACGTCAAAAACAAGAGCAATCGTCAATCGAGTGGTGTGTGTGTGGTACATTTTTATCGAGTGCACCGGGATTCTCTCCCATATGGCCATCGATCGCCCCCAGAAGACTTGTTAGTTGGGTTACGAGGGATAGTGCAAGATACAGGAGACGCCCCGTTCCAGAGACGACCCTGGGTCTTTTAGTGCCCGGTGTGAAGCACCTAGTACACTGCACCTCGGTTTATCGTCTCATGCGAAAGACGAGTTGGTAGGTTAGGGTGTAGCGGGGGCTCAAACCTGCGACCCCTCAGTTGTGAAACCAGTGCGTTACACTAGACCACGGATCCGCCACAATCGAGTGGTTACGATCGCTCCGCTATATATACTGACCGAATACACTGTTCTTAAACTTAAGCAATATGATGCAATACGCAGTTAACCAGTCAACAGCACACACAAATACGCTATCATAGCTATGTGAATAGACATAACATGAATTCACTTGTAGATGTGGACTAAATGGATTATTATTGTTGTTTATGAGTGTTTTAAGTCGGATCTACTTCTTGTCATCTATTCATAGAACGTAGCATCGATACCAGGAAGCCTCACTGCTCAGCGAGCAAAGCGCAGTAATTTATCGATTTACTGACTCGTAGTCTGCAAAGTAAAGAAGTAGTTTCCTCAAGAACGATTTCTGAATACACCTACTAAACCCTGTTGGCATGCGCCAACAGTCTACAAATGCAAGTGAGAACCGTTATAAACATGGACTGATCGATACAGTCGGTTTAAATTTTGTTGATAATGAGGGGATCAACCATTTATTGTAAATAGGGGGAATCATGGTTTTCTGTTTACAAACACACTGTAATCGTCTGCAATTTAAATCGGTTTTTTTACCTGTATCGATTAGTCCATGTTTATAACGGTTCTCAGTTGAATTTTTACGGACTGTATTTTTTTTTGTAGTTTACTTAGTTTAAAATCTTGGGCTTTGTTTAGTAACAGCACATGGCGGACAGCAATATTCTGGAAATGTGGAATCATATCTGACCGACTGTTTTTGTTAAAAATAACTTTAACACAAAATAATTCGTATTTACAGCTAAACGCATGAATGGTTGTTGAACGTAGTAGTCGAGTGTCAGAGCATTAGGACTTGTTTTTAATCTCCTCGTTGTACCGTTAACCGCAATTCGTCAAGCGTGAAAAATAAGACAATGTTAATTTTATAATGGACGTAAAATAAGATTCTATCTAGTAAAACGTGATAATTATGTAGATCTTTATCATCAATGCATTACGCAATTGCACGGATTAGCGGTATTGTTCTAAGGGCAATTTGATAAGATCCCAGCGGGTTGTGGCTTTGGTATTTTTATGACCCCCTCTTCAGTCAGATAACTAAGTATACATCGAGAGAACATGTGGTGGTATTTATGTATGGAAAGCAACCGTTTAAGATGAGACAAGGAGACTACTTCTTTTTTTTATCCGGTACCTGTCCTACGGACATGTGGCCTTAGTAATGAATTTTAAAACGATACTACATTTATTTATAATAATTTATTTTTGTAAGATATTAACCTATATGACTTTTTAAATAATATTCAATCAAAAACATATGATGTAAAAATTTCCATTACAAGTTTTGAAAGCCGCTTGGTCTTAGATCTATAATACTATAGGTTAGAAACCAGTAAATCCAATTCCCATAGGGTCCCATTATAAAACGGCAAACTTTCCAAGCATTTTTCTAGCATTTCCTTTGTTTCAGATTGTGCATGCCTGGTATCAATTTAAAGATCAATTTGTCCTCTTCCGAAATATGCAATAAAAAAGATATGTCATTTACTTCTAAGAAAATGCATCTCACTTGAATGCAGGCACCGGTAGCAAACAGGGTTTCGGCAGTCATATTTCGACAAAAGCCCCATACCACAGTAAACACCCCCCAAAAGTTCACCTTTCAAGTTAGCCTCCAATGAAATGCACCAAAATGTTGCAGACACGCATAGGATAATAGAAATAACCACAAAAGGCATGTCTGAGATACCTAAATGGCTTTTATGCCAGAAGAGAAGAGGAACTCTTTAGTAATAGGCACTACTTTTGAATGGACCACGGAGGGATACCCAATGATTTACTGGTATCTAACCTTAAAGAAAACTCAACATTTTGCTACCATGAAAAAATCTCTTCTACATCATTAATAACCTACTTGTACCACAATGCAAAATTTCAGGTCGATCCGCTAAGTAGAAATGCCCCCAAAATGCATTTGATTTACACAATGATTTACTGGTATCTAAGGTCACAATACACTAAATAAATAAGAGATGTAGGGCTGTACTCTCTAAATAAATCAACAAGTTTAACTCGAAGACATGTTTTAAGGTTTAAACACTTGCTTTGATATTCTTTTTTGGAGATGTTGGTAGGATAAGCATTGGTATGCACAAATAAATCACTGCTATGTTTTAAGATTGGAGACTACAGTATGACACTTGCGTTTAGGCGGGTTACATTCAACTAGAAAGTAGCCGCTAAACAGATGTTGATAAAACAGTCAACTTTGTTTAGCGTCGAGTTCTTTCTTACATAACACATGACATACCATTTTTATTGCTTAAATCAATTCAGCTTAGAATGCTCTTTAAGAAAAGATATGCATTTTTGGGCGGGTCAAAGTTATCGCTTTTACATTAAATTACATAAGGATTGGAATTAGTAAATTGTAACCTCTAACCTATATATGGCAAGCTAGGGAAAACGTCGCCGGAAGTCGGATTTCAAATATGGCGGATGTGACTTCGCAATAACGGGAGGTTATTTCCAAGGGAGATCACCTAGTTTTGGGAAAGGCCTATATATAATTGAGGCATGCCGTGGTGAACCCGGCTTAATGCATGTGCGTAAAGAGTCCGCACAGGCTAATCCGGGATGACATTTTTCGCCTACAGTGGATTCATGTTTAGAAGAGACTTCCTTGAAACAGAAAATAACATAAAAGCGGAAAGTGTCGTCCTGGATTAGCCTGTACGACACTTTACGCACATGCATTAAGACCGTGTTTCCCACGACAAGCCTCAATTATGTGTTTCATAAAGTATAAAGAAAAACATGGTTGATTTAGTACCAATTAATACAAGCCATCACTATTTTGACACACATTTCGACCTGACGAAAATGCATCTATAGTTCTGCTTCACTGCTTGGAAGTGTGGGCAGAAATATTACTGATACAACATTAATTGAATTAAACAGGTTACACTAGCGGGTCCAGGGGGGGTGGGGCGCCCTCCCATTAAACTACCGGACCATTCATATATGCGCTTATATAAAACGGTAAAAACTGGAAATATATGCTAATTTTTGTTTCGCTCGCTCATGTTGGTAAAAGATGCACATCAAGTTCAGTAAAACATACCAGACCTAGCCCGGCCCCTACGACTTCTTACGTACACCGTAGTACCGGCGAAAAAGTTCATAGAAAACCACAAACTATAGACGATGGGTACAGATACTTTTATTTGTAATTGCTGTTTCACGGGATACCACATAAAGACATTTATACTTTTCGAATTAATATGATTAAAAGTCGAAATTCCTGTAAAATGAATCATTGAATGACTACTTCGAGTTTAAACAGTTTTGTCTTAATGAATAGTTTAGTTTCCGAAAATCTAAATCGACCAACTTTATCTTCATTGTTCCATTAGCAATCACACGAAATTTCATATCGTTTTATGCATTCGTAAAGAAATATCTAAAGTGATAAGCATGATTGAGAACGTGTGAGTTATTTGAATGAAATTCACTTCGAAATGAGATCATTATTACACTTCGGTAAATGAATAGTACATATAAGTCTCGATGCGCGTGTGTTTGAATGTAGTCAGCTACGGATTTTACATATTTAAAGATGTTCCTAATATATATAACATTAAATCTCAAAAACGTATTTAGCGGACAGGCACATCAAACAAGGGCAATTTACTGCCAATACAGGTTCATGAAATACAGATGAACCAACATGTCTTTCGAACATATATAATACAGTGAAGTATTAATTTATTCAGTGAAACAAAGTGCATTTATTGATGATGATGATGATGAGAAAGAATTATCATATATCTTTGATACGGATCTGTAGCTGATCACTGCAGACCCAGAGACAACATAGAGGAATTATAATTTCACAATCAAAAGTTTACGCCCCCCCCCCCAACCCGAAATCCTGGAACCGCCCCTGGGTTACAGATTTGATGCAGTAAGTGTGCTGTGATTTGTTGGCTACAGCTGCTTTATGATTCACAAAAGTTTATATGTGAATTTAGGCACATTAGTAAACGACGTCTTCAATAATAACACCAGTTTGATTGTTAAAACAAATGAACTGCAGTTCAATTTATACATTGTATATTATATCTGACAATTTAAATTATTAATTGTGCAAGAACTCGCCATCTTTTACGTAAAAGGTAGATCTAGCACATGGTATTACAGTTGTACTGTCACTACTGCTTGTTATTTCAGTAAATTACATAAGCAAAACTATTAAAAAGTTCAACAATATTCATTACCTCAACATAAACAGATATCACAACATATAGCTAGACAAATTCATAATTTATACCCTTAGTTGCCTGTCAAAAAGTCCACACAACAGTAAAAAAATCTTTAACTAATTTTTAATACATGTATGATATGCTAACTGAAGTCATTTCTTTTATTATTATTACTGACAGTGGGATACGTATGTCCGAAGTTAACTGCACAACAATATTCAATGACATAACAAGAACACAAATAATGACCTCTCAGGACATATTACACATCAATATATCAATAAAACCCTACTGAAGTAGTTTTTATTAAGGATTGGCAAAGGTTTGTATTGACTTGAATCCAGCCACCTTTATAAATAATTCACGATTCAATATGCACAGCAGGGAGCAAAAACACAAACGATTATTTTCCTGGCCAATCGTTCGAGGTATAAAAGTACAGAGAGTTAATCAGCCATCTACCAGGCTCACCATTACTATCTACTTCTCGAACAAACTTCACATTTGCGAAGCGAAATAATGTATAATTTCTCATCATTTCATTGAAATTTGATCTTCGGGTTGCAAAGTCCTTGACGAAAGTGTAGCGAGTGTCAACTTCTAGAATTCTGAAATATACAAAAATTTGCATTTTTTACTGACTAGTCATAAATAGACTATTATAAATATAATGTCAAACATTATTTATTGCAAATCTTGCAATTACTTTTCTTGAATGTTAAATCAATAGAAAATGCAGGGGTGTGGAAATCCAATGCCTGACTTGTCAGACATGAGTACCATAATTTTTCTGTAGAAGGTTTTTTTTTTTTCTTGTCTACTTGTCCAGACAAGTACAATTTCAGTGTTTGAACTTGTAAAAGTTGGAAATTGATTATCATATTATTGTATACTTTTTATGTTTTAGACAGTTGAATAACACATTGTGTTATATTTATTTTTGAATTAAAAATGTTTCAGGAAGGCTTGGAAATTTTTATTTTTTTTATTTGGACAAGTGACTTTTGCTTGTGGACAAGTACATGTTTGCAATGAACTCCCAAATGGACAAGTTAACAATTTGGGTATTTCTACACCCCTGGAAAATTGTATTTAATATAAATCTTAATAATAACATTTCGATTTTAATTTCAAGATTTAATTATAAAAGTTATTAAAATGTTTAGATACCTATTTCCATTATTAGGGTTTTTCCTGGTCTTTAATCCATTTAATGTAACAAACATAAGATCGGAACTTTTCACAGCAAAAGTTGTATCGCACGACTTTGAATAGATTGATGATGGGTCAACTTCTATCTTTGCTAAAAGTTCATCTGTAACAACATCTTGCAAATCCTCTATATCTTTCTTGGAAAGACAGTCAGTGACAAAACAGAAAGCCCTTTTTAATCCACTGAAAAATGATGGTGAATTAAGACAAATTTTTAGCAATTCCCTGTGTTTTGTCATGTAAAGAAAAAAGAACTTGAAGCTGTATTTCAGAGAAACACGTGCTAAAGCTGTATCTTCGTCACTAGAGCCTGGTTTTTTGCTGTCACTCTTCTTCTTCCTGGGATCATCCTCCCATTCTGCCGAACTGTAATATCTCTGTGGAAACACAGTGTGGGTGGGGAATACTGGTGCCCCAGAAGAACGATGTAATTCCCTCGTTGTGGAACAATTGACAGCATTAATGCATTGAATGTTTCTTAAAATTAAAAGTTTTTCTTCACAAAGGAATGCTAAATTTCGACTTGCAAAGCCGGATTTATTCACAGTAAGTAAAAACAAACGAAAATTTATCATTCGGCTCATTTTGACTGGTCGGCTTGATTACAGTATCTTTCATCGTAATCGATTAATTATAGTGGAGTGTCACCATAACGGGAAGCAAGTCAAACCGGCCACAAGTGAAACCGGCCACAAGTTAAACTGGCCTCACTCTGCGAGAAATATACTCTGACGTCAACCAATCCATGGCCGATTACTCATGGACAATACAATATGGCAGACAAACGGTATGTCATACATAAAACATTGTTTTCTGAATTGTTTGCGTTCGTTTTGCATGACGTTGTAACCAAATATCATATTTCATTTTAGTATATCGCGATCTTTTAGTGATTTTTATCTCGTTGAACGTATATCCATTAAGTATACTGAATAATCAGTCTGAACATCCATACATATATTTCGGATATTCGGACGTGTTGTTTACTATTGAATAAAATCCACCAGAAATTTAGTAATGCTTATTTATATATCTTTAAATACAATCTTCTATTATTTTAAATAATTAACAACAAATGATAAATTTCAATCTCATGTTAATAAAAACAGTTATCCTTATTAAAATAATATGAATTGGCCAAACAAACCATAAATAAATAAGTAAATGAATAATTTATTGATATTAATAATTTATGTTAACTGTTATATTTTTTCAGCGTGCAGTTTCCACTGCAAGGCATCAGTACAACACTAAGAAGATATAAAGAACAGAAAAAAGCCAACTTCACAAGACAAGAAAGTTCATGAACAGAAATTTCGCTGTTCATCTGTGTGATTACTATTGTATCTAGTGGATTTATCATGAGATTATAAATTGTCAAATTTTAAAAACAACTTTCTACAATAAGAATTTTGTATGAGTAAGTTATAAAATATGAATATTAACCGTGTGTAGCAAACAAAGCAATAATGAGGACATCATACAAACTTTGCAACATACTCCAAGCATGTATTGTCCTTTTGAAAGGTGAAAGTAAACTTATTCGATGTTTAAAATGATAATTTAATTAATTTTATCTGTAGCTTTAGAGAACGTTGAGCAATTAAATTTAAATATGTTCAATTATGTAGTACCGATTTGTTTGATGGCGTGCATTGCCTGAGCCTATACTGCATAAACGTATTTCAGTGAAGATTTTAATGTAGATATTTAATTTTAGGAATATGCCCATTATTTATATACAGTTGAAATGGTTGATTTGCAAATATATATAAGTAATACTTCACTTCATGTATACATTTATTGAGAAAGTAAACATGTTCAGACCTTAAAATAAATTGTATGCAATAAATTGACAATTGTATTTCACTGACGAACATTTATTGCACTTATGTACATTAGCATTGTGTCATTATTAACCAGAAATATATATGTAGATGTTTTGGTTAAGAAAAGACATAAGAATATATGTGTGAATTAACTGAGTTATTATTTGTTTGATTTGAAATTATAAATCAAATAAAGGTTTAAACAGTGTAATTAAAATTTGTTAATTATATGTATGGCCAAATAATATCACTTATAAGCTTGCTGGTATAAGTATTGTACATAAAATTATTTAGTCAATGTTTCCAGTCATATCACTGTAATAAGAGTGACATGTGCAGTGTTTCAGCTATAAGTTTCAAGGCATTTTCATTAATTGTATAAATTAATTGTAATTTCCTTTCTCTGTAAGGCATGCCTACTTTTCCACCTTCTTAATCATAATACCTAAGATGTATATGATGTGTTAATTAATACTGGTAATAATGAAACATAAATAATAAAAAAACACTGTGCAGAAGAACATTTTATTTTATTTTATGTTTTAAAATATATAACAGTAAATTTCAAGATCCTTTGAATTGCCATTACAGTTTGCCAGCCATGCACATAAAATGAATCCAGCATTTTCTAAATGAATCAGCAACCTGAAAATAAATATAAAAACAAGAATTATACAGTAAGTTCTACTGGCATCAACTAACTAGATCTACAATGTTAATGTATTTCCAAATGTAATAATTCTAAAATGGTGATGCAATACACATTTACTTTTGCTGTAATACTTACTTTAACACTAACTTAATATACAGTAACGTGATTGGTCTTTATAGCAATATTAGAAATCCAATTAACTACCAATACGCATTAACTGCTTACAATGAATTAGTTCCTGAACACTTATCCGAATATCCGAAATAGACATAAAGTTAATTTGGGTGAGCTTTTTAACAAAACTACAATTTATGCTGAAATGGCAAGCATGCATATAAAAAGACAAAACATAGGTTGAATGAAAGGCGGAACGATATTACAACGACATGTAAAGAAGTACATAATTTTCAAGCTCGTTTAAAATTGCCCATAGAAAGTAACGTACCTCAGCCATCTTGGTTTAACCGGTGTTACCATAGGAGATTTTGGTGTGCCAGACCTTTACCCAAACTCCTTGCAGCGGTTACCTCCCTTATCGGTTAACGGTAACCACTGCCATCACAAGTAAAATCCTTCCAGATCTGGAAGGATTACGAGTTTGTAACTTTAACTTATTTAATGCAACTCATTGCACTTTTCTACATAATTGGATTTTTTTATATAGATCTATATCATTTCCAGTAAATAATGAAATCAGAGAAAGAAAATAAGTAATTAAAACCATAAATAATATCTAGAAGATTTAAATCGATCATCATTACATGGTTGTTATGACGGCAGGGATTTGATTAGAGCTATGCTCGGAACCAGTCAAATATCTGCGCGTAAAGTAAAGATCGGGTACCAGAATACGAGAAATACAGTTAAACCGGCCACAAAAAGTCCAAACCGGCCACAAAAAAGTTAAACCGGCCACACAATTAAATAGCATCGTAAATTAAGGTTTGTACATAGTAAGAAGTAATCAGAAAAATATTTCAAATATTTACAGGCAATTAAAAAAAAAATCTCAAAATAATAACAAAATCAATATTTAATTGTTAATTACTATTATAAGTATTTAATTTGGGGTATTTGTTAAATTGTTAGTACTAAGAGTTTAAAACAAAAATACACGATGAGTTACTCAAATATCTCAAGTGGACTCTGACGCGGTGTTTTTAAGGTCTCAATGCAATAGATGTGGAACCACAAGTATACTCACCAAATATTTTGTTGTTAATGATCCTGCAATAGAATACTTGACTTCAGTTTTTGATTGATTTGTTTCCACATCAACAACATATATTTTAACTACTACAATAACAATAATAATTTACTAGCATCAAGCATACAATTGTTTCTAGCTAATTGTAAAATATAACACTTACATCATATTTAATAAACAAACGTGAAATTTTTTATTCAAATGATTCAAATCCGTTCTTCAAGTATCTCTGTATGTAGGATTATATATCTAAACACCATTATTTTTCTAGAAAAGGATATGGGACATTTGTCTCATTTCACTGAATAATGCAGACAGATCTGTTCATTTATTAACACCTTTGCTTAAAAGGAAATAATGCTTTTCTTTCACAACGATGTGCTGAAGACGCATTCGCACTTTGAAAAGGTGCGATATTCAGCCTAAACCCACGAATTTTAACTAACCTTTATAAGTTAATTACTCGCTAATACTATATTGGAAATTATCTCTTCTGAAGAAGACATCATCAAATAAACTGTATAATATACCGTGACAGTATATATACAAGCCAGTGACGGAGTAGATAAAACTCGATTCATGTGCCAGCTACTAGAAAACCAAGCAAATCCAAAATAATATATCATTATTCACCAAAATAAGCCGTTGAAAGAGTGAAATGTTGTTGTTTTTACGGTATATACAGTGAACACGATTATGTTTTTATAATAAAATAAACATATGTCACTGTTTTATGTATTTCGTATATATTTGATATATGTCTAATGCTGATAAAGAAAATAAATACAATATTTACATAACTTTATTTTCGTTATGTTTTGATCCTTTAATTTGTTTCACTATAAAAACAAACAACACATCATTGGCTTATATAGTAATACAATAAATATATATAATTCACACTATCATAAACCGCTTTGATATGCGTACACTAAAAATAATATGCAGGTGCAAATTTAATGGATGTATTTTTTGTGTTACTTACTACGCAGTATTTTCCGTCTTACTGACTTTCTCTTGAATATTTTCATTTTTATTTTATCACAACATGCTAAAGAAACCGAAGAGAATATTCATTATGCTTTACCTTACCACATTCAATTACTTTGCAGATACAAGCCATACACCTCTATCGAATGTCCTTTCAAACACAGTATATTGCCGGCAACGTTGTTACACACTCAGCAGATAGTGTACAATTGCAAAGTAACTTAGGATTCGGCCAATAAAGTCGGACACTTATGAAAGCAATAGATGATCTGGGGCCATACTCAAAAACATCTTAAGTAAAACTATATCCTTTACCTTAAAAAAAAGGCACTTAAACATTTTATTCCATTTGGAAAAGACATTGTGCGTAGTGTTTATTAGTTATCAACTTATTATTAACTTCTGTGTACTGAAATATAATGGCATTCACTAATTTATGTGTAGTTTTTTTTTTTAAATAACAATACAAAAAATGGCACTTAAGTGAAAATATTTTTAATGCACACAAAGATATAAGCCCTTGAGTTGACTATCCCATTTACGATTGTCAATTTTAATGATGTGGCCATAGTTCTTCAATGTAATATAATAGTACTTGCCATATAGTACTTTCCACACTACAACAGTTTATCCAGTTTGTAGATCTGGAGATCTGGGCACATATCGACAGAGCTCCCAAATTCTTTACAGAGTTTTAACCATTTAAGACATGGTAAATTTTACATCAACAAGCCACATGTTTAAGGAATTTTATGAGCTAAAGGAATTTAATTAAGTTTCCTCTAAGGAGCTTTGTGGATATGGACCCATCGGTTCGCATTATATAAACAATATTTTTGAGAAAATATGGACAAACAAAAAAGAAATTACATTCAAACTATATGCGAACTCTTTTAAAGTTACGATTGCATGGTTGAGTTACTAGATTTTTATTAGTAGCTTTTTATATTGAAGCAAAGGTCGGAATATATGTAGTGAGTTAATAAAATAAAAGTCATTAAGTAGACATGAAACCATTCCAGCTAAGTGAGATGTTGGTTTTTTTTTCTTAAAAATTAAATAGTATTACAAGTGTACCTTACACTGGATAGGCATCAGATATTCAGTCAATTGTCGGGTATATATCTTATTTGTTTAGTCATAGCTTTTTGTACGCCCGGGCGTACAGGAGTATGCCTAAATACGCCACTGTGTTCGATCCGTTGGAACCCAAGCGATATGTGTATCTCGAACTATACAAATAAAGAAAGAATCAGATAACCCACAGAAAGATTCCTTGATTTTGTTCTGTATTTATATTGACAGAGGGTGAGTAAGATGGGTACGCATGTTATAAGTTAGGCGTAAAAAATGTGTTTGTTTCAGGTTACATGCCCTAACAAATTAGGGTAGGTAGGTAGGGAATGTTTATTTTTAATTTTTTTTATTTGGTAAATGGTCAACTTAAAGATTCTAAAACTGAAAGAATATTCAAAACATTTCTCTAATATCATAAAACTATGCTATCAAAACAAAACACTTATTTATCCACTAAAAAAACATTTAATTATTGGAAAAAAGTAAAATAAAATAAAAAAAATATCTGACGCATTCAATAAAATGTTCTAGTGTCGGGGCATTTTTAGGGTAGGTCGGGTAACCTGAAACAAACATATTTTTTACGCCTTTTTAATGTAAGTTGTCTTGAAGCTAAACAAACATATATCACAGCTTTAAATAGATATAATTTTAATAAAAGTGATATTAATAGAAAAGATATGATTGAATGTAAGGGGCGTTATAAAAAATTAGTGAAACGAAAAAAGCGGAAATGTGATGTTAATAAGATGAAAAACATTGAAAGCTTACGACATTCCAAACCTAAAGATTTTTGGAAACATTTTAGAAAGAATAAAAATAATTGTAATAATAATATAAGCAATGAAGACTTTTTTGAATATTTTTCAAATTTAAGCCAAAACTTTCCAAATGTTTTTAATGAAGACGCAGAACATTTCTGTAGCAATACTAATAATACCAATACTAATAATACTAATAATAAGGCAAATACTACTACTACTACTACTAATAATAATAATAATAATAATAATAAAAATGACGATGATTGTATTTTTGATGAATTGGATGTACCAGTTACAATCCGAGAAGTAGAATCCGTTATACATAACCTGAAAAGGAATAAATCATTTGCAGCGGATCAACTCTTAAATGAATACTTTATTGAATCATGTGATATTTTAGCTTCGCATTTAGTCGATATTTTTAACGGTATCCTTAATTCGGGCATTTATCCAGACTCATGGATGAATGGACTTATTGTACCTATTTTTAAGAAAAATGACCCCATGGATGTTAACAATTACAGAGGCATTACGTTGAATAGTTGCTTTTCCAAAATATTCACTGGTATCATTAATAAACGTGTCTCAAAATGGGCTGCAGATAATAATATAGTAAGTGATGCACAATTTGGTTTTTAAAAAGGGAGTTCCACAGTAGATGCTATATTCGTGTTAAATGCAATAATTAGTAAAATATTAAATGAAAATGGGAGACTAGCATGTGCGTTCATTGATTTTAAAAAGGCATTCGATAGTATATATAGGAATGGTTTATGGTATAAATTATTTAAACTTGGAATGAGAGGTAAAACATTACGGGTAATACGGGATATGTACTCGAAAGTGCGCGCATGCATAAAAGGATATAAATCGTATTCAGAATTCTTTGAATGCTCTATAGGTTTAAAACAAGGTGAAGTAATGTCCCCAATATTGTTTTCTCTTTTTTTAGAAGACCTAGAATTATTCCTTTGCGACGATGTTAATAGTGGCATATCCATAGATGATCTTACATTTATTTTAATGCTGTTTGCAGATGATATGGTTATCCTTGGAAAACCCCAACAGATCTCCAACATAGTCTAAGTCTTTTACAAAATTACTGTCATACGTGGGAACTTGAAGTAAACCCGGACAAAAGTAAAGTTGTAGTGTTCAGAAAACGGGGTCCTTTAAAGCTTGATGAAAAGTGGTTTTACAATAACATCCCATTAGAAACTGTAGACAATTTCAACTATTTAGGAACTGTTTTTAACTATACAGGTAACTACATACTTAATTGTGAAACCATTTCTGGCAAAGGACTAAAGGCTCTAAATACCCTTACGAACAATATCAAAACAGCCCTTCTAAAACCTAGTACCATATGTCAATTATTTGACGCATTTGTAGGATCAGTATTGAGCTACGGTTGTGAAGTATGGGGTTTTGGCAAATCTGCAAAAGTAGAGAGAAATCATTTAAAATTTTGTAAAAACCTTCTTAAAGTAAAACAATCTACATGTTCAATTGCTGTTTACGGAGAACTTGGCCGATATCCACTGTATATCACTAGACACACACGCATTATTAAATATTGGTTATAAATATTAAATAGCGACAATATTATTATTAAGAAGTTATACCAAGTATTGTTAGATGATTGCATTAAAGGTAAATCTAACTGGTTAACCAATGTTAAATCTCTTTTAGATAGTAGTGGTTTCTCATATGTTTGGGTTACCCCCTATCTAGTTAATACGAATTGTTTCCATCTAGATTTTAAACAAAGACTGCTAGATCAATTTAAACAGTCGTGGTATACTGCTGTTAATAACAGTCGAAGTTTGTGCACTTATAAGCTGTTTAAAATTGATTTTGACTTTGAATATTATCTTGATAAAATACCTTTAAGATATCGTATTGCATTATCTAAACTGAGAGTGTCATCTCACCAATTAAAAATAGAAACAGGCCGACACGGCAATAACAGAATCGAACATTGTAACAGATATTGCACTTTTTGCAATAAAATTGATTTGGAAGACGAATATCATTTTATATGCATTTGTCCCCAGTATAGTGACATTCGGAAGACATATTTAAGTAAATATTACTATACTAAACCTAGTGTGGTCAAATTTATTAGCCTATTTAAATCAAAAAATTATAAAACAGTATTGAATTTGTGTAAATATACATACCATGCTTTTAACAGACGAAAAGGTATGATTAATACTGTACAATAGTTGCAATAATTTGTGTTCTCTACAGTAGCATATATTAGTGTACATATTGTACATACATTGATTAAACTGTCTCGTATTTTTGTCTTATGTTTTCGTATGAAATCTACAAGTCCCTCCTCTGGGCAAGTACTTTATTAAAACACACTTGTCGTAACTTTCTCTGGATTTTGTTTTTTTTGCTATGCGAACTAGAAACAATAAATGTTATTTGTTTTATATACATATTAGTATTATAAACTGTGTATATATGTACATATGTTATAAGGTGTCATGTGACTATTATTATTATTCATTGGATCATGTTACGAAAAACATGTATATGTTTAAGTAACGAAATAAATATGTTGAATCTTGAATCTTTATGCGTTATATAAGCAGAATGCGTTTCACATTGTGTTCAAAAGATATTTAGTATTTCTTGTCCCCAGGTATTTCCCCAAACCCAGAATTATCGATTCGGTTAACTGGACCGCAATGAGAGATGGGTATGCGTGTTTTTTTTTATTAATGTAAGTTGTCTTTATGCGTTAAAAAGACACAGTCCTGTCGCATATAAGCATCGATTGCTTTATGCGTTTTACATCGCCGTAAAAACGAATCCATGTTATAAATGCATTGAAAAAACGCGTAAGCACGCGTTTTTGCGGCGACGTATTGTCGCACGGTTGTCTTTTGAATTTTCGAGAGAGAACAATATTTGTATTTTGTGAAAGAGGTTCCGCAGTGGCCAGCTAAATTCCCCTCATAATGTACAGAAGAGTGCACTGTTACGCGCGAGATTTCAGCCCGTTAATTTGGCAAGTAAACTTCTACATTTCATTATGTTTAATCGACAAAGGCAGATCTAATCAGAAGAAAGATAAAAACTGTCTTCCTCTTCAGTTTAATTTAACGCACTTAGTTTATCAAATTGCATTTAGAAAATCGTAAGTTATTCTCACAATCAGATTAATAAAATTACTGTGCTGAAATGAATTGTGGGATTCCAACATGCGTCTGAACTTAGCGGGATTTTTGTACACGAATTTTGATTGACTGTTAAGAACTTAGGAAAAAATCGTTATTGGCTGTTACGAGGATATGAAGAATTTGATTTTTGTAAAGAACTAAGGGAATTATCAGATTAACTGAAAATATTACAGGAGATAATATTATATCTAGAAATCATTAAAGATTATTATAATTAATGTAGAACAATAATAATAATAACAATAATAATAATAATAATAATAATAATAATAATAATAATAATTATTATTATTATTATTATAAATAATAAAATTAATATAATAATAATAATAATAATAATAATACTAATACTAATAATAATAATAAATAATAAAATTAATATAATAATAACAATAATAATAATAATAGTAATATTATTATTATTATTATTATTAAAATTAATAATAATAATAATATTAGTAATAATAATAAAAACAATAAGATGAAATGCTATGTTTTTTTTTTTCTTACGTTATCAGTAGTACTTTTAATATTTATGAATAGAATCTGAAACAACTACGCAAAATTACAAAATAATAATCATGACGATAGTTATAATAATAATAATAATAATAATAATAATAAGAAGAAGAATAACAATTATAATAATATAACAATAATAAAAATAAGAAGAAGAATACGAATTGCACGAATAATTCGAAATTCGTAGGAAGAATTAAAATCATAGGAAGAAATCGAAAATCATAGGAAGAATTCAAATATTGTGGGAAGAATTCAATTTGCGCGGCTTAAATGGTCAAAAGTCACGAATTCCTCTTAAGGAATATTTAATTCTTCCTAAGGAACAATTATTTATTCCTAAGGAACAATTATTTATTCCTCAGGAAGAATTAATTGTTCCTTAGGATGTAATAATTATTCCTTAGGAAGAATTAAATATTCCTTAGGAAGAATTAATTGTTCTTAAGGAAGAATTCGTGACTTTAGAACCTCATGGTACTCCATAGACGATTGCTCATTTCAGTCTGGCTTAAATGGAACTATTTTTCTCGTTATTTTGTTTCATTTAAAAATATGTGAATGAACACCGGTTTTACAAGAAGTTATAACAACAAACATTTAGTTGTTATAAAAACATACTCGAACAAAAACAAATGAAATGAGTTTTTTTTTTTTGAAACAATATATCTCATAGAAACAATGCATGTTAATATTCTGTGACTCTTTTTTTCAGTCTAACCTGTCTTTTAACACAGGTGGTCTCTTAATGCAGTGCGACTTGCCAACGTCGTTGGTTGTACATGTATGTATATGATGTACCTTAGTAATCATGCTATAGCATATACTCATATACATTGTGTATATTCATAAAGAATAAAGGAAGAATAAATGAGTATTTAAAATATTTGTTTTATTGACTTCTTAATTTTATTTTATTTTTTACATTACATTGTACATGTTTAATTTTACACAAGTGCATTAAATAACATAATCGCATGCATTTATATTCGTGGGGACATGTACATACATTTACATTATAGATTTGTATACATGTATATACATAACATATAAACATACATGTATTTACATACATTTATTTTAATATAATATGATATGATATTTACACATATTTACACACACACAATCATACACACACTAATATTCATTCACTAACAGGGTCTCAATCTTTGTCTGCTTCACTTTCTCACCATTTATTGCAATCTTCCCTAACTCATCACTAGTGTCCATCAATAATTGTAGAAGCTTATGGTGTCCCTTTTTCACCGCCCACTGTTTCATTTTTGTGTTCATAACGCAGACCTCGCTTATGGTGAGTGATGGTACTGGTGTCTTCGGCGTTTCTTCTGTTGGGTTGAATTCATCGTTTGATTCACATCCACATGCTGCGTCGTCGAAGTACATGTAATACAACAGGATCAAGTTGAAATTTATTTCTGCGATAAAAATAACGTATACACTTTCGTTTTATTTTTCAGTAAAACAACTACAATTAACTTATAATTCTGGTTTTGAAATTATTACATTCTTACATATACAATTATCGTCTTCAAAATGCGGACAGAGAAAATTAACATAAACTGACTTTTAACACATTAAATCAAGTTATAACTACTTTTGAACATAACCGTTAAGATCGTTTTCATGAGCAACATATCGTTCAGTCTAAGTTTGACATTTTGCAACTAGTCGTACAGTCGAGTCACGTTGGGTGGTTGGACAAAATGTTTGATTTCTCCGCGCAAAACCTATTCTTTTTAATTAAATGAATACTGCTTGACATGTAAGGGATGTATTTATCAAATTTTACACAAAAATACACCAACAAGCATCATCACAATGAAATATACGGCTAAACACAGATTATTTTATTTCAAAAATCGAAACATTAAGTGATCATGTCTGCTAAAACAAGTACTCTTAAAATACTAGATATACCCGACAGAATATATTTACGTTATGTCATTATATGTGTTCGGATAACGTAATTTTATTTATATTCTGTTTCGAAGTAAAATATAAAATTAAAAAATTGTGTCACTCCGTTTTCTGCTGTTTGCAACTAACTGATCATCGGCGTACGGATCACCAACTTCCGGTTTAGCTCACTGTACGCTTATACACTGTGATAATCATAGTGAACAAATAATAAACCATTGGTATCTGTTATGTGAACAGCTCACTGTACGCTTATACACTGTGATAATCATAGTGAACAAATAATAAACCATTGGTATCTGTTATGTGAACAGTAGATATAATAAGCTCCATTCACATTCATGCATTAAATTATGTTTCATATTAACACCACCCACTCCTGCTTAGCATCCCATTTTTGGGATGGGACAATAAATGATCAAAATTCGCTTAATATTGTTTGTTGTTTGTTTTTGTTTTTTTTTCCTATAAAGATTTATACATTCCATTATTCCATGCTAAAAGTTACTTTTTTACTATTAGTGAAGAAGAAACAAAAATTTGGGCATTCATGGGTTAAAATGTGTTGCAAAAACAGAATAATAAAGGGAGACAAAAATGTGAATTTCGTTATTTGCTACCTCGATTGTTCTTATACATTAATAAAGTTCATAACTACAATGATTTGCTCCTATGTTCAACAAAAATTAATGTTTGATATATCAACTACAGTCTGTGCAATATTTGCGTACAAGAGTGTTATGTTGACATGGAGCAATAGCTCGAATCTTTCCAATTGTGTTACATTGATAGGAATGATATTCACATTTGTAAGGTACGGAATGCACACAAAACATAGTGGATAGATACATGCAGCTTTATCAAGTCTTTTTAGCGGCAATATGTTCTGTGAGTTTATTTTCATAGTCTTTAGAGAAAACTTATTACGTCTAAAATAACTAAGGAATTGCGATGCCATATTAATGTTACACTGCGTGGAAAGCGGTTTATTAGAGTAAATGCGTTGATCAAAACGGAATGTTACCAATGCAAGATATACGAGGCCTCCGTGGATTCCAGAGAAGAAATTGGTCCGTCCATGACATGTCAATATATCCACTGATCTTCATGTTTTCATCTTGCTCGTTAAAATCAATGATGGCTGAATTAGAAAGTAGACAAAAAGAAGAAAATTTATAGCGAAAATATTGTTAGTTTATTTGTGTACTTGAATTTATCCGATGAGTTGAAGGAAGGTTAACACGGTGCGGCTTGACGAGCCGTATAAGAATTTCGGAGACGAATAAAAAAAAATTCAAGTACACAAAGACACTAAACTAATATTGTATTTATCCTAAGTTTTTATATTTAATTTTTGTGTATACAAACAAAAATATTATTTTTTAATTGTTTAAATGCAATACTCAAATTGTATTTAATTTACTGAATTTAACCAATGCGTAGTAATATTTACCTTTTGACATAGTCCCGAACAAATTGCACGCAAAACACGGCGTAACAAGATAAACTATCGCCATATTCTTCGATTCAAATTTCATCAAAATGACAAATTCTACACACTACAGTAGCCGAAAGAAATTTTTATTCAATACAATTCCGTTTTTCGACCAAATTTTCTAGCAAGAAAAGAACAAAATGGCTCGCGAATTTAACTTTTCAAAATTGTAAATGCAGGATTGATCTTCGTCGAGATGTTGAACTGAAGTCATATTTTCAAAGCACACATTATCGTATGATATCGCTCGGATTATTATGTGTTATTTAACAATGGTTTACATACATCAACCAGAAGACACTGTGAGTTTATTTTTCGAAGTGTGATAACGTGCGGTGTGACAGTCCGACAAATTGGCGACAATAGGTGGAGAATATCACATGTTTTAGATACATGTGTTTTGGAAAAACCTTGTCCTAAAGTATTGTTTTATGCATGGTGTCATCATGATTTACATGACACTATTGTTTCATTTCAGAATGAACAAATGTTCCAACATTCGAATAATAGATTAACTGCTTACAAAATGATTACAAAATAAAATTTAAATCTGAAATTCTGATAAGTCTGAATCCAGTGTCAACATGTACTAAAGGTCTGAAGACCATGTGCTGTTGAAATGAGTTCCTTTGAAACTGAGGTTAATATATAAGCAACATTATTGGACACTGCATACAAACAGTTGCGTTAATTTCAATCAAATGTGCACCAACCTGCTTGCATGACTTCAGAAATTGCATTGTTTGTAGATGTACACATGTATTCGAGTCTACTTTAGGAAGGACTGGCATATATCGTTTGAGTGTTATCAATTTTATGACATTTTCCTTAACAATATTTGTATTGTGATTGTATATGTTGATTTGTTTTAATTTAAATAATTCATTGTGTTAAAGACGTCCGACGTCTTTTAAAAACGTTTTTGATTTACGTTAGGCTTTGGCGCCAAAATGTTATATATTTTAAGGGCGCGTTAACGCATCACCGACGTTACGGAAAGACAACGAGTGTCAGATCTTTTTCATCGCATGCTTTTAAAAGAAATAAAACCTTTCAAAGCCAACATTGGAGTACTTTTTTCTGAGAGATCATCATTAACAACCCACTCATATGGTGCAATAACATTTTCTGTTGCAATTAGTTCTACCTTTGTTGCTAGACCGACTTGACTTGTATATCCCTGTCGGCCTTTTGCTTTATTTGGAATAATGTAGATTTGCAAAGTATCTTTTTGTTTATACATTGTAGTTAGAAAACTTCGATTTAATGCAATATTGTACAGCACATTTGTACGTAAAACACATTAAAAATAACAAGTTGACAACAAATTGTTGGTTTATAAAAAAAAGTACCTTTATCATATGTTTAATAAAGTCTAATTTACCATGTTTATAAAGTTACTTAGAGTGTCTGAATATCTTCGTTAAGTCGAAGTCAAAATAAAATATAATTACTTACAATTCAGCACCAAATCTGTGAAAATCGTTAGGTCACCATTCTGGTCAGTTAACGGCAGAACATTTTTGCTGTATCCGTTTGTTTTCAACTATTAGTTGTGAGATTTTTAACGTCATCGGCTGTATGTGCCGTCAACTCACTCGTGCTTAAAATCCATTTTATCAGCAGCAGATAAACGCAAACCCAAGGCATGTTTACAGCTGCGTTTTAAAACGAAGTCGCACACAGTTGTCAATGTATCAAGGAATAAATACTACTTTGACACCTACATATATTGAGATCAGCTGTAAATGAGCGTCTATTTCTATTCATTTCATTCGGTATTATTTATGATGCTCTTCAATGCGGGTACAACAGCACTACATATGTTTTGAATCGATACACTCAGGTTATAGGATGTCGTTTTACGGTGATACTGAAACAATATCCTCATTAGATATAATGCAGTCGGTTAGAAAAATATAGACTTTTATAAACGTTTGCTCTCTATGTATTTTATTATTACTGGCGCATTTTAATAACGACTGCTAAACAAAAATAATGCAGATAACCGATTGTTTATGCAGCCCTAGTACAAGCTTGTTGTAAACATTTACAGGTTGAATTCAAGGCATTTTGGTAGAAAACGGGTACACTTGACAATCAAATATATGTTATATAATTACGATCGATGCAAATACGTGTAGTGCCAGATATCTAACATTCTATTAGTGATCACTCTGTAAAGAATGGTATTGCACATTTATTTGATTTGGTATCTTAATGTTACAAGTGTGTATAATTTAATGAAATCCAAGCTTGTTAATATAAATTGCGAGTTCGTATTAAGAATTAAACATCAAGTACTTTTACTGTTTATTACCAGGATAGACACGATTTGATTTAGACGTCACCTATAACTAGCTAGCAATAACTTGTCAGGGCACATTCAGAATTGCGACATAAATGATACAGGTCTATCTCACACAGTTACGGATTGTTTACCAATATATGCTTACAATGTTAATCTAGTACAAACTTGTTCGATATGAACTTCTCCACGCGCTATCAAGATGTTTGCACGACTTACCGATCTAAACACGGTGTACGGTAACGAACTATATCT
Organism: Congeria kusceri; assembly: GCA_027627225.1. NCBI lineage: Eukaryota > Metazoa > Mollusca > Bivalvia > Myida > Dreissenidae > Congeria > Congeria kusceri. The sequence goes on from CM051036.1 coordinate 25,191,238, forward strand.
GCAATGCAACTGTGTATGTTTGTGTTGCTGTAGGAGACACACTTACGCAACAATTGTTTGCTTAGTTATTCTATGTGTTCGTTGTTGATATGAATCCATCGCTTCCTTTTTGCATGCTAGATCAGAAAATAATTGATATTTTCACAATCGTATAAACACGCTTTAAAGTATATATTTTGAAATAAGTCGGGTACATGAGACTTAATAAAAAATATTCAATATATATTATCAAGGATAAAGCTTACAAGTCCAATAACATTAGAAATTGTACGTATAACCCCGATTCACACAAATTGGTGTCGCATATCTACAACAAATTAAAGTGTAGTACATTCAGAATAATTTTTTTGTGATATATCTAGTTTACAAAGTCGCTGAAAGATAGTGCATACAGATATTCCCCAAAAGCAACGGTTTCTAAACACAACTTTATTAATGTAACATAAATTACACTGCTTTCAGGATCATTCAACCATGTAACATGTAAATTCAGACAACAACAATAAATTGACATACACCTGGAAAGGAGTCCAGACAACTTTCTCATCGTATTCAACTATCATAAACAAAGTATTTGAACCTAGTCCTGTAAAGGTCCGGAAAGAGTTATGATCTGCGACATCAGGTCACCAAATATCAGTTTGGTGCTTAAGATACAAGAATGTTAACGGGATGTATTTTTGTCAATGTGTGTGCACAATAACTCAGCCAGCATAAATATATGGGACCCATATGGGTCCAATATGAGCTACCATATGGGGCCTGTATGGGCTAACCATATGGGGCCAAATGGGATTTTGCAAACTGTATTTGTATGGGTCCCAGATGGGTTGCGATATGGGACAAATGTGGGTTCCATGTGGACCCAAGGTGGGTCCTATATGGGGTACCCATATAGGTCCAATATGGGTTCGATATGAGTCCTGTATGAGCAACCCATATGGGGCCAAGTAGGATTTTGCAAAACTGTTTTTGCATGGGTCCCAGATGGGTTGCGACATTTGACCTATGTGGGTCCCATTTGGACCCAAGGTGGGTCCTATATCGGCTACCCATATGGGTCCAATATTAGCTTCAATATGGGTCCTTTATAGGCAACCCATATGGGGCCATGTGGGCTTTTGCAAACTGTTTTTGCATGGGTCCCATATGGGTTGCATTATGGGATCCATGTGGGTCCTATATGGATCCAAGATGGGCCCCATGATAGGCTACCCATATGGGACCCATGCAAAAGGGGTTTGCAAAATCCCACTTGGCCCCATATGAGCTGCCCAATTAGGACCCATCAAGGTTTCGATATGGGTCCTCTATGGGCATCCTATATGGGACCCAGTGTGGGTTTTGCTAACACTGTTTGCATGGGTCCCATGTAGGTTTCATTTATGTAAAGGTCCTGTTTGTTATACATACATGATGCATTGCAAAATACAATAACTATTCTATGAATGTTACTGACAAGCTGCGAATCATTTATATATAAATTTCATACTTAAAGTTCATTCTTTAATACAATAACACATTTAATCCTTTCTTGCTTTAATTGGATTGCCATTGGCAGAATATAACACTTACTAGTAATTTACATATGTCTGTTGTCGTTAAAGGGTATTCAATAGATGTGTTAGTTCCTTTATCCATAATGTTAACCCGCCAATGCATTTATGTACTACACATGTACAATCAATTACTTGTTTTCTTCATGTAAACAGGAAAATAAACAATCACACACTATTCATGATGACATTTTGGCTTGTGTTACAAAAATGGACCATACCATTTAGATCATATCAACTAGTCTAGAAAGATACAATTCTGTAAATAAAACATGATTGTGAACTGCACAAATGTGGCACAATAAAACAGCAATTAAAGAATAACACATTATGAGTAAATTCAGACACATTTAAAAGCCAAACACAGAGTGGACAAACCTAACACTTGATGTAACTATAGCACACAGCCTTTACTGGTAGTAAGGTATGATAATGGAATCAAATGCGAGACAACTCCACCAGTAGATATACCAATCTTACAGTATTGCATAGTATTGACCAATTAACCTAACAAAGATGTTTTAGTATGACTATTATCAGAATTTACAAAAAATATTGTGAACATGTAAATATAGGCCTGCGGCCTAGAATACAACATTTATTACAGTTACAATGTATAAATTAATAATACATACTGAAATATACCAACTTGCGTTCATAATATTGATAATAGTGTATGCATCAGGCACAGAATACAGCATATATAACAGTTTCAATCCTTGTAATTTCCATTAGACACCTGTGTTATCATAGAATCAATACAGTGTATTTGTCTGGCCCAGAATACAACATACGTGTATATTATGGTTTCAAATCAATTCAGACATACAATTGTGTTTTCATATTGGCAATATAAACAGTTTCAAACAATTCAGACAGTTGTGTTTTCAAAAGCGCAATATAAACATGTATCGTTCCACATTAGAGTACTACATAATTATAACAGTGCAATACAAAACAATTCCAACAGACCAATGTGTTAACTTATAAATATCTATTAAGCATAGATTGAGATATATAGTAATACAGTACATTTACATTCAAAATAGACAACTGTTAAGCAATTACAAACACATTATTTTCAGTAGGTAAGCCTGTTATTTTGATACATGTCATTGCACACATTGTTATAAAACATTTAAGAATGGTCACAAGACTAAGGCTCAAAAACTAATTCAAATATGAAAATAGTTAGTGTTGTGTTAATTTGTAAGAGCCACATCTCAATGATACTAACTTGATCATGCATTAATATTCAATATGTAAAAACTTCGCAAATTTAATAACAAGCCTTCATTAAACAACAATTGATTCAAAACATAAAGCAAGATCAAGATAATGTAAAATATAAAGAGGACTGATGTGGTGAAATCAAACTGTAAGCTAGCAATTCTCAACTATCATTTATTTATTTTTTAAAAATCTTTCAATATTTAAAAAGTTCTGTTTGTTTAACTAAACCGTTTCAAAAGAATATTAGCATATAATCTTTTTTTAAACATGTTAAATACAAGCCTGAAAATATTATAGGGAATATGTGAATTAACAAGAGCTGCCTCAGGACAGTGTGCTAGACTATTCACTACACTTAAAGTCTTTGATAGTATAATATATTCTGTCAGTGACTTTACATAATGACCATGAAAACGTATGTTAAATTTCAATTGAATATATGTAGTAGTTACAGAGATATGTACTTGCACACATACTTTAACCTGAATATTTCTAAGTACAAAAAGGTCATAATTCTGCTAAAATGCTGGTCACAGTAATGGGCATTGGCTAGTGACCTTATAATATGACCCTGAAGACATGTGTGAAGTTTCAGCTGAATATCTGAATTCAACTAAATTGCAGATAAGAGTTATAGGCCTTGGTCAGTGACCTCACATAATGACCCGAAAGACATGTGCGAAGTTTCAATTAAATATCCGTAGTAGTTACAAATATATATACTTGTTGCACGCAAACCTTAACCTGAATTTGTTAAGTACAAAAATGGGCCTAATTCTGTTAAATTGCAGGACAGAGTTATGGGCATTGGTCAGTGACCTGACATAATGACCGAAAAGGCATGTGTGAAGCTTCAATAGAATATATGTAGTAGGACTGTAGTTATTGATATATTTACTTGTTGCACGTAAACTTTAACCTGAATTTTCAGAGTACAAAAGGGGCATAATTCTGTTAAATTGCAGGTCATAGTTATGGGTCTTGGCCAGTATCCTTATATAAATGACCATGAAGGCATGTGTTAAGTTTCAATTGAATATCTGTAGTAGTTACAGAGATATGGACTTGTTGCACTCAAACCTTAACCAGAGCATTACGCCGACGCTGACGAACGCGTGAGTAGTATAGCTCAAACTATTCTGTGAATAGTATAGCTAAAACACATATAATTATTTAAAATTTAAGTCTATGTAATACCACATTTTAGACTATTATTGCAATCATTTAACTCACAGCAATTACAATTGCATGTTTTATAATTAACAACTACTGGATATATATATCAAGTGTCAATAACACTGGTAATTATGCCATGCATTGTTTCTCTTATTTAGTGTGGTAAGGGCTAATGAACTTCATTGCTAACTGACTGTCTATTGTAGTTAGCACGAAAATATTGACTTCATACAAGTTCTGCAATTAATGCTTTGTTAATAGTTAAATGAATTGATCACTGTTTAATTATCAGAAGTATCACGTTCATTTGTTTACATCCGAAGCATTTTTGGATCACACACACCAACAAGTAGCTTTTTTCAGTCTCCTCATTGTATGATTGCCTTGCATTCTTGGTTCCTCGACCTAAACACATGTTCTGAAAGTACAAATTAAACAATATGTGTTGAAATGAAATAAACATTAAGAAAAACATAGAATTCCAGACAGTTAAAAACCTGTCAGTCAATCAGAAGTGTCAGACAAAAAATGATGATGGCTGACAAAAATTTATCACAAACCTTATACATAATATTATTTAATGTTAGTTAGACCTTTGTTTGATATATAAAGGAATTATTACTGCAACAATCAGTGTATGCATTATGTTATGCCAAATAAATAAATAATAATCAATTAGTTGACAATGTATATAATGTTTTCAATATGTGGTGTATGCTTTACTAATCATTGTCTGACAGCTGACTTAGATGTCCACGGAGTCTGGGATTAAACAAAAAAATCTGATTAAAGTTGATCTACATGTTATATATTCTTATAAACAAACAACAATTTTATTTTCATGAAATAAACAGCAATTTCATTTTCTCAAAATATCAAACTTACTATATCTAGCTTGGACAAGTTGAAGTTAGAAATAATGTTGTTTTCCATCATTTCTGCTGAAGTTGTACTGTATAATCAAATGCTCTTTCATAATCTGCATACCTGTGTGAAGAAGCGGATACATGAATGTATTCTATATCTGTTAACAGCTATTTACAAATGAGCATTAAAGGTACCTGTTGATAGATTAGCAAATTGGCAATTTTCAAAATGTTTGTCATAGATCCCCAAAAGAAAATACATTATATATAAACAAGTAAAATGACACTATACTGACAAAGAAATATATTAGAAATACGGTATCTTTTATGAAAAATCATAAATTGAAATAGATAAAATGATAGATTTATGAAAAAATCATCAACTGAAATGGATAAAATAATAAAGCGTTTGTAACGCCTTTTTTCGGTATTTTGGAAAACGCGTGTATCACTTACATAGAGATTGGCGTTAAACATTCACCTCAATGATCGGCAGACAGAATAGCTGAGTGGTTACAGTGCGAGGTTTTTGATCCCGGCGGACGTGGTTTTAGTCCCATCCAGGGCAATTTTTATTTATTTATTTTCTTCATATAATATTTGTTTTTGGTTAATCCAACATCTTTAGTTTAAATTGCAGTTAAGACGTTAAGTGACAATTTTCAAAAATACGAAAATGTGTGAACAAGTCCCTTTAAAAGAAATATATTGTAATGCTATTGCAACTGCGGGTATTTTGCCAGTCTACTGCAGGTAAGATTAAATATTTAGAATTTTATAATTAATAATGTACAGCAGGTTTACCAATTATGTATGTCATTAATTAAGATATAATTGAATTTTACAGAAGATCATGTTAGAATCAAACTAATTGACAGGTTAGCGTTGGCTATTGCGGTAATAACCAAAAGTTTGGAGTTCTGATGTGAAGTAATTAAAACACCAGGGCAGTAGCCCGGTTTATTACCGCATTAACCAACGCTAACCTGCCAATTATTTGGATTCCAACACGATCTTCTGTAAAATTCTTCTGTAATGTTAAAGGTTATGAATGAGAACTATAGGAATATATACTCCGCCCATTTTGCACAAAAGTGCATTCAGATGTGTTTTCAGTGATGTCAATAAACCATAACAATTCAAAATGACGTCAGCCTCATTGATAAACATTGAGCGAATGGCGTTATACTTGTTGATAAAAACAGTGAAAATATTAAGCACGTGCATTTTACGGAATCATTTTAAGTAACCGAACTATTTTCAAAACATTAGGCTCCCCCCAAAATTTGTTGCAGAAAAACCCATGGATGATTTTATTCTTTATCTATAAAAAAATTTGCTGCGTGGCCGTGCCGTGTTAGAATTAAATATAACGGGGGTAATAACACAAATGCATTTGCTGTTTATTTCTGTTGTAATTAAATATTTTAATATTGATTATAACGATAAATAAGAACATGATAATTATTGCAAGGCATGTAAACATGAAATATAGGATGTATATATATTTGGTGTATGAGATTGCTTAAGCTTATTCATACATTTATACATCAGAACTCAAATGCATGAAATTTATTATTCCAATTAGTGAAATTATACCAACATTCAATTTATTGCCATATGGTGTACGATTTAATAAATAATGCAACTTCAACAAATGCAACTATATTGTTTTCCTACTGACAACCCATGCTTTATGTGCACAAAGACTACACGTACAAAACAACACACAAATTTTGAAACAGTTGTGATAGTGAAAAAAAGTTACATTTTTTAAATAGTCGCGAAAATACATGACAATAGAGATATATTTACTTTCACTTCTGATTTAAAGTGCAATTATGATTATTAAGTTATGAAAAACATTTTTCCAAGTGCAAAACACATATTTACTTACTTGATATTTAAGGAATGCAGGCTGCATTCTGCTCCTCGAATGAAAATCTGCAGGTGTCAAAACGGTTCTCAAGTCAAGATGGCGGCCGTGAATAACTGCCTTGAACTGGTCATAGAAGCACACATCGACTGACCGATGTGGGCATGTTTGCTGGGTCCCATATGGACTTGCTAGTTAGAAACCCATATGGTATATCTTGCTGGGACCCATATGGGCTTGCTATTGGTGACCCATCTAGGCCTGATTTTTGGGGTCCCATGTGGGCTTTCTTGCTGTGACCCATATGGGTTTGCTTGTGGGGGACGCATATCTAGGCTTTCATGCTGGGACCGATATTGGCGTCTTTGCCTGGATCCTATCTGGGACTGATATGGGAATGACAATGTATGTGGAACCCTTACGGAACCCATGTGGTTAATAAGCCCAGTTATAGCCCATATTGGGCCCCCATTCTGGCTTGCCGGTACCCATACAAGCTTACTTGCTGGGGACCCATATTTTTTTTTGGGCTCTTTTAATGGGACCCGTATTGGGTTCATTGTTGGTGTCCCATATGGGCTTGCTTGTTGGGAACCCATATGGGGATGCTCTTTGTGACCCATATGGGCTAGTTTGTTGGAGCCTTATACGGGCCTTTTTGCGGGGACCTATATGGGCTTGCTTGTTTGCTACCCATATGGGCTTTCCTGCTGGGACCCATATAATATTGCTGTTGTTGACCCATATGGGCTTGCTTGTTGGAGACCCATATGGGCTTTCTTTCTGGGACCCACATGGGATAACTTGTTGGGGACCTATTTAGGCTTTTTTTTTTTTGCTGGGACCCTTATGGGCTTTCTTGTTGGGCGCCCAATTGGACTTTCTGGGACCCATGTGGGCTGTTTTGTTGGGACACATATATGGGTTGCTTCTTGGGACCCAAATGGGCTTGTTTGTTGGGAACCCATATGGAATGCTCTTTGTGACCCATATGGGCTAGTTTGTTGGGGACCAATACGGGCCTTCTTGCTGGGACCTATATGGGCTTGCTTGTTTGGTACCCATATGGGCTCTCCTGCTGGGACCCATATGATATTGCTGTTGGTGACCCATATGGGCTTGCTTGTTGGGAACCCATAATAGGCTGTCTTTCTGGGACCCACATTAGATTACTTGTTGGGGACCTATATAGGCTTTTTTGCTGGGAACCCATACGGGGAAGCTCTTTGTGACCCATATGGGCTAGTTTGTCGGGAACCCATATGGACTTTCTTGCTGGGACCCATATGGGCTTGCCTGTTTGGTACCCATGTGGGCTCTCTTTGTGGCCGGGACCCATTTGGGATTGGTTGTTGGGGACCTATATAAGTTTTTGTGATAGGACCAATATGGGCTTACTAGTTGGGAACCCATATGGGCTTTCTTGCTGGGACCTATATGGACTTGCTTGCCTGCTACCCAAGTGGGTTTAATATGGGCAAGACGATGTATATTGGTCCCACATGGGGCCCATGTGGAAGTTCAGCCCAGATATAGCCCTTATCAGGCCCACATCTGATAGCTTACCGCGACCTATATGGGCATACATGCAAGGAACCCATGTGGGCTTGCCTGCTTGGTCCAATATGGGCCCGATATAGGCAGAAAAACATATATGAGTCCCGCATGGGGCCATATGGTATATTTGCTCAGGTATTTCCCATACTGGGCCCATATAGGCCTACTTGCTGGGACCCTTATGGGGCTGCTTGTTGAAAACACATATGGGTCTGTTTATTTGGGTCCCATAGAGGCCTTCTGGCTGGGACCCATATGGGCTTACTTGTTGAGAACCCTTATGAGCTCTCTTTCTGGGACCCGTGTGGGCATGGTATCGGATGCCCATATGGACTTGCTTGTTTGGGAACCATATGGGCTTTCTTGCTGGGACCCATTTGGGCTTGCTTGTTGGGGACCTATATAAGCTTTCTTGCTGGGACCCATATGGGCTTACTAGTTGGGAACCCATATGGGCTTTTTTGTTGGTACCTTTATGGGCTTGCTTGCCTGGGACCCAACTGTGTCTAACATGGACAAGGTGATGTACATTGGTCCCATATGGGGCCCATGTGGAAAATCAGCCCAGGTATAGCCCTTATCAGGCCCGCATGTTATGACTTACCGGGACCCATATGGGCATACTTGCAAGAAACCCATGTGGGCTTGCCTGCTTGGTCCGATATAGGCCCGATATAGACAGAAAAAAATAATATATGAGTTCCACATGGGGCCCGTATGTTATATTTGCCCACCTATAGCCCATATTGGGCCTATATGGGTTTGCTTGCTGGGAATTAGTTAAACCTGATAATCATCCTAATAGGGGCAAAAGTGATTTTCGTCTGAGACAAGCGCTTTTGTTACAACCCATTACTGGTTAAAGCCATGTTTAGTTACACTAAAATAAGTTAAATAAACGCTTGTTCATATGAATAGGCGTTTGAAATTCTACATAGTAAGTAAGCGAATATAGAAATTCAGTTTGCGAAACTTTATGTATAAAACAGAATCATTAGATACATTTTTAGCACCGCCAAATGATCGCATTCCGGTGTTTGTGTAAGGTTCTGTAATATTCAAGATGAACTTTAGATCAATAAATACACATAAATCAATAATAATTAATTAATAAATATATTTCATAACATCCTTATATACGTATTACCATAATATACAACACAACCACAACATCTCTTTTATGTAAAATTCTGTAAATATTGCTAACATGCATACTTATGTACTTCATAGGCATAGATCATGCAATTGTTCGGTCATCATGCGTCTTTCAGTTTGAATTACTAGTTTTTAGTGGTTCTACGAAATGCTATCTATGAATATAGGTTTACTATTATATAACTATTTTATGTTTCTGAAAAGTGTAAGATTCCACGAATTAAACGTTTCACCGGTGTAATTAATTAATTGACAAGATTAATAATCAGAAATCCACACTGGAGTTGGTGTCAATTACATTTAGCCACGTTTGACTATCTTAATAGATCTGGATAATATCCGTTTATTGAATATATGCATTACATTTTTTGTTTTAATAATAAGCTATCAAGTATACAATAAATATACAACAAGGTGCAAGTTGTTATGCATAATCTTCATTTAAGTACCAAGCAACACTCATTTCATCGATAGCATATTCTCTACAAATGCATATACATGTACGTTATAAGAAAACGCATTCAAATATATTGAGCACACTGACAACAACACTGAACATGTCTTCAATCGTTCGTTTTTAGGAGGGTTAAGATTAAAAAAGAAAAGACGTAGTCAACTTTATTATTAACTATATACTGAAGCTATGTAACACAAATAAATAATGTGCAGTTAATTTATAATTATATGACAACAAGCATTCACATATTTACAATATGTCCTCTATGTTTTTATAAAGTGTTGAAGGCACTAAATATTTATATTCTGCTCTTAAGATTTTTTTGGTCAACAAAATACATTCACAAATCGACACAAGGCCCTGCGAGTTTTCGTAAATAATATTTATTTAATGCAAAATAATGTTTAGTGGCTTTATTGGTTTTGGTCGTTGCAAACATCATTTGTTAATAAAGCACTAGATTATTCAAAATAAATTGCCACAATACTATTTAATAGTTCATAAAGTTTATATTATTTACTTATTATGTCGAACCGACATGACAAACAATGCCACTGTTGCTACAAATGTAATCACAATGTAATCACAAAATATAGCTAAAACAAGAAATAATCCAAGGCCCCAACGATGTGGATCCATTTAAGAACAGATACCGCATGTATTTTGCCTTCGCATTTACACTGAAAGATCTGAGCTAGACGGTAGATTGTCCTGTATCCTGAGCCGATTTGGTCCATGCACTCATCTCTGTCTGCCAGTCGCGATTCAAACAATGACGTTATGACGATTGCTGTACTAATTGCTATCATCACCGTCGTGTAAATGGAAATCGTTGAGATGGTGTTGGAATTCGTTGGAATCTCGGAGGCCACTATTGTGAGAAGCACGGCCAAAGACAAGAAAACGGTAACTGCGTAGGAAGCCCTCTCTCCTGACGATACTGGAAGTACAAATGTAAAGACGTTTAAAATTGAGAGTAACACGGCGGGAATAAGTATGTAGAATACGTAAAATATTGGCTTCCGCTTCAGTTTGGTCTTGAAAATGATAGCTGCGTCTTCATTTTTGGCCGACTCTGCTGTGGTGAAAACCTAAAATTATACAATGTAGCTCTCACAAAATGCACAACAAGACACATTTCTTGTGAAACGGGCAACTGTTAACAACGGATATATGTATACTGTCAGGTTTGCAATATTTCGAATATTTCATCTGAAACTAAATATGTCCGACCGTCACCCTATGTCCAGAAATGCCTATGTAACAAGAAAAAATCATCGGCAATTCTTAACATATTAAACAATTCACCCGTTCAAATTAAGCTTAGTTATCAAAGGTAGTTCTACATTAATGGCGTGTCAAAGAAAATAAAACTCGAGGTTGTGATATATTTTATATAATATGGTGTATTGGTTTGATCCAAAAAGCTTCAACATGTACCAACGACCAGCTTCAATTTTCTTCAAACTCGTCCAGGTAAATGCTTTTCTTTCTTTCGATCATCACCACTTCAGCCTGTGTATAGCTCCAAGCGGAAAATTTGAGAGGACATTCCTGTGTGTCGAAGGAGAAATAAGTGATGTCTACGTCACATGTGGCCTCCAAAGTCTGATGTCATAAATACATACATTTACATACACATATGTATGTACCTGGTGTTCGCTGGAACATGATGCTAATATCTTACTGCAAATAAAATATGATCATATATTGAAATCGCACAATTATGGGTATTTTATGGATATTGTTGTCAAATTATAACAATATATTTATGCACATATTCTTTTATAATAATTGATTGCTCAATGGAACATTTTTACTAATTTTATACTCATGTATGGTACTTTGTTATGTTGAATTGCAAATATCTGTTCGATTTTTTTCTATATTCGAATATTACATGTATATAATAATTCAATACTCTTAAAATAATTACCACAGTCAGTATTGAAACTATCGTCGTATAATATGTAACATATTTAGTCAGAATAGTATGTTGATATGAACCTGGTAAGGAGTCCAAAGAACCTCGCCAAAGTATCGAACTTTCAGTAACAAATTACTGGTACCCAAGCCAGCCAAGGTCCGGAACGAGTTATGAAGTGCAACATCCGGTCGGCATATGTCGTTTTGCGGCTACATATATATATATATATATATATATATATAATATTATGATGTATAAGAGTTTGTATTTTGTTTTCATCTAATATGTTTAAATGTTTTGCAAAAAACGGAATAATAAAGGGTGACAAAAATGTGATTTACGTTATTTGCTAGCTCTGTTGTTTTAATACATTATTAAAGTTCATATCTACAATAATTATTTGGTTCTATGTTCAACACAAATTAATGTTTGATATATCAAATACATTCAATGCAATATTTTTGTACACGAGTGTGTCATATTGACATGACTTGAATCTTTCCAGTTGTTTTACATTGATACGAATAATATGGACATTTTTTAAGATAACGATTGCGCACATAATCGCTAGCTGCAGCTTTATGAAGTGGTTCAAGCTGCAATATGTTCTGGGAACCTATTTCCATAGTCTTTAAAGTAAGCTTATAACGTCTAAAATAACTGAGGAATTCCAATGCGATATTAATGTTAAACTCCATGGACAGAGGTCAATTAGTGTACCATGTCCAGGCCTCCGTAGTCCTGTGGATCCCATTTAAGAAATGCGTCCACCCATGCAATCTCAAGAAATCCGCTGTACTTCATGTTTTCTTCTTGCTCATTAAAATCAATGATAGCTGAATAAGAAAAAAAAGACAAACAGAAGAAAATATGTAGCGAATATACGGTTAGTGTCCTAGCGTACTTGAATTTATCCGACGAGTTAAAGAAAGGTTTACTCGGCGAGGCTTGCCGAGCCGTATAAACCCTTCGGAGACGAGTCCAATGAATAAGTCCACAAATACACTAACTGTACATTCTATTTATACCAAATTTTTGTAAACAAACAAACAAAGTATTGTTCAATTATTCAAAAAGAATATTGAAATTGCATTTAATTTACTTAATTTAACATTGCGTAGTCATATGGAATCTATTTTTGTCCTTTTTACCCCTTGACCTAGTCCCGAACAATTGCACGCAAAACACGATGTAACAAGGTAAAATATCACCACGCAAAACACGATGTAACAAGGTAAAATATCACCACGAAAATGAATACACAATAAAAATAAATCTGAAATTCTAAAAGTCTGAATCCAGTGTCAACACACTAAGGGACTGAAGAACATGTGCTTTTGACCTGAGTTCCCTTGAAGCTGTGGTTTATATATAAGCAACATTATTGGACACTTCCTTCAAACATTGTGTAAATTTCAATCAACATGCATCAACCTGCTTGCATGAATTCAGAAGTTGCCCTGTTGGTAGATGTACACATGTATTCCAGTCTATCTACTTTAGGAGGGACTGTCAGATATCTTTTGAGTGCAATTATCAATTTTATGACATTTTTCCTTAAAAATATTTGTATTGTGATTGTATATTTTGATTTTGTTCTATTTAAGTAATTAATTTTATTGTAATTATATACAAACTGTTATAATCTAAATTAACTATCAGGTTACTTTCAATTGTCCATGTATTTTTAAAACAACTGATATTCATATAATTCAGTGTCAAAAATATGTTAAGATTTTATAATTAAAAACATGAATACAAACAATAATCCAGTTAACATTTCAATAATAATCATTGGAAAACTAAAATACACATTAAACTATGTAGATCTTTAAAGTACAAGGGTTTACAAAAAGACAACTGAAGTAAGGCAAGAATGTAACATCTGCACTTATAAATGCTCAATTCTAACTCAATGCTTAGCCATGTATGTGTAAACCGCTTAACATGCATGTAATTCATAATATTTAACAAAAAAACAAACACACAAAAACAACATAAAGTCATGTTTTATTTCAACCACATGGGAATCCATAAAATATTGTAAATTATATAAACCAGTCACTTATAAGTAAGCTTACATGAGAGTACAAGATGAAAACTAGATCCAAATAAGAAAACAAATATTTAAACGTTTGCACCTGGTGTATGTATAAGGGTAAAACATCAAAAGTTTCATGGTGGTAATATTCTGTTTCAAGTATTTTTATCTCTACTGTTTATTTCAAAATTTTATTGTCATAACATTTACATAGGGAGATTTATACAATCAGATAAAATCTTAAAACTATAGATCTAATTAGTAATCTTAATTTTACTTCTAATACATGTACTGCCTTATTCTTGGGTTGGTTAAAAAAGAACTATGAAGTTGAGATTATTTGTCCACCCAATGCTGGCATTGTACATGTTCCTTATTATGTTTACTGCATTAAGTTGTGTGTTGCAGTGATAGTGCATATACATTTTCAGGTATCAAACGCCTAATAACATTGTAAACTTGTTTGCACAAAGGTATAGTTGCAGTGCGTGTGATTATTGCATGTTAAGTGTCTTATAACCATCTGACAATATATTTATGACGTCACGCGTTTTCGTGGAAAAAGTAGTCAGTCAAATTTTTTACATGTAGGGGTCGAATAAAGATTGAGTCGGATAAAGCTTAGGTTTATCCCACTCTTGAGTTTTCTTATGAAAATCATTTAATGGTAGGATAAAGCATGTTTTTTTTTTTTTTTTAAACATACGTAAATATATTATTATTATGTTTGAAGCATGACCTTTGTGTAGGAAATTGTTCAAATGCTTAGACTTAGACAGTCCTGATTCGTAACTAAATTATATATACATATATGTTTTTATGGTGCAGTATTAAGGCGTCTACAGTAACTGAGAAATAGAAACTTTGTTCGATGTCATTATGCTCTTTGTTTGATTAGCAAATTGTTTAAAAATGTCAACTGTGGTAAAATGTTTTCATTGTAACCGCAATACATATTCGCTTGCAATACATAATCACACGCATGTATTTAAACGCGCATTTCAATTGCATAATGAGTGAACTGTCACTGTTTTTCAGTTCTGAAATCAAATACTGACTTGCGTGATTTAGTTTTGTGTTTTTTATGGCGCTTCCTCGTTTTATTTCAATAAAAACTATATTTTCTATTATGCGAACTCTGTGAATCGTGTATCTTGCAAACGGTTATGTAAATCTAGACTTGCAACCGACAAGTGAATTCATTTTTTTTGTCCGAGCATTTGAATAAATTGAAAAACCAACCAGCGATGCACATAGTTGTAATTCAAATCCAGCACTATATAAATCGCATGTATTTATGTTTTTTGAAGTACAAATATCATACACAATATGTTCTTTTGACTTGCTCAACTAGGCGCAGTTGTTGTTTTAAGCCACGATGCCTTTACTTATATATAAATGTGTGTATATGTATATATATATATATATATAAGAATATAGCTACTTTGAACAAAACTAAATAAATAATTATTTACTATTTAAGTTTTAACCATGGTATCTTCCTAACATACGTGTCAATTTAAAAGTCGTAAATCGGCAAGCGTACAATTCGCAGACGCCATTGAGGTCTGCTGACATTGAAAATGGCTGCCATACCGTGACTGCATGATGACCACACAGTGACAGCACACACTCCACAGTTTTACAAAATGCACGAGTTTCTCTTGCGGTTGATCTGCGGCGACCAGTTGATTGTGACTGAGGCTTAAATACACCACAACTGTTGGGGACATAGGTTGATCTTAGGCGACCGGTTTGTTGTGACTGAGGCTGGTTGATCTGCGCCGACCGGTTGGTTGTGACTGAGGCTTAAATACACGACAAGTGTTGGGGACATAGGTTGATATGCGGCGACCGGTTGGTAGTGACTGAGGCTTAAATACACCACAAGTGTTGCGGACATAGAATCTGCGGCGACCGGTTGGTAGTGACTGAGGCTTAAATGCACCACAAGTGTTTGGGACATAGGTTGATCTGCGGTGACCCGTTGGTAGTGACTGAGGCTTAAATGCACCACAAGTGTTGGGGACATAGGTTGATCTGCGGTGACCCGTTGGTAGTGACTGAGGCTTAAATACACCACAAGTGTTGGGGACATATTGTTTTCATTTGGACTTTGTGCATAACATGTTACATTTCATGATTACACATGTGCATTTAATACCACTGTGCATACAAATAAAAGAAATGCAAATAACTTTGAAAGACGTTTATTTTGAAGAGCAAAAATAAACAAAACACAGAAAGACAGAGAGGAATATAAGGGCAATGTCAATGACTTATATAAACAAAAACTAAAACAAACAAAAGCAAATAACAAAATGTACAATACAAATAACATAATTTAATTTTACAATGCCACTGAAACTATTGAGACCAAGTAAAATGCTAGCAACAAATTAATATTTGGTTTTCAACAGTCCTTAGTGTGCAGTTACTCGATATAACAATACCACTAAAGTGTAACAAAACGAAATAAGAGGAACTACCACATATGCAGTTTAGTATTAAATGTTTACAGTAGTTTAGAAACTACCGGTATATACATGCCCAGTAATTTTAAATAGCAACTTCATCGGAAAAATTATCCTTCAAACAAGCGAACACTACATATCGGAAAATTTGCCCTCATATTAACAGTGCCTGATTTTTAAACAAATCAAACATTTGAATTACATGCAATATATCTAAATGTGCAAAAATGCCAGGAGACAATTACCCTTTTTTGTTCAAAATATCACAAACACGAGATTCAACCGGTAAGTTGTAAGAAAGTATATACTGGTACAAGTCCACATGTCTTACATGGAGTATATGCTCTGAATTTGCTATCAACTTGCCCATGGAAAAGCAACTTAGCACTATGACTTGCCCAAATCAATAACACTTTGCTGAACTACAAAATGTTTGTTGTAAAAATGCTTGAAATAAATGTGAAATACAATGAGTCTCAAAAATGGCAATCCAACAGTATATACGTCATAAATCACTATGACCCGAGTTCTGAAAAACTTTTTGACAGAAAATGGGAATGTTTCAACTTAAAAAGTTTCAGTTTTCTGTCCCTAATATCACTTTCCTGGAAACCTTTACAGGATTTGAAAGTGCACCGCACCATTTTCGACTAGTAATGGACCAGTGGACATCCCCTTAATATAATTCAGGTCTTACTTAAACCATAATCTGGAACAAACACACCATTTCAATGAATATTCTATGTAAGTCATGTTTTCATTAATTAACATTAATTAATTAATTAGTTACCATAATCAGTAACACGAATGACATCAGTGACCATATTTAGACTAGTTAGAATCCTTTAGCAGTATGCATGAATAATTGCATAAAGTCTAATTGTGTACATGTAAGCCAAGAAAGAACCACTGAATTAAACTTGACATTTCAAAGAATATTGAATTTTATAAACAACACATTATTTAAACATGAAAATAAACAAACCATATTGTAAATAATATTTGCATTGTTATACCGCTTTTTTTCCCTGTGTTAATACATGTACTTATTTTATAATAATATATATAAACAATTCACATCACAATTTTCAATACTTACGAAGAAGCTGTTTTCAAATAAACAGAAAATGTGAAAGTCTGACCACAATAAGCATATAAATAACACACTGTAGAACAATTGGCACACTAAGTGTTATCACATGTTTTTTGTAACCGGCACATATCAGTAAAGAAGCAAAGCTGTAAAAATAACAGAACAACTATATACACAACAACTATCTACAAATACAAAGGCAAATTTATCCAACTAGACTTATTTCACAATTAAATCTTGGAATTAAGATTACTTTTTCCTATGCCAGTAGTAAGTATATTGTGCCATACTAAATAATTTGTCATGAAATACAATTTCCGAATACAGGTAGGTACTGATTTCTTAACTAAATGTGCTACAATTATTCCTTTAATTCTGCCAGCATAAACAGCATACTATTTGGAAAATATTCAAGTAAAAGAACCCCCAAAAGACTCCCAGATATTACACAATCAAATTTTTTTATCTGTCAAAGGATTGTTTTTCTTATTATATCACAATAAGCAGAACACCTAAAACAATAAAGCAACCACTTCCTAATGGGATATATAGTTCACAGCAATTTATGTCATCTATGTCCATCCCCAGTCACGAGGCAGGACACTTTAATGGAGTCGAAAATGGTATCTAAATGCAATTCATGTAATAGTATTATTTTAATCGCTCCGCAAAGTAACATCAAACTTGTGGTAAACAAATATTGTGGTAGGTTAAAGTCACAGTCCATAAAATATTATTCAATACAACTTAAATTGGCATTAGTTCTAATGAAAGTTAATGACATTTATTAGACTTAAAACTGTTTATTTACGAAGGTCACTTTATAATGTCTATGTTCGAAAACGCTTGGCACGAACGGAATATACACTAATGTATATGCTGATCTACTTCAGAGGCATCACCAGCTATCGCATACAGATAACATTATGATAAAAAGTTACCAAAACGTTATTATTTTACCGATTTCAATGCATTTTTTTGTATTTTGATCGGTAAGACGTCCATTAGAAACGATTTCTGCAAAGTCTAATTTTTAATAAACATATTTCTGGACTGCTGCTTTAAACCACTGGTGAAGGGACTAACCATACTCTAAAACATGCATCTCCACAATAGAAACTTTGGTGAACAAGAGGGCCATGATGGCCCTAGGTCGCTCACCTAAGTTTAAGGCATAATGGCTAATAACAAGAGGCAAAATGGCACTAAACGCCTTACCTGAGTATAAAGATCTGGGCCTTACAATTTCAGATATTTTTTTAGTCTATATAAACCATGTGACCCACAGGGCATGGCCACCTTGTACCCCAGGGCATAATTTGAACAATATTTGTAGTGGACCTCTTTTAAATGTTACATACCCAATATGATTACACTGGGCCTTGCGGTTTCAGAGGAGATTTTTCAAGTCATTTTGCTATTTAAGTGTATATAAACCATGTGACCCCCAGCAGGTGGCAAATTTTAACCCCAGGGACATCATTTGAACAATCGTTGTAGATGACCACTCCACAATGTTTTACTCACAATATAAAACCTCTGGGCCTTACAGTTTCAACAAGGAAGATTTGTAAGGCTCACTTGCCATATAAGTCTATATAAATCATGTGACGCACCGGGTCATGGCCACTTTTTACCCCAGGGGCATAATTTGAAAAATCTTTGTTGAGGACCACTATACAATGTTACATATCACATACGAAAAAACTGCGATTTCAGGAGATGTTAAAGTCATTTGGCTTTTAAGTCTATATAAACAATGTTACCCCCAGGGCATGGCCAGTTTTAACCAATGGGACATCAATTGAACAATCTTTGCAGAGGACCACTATAAAATGTCACATACCACATGTGAAACCTCTAGGCCTTGCAGTTTCAGACGAGAAGATTTTTAAAGTCATCTTGCTATTTAAGTCCATATCAACCATGTGAGCCCTGGGGTGTGGCCAGTTTTGACCCCAGGGGCATCATTTGAGCAGGCTTTGTAGAGGATCACTATACAATGTTACATACCAAATATGAAACCTCTGGGCCTTGCAGTTTCAGAGAAAAAGATTGCTAAAGCCATTTTGCTATTTAAGTCTATATAAACCTGGTGACCCCTAGGGTGTGCCCAGTTTTGACCCCAGGGGCATCATTTGAACAATCTTAATACAATGTTTCCAACCAAATATGAAACCTCTGGGCCTTGCGGTTTCAGAGGAGAAGTTTTTTAAGTCATTTTGCTATTTACATTTATATTAACCATGTGAGCCCTGGGGCGTGGACAGTTTTGGCCCCAGGGGCATCAATTGAACAATCTTTGTAAAGGACCACTATACAATGTTATATACCAAAATATGAAACCTCTGGGCCTTGCGGTTTCAGAGGAGAAGATTTTTAAAGTCATTTTGCTATACAAGTCTATATAAACCATGTGACCCCTGGGGCGTGGCCAGTTTTGACCCCAGGGGTATAATTTGAACAATCTTAGTAGAGGACCACTACAGGATGTCACATATCAAATATGAAAGCCCTGTCCAATATCTGGTATTAAAAAGTTGTTCTTCTGAGAAGAGGTCCTTGGGTGGAGGCTGCCAACAAAGCATTAAGAACTTTGTTGGAGAGACATGATCTGTGTGTAGTTTTTTGTGTGCTGCACACATTTAATTAAACTGTACAAATGAAAAGTTTAAAGTAGATGACTAGACTTTAGGCTCTATGCTATATGTTTCTGTACATGCTGGTGAAACAGACTGCAGTGTCAGAGCCGCAGACTCGATTGCTGATTCATTTTGTCTTACAAAAAAATGTGCAGTTCCACCTAAGTTAGACTACTTATAGATCTAATGCTATCATTTCATATTTGGCATTTCATTATTAAATTAGAAATTTACACTTTGCCTGTAAACAAATTCAATGTAGTAGATCTAAAGTGAAAATATATGATATAAGACGGTCTTATATACTAAGACTGATTGACTACATTTCTTACACATTGCATAAACATTACATCCAGCTAATTTACTTACAAAACAACATGATTGACCATGCTAGTGGGTAACATTTTCTATGTATTTCAATGGTCATCTCCAACGATTCTCTAAAGCACCCTCACAACAATGTGTAACTTGCTAGCTGGTTTTATAAGATCTAAAAATAGCACACTGTATACACCTGGCTGGAATGTTGTCTGCTGTGTTGATTTTTGAGTGTTGGAGGCTTATTTAAATTCTAGTGCTGCTGTATAAACAATGTGACCCCAGGGGTGTAGTCAGTTTTGACCCCAGGAGCATAATTTCAACAATCTTTGTAGAGGACCACTACACAATGTTACTTACCAAATATAAAACTTTTGGGCCTTGCAGATTCAGAGGAAGTCATTTTGCTATTTAAGTCTATATAAACCATGTTATCCCCGGGGTGTGGCCAATTTTGACCCCAGGGGCATCATTTGAACAATCTTTGAAAAGGACCATTATGCAATGTTACCAATCGAATATGAAACCTCTAGGCCTTGCAGTTTCAGAGGAGAAGATTTTTAAAGTCATTTGGCTATTTAAGTCTGTATAAACCATGTGACCCCCGGATTGTGGCCAGTTTTGACCCCAGGGGCATCATTTCAACACTCTTTGTAGAGGACCACTGTGCAATGCTACATACCAAATATGAAACCTCTGGGCCTTGCGCTTTCAGAGGAGAAGATTTTTAAAGTCAGTTTGCTATTTAAGTCTATATAAACCATGTGACCCCTGGGGTTTGGCCAGTTTTGACCCCAGGGGCATCAATTGAACAATCTTTGTAGAGGACCACTATAAAATGTTATATACCATATATAAAACCTCTAGGCCTTGCGGTTTCAGAGGAGAAGAATTTTAAAGTCATTTTGCTATACAAGTCTATATAAACCATGTGACCCCTGGGGCGTGGCCACTTTTGACCCCAAGGGCATCATTTGAACAATCTTAGTAGAGGACCACTAGAGGATGTCACACATCAAATATGAAAGCCCTGAGCCTTGCGGTTTCATAGAAGATTTTTAAAGTTTTCACTTTTAAAATCTATTTTTTTAGCTCTGGTGACCTACATATACAGCGGACCGGAAAGATTTCAACAACTTTGAAAGAGGTCCACCCAAGGATCATTCCTGTGTGAAGTTTGGTGAAAATCTGCCAAGCGGTTTAGGAGGAGATGTTGTTTGAATGAAAAGTTGACGAAGCACGCACGCACGCACACACGCACGACGGACAATGGGCGATCACAAAAGCTCACCATGAGCACTTTGTGCTCAAGTGAGCTAAAAACAAGTAACATAAACATTATACAAAAATATTTCTTTTTATAATAGTGTTAACAAATAAAGTCAGGACAACATATTGAATCAAGTGATTACATGTAGTAACATTTTCATTATAAAGGAAAACAGAAATATACAAACAATTTTATGTACAGAAATGACACATTTGAAAGTATCACAACATTTTGCAAGTACCTGATTTAACATGAATAATAACATGAAAGTCAATGACTTAACTATGGTTAAAAGCTTAAGAATCTATTGAACATTCCTTGACCCTTATGCAAAGAAACGTAGGTAAACAACGAGACCAGAAAGACGAAATTGAATGTAGTAGAATACAAATCTAGTGTGTCATGGGAAAACTCGGTTTAATGCATGTGTGCAGTGTCGTTCCGGGTTAGCCTGTGTAGTCTGCACAGGCTAATCCGGGACGACACTTTCTGCCTACAGTGGATTTCTGTTTAGATGAGACTTCCTTGAAACAGAAAATACCGTTAAATCGGAGTGTCGTTCTGGATTAGCCCGTGCAAACTGCACAGGCTAATCCGGGATGACACTGCGCACATGCAGTAAGCCCAGTTTTCCCACGACACGCCTCAAATCTAGTTATTCATTACTCATAAAAATTACACCTAAGTGTCATACATACAAGCTTTTGTCTTTCATATGTTATATGCCACAAAAGCGTTTTTGTCTTAAGTACCATTATAATCCTTAGCAATAAAATATTGGCCTTATAGTAAATAAATTAAAACTGATACCGGTAAATTAAATATGACCATAACGATGGCTAAACAACCAAACATAGTTGAGAGATGTGTAAACACGTTACAAATACATGTTTCTGCAACCAGAATTGATATGTTTTGTTGTTTAAATTTCTTCATTTGCTTACTGGACTAGGACATAGGACAGAAATCACCATTTTGAGACAGGCTATTCCGGGACGACACTTTACGCACATGGATTAAGCCCGGTTTTCCCATAACACGCCTCATATGTAATTCTACAGAAACTACTCGGCGGCTATTCACCAACAAATGTTTAGACACAAGAATAAAGAATAGACTTAGACCCAGAAAAAAAAGGTTTGTGTTGGCGTATATACAACTACCAATGTTGCTTTTGTAATTTATAAATAATTTAAAATAATGAATGCTACAATTTACGCTGGTTAATACCAAGTTTTAGTTCAAATCAACAGCATTCTTAAAATAGAGCAGTTTCAAGAATATTCTTCATTCTTACGTCTAAAGATGGGCTGGTGAATACGAGCCTAGGAATGTGTAATCAAGGATGGGCTGGTGAATATGGGCCTAGGAATGTGTAATCAAGGATGGGCTGGTGAATATGGGCCTAGGAATGTGTAATCAAGGATGGGCTGGTGAATACGAGCCTAGGAATGTGTAATCAAGGATGGGCTGGTGAATACGAGCCTAGGAATGTGTAATCAAGGATGGGCTGGTGAATACGCACCTTGGAATGTGTAATCAAGGATGGGCTGGTTAATACGCGCCTTGGAATGTGTAATCAAGGATGGGCTGGTGAATACGAGCCTAGGAATGTGTAATCAAGGATGTGCTGGAGAATACGAGCCTAGGAATGTGTAATCAAGAGGTATTGACCTGGACAATACACATCAATACGAGCCTAGGTATGTGTAATCAAAGGGTATTGACCTGGACAATACACATCAATACAAGCCTAGGAATGTGTAATCAAGGGGTAATGACCTGGACAATACACATCAATACGAGCCTAGGAATGTGTAATCAAGAGGTATTGACCTGGACAATACACATCATTACGAGCCTATGAATGTGTAATCAATTAAGAATTGAATTTAATTTGGTGGGTATTTTTTAGAGTTATTATGTAGATATATGAAAAAGTCGAAATGATAAAACCAACAACAATAACGTGTCAATACTTGGCAAAAAACAAATGTTTAACACACACAAACAATGATATGCATTTTTTTGTACGGGAACTGGCATGGAATAAACACACACAAATGCACCGATATAATTATATATTTACGGTACACAAGTGAAAGTATTCACACAAACACATCAAACAGGTAGATTTATCACAAATGTTAAATCACAACAAATACAACAGGAGCAACATATACATGTATTTACATACAAGTTTGAGAACAAAGATCTTTACAGAGACCACAAGACAAATGTATGAGATAAGACATACAGTAAAACACAGGTATTAGATACAACACACATCACAAGACAAATGTGTAAGACACACTGTGAGGCAGTTCCCAAGGGAGATTATTCTTAACAGTCATACAAGTGGTACAAACAAGGACAGAAAGATAAGTCATACACAGTCAGCAACAATTACAATCAAACACAATCACATGTTAATTAACTTTTGACATACACATGAAAATTAACTTTTGCATGTATCATGGTACTTGCATAGTTTTTGTCATGCTCTTCTTTTCTCTGTCGCATTTTAATGAATTCGTTCCTGCTGCTGTCATAATCAAGGGGCTACCATCTTGCTACTCTGTGCACGTACACCAGTACCTGTCAATGCCATGCATGATTTTCCAGGAGAAAACGTATGTTCAGATCTCAATATTCCACACAATAATTATCATGTCATCTAGTTCATGTAGCAATGATTCTACACTATTTAACCAGATCACAGGTCACTTGCTCTCGATGTTCAGCTGCTTCACTTTGATAAGTCCTCTCTTTGACTCCACTCGGAACTTTGCCAAATCTTTCCTCGTGATCATCCCAACTGGCTGTTAAAGGCATGAAAATACTCATAAAATCAAACAGCTGACAATGTACAAACTGTGAATAGAGCTCGGACACATTAATCTGACACTTATGAACTCTGTTAGCAAATATTAAGCGCTTGAATTATTTCCTATATTTATACTTGGTTATGTTTGTGTACGTGTTTCACGTAACAGATTGTAATTCTGCTTCATTCAAAATAGATCACTTCTTTAATTTTGGATTACTTCATTTATTCATGTATTAATGAAGACCGCTATGATTACTATTTGGTTAGCAATAATTATATCTGTTAACACTGGCAATAGTTCAAATGAGGCATGTCGTGGGAAAACCGGGCTTAATGCATGTGCGTAAGTGTCATCCCAGATCAGCCTGTGCAGTCTGCACAGGCCAATCCAGGAGGACACTTTCCGCTTTAAGGGTATTTTCTGTTTCAAGGAAGTTTCTTCTAAACATAAGTCCACTGTAGGCAGAAAGCGCCGTTCTGGATTTTCCCACTACACGCCTTAAATGTAGTAGTATAAAGAGCACACAAAGGTCCATTTGAGCACTTGATACCTCGTTACAGTCGTTAACGACTATGAGATGACGCAGTCCTAGACCTCTGAACAGACGGAACAGACGTTGGAAAAGAAAATGACTGAAATGCAGTATGAATTCTTAGACAACAACATACATGTAATGGTGATAAATAAAATTTAGTCAAGAAAATGAAACAACATACCAAAAACCAATACATTTCAAGGTGTGATTTAAGGAAGGTGGCGATCCTAACCCTTCAAGGGTTCACCAAAACCTTTCATTTCCAAACAGATATACCGGTAGTCAATTTAATCATACTTAGTCAATAGTATAAAAGTTTGGCATTCAAAGCCAGGAAATCAGCTGAAAGGCAGAGGAATCACTTCTCTGCATAAAAACCTTTTAACAACTGTTTTATATAACTGTGGCATGTCTTGGGAGAACCGGGCTTAATGCATCAGCGAAAGTGTCATCCCGGATCAGCCTGTGCAGTCCGCACAGGCTAATCCAGGATGACACTTTCCGCTTTTATGGTATTTTCTGTTTAAAATAAGTCTCTTTTAAACATAAATCCATTGTAGGCGGAAAGTGTCGTCCTGCATCAGCCTGTGCAGACTGCACAAGCTGATCCGGGACAACACTTTACGCACAAGCAGTAAGACCGGGTTTCCCACCACCGCCTCAAATATTACTCTCATTGTAACATGGTGTAAGCTAGGAAAGTGTTGTTCTGTTTACTGCTCATATAGTAGTTTGCAAGGGTACATTGCCTATAAAAACATCTGGACAATTACTGGTAAGTACTTACTGGCTCCACAGTATATGGGTTTGGTGACAGATAGGGCCGTAGATCCACCATGTAGTCTCTCTCTTTGTCTGTGATATGTATATCCTAAGAACACAAATGTTTTAAAACAAATTACAAATTATTATTTTCAGAACAACATTTTTAATTAGTGCTGGAAAATAAATGAAAAAAATGGTACTGTTTAAACAGCTTATTAAATAGTCAATTAAGAGCTATAATAAGACATCAGCCATTATGTCTTTTTCCTGTTCTGATTTAATATAATTTTATATTCTTAACATATTATATAATGTAAACATACCAACACTCAAAGAAACAGTCATACACATCGAGAAGATATACATGTACCAGGCAATTCTGTTAACAATCAAGCTTTGTATTGCCATTCAATCTGACATGCTGACATGCACAGATATATATTTTGAGAACGTTATTGATTGATATTTTTATGACTGAGCACCCCCCCTCATACACACACATCTCCTTGATACACGGCACAACAACACATACTTCCTGCAAAACCATTTGAGGCGCGTCGTGGGAAAACCGGACTTAATGCATATGCGTTAAGTGTCGTCTAGGATCAGCCTGTGCGGAATTATCCGGGATGGCACTTTCCGCTTTTACAGTATTTTCTGTTTCAAGAAAGTCTCTTCTAAACATAAATCCGGGACGACACTTTATGCACATGCATTAAGACCGGTTTTCCCACAACACGCCTCATTCATATTTGTCAACATTAAATTTCGTGGTTTTCCAAAATATGACAATTTCCTGGACACTTAAATTTGCGGAGTTCAAATGTAGAAAAAAGTTTTTGCATCTATCGTACCATGTAAGGCAATACACTGGTCAGAATGCCGATGTGTGTCTGTATACATGTGACCCTCCTCCCATCGTGCCACTGTGTGAAAATGGATCATTGTACCCAGATAATCCACAACATACTGCATATTAATGGTTCTGCGTTAGTTACAATGTGCATTTACCTTGATCTTTAGGTACTGATTGTAGTAATTGCGGAAGTCCTTCAGTCTCACAGTACTGGGCTGTACAAAGCTGCTGGGGCTGAAGATCTGAAGGTTAAAGGCCCTTCACGTTAGAATAATGTGTAATTAATATAAATCCAAAACCAATGTATGTGTAACAAGGTTTATTTCATTGATTTACTTATCGAAAATTGAACGTAACTTAAACATCTTTAACCCCTAAATAGCTACAAACAATAGTGAATAGGCCATAATGTATGACATCTTCATAGATGTTTTAGTGATAGGTCGATGTTCTTCATAGAAGAATAACAGATCTGACAGAAACTAAATACAAATTGATCCATAAGGAGCTAAATATAATTCTTCACTGTTGTTTTTGTCACAGGAAGCCAGATTTTACTGTCATATAACATGAACATGGTAGTTTCTTTTAATCAAATACTTAAAACCCCTTCAAAAAGGTACACGTCAAATTAAGAAGAACACATTTACATTTGACCCTTAGATCTAGAGATTAGATCTGCGGTTCTCTAACATAATATATTCAAAAGAATTAGCTTTGGTTATTAGTAAAAATTCATGGGGAATCGGGTTGGTCTCACCTTGGATAGGATTTTGTACCTTACGTTTGAGCAAGACGAGCAGCTGTGAGCGCAGGATCAGACCTCGGACCTTCTCAGGCTTGCAGTAGTCCTGCCACCAGGAAGATATAATATTATATATGAGGCGTGTGGTGGGAAAACCGCGCTTAATGCATAAGCGTAGTGTCATCCCAGATCAGCCTGTGCAGTCCGCACAGGCTAATCCAGAACAACGCTTTCCGCTTTTATGGTATTTTCTGTTTCAAGGAAGTCTCTTTTAAACATAAATCCAGTTTAGGCGGTAAGTGCCATCCTGGATTAGGCGGACTGCACAGGCTGATCCGGGACGACCTTTTACGCACATGCATTGAGCCCGTGTTTCCCACAACATGCCTCATACATATCACTACCAATGCTTACTGTACATGTAAGAAATTTGCTACCATCAGTACAAATGCAGCACAAACTAAACATACAACCTGTAACAGATAAAAGAAACACAGGATACCGTGTTAATCTTACACTTGGACCATCTTTGAAGGTTTCCCATCTAAGACAGATTTTTCCAAAATCAAATGAATTTCATGAAACGTGTTAGTATGAGCCAACTATATATGTTATGAGTTTGTAACACTTATTTGCGGTGTTTCTATCATTTTGTTTGGTTTTGAACACAAATTCTCAACACACACAAAAGTGAGACTAAACTATTGCAATAATATTATAGGTTAGATACCATATAATCATTGTGTATCCCTACGTGGTCCATTCAAAAGTAGTACCTATTATTAAAGAGTTCCTCTTCTCTTCTGGCATAAAAGTCATTTAGGTATCTCAGACATGCCTTTTGTTGTTATTTCTAATATCCTATGCGTGTCTGCAACATTTTGGTGCATTTCATTAGAGGCTAACTTGAATGGTGAACTTTTGGAGCGTGTTTACCATGGTATGGGGCTTTTGTCGAAATATGACTGCCGAAACCGTTTTCTACCGGTGCCTGCATTCAAGTGAGATGCATTTTCTTAGAAGTAATATGACATATATTTTTATTGCAAATTTTGGAAGAGGACAGATTGCTCTTTAAATTGATACCAGGCTTGAACAATCTGAATTAAAGGAAATGCTAGAAAAATGCGTGGAAAGTTTGTCATTTTATATTGGGACCCTATGGGAATTGGAATTACTTGTATCTAACCTATAGACCCACTCTTTCTATCTTGTTCAAACACAGGGCGGGAGAATTCATCAGATCACTGGAAAGACAGCAAAAATGAATCTGCCTTAAAAACTGTGTTCATACATTTGGAAGCTAACTAACTTAAGAGTACCTGATACAATAGATGCTTCCACGAATGTCAATCATATTCAAATTAATCTGACAATCATTGCTTTGGATGTCACGTGGTAATGTTTGTGATTTTCGATAAATGGACATTAATCCAATAACAATAGCTGGGGAGGAGTTTAAACTATCTGTGGCTAAACCTCGATCGGTCTATACTGAACAGTTTACAATGCAAGATGAATTCAACAGATATTCTAATAAACGGAATAAGAAAAGGCTTAAAGCATATTGTGGAAATTCAATATATAGTGCACAAAACATTGACCTGATCCTGCTGACCTGTATTTACATAAATTTTCCGGTTAATTAATTATCTATTATTTGAGTCGGTCCATTCAGTAAACATATCCATGAACGTTCATGTGGCCAACTATTGATCCAATGTAGCAATAACTGATTTGAGCACGGGTTTATCTATCAGTTCTACTGATGCAGTAAGTACGTCGAAGAGATTAAGCTTTTTATTTTGTGACTTTTACAAGTGGGTTTGTAGTTCAAAAATCAATCAGTTTATAAAAATGGTATTAGTTCCATTTTTTTTCTTTATTTTATTTTATTTAACCAAGCAATAATACATATGAAAATAGCAAACATAATATCACAGGTGATAATGTCGATGTTACTCCTACTCATGCTAATGCATTTCCAAGGAAAGAAGAACTATTCTGGTTTCTAAACCATTCGGATTTGTTATAAATACTTTCGTTTGCTTTGGACCCTTGTGTCTTTCTTGTGTCTGTCATTATTGCTTTGAAAGCGCAAACTGAAATAAGATATGTAGATCTACATGTATTTATGTCATAATCCAACCATTACTTCCATGATATTCTCGTGAACTGTATTGTACATGTTTTTTTAAAAACATTTTGATGTAAAAAGCTTACCCCGAGATTCGAACCCTAGTCGATTGGTTGATAGGTAGACACGCATACCACTACACTATCGCTCCTTGCTTAAAGCTAGCGGTAACTAATACTATATTCAGTCGTATGTAAAACTGGATCTAAAATAAGTTACACGAACATCTACGAATATACAAAAACAGACTTCCAACATAATGTTGACTTCTTATTAAGACTTCATGAATATTCTTGCATAAAGGTTACGATCAGGTCAATGTTTTTGCACTATACCAAATGACATGTAAATGAAGTCAGACATTTTACTTTTGAAAACACAAATGTACAATTCTCTGCATAAATACTTGCCTTGCTTTGATAGTGTCACACAGTGCAGGTGGTTCCCATGGTAACAAGGGCAGACCCAGCACCTCTATATTCATGTCATACAGGCCCTGAAACAGTTAACATTAATCCAATTACAGTTATGCAAAACCGAAATCTGTGATAACAAAATCCTATAACCACAATAGATGATAATCAATAACATAAGACAATTACCCATCTATAGGTTTCAAGGATTTAACTGAAAGATATTATTTAAACCAGAAATAAATTTGTAGCACGATAATTTTGCAATCTGAACACTTTTGTTGCCATAGCAACTATAATTTGTGTCTGACTGTAAAAAAGATAACAGCATGCATAATCTCCTTATAGCCCTCTATAACCAATTTCCATGAACCTAGCTTGTGGATTTTTTTTAGTTATCACAGAATCCAGATTTTCTAGGAATATACTGTGCCCTCTCACCGTTGAGATGAAATCTCCGACCCACTTGGAGATCATGAGGACTATCATGATAGGCAAGCCGAAGAATATGTTGCCGGTGCACTCCACTATGATGACGGTGAGGCTGATGGTGGTACGCAGGACTCCGCCCAGCTGGGAGGCGGCCCCGATCAGTGCGTACTTGCCAACTTCCTGTGCCTGAAACAATTCATGTACGGTCTTAAGTTTATTAGATATATGTGAATACATGATTATGTTTATGACAAGTTGTTGCATAAGCATCACTGGCATCCTTACCCACAATTTGGAAAAAAAAATAGATACGAGGTGCGTCGTTGGAAAACCGGACTTAATGCATGTGCGTCAGTACCGTCCTATTCGGGGAACGCACTTTCCGCTTTTATGGTATTTTCTGTTTCAAGGAAGTCTCTCCTAAACATAAATCCACTGTCGACGGAAAGTGGCGTCCTGGATTAGCCTGTGCGGACTGCACAGGCTAATCCGGGACGACACTTTACGCACATGCATTAAGTTCGGTTTTCCCACGACGCGCCTCATATATATATATATATATATTATATAGATATAGATATATATATATATATATATATATATATCCTTTCAATAACAAATCAACCCCATGTAACTACCGTACTGTGCCTATTTATCGCTCCCGGGGGCTTACGTTTATTAAGGTGACATTAATTTCAGAATGTCACTTTAGGGCATGTACATGTATTACGTAAATACACTTCATGTATCATAAGTTTAAAATTATTTTTAAGGCTTTAAACACTGTAAAAAAAATCGTGTATAAATTATAATGCACCCTTTTTTCCTTAAAATAATACTGTGAATATTTGGTTAGACAGTAACAGTCATTTTCAACAATGTTTTTTTATATTTTAGTTATATTTATTTCATATTTAATTCATATATTTTAATTAACAAAACCTTGCATTCGTATTACCTTGCAATCACATTTCCAATTTGAACAAACAATAAAATCCGTTAAAAACACAGTCATTTATACTAAGCAACAACTGTTACAACTGACAAGAAGTGAAAGCGCGACATCATCAATTAGCCAGGCTTCTAAATCTGCAAGTCATTAGCAACAGCCTAGCAAAGGTGTCGGTCTGACTTCAAAGGTCTTTGATCTGTCTGCCGAGCTGGGGCAATTCTCTAGTGGTTTGTAGCAGTGAGCATGATTAGCACGTGGTCAGTGAAAAACGCATCAATCAATACTACTGTCCCTGAACAATGCAAGCACTGGCATAGAGCATTAATTAATTAGAGTTCTTAGGAAAACTTAAACAGGTGTGAACATATCAGACAGTTGTTTTGTTGCACTGGCTAAATTTGAGATTTAAATGGCAGTGATGAAATATACATGTACTGGTGAGGGGCATAAACCCGCCACTTGCCTAAATCCGCCACCCCATCCGAATAAGGTTTTTTTTTTACCGGCGATTTATATTTTGTTGATCTCAGTCAATCAGATACTATCCCTTAACAATGCTTACGAGTTTTCATCTTGATCTGTGCATAAATAAATATTTAATCCAATTATTTTGTACATAACCCCTAAATGCAAACACACTGCATGCGGGGAATCTATTTCATACTGCGCATGCGCATTTTTCAGGCCCCGCATGGTATCCATGATAACATTAAATTATCGTGTTTTAATATTATGTCCATGTGAGCATGTGCAGCTTAAAAATAACCATTATTCATTGGCATTAAACACTTGCATATTAAGAGCGCTACTCAAAGCCCTCATTATTTGTCCCACATGTACGCAGGGCCTCAGTTTCAGAGCTATTTTTATAAAAACAAATGAGTATTGGGAAGAAATTCAAACATTGTATTAACAACAGACAAGAAGCTGCTTAATATAGAAAATTAAATAAGAACAATAGTCAAATGTGGAATAAGCATGTCACGGTTCCTGATCTACGATTTTCACCAAGCAACTTCGGATCACCATGTTTTTTTAAAACACTAGACAATGAACCTTAAATTAAAAAAAGTGGGAGTTTTGTCAATAGGAGTCAATAGAAGTTGCTTTGAAAACAGAATTCATAAAACATTATCATTTTTGAGCAGTTTAAACATTTTAAAGAAGGGTGGCGGCTTTAGGCACACCCGCGCTCATTTTTTTTACACTGTTTAGGCCTTCAATCTCTATAAATATTTTTCATTTGCAAAGTATTTGAAATGTAACCAAAACATGCCAGCAAATGCACATTAAACCTAACTTGATTTGTGTAAATTTTTATGTCAATCGGTAAACAACTTTTAAACATATCGTAACAATACCCCCCAAATCATGGCGGATTTAGGCACTGCGCCAGTACTGGAATTAACAAGAGCTGTCAGAGGACAGCACGCTTGACTATTCGAAGTATTTCAGTTGGTACATATTTTGGATAGTGGAAGGGGCATACATTTGTTAAAATACAAAACTTATAAGTGAAGCCTTGTATAGTTTATGAATTTTTGGAACAAAACCTTTCACCACAAAATGTAAAAAGTTGGCTAACTCTGTCAAAATACAAACAGAGATATGGGTAATGTTGCCCCTGATACTAGAGTTGATGACAAAGGTTAGTTCCAAGTTTCAAGTGAATATCTTATGTAGTTTTGTAGTTGCAAAACGTTTGAATACAAACATTAACCAGAAAATCTATGTAAAAAAGGGGCATAACTCTGTCAAAAAACAAACCAGAGTTACGGGTAATGTTGCCCCTGATACTAGAGTTGATGACAAAGGTTAGTTCCAAGTTTCAAGTCAATAACTTATGTAGTTTTGAAGTTAAAAAACTTTTGAATATAAACTCCAACCAGACAATCTATGTGAAAAAGGGGCATAACTCTGTCAAAATACCAAACAGTGTTATATGAAATGTTTCCCTAGATACTGGAGTTGATGACAAAGGTTAGTTCCAAGTTTCAACTACTTATGTAGTTTTTAAGTTACAAAACTTTTGAATATAAACTTTAACCAGAAAATCTAAGTGAAAAGGGGTCATAACTCTGTCAAAATACAAAACAGAGTTATGGGGAATGTTGCCCCTGACATTGGAGTTGATGATACAGGTATATACCACGTTTCAAGTGAATAACTTATGTAGTTTTGAAGTTACAAGACTTTTGAATAAAAACTTAAACCAAATTCAGACGCGAACGCGGACGCCGAAGCCGGGGGTAGTAGGACAAGTCACCTATTCTTCAAATAGTCGAGCTAAAAAGGAGATTGTGTTAAGGCATAAAACTTATTGAATATAAACATGAATATTTAAATTAAATTTGCATTAATATGTGTTTGGCGCAAAAGGTAATTACGTATACGTATCTGAAGTTACATTGGTTATGATTTTATAGAAGTAAATTTAGTAGAATATTCCAGAACAACAACAATAAAAACATGGACAAAATTTGGTAAAATAACATTAATGGACATCAACAAACAACAGCTGCAAATTGTTTCGATTTTTTTCCCCAAAAAATTTTGCTTTAAAAAATATCATTTTTAGGGAAGAAATTTATTTTACATACGTAAAAAATAGAGGGGTAGTTTATTAGGGATAAATAGGCACAATACAGTATGTATGTTTTCAGTCATGTGCAGTTGTTAATAAACTTTAGACTTAATTATGTTCTGAAGGTAAATGATACATGCAAACATTAGTAAAATGATAACCCTGTTATATATGTACCATTGACACCTAAAATCTTACCAATAATCTCTTTTATGATGATAAAAAATAATGTTTGACGCACAATACAGTTGTGGAAAATTATTAAAATTTGAGGTATTTTTTTTTTATGTCACAATTAAAAGGATCGTTAATTAATTCATTTGATATTAGAAATAGGCATAACTATCCTGGGTAAGATGTCATCCTCATGTGATACCCTACTAGAGTAGCACATGCTCTACTAAACACCATGGGACATTGCTATGGATACATGTAGTTACCATTTCTGATTGAACAAACCATGCTTAATGCAGTAATTATATTTCTAAAAGAAACATAACATGCTAAATTGTAATTACTATGCTCAATAAAATAGTTACAGCGCTGAAAATGGCATGCATTATTAATAGGTATCATCTATAATCAAAACTTTAATAAAAAATTGTATTTGCTATAACAGTTTAACTAGAAATTGTGTTACAAAGGAGCCTTGTCAAAACATGTTTCCAGATTATATATACCATTTGTAAAGACACAGATATACAACTTTATTTTTAAATTCCACTGCAGAAATACACGTTACTGTAAATGCAAACCGGTAGGTCAAATTGGAATTACATGTATTGTTGAAGCTTACAATTCGCATTGCTGAGGACAGCTTACAGTCCAAAATGCTGAAGAATAGGAAATTCTTATAAACAATTTTAATGGAAAGAACTCATGCATTGTTTAACATTGCACATTTGTTACAAAAAATCATACAACACGATTGATGACAAGTGTTGAAATGACAAAAGTTTAACTGTATTAAGAGAAATAGCATGTAACACTGTGCTAAATTTAAACTTTAACTGGTTAGAACATGTTCTTGCAAGGTTCCAGTGTATCTCATAAATATGTAGTTCAAACTTACACCGTTTCAGTCACCTGTTTATCCACTTCGAATAAACTGTGTATTTGGTAAAATGTTTTGGATTTTTTTTTACAACTGCCAATTTATGTATATGAAGAAAAAGACACATGTAAAGTCTTGAGGGTGAATCCTGAAATCTTAGCAGTCTTACAAGAATACTCATGACACCAAATACAAAATAATCTGAATCCGGGCCCGGCTAGCTCATTTGGTAGTGCGCTGGACTGTCAATCCGGGGATCGTGAGTTCAAACCCCAGCCTGGCCACATAACTTGTGTGGGGATTGGTCATGAAATTATTTCTACAGCCATTCTCCCCCTACCTCTGATTCAAGTAGGGCAGTTGTTAGTTACTGGCATAGGTATGTGCACTTAGTACTGTCAAACCGCTTAGATCGGCTAAGCTTGCAGAGGAAAAGTGTGAGTAGGTTAACTGACCGCCGTGTTATGACTGAAATACTGTAAAAACGGCGAAAATTGCAAACAAACAAACAAACAAAATAATCTGAATACATTTTTCAAAAGATAACTTTTTAGTACCCATTTAGTACATGCATACTGTATAATATAAAAGTTTAAACCATTTTTAATGGTCATAACAGTGTCATACTGTACTTCTATGGTAGTACGGCAAAATATTATACCAACAATTTAAAAACAATCAGTCATTTGTCTTAAAGTACAATTGCCACTTACAATGTGTTTTACCAAAAAATCTCATGGTTTGCAAAAAAAAGAAAGAAAAACATAGACATAACAACAATAATGGTACATAATCTGACATACAGAAGTATAACATACAACAGTATATTTCCACTTGACCACATATGGGTACACATACAAGAAAGGCCTGGCCCCATGCTATGCCAGACGTGAGAAGGGAAGCCGACATATATATTATATGGAGTGCTGGCAACATTGCAAGCTTCCTTCTGCCTTGTTTAAATCTTTTGATGGGCATTGGATAGGTTAGGATACGTTGAATGAAAATAGTTGTGTAACATTAGACTGGAAATACTTAAGAACCGCAGAATGCTAAGAAGATTTTTTCCTAAAATACACAATATAAGGCGCTTCGTGGCAAAAACCGGGCTTAATGCATGTGCGTAAAGTGTCGTCCCGGATTTGCCTGTGCAGTCCGCACAGGCTAATCCAGGACGGCACTTTCCACCTACAGTAGTCGTATGTTTAGAAGAGACTTCCTTGAAACAGAAAATACCGTAAAAGCGGAAAGTGCCGTCCTGGATTAGCCTGTGCGGACTGCACATGCTAATCAGGGACGACACTTTACGCACATGCATTAGTCCGGTTTCCAACCACGCGCCTCATATCTATATATCTGCACAGTTGAGCTGAATGTATGACTAAAACTAGTTATCTCAAATTCTTGAGACTAATTATTCATGCATGCATGTCAAATCCCAATGAGCCATACCTTCTACTGCATTTTTCAAATGCATATTCAAATCTTAACAAATAAGCGAAGGGTATGGTGACAGTTTTTTTAACTGACTACATACAGTTATTGGCAGAAAAAATGCTATCACCATAATCAATTTAGTTACTGCTTCAAACTTATTGCAGAAAGGTTTGATTAAAACAATATCATGTTTCCCTTAATTGTTTTCAGGATAAGATTTGGACCAACCTGAATATGTAAAACTGATTAGTAGGTTATAGTATGTTTAGTCCAAGTCATCAGGGTAACAAAATTTCATATAACCAGTCAAAGGAATGGCTCAAATAAAAAACAACAAGGCTTTGATAGTATTGCAAGCAATACAGGAGTCCCCTACTGGTGAAAACCCCTACTAATTAAACATTGTGCAATACCGTCAAATCGCCCTTTATCTGTAGATGTACAAAGTTTCATATTCAAATCCCATTTGTCACTGCAGTATTAAGTTGTTGTTGTTTCTGTTTTAGTAACATTGACCAGACATTTGAGTTACTTTTTGAGTTATTGCAGTACTAAAAACTGACAGAGGGCAATAATATAGTCCATTCTGTGTACAAAGATTCATGATTATATGTCATGTTCTTTTCGAATTATTACAGTATTAAGTTTATTTCTATTTTAAGTAACAGTCACGTGACCTTTGACCTCTGGTGAAAAATAAAGGGTCGTGTACAATCCTCACCTCGCTCTTTGTATGTATACAAAGTTTTATCAAAGTATCTTCAGTACTTTTTGAGTTATCACAGGATCCAGGTTTTGGGACGGGACAGACAGACAGAGTGTGACCGACGGACGAACAGACAGACAGACGCACACAGACGGAAGGCAAACCCATAGTCCAATCTGTGTACCAAGTTTCATGAAGTTTCATGATCATATCCTGAGGTCCAGATAAGATGCGTATCTGCGTAAAATACGCATGGAAATTTTCTAAATACGGATGAATTTAAAATTCAGTGAGTAAAAAAAATCACGTTAGAATCCACCAAACGCATCGTGTGCTATTTATCAGGCGTACCATCATTGTCTACTGCGTATTAAATCATTCATTATCTTCATTGTCATACCTAAATCATTAATATTTCCAAACTGAATATACAATAAAATCTGTTAAAAGAACAGTATTTGATAAAAACACATGTCCCAACTGAGAAGAGTATATGAAAAAGCGCGACGTCATCAATTAACCTGGATTCCAAAAATCCAAGTCGTAAGCAACTGTCATACAATGGTGTCAGTCTGACATCAAAGGACTTTCATGTGACTGCAGAGCTGGGGCCATAGTCAAACAGCTTGAGGTAGTAAGTGTGTAACATGCTGAGCCCATGTTTGGTGAAAAAGCATCAATCTACTGTATCTGAACAACGCATGCAAGCACTGTCGATAGAGCACTAATGAATAAGCGTTCTTGGGAAAATGTCAAGGTTGTCAAAAATTAGACAGTTTTTTTGCATTAGATAAATTGGAGATTTAAATGGGAGTGCTGAAATATACATGTATTGGAATAAATATGGGACAGTGTAACGGCATAAAAAAAACCTGTGAAATATTAAACAGGACTTTTACATTCAATTTGGATTATTATGTGTTTCGCACACAAGGTAATTATGTATTCGTATCTGAAATTTACCTTGATTACGTTTTTATGAAAGTACATTTAGTGCAATATTCCAAAACAACAACAACAAAAAACACGAACAAAGTTTGGTAAAGTAATATCAACAGGTCAAACTACAGGCACACACACGAATGTGCTGCATGAAAAACAACAGCTTATGCAGAGAGACATTAACATTCAATTGTTATGATGCTTTGAGGGTGATATAAAATACTCCTGAAAATTCTTGGTGTTTGTATTTTTACTCCTCAATTCAAAATTTCATGAGTGAAATACCCCTTGATTGAAAAAATTATCTCGAGCTCTGCATATCTTATGCACTTTTCAAAATATTACAGTATTAAGTTTATTTCTATTTCTAGTAACAGTCACGTGACTTTTGAACTCTGGTGAAATATAAAAGGTCGTGCATAATTCTCACATTGCTGTTGCTACGTATACAAAGTTTCATCAAAGAGTCTTCCGTACTTTCCCAGTTATCACAGGATCCAGGTTTTGGGGACGGACGGACAGACAGACAGACATACGGACGAACAGACAGAACGACACACAGACAGATGGCAAACCTATAGTTCAATCTCTGTACCAAGTTTCATGGTCATATCTTATGTCCATTTCGAATTATTACAGTATTTAGTTTATTTCTATTTTTAGTAACAGTCACGTGACCTTTGACCTCTGGTGAAAAAAAAGGTCGTGCATAATCCTCACATTGCCACATTGCTGTTTATATGTATACCCAGTTTCATCGAAATAAGTACAGTACTTTTTGAGTTATTGCAGGAACCAAGTTTTGGGGACGGACAAACATACGGACGAACAGATAGAGAGACACACAGACGGATAGCAAACCTATAGTTCAATCTATGTACCAAGTATCATTGTCATATCTAATGTACTTTTCGAATTATAACAGTATTTAGTTTATTTCTATTTTTAGTAACAGTCACGTGACCTTTGACTGAAAAATAAAAAAAGGTTCTGCATAATCCTCAAATTGCCGTTTATATGTATACCAAGTTTCATCGAAATATCTTCAGTACTTTTTGACTTATCGCAGGATCCAGTTTGTTTTAGTTTATTTCTATTTTTAGTAACAGTCACGTGATCTTTGATCTCTGGTAAAAAATAAAAGATTGTGCCTAATACTCACATTGCCGTTCATATGTATACCAAGTTTCATCGAAGTATCTCCAGTACTTTTTGAGTTATCGCAGGAACAATATTTTGCGGACAGACGTAGTTTATTTCTATTTCTAGTAACAGTCACGTGACCTTTGACCTCTGGCAAAAAATAAAAGGTCGTGCCTAATACTCACATTGCCGTTTATATGTATACCAAGTTTCATCGAAGTATCTTCAGTACTTTTGGAGTTATCGCAGGAACATTATTTTGCGGACGGCGTACTGACGGACGGACGGAGGGCAAACCTATAGTCCTCTCCGGTGAAACACCGGTAGGGGACTACAAAGCATACAATAAATGTCCAGCAAAATTTTTTGGAATATTTTTACCTACTATGTATAATTTCAAGCAAGATATTGACTGATTTTTTAAAACGTTTATCTAAATTTGTGTAAAGGCGACGGTATAGCCCAACTCACAACAAAGATTGCTGACAACATATCGGAATTTCATCCATTTCCATATACATCCTACTTTGTTACTATTAATACAAATGTCTGTCTTGGGTTTCATACATATGCTTACCAATTATACATACCACAAAATTCCATGCTAGTGAAAAATAAATAGAAATTAATGTATGAAGTGAAGACAACAGCAACATGTTATCTCAACTACATGGAAGTGTTTCTGTAATATAATAACTAAATAAATAAATAATGCCATATTCCATATATAATAAAAACCCACCTTGCAAGGACAGCGTATCAGTTTCATGTAAAAATCGAGCAGCTAAAAAATTATACACATTCTAACATATTCCCAAGTTGGGATTGTGATTCTGAATATCCGCTTTTGCCAGTCATAAAAATCTACTGATAGCACTCACAGTGGAATGGTATTCAAGTTCATACTTTGGATATCAATCAAATCTGTTTAACAAAATATAATGGTATTTTATCATCCTAGGGCTGTCATCAAATACATGTGTATATGAAATATTTAAGTTGATTGTTAGGTAATAAGTCACAAAATATTGACACTGGCAAGATGACCACATGGTCTTGCCTCCTTTCAGCTTTCATGGATCAAATTACAAGTTGTAAAATTACAAGAATTTATTGTGCTGAAAAGGCAACGTAACAACCAAAAATTAACACACAACGTAAAGTGTTAATACAGAAATGAAGTAAATTTTGGGGTTTGGGGGCGGGTGGATAGGGGGGGGGGGGGAGACTGTTTGATGATATTGCTTAAATTGCTGGTGTATTGCTTAAAGATATAAGAAATGAGAAAATGAAAGAAGAATCGCTGACCATAACATACTGCTGATAATTATGCTTTCACTGCAAACTAAATATTTATGTACCAACAATACTTTTTAATTTTACAATCTTTGTGTACAAAAATTGAATGTTTTATATAAACACAGCTGAAAATGTATAGAATGTTGCAACCTAAACAATTATCAACATGTAGTTCACTTAAACTTAAAATGTTCTTAGCTGTAATTTACATTGTGAAGTGCTTTACTAAAGAAGCATTCAAGTCATTACAAATGAAATGGCCAACACCATATATATAACCCCATCAATTCTGTGGGAAAAGATGAATGATAAACAAGCAGAAACAAACTGATTATCAAAAGATGGCCAGTCATTGTTTCTTAACATAATATTGATATCTCAATGGAAGGTTGTGTTAACTTGTAAACTATATATATGAAGGAGCTAGTGAAAAAAATGTTCCTAACAGTATCTTGATTGCTTAACACAATAGATATGTGCCCACATACTCACGTAGTGTTCCTTATCGCCCGGAAAGAGGTGTACGACAGCT
Organism: Congeria kusceri; assembly: GCA_027627225.1. Classification (NCBI taxonomy): domain Eukaryota; kingdom Metazoa; phylum Mollusca; class Bivalvia; order Myida; family Dreissenidae; genus Congeria; species Congeria kusceri. The sequence continues at coordinate 25,232,242 of CM051036.1, forward strand.
ATTCCAAACAGGCGCCCCCAGGCCGCGCCGATCACCAGGGAGGGAATAAACACACCACTGGACACGCCCAGCCCACACGTCCACACAGCAAGGAAGAAAAACACAACAACAAATAAGGACAGGGTCACAGGGCCCAATGATCCTGAAAACATGAGATTAATGGTTGTCTGATACTACTGACTAAAATAACACGACCTCAGACCGATTCTGAAACATGACATTAATGGTTATTTCATAATAATTAATACATATCAAAAACTCTGAACCATCTTGAAACATGAAATTAATGGTTATTTAAAATCTCTGGAATAAATAACACTAACTTTATTGTTAAGCCTATGTCATTAAAGAATGCACCGAAATAAACATTTAAATATTATATAAATCTTTTTGTATCATTTTATAATATGTTCTAATAATCTGTACTTTATGAAAATGGTTTAAAACTTACAAACTTGCTGCATATAAATATAAAGCTACAATAATTAGATAAGCTAATTTTAATTAAAGTATTTAATTATAACACGAATGAACATACATACAAAAAAAATTAATATCAACAATGGCATAAATCGATATTATGTTGTAATGTATCAAATCCCCATATTCGTTGTAGTGTTATGTTGATGTTTTTGAAGGGTAAATGACATAAGATTTCAAAATTAACCCACTACATTTTTTGGCATCAGGATGTAAATGGCCTTTAATGGTTTAATTAGGTAAAAGAAAAGGAAAATAATGTCATTCTGCTCACCATAAGGATCATGGAGCAGAGCTTTAAGGCATCCCTCTGGAGTGGCAAGGAATATCGTAGACAAGGAATGGTGCTGGTTCTCTGGGCAACTAATTCTCTGTAACAACACATATAACCACTATATAACTTCACATATAACCAATCTTTAACAGCACATATAATCAGTCTGTAGCAGTGCATATAACCGATCTGTAACACAACATATATCCAATCTGTAACAGCATGTATGACCCACCTATACAATCACATATCACCAATCTGTAACTGCACGTATAACTCTGTAACAACACATATAACCAACATGTAACATCACATATAACCAATCTGTAACATCACATGAAATCAATCTGTAACAGCACATATAACCGCTATGTAACATCACATGTAACCAATCTGTAACATCATATATAACCAATCTGTAACAGCACATATAACCAATATGTGACTTCGCAAAAACAAATCTGTTAATCACAGGTAACAAATCTGTAACATAATATATAGCCAATATGTTACATAACATATAAGCAACGTGAAACATCAAATAGAAATAATACGGTACATCACACATATCAATTATGTAACTTAACATTATGTACAATTATATGTTACCACTATGCAACATCACATATAACAAATAATAAATCAGTAACATGACAAATAACCAGTATGTAACTTCTTGTATAACTATTTTGCAATATCACATATAACCTGTCTGTAACACCACATATGACCTGTCTATAACACCACAGTATTTATGACCAATGTGAAACATGTATCTAACCATATATATTTAATACCAACAGGTCGCAATACAAATAATCAATATGTTCAATCGCACATATGAAATTCTACAAGTGATTAAGATCGAACCTTTGCCACAATCGCATCATAATCATACTCAATTGAAAAGGTGAAGTTATTTCTATGAATTCTTACCTATTTCTAAACACTGTTAGTTTATAGTTGAACACAACAAAAGCAGCCCCAATTAGCCCACCTGTTACAAGAAATACAGAAATAAGACTGCGATGCAGTAACTATGAATATATACAAACATGCATGCAACATAATTTTGTACATTGAGTTCCAAGGGCACAGATTATTAACATTCTGCTCGTAGAAGAGACATATTGTACTTAAGTTTGCTGAGACAAGCACCATGAACACTCTGTGATATTCTTTATGATGATTTTTCTTTTTTTTCAAGACAGTACTGGATCTATGTTTATGACTGGGGTCTATATAAGTATATATAAAGGTTTAACAAAACTCACCAACAACTGCCATTATCAGGAAAACTGGAATCAAAAAGTCATGATCAATATACGCTTTACTTTGCCAATAGATGTCTCAAATTTCTGCATTTAGTAGTAACAATAATCATGTAAATCAAATTAATACATATAATAGCAATCACCAGACATAAAGACATGTAATAACAAACGTAATTGTGTTATATTTCATGTACATGTATAATTGGAAGTTTGTAAATGCTGAAATGGTCTCTTCATGTTTTCAATTCTGTTATTAGTTATTTCAAATACGCAAAACCATATAAAGTCAAGTTTTAAAATAAATTACCCATACTAAAATTAGAACAAATATATCTTATAATAATACTTATTATTATTATGTTGGATTGATTGATTTAAGAAAATCAAATTACATCCCAGAAATCAATGATTTTTGGCAATTTACAAATACATATGAGGCGTGTTGAAGGAAAACCGGGCTTAATGCACAGGCTGATACGGAACAACTCTTTTCGCTTTTATGATATTTTCTGTTTCAAGGAAGTCTCTTCTGTGCGGACTGCACAGGCTGATCCGGGACGACACACTAAGCACATGCATTAAGCCCGGTTATCCAAATACACACCAAAGATCTATATTTTATTTTTATATCACTTATCATAGATTTTGTAAGTTAATTACCACAAAGCTGACAATGCCACAACACATCAGGTCGTTGACAAGGACTTTACTTCATTTGAAACTGTGAACTTTTATCAAGTTTTACTTACCGGGAAGACATCGAATCGAACCAGACCTGGTGCATACAGTTTGTTTGGGGTTCCATGAAACACACTGAGCAAGAAGTTAGTGAAGAAACATGATATCATCGCAGCGAAAAACTGAAAAAAATAATGATTTTAAGCAGGTGAATACAAGTTTTCAACAATCATTCTGAAAAACAACAACAACAAAAACAACAGTGGAACAAGTTGGTAAGATAGAAGCATAAGAATGACTCAGGCTCTGAGTCTTTCTGAATTGCCGTTTTGTGGTTTACTAAATGATGGCCAGCTATTTGCGCCTGTGGCACAAGTTTAAATTCCTTCATGAATGTAAACAATTAAGGCGATTATAATTCAGAAACTGAAGGTATGCATTTCATTTTGGTAAGAAAGACATACAAATATGCTGGTGATAAGTAGCTATTATATTATACATAGTAATAACCAGTTGTAGTGGTGTAATAGTGTGAGCTCAAATGGAATTGGGAGTTTGTGAGTTTCTTCTCTATACACAATATGTTCATTTATATATTTGAGGCGTGTTGTGGGAAAACCTGGCTTAATGCATGTGCGTAAAGTGTCGTCTCGGATTAGCCTGTGCAGTCCGCACAGGCTAATCCGGCTTACCGTGGATTTATGTTTTGATGAGACTTCCTTGAAACAGAAAATACCATTAAAGCGGAATGTGCCGTTTGGAATTAGCCTGTGCGGACTACATACGCTAATCCAAGACGACACTTTACGCAAATGCATTGAGCCCAGTTTTCCCACGACACATCTCTTTTTTTTTTTCCCAAAGACTCCAAGCAGTGGGGCTACACAGGGAAATGACCTAAGACAGGCTTACAACATTATTAAGCTGACAATCATCTTTCCCCAAGATGCTAAGTACTCAGACTACCCAGGAAACATTTTGAAGACAACGCAATTTCCACAAAAGTTACTTACATGCAAATTAATTTAGTGTCTTATTCAATGATTGCACTTGGATATCATATGTTTAACAGTTAACCTATTTTACTTAAAAAAGCACAATTGTAAAGCTTGTAAAGTGTTTATTAAGCACTACGAATGGACGTTAATCCGTTCACAATAGCTGTGGAAGAGTTTTAAATGTCAGTGACAAAACCTGGAAAGGTCTATTTAACTGTAAACAGGTATATACAAAACTAGCCACATACCACTCTCCAAGTGAGGGACTGACTCCAGAAGCTAGCTGACAGAGTGCCCCCTACTGGGGCCCCAAAGGCAGCCGATACCCCCGAGGCAGCCCCACCCGACACAAAGTCTCGTATCTCGTGGTCATCTCGAAATCCAGGGTAGAGCTGTAATGTACAGTATTAGGGCTTGTATCATTGGCCACAAGTTGAAGCTTGGTCACTAACTACATCAAACCTCGATTGTTCTAAACATATTTTAAAATACTGCAGCTGAGAGCGAAATATACACTTTTAAAACTGAAAACTGGTATTAATATGTGAAACACACGTGCCAACGTTCCATTCAATGATCAATAAATGTCACTGATGTCAATGATCAATAAATGTCCCACTATGGTAAAACAAATTTGCTGAGTTACTCAAAACATTAACAGCCAGTGAAGCCACCCAAGTATTTTGTACAAAAAGATACATAAAGCTTATAATCAAGGTTATTCTGGTTGGATTAATTATTACAATATATATTTGATAAAAATATTGTTACCAGCATAATTGGTAGTTAAGTTTTCGGTTAATTGGCAGTTAGCTTAACTGGTGGTTCAGTTGTCAGTTTTAATTATTAATTTACTTCTAAAGTAAATCAGCAGTAAGCTTAATTGGTGGTACAACTATAAGCTATTAGTATTAATTAACTTCGCAGAGTAAGCTAAACTATCGGTACAGTTTTTGAACAACACAATACTTACCGAAACACGTTTCTTTCTGCATGGCAATCTGACCCTTCCTCGGCCCAATGCTGCACCTATAATACTTCCTGAGTGCGCCATGGGACCTTCCTGTGAACAGTGAAACACAGTTATGGCTAGTTCTGGGTACTAGGCTTAAAACTAACTGTGCAAACCTTTGTGGAAAATTTATACTTATATCATACTGTGCAACCATATTATGGAAATTTTTGTACCATAAAATATGTATCAAGAAGAGAAAAGAAATGTCACAAAACCAGGTTTTCAATTTCCAACAGCTTAAAACTGCCATGCCTGAAATATCCTTAATTCCACCAAAGAGGAGGAGTTGCGCTCTGAAGAAATTGTTCACTATATATTTGCAAAATAAAGAGAGTCATAATTATGTCCAAAATGATCGAATCCTAAAAGCTTGACAATATGCGCTGGAGCTCTTGGTGACAATAGTTCTGTGAAAGATTGGTCGAAATTTCTCGACATATGCAGAAGGAGTTGAACTCTGAAGAAATTGTTCACAACTTCTCAAATTTTGTTAAAATGAATTTTCAATACCTGAAATTATGCTAGAATAACCCACACACATCTTCCAATGTTGAATGAATATTTTTTTTGTTCTTGACAGTTTAACTTCTATCAAAGTATGTCAAATTTAGGGACCTCCAAATATTTGTGTTTGTAACAATTACAATAATAGGGATTGATGACAACAAAAACCTCCAGATAGCACACAGACTCAATACACACATTTCAGCAAAACTGATTGTATGAAAGACATTTTTCCTCTTGCAGAATACCAACCTTTCCATAAGCCAATCCACCAAGTATGGACATGATCACTCCCCCGACCTTGGGAATGAAGCACTCTAGAGTGAGCAGCCCGGGTATCTTGACACCATTCTGGTAGGACTTGATATCTGGTATACCACTACCCGCCGCTAGGGGCTACAGAGAAATGGTGCATTCACTTTCATAGTCAGGCTATAACTTTTGATTAAAAAACTATATTATGCATTCCTTATTTAATTCCTTAAAAAAATCACCCAGGCAGCAAATGAATTCTCAAATAAGCAACATTTTAGAACAAATAATAAACAAGAGGGCCAAAAGGCCCTAAGTCGCTCACCTGAGAGGCTAAGGGACTAAACTGTTCGGAGTAAGTTTTATGATGTTCGGTCTACAAATATGGCCTCAATAATGTTTTCAGGCTTTTTGTTCAATTTTACCATGGTGACCTAGTTTTGTTTACCCCACATGACCAAGTTTCTTACTTGTCCCAAGATATTTTTTAAACAAACGTTCAGAGCAATTTTCAAGATTTAGGCAAACTAGAGTTTTCCGTTTTTTTTATATTTGACCTATTGACCTAGATTTTGACCACATATGAGCCATTTTCAAACCCCGCCGAGATATCATTGGAACAAAGGATCTGGGCAAGTTTCATAAAGATTGGGTAATAAATGTGGCCTTTACAGTGTTTACAAGCTTTTTAAAGTTTTTATCATACCCATAAGAGGAAAACTGCCCCGCCCCATGACGGCCACATTTTTCAGCAGAGTGGAACCATTATCAAACTCAGCCAAGATATCATAAGAACAAAGGTTCTGAGCAAGTTCTGTGATTACCAGAATGTTCACAAGCTTTTTCAATAGCCATATAAGGAAAATTGCATCGCGCCCTGGGGGCCATGTTTTTCAAGGGAGCGGAACCATTTTCAAACTCGGCCGAGATATCATCAGAACAAAGGTTCTGAGCAACTTTTATGTTTACTGTGCAACAAATGTGACTTCTGAGTGTAAACAAGCTTTTTCTATAGCCACATAAAGAAAACTGCCCCGCCCCCTGGCGGCCAGATTTTCAACGGAGCAGAACCATTTTCAAACACAGCCGAGATATCATCAGAACAAAGAAACAAATGTTCTGACCAAGTTTCATGTTAACTGGGCAAAAAATATGATTGTTCACAAGCTTTTTCTTCAATTTGACCTAGTGACCTAGTTTTTGATCTCACATTTCCCAGTTTTGAAATCGGCCGAGATATCATTGGGACAAAGGTTCTGAGTAAGTTTCAGGATGATTGGGCAAAAAATGTGACTTCTAGAGTGTTAACAAGCGTTTTCTTCAATTTGACCTAGTGACCTAGGTTTTGACCCCACATGACCCAGATTCGAATTTGGCCGAGATATCATTGGGACAAATGTTCTGACCAAGTTTTATGAAGATTGGGCAAAAAATGTGATTTCTAGAGTGTTAACAAGATTTTTCTGCAATTTGACCTAGTAACCTAGTTTTTGACCTCACATGACCCAGATTCGAACTCGGCCGAGTTATCATTGGGTAAAATATTCTGACTAAGTTTTATGAAGGTTGGCCAATAAATGTGGCCTCTAGAGTGTTAACGAGGTAAATGTTGACGACGCACGACGGACAAAGAGTGATCACAAAAGCTCACCATATAAAGTATGACTCGCGCAAACAAAATTATTTCGCAATACGCATACCCCGGTAGTTTGGGCAATTGAGACAGAGGCGAGTCAACGCGAAGTAGACAAGTGTACTTTGTGCAAAAAATATGCGTAATTACTCTGCGCCACTCTGCAACAGCTTTTACGTGCACTCTGAGTAATGCTGCATTAGTTAGTGGAGTACATCAGCCGCGTAGATACGCAAAGTAACTACGCGAATAGAAAATTCTGAGTCTGTGCTGGCAAGTTTGTGTGCTTGGACTGTACTGTATACTCGCAAAATCTGAGTTTCGACCAGTGTGTCTAGATTTCAAACTTTTTTAAGCACAAAAACTAATAATTAAAATCTACGTTCACGTCTAGGTAATAAAGCTAACAGCTTAAAATTTATTTTTAATAAAAGCAGAGCAATTGAGATTTGAGTTTACCAAACAATTTTGACAGCAAAGTTGCTTGTGGAACTGATTTTCTTCAATTCCAAGACATTTTTTGTACTTAAAGTTCAGAGCAACTGCATCCAGATATTCAGTTTATAAAGGTATATACTCACCTGTAAGTACAGAACAAGAGCTGACCCGAGACAGGTCACAAAAACGTTGATAGCCATCCATATAAGGGCTGGCTGATACAGACACCTCTCCTGCGTACAACGGTCTAGATCTGAGTATTCTGTCAAAGAAAATCAGCTGAAGTCTAGCCTTTATACTGCTGTTCTACAGCCCATTAAACTGAGGACATTAATAACAATGATTCTGACTAATGGATGTGACATGTGTTTTGCTCTTACATTCAGAAATCAATACAAAAACAAGAAACGTGGAAATTCCACGAAAACCAAATTTTTCGAACAAATGCATAAAAGGCAGCACAATAATGAAAGAAAGTTTTGGGAGCCATATGCATTCCTAAGCGAGGTCTAGTTATAAGGTATCTATGTATGAAGTTTTATTAAAATATCGCAATGCGTTCTAAAATTATTGAGCAGAAACCGTTTTTGTATTGTAAGTAACTGTCATCTTGACCTTAACCACACTCTCCCCATATGCAATCTCAAGCAAGGCTTCAATATAAGGTATATATGTAAGAAGTTTCATTAAAATATCTCGATGCGTTCTCAAGTTATTGAGCAGAAACCGTTTTTCTATTTTAGTTACGGTGACCTTGACCACACCCACCCCGTATGCAATCCCAAGCGGGGTCTCGATATATGGTATCTATGTATGAATTTTCATCAAAATATCTCGATGCGTTCTCAAGTTTTTGAGCGGAAACCGTTTTTCTATTTTTAGTAACGGTGACCTTGACCCCAACCGCCCCATATGCAATCCCAGGCAAGGTCTCGATGTAAGGTATCAATGTATGAAATTTCATTAAAATATCTCGATGCCTTCTCAAGTTATTGAGCGGAAACCATTTTCTATATTTAGTAACGGTGACCTTGATCCCACCCACCCCATATGCAATCCCAAGCGTGGCCTCGATATACGGTATCTATGTATGAAGTTTCATTAAAATATATCGATGCGTTCTCAAGTTATTGAGCGGAAACCTTTTTTCTATTTTTAGCATCGGTGACCTTGACCCCACCAATCCCATATGCAATCCCAAGCGAGGTCTCGATATAAGGTATCTATGTATGAAGTTTTATTAAAAGATCTAAATCCATTTCTCGAGTTAGAGCGCGGAAACAAAAGGTTGATGCCGCCATCCCGCCCGCCTGCCCGCAACCCGCCCCGCACGACAAACCCCAATCTACTAACCGAAATTTTTCTTCGAAAAATTTGGTTAATAACAATGTATGCACTTTTCCTGTGCATATTTCAAGAGTTAAGCATGAAACTGTTGTATCTGCTTAATATTTCTTTACCAGATACAATAGTTTCACGCTCAACACTCTAAAATTTTGCGCAAGAAGCCTGTACTATATAATCGATGTTATTTTCCCACCAGAAAACACTGCCTTAAAAAGCTCTTTTACAAAATATAACATTATGACATCAAATCCACTGTGGATTTCATGGTGTTTTTCATGGGAATCCGGAACAAATGCCAATACATAAAACCCCAATAACTTACTATTATTCAATAAATAAATGATAACCCTGGCAGCCAGGAAGGATACGGACTTTATTAATGAGAACTTCGCATGCGATATTTTCTCCACGAGGATGTGGACGGTCGCAACTTGCACTGCAGTTAGGATTCCCGTGAAAAACACGATCAGCCACCGATGAATTAACTGATAGGTCAACTGCCGCTGAAACTGAAGAAACATAACAAAATAATAATAACTTGCTTAATGTTTGACTATAGATAGAATTGTACGTTTTTGGGGGACACAGCGCTCTAGAATTAGTTTGATAAAAGAGACAGTAAGTTCTTTTATGGAATATGAATGTGTTGTTTATCATTATAAAATAGATTTGCATTGAACATTAACAAGTTACACAATCAAAATAAATTGATTGAAATAGTAAAGGATAAGTAATTTGTATTATTCTTGTAATAGTACTGGTACTTATTCAGGATGTATTTGAACAAGAGCACCGTCTACGGGTACTTGAAGCTTGACTTTCTCATATTAATAGTAATCTTGGCTTTTGTTTATAGAAAAGGTTCATCACTGCAATGAAGTATGTTGAATTTCAAGTCAATACCTCTTATCGATGTTCATTCTAAGTTGAAAAATGGCAATAACTCCACCAAAATCCTTGATATAGTTACCTGATCTTGTCTACAGAATGATTTCATAACTGTTATCAAGTATTTTGAGTTTCAAGTCAATACCTGTCATAGATATTGTTACATTTGACCCAAAGCAAAAATTCTAAGTTGAAAAAAGGTCAATAACCCAAGAATAATCCTTAATAGAGTTATCTCATCTTGTCTACATAATAAGTGTATCACTCTGATCAAGTACTTTGAGTTTCAAGTCAATATAGGTATTAAGAAATTTGACCTAAAAGGAAAATTGTAAGTTGAAACAAGATTCTGTGTTTGATAAACACACATGCCCCCGGTTGGTGCTGGATTGCCCATTTCTTAGTCCAAATTAGAAAGTGAGGTTGGATGATAAGGGTGGATTGGGGATTGTCATAAACAACAACTGTGTAAGTATCCAAGTGTTGTAGCAAGCGGTGTTGGTGCTAGAAGAAACAGTAACATCCAGTTAACCAAGAAACAGCCTATTTGATTTATTCTAAGTGCAAATTAGGTCAAGGTCAAAGTGAGGTTGGGTGATATGGGTGGATTGGAAACGCTCATAAGTAACAACTGTGTAAATATCCAAGTGTTGTTGCAGGCGGTGTGGTCGTTAGATGAAACGGTAAAATCTAGTAAACCAAGAAACAGCCTATTTGAATTATTCTAAGTGCAAACTAGGTCAAGGTCAAAGTGAGGTTGGGTGATATGGGTGGATAGGGAATGGTCATAAGCAAAAACGTTGTAAGTATCCAAGTGTTGCAGTAAGCAGTGTTGGTGCTAGACAAAACGGTAAAAACTACTTAACCTTGTCACGGACGGAAGGACGGACAGACAGACAGGACAATCACTATATGCCTCCCGCATCAATATGCCGGGGGCATAAAAAGAGTAATAACTCCAACAAATTCCTTGACAGAGTTACCTCCTCTTGTCTGCAGAATGGGGTCAGCACTATAAACAAGTAACTTGAGTTTCAATTTAATGTCTTTGATAGTTATTGAAAATTTTTATATTTACCAAAAAATTGTCAAAATATACTAAGTTGTAAGTCCAAACGAGGGCAAATAACTATACAAATCACAGGGGTACATGCCTTGTTCTATCGTCGTCCACGTTTGGTTGTGAACAAGTAATGAAAATTTCAAATGGATACCTTTTATAGTTCAAGCTGTAATGTTTCGTTTATTTCATTTCGTATAAACGTTTACAAATAAATGAAAACGTCTTAGCCTTAATTTTAAGAGGTAAAACGCACCAGATAACGTCATTTGACACATGCCGAAAAAAAGTTCGACGTACGGAGGGGATACCCCTCCCTAACCCACCCTCTCGAGACCGGGGCACCTGAAAAAATCCTGGGGAAGGCACTGTTCAGGTATCACTTGAAGGAAAGTGTTCACATATTTTCTTTACGCATAAGAAACATATTGTTTGAACCTTTCTGTCAACACTCGTGTTACTTAGCCATTTTTTTCTGAACGAGAAACAAGGACAGTCTAAACTATTTTGGATTACCGTTAATATTAAAATGTTTTATAACCTATAAGGTAATGAAAAAAATTCATAAGCAACCTTTTTGCAAAGAATCAAAATCAAGAGATGTTGAATTTAGCAGTACTGTAGGACAAAGATTAAATAAAACAACAGCTGATTACATGTCAATTAAATGATGTGTGCCTTTTTATTAAGTTAGGCAAGGGTCTGGGCAGATGCCAATCAAAACCATTCAATGTTTGCACTACATGTTTACCTTGCATGTCTAGTGAGCTTATAAGCTTACACCTTATCAGTTATTAAGGGACATTACTCATAAATAAACCCCAACATTAAGCACGAACTAAACATTTCCAACACAAAAGCTGTAAAAGCTGTAAGTGAGCATATCAGATGATGACATTCTGCAAAAAAAATTAGAAAATCTTTTGACCTTAAATAGTAGGCACCTTGTAAAGGTCTTCCCCAGGTAGATTTCTACAAAATAATATACTTTTTCCTAAAAGTTTACATATGGGGATTTTATTCCATTTACTAATTTTTGTGTGATATTTCCCGCGAAGTCTGAGGGACTGGGCCCCTTTCCCAGCCTCCAAGGAACTGGGCCCCTTTCCCAGCCTCTGAAAAAAAACAAGCCTCTGAAAAAAAAAACCAGCCTTAGCATGATTTAATAGAACGAACAAACCTGAAAAGTAACCTCTTATCATACAACTATGCTGATATCGGTCTGATACAAACGTGCCTGATATATTTTTTTATATCAGGTCAGTAGCGTTTATATCAGTCAATGTTTGGAGGTACGTAATATTACTCGAAATCAATTCCTAAAGTCAACATTTTCAGTAAAAATGAATCAGATTTAACACAACAAACAATTTGATACCAAGAACGTATATAATTTTATTTTTTTTAATCGTCATAAATCACAAAAACTTTACTTTTTTTAATATTCACATAAACCCGCACTTTGGTAGTGGTATGACGTCATCAATGGAACAATAAATCATCCATGTACAGTTATTTCAATACATTTTAAATAAATGCACTAAAAGTCACTACACAGGATCAGTTTATGTTGAGTCTCAAACATCTTTTTATCATAAATTGAACACGCTATAACCATTATTGAAACGATTTTCAAAATGTCAATTTCAATACACAACTCCAAAATCATAAAAAATGGCGTCTCAAAACAATTCGTCGATGCGTGTTCTCCGAATAAATTGACCGTTGTAATCCATTTCAGTTTGCGTTTCTAAGAATTTATTAATAGGCGTGCGTGTAATCTATGTATTTGTAGTGACAACAGCTCATGTATATCTACAAAATGTTAATAATAAGGTATTATCCAGTCAACTTTTAGAAATCCATAACTACATGTACGTGAACGTGTAAAAGTCGGCTAAGTAAACTCAGCGCGGCTGTTAGTTTTTAAATATGTAAAACAAACCAGCTCGTTTGGTGTAATTTTAAGAAAAACGTGGTATGATAAATAGAAAAACAGGTTACGCCTGGTATTGTGTAAAATATCAGGTTCATCACGAATAAAATAACGGCTCGGCAAGCCTCACCGTTATATTATTCTAAACCTCACCTGATATGTTACCCAATACCAGGCAGTAACCTGTTATTCTCTATATCTGACCAGAGCATCAAATTTGACAATGATCGTTTGCTAGTAGATAAAATAATTGCCTAAATCATTCTCATCTGGACTTGTTAACATTATTTGTTTTGCTGATTTTAAGATTAATAGGTATAAATTGCAGCAATTTTCAAGAATTTCTGTATAAACAATGATGAGAGCCAAAGAAATGCTGAATACAAATCACCATGGTATGTATACTCTGAAGACATTGAGCTGTAAAACTAAACAAAATAAATCATAACTGATGTCAAAAATGTATGTGAAGATGTGAAATTCATTGACAAAACAAGTTGAAAGTATTCTACAAGTTGTCCCCGGGCTGCTTAACAAGAAGCATAGTTTTCATACTGGCAAATTAAGCCAATTTAAAAGGATAATTGATCAGTTATTACCATTATTTCATACTGGCAAATTAAGCCAATTTAAAAGGATAATTGATCAGTTATGACCATTATGCTTTTTTGCCAGTTGAGTAAAATGTCTCTGCTTCCTTGTCTAACTTACAGAACATAGTTTGATTTAAACTGAAAATATGAAGCTATTGCATAAACTATTGTACATCAATCATTTCCCAGAAGTATATGAATGCATCTCAGATTGAATATAGAAATAGCAGTATTTTTTGCAAATATAATTTCACACAGTCAGATCAGTTATTCAATTTAGATGCACATCATCAGCTCCTTGTGCAATGGTAATTAACAATCAATGTTAAGACCAGCTGAACAGCTGAGACTTAGTGAACTCATACTGCATTAAAAATAATTTTAGAAAGCATTTCAACTGATGGTGAAAGAAGAAGTGGCCTAAAAATACCAATACTGGTATATGGACTTCTTCAAAATATATTAACTGCTTCAACATTCAAGAAGAACACTTCACCTTCAAACTAAACCTCGTCAGTTCACTCATACAAGCTTAGCACCACTTTAAGGTTCTTTAAATCAATCAACTGTACACATATTTGAATTTGCTATAACCGAGCCAGCATACAGTGGTTATGAACAAGAAGTTAGCTACCTCCAAATATTGACTGATTAAACTATTCTCCACATCTTACACAAATTGAATTGAACATGTCAAAATGTTGACGTTAATTAAGACAGCGTTAACTGAAACTACGGCAAACATGTATACTACTACTACAACGTTTGGGTCACTAATTTGCAAAATTTGGAGTTTTGCCATTCAAATTATCGGATGCCTGCTTTTTAAACTGATAACAATCTACATATTGTAATAACATTAATTGGTGCCAAAACTATTGATCCCATTATAGGATTTTAATATAACGGTGTAACGATGAACATTTCATGGTATTAGTGTCCATTCTTAAACATCATAGCAATTAACACAATTATCTTGAATCAGAGGTACTCAATAATTTAAACAATATCAATCAAATTATAAAACATAGCACAAATATTATTTCTAAACAAAAATAATTTACCTAAAACGACAGACCTTAAGCCATATTTTATTATACCCGTATTAGGAAATTACATTTTGTTGTAGTCTAAAGAGTAAGCCTAATATACAGTCAGTTACGCAATAAATGCCCAATTTCGATCATAACCCATGTGTTGTTTTTCCTTTAATGCCATATGAGTTCAACCGTTCCTTAGACATCACAAGGACGACTTAGACACCGAGCACAATACATATAAACCATTATCATATAGCAATTTCAGCCAGTTCTGCAATTTAGCTTGCAGACTCACATACTGAACAAGGGACACATTTACAAGTTATATCTTTACTGTGGCTCCTTTCAAGTGGCGCGTAACATGGAATAATGCATGCAATCAACAACGTATTTTACACAGCAACTTTTCACCCTCCTATAAAATCACTGCATTGGACCAATCAAACAAACATAAATATCTGGACACTGTTGAATAACCATAATTTTCAGCAGTTGGAGGTGTCTGTTTGTTTTCTTTACAAGTGTGAATGAAAGGAACAATACACACTTAATTGTTCATTTTTATTTGTAAAATCTTGCAAATAAGTCATAACTATTTCAGTGATGTACCCAGCGGCAAAATATATGTGTCACACAATTACCCACCTAAGACTTGTTTGCATGAGACATTCTGTGGACAAAGAATTACCTAAAGCATAGTTTTCTAGATATTGGAAGTAAATCGTTTGTTTACCACAATCTACGGAAAAAGTGCAACATACTCGAATAGTATCCAGATATTTGTTTAAATCGTTTTCAAGACTCACCTTTTTGTCTGGTTTGTCCTTTTCTTGCCAGTGTAGTTCATTTTCTAAAGTGTCATAATTCAAACTCTGAAATAACATGGGAAAAAAAACCCATAAATTTTTGAAAGCCAATGTAGTACTTAAAACAAAGAGTGCCATTTTTTCTGTTTTATCACGATATAATCTAACAAATCAGATTTATTTTTTCAGTTCCAATGAATTCATGAGTATATCTTTATTTATTTATTTATTTATTAGGACTTTTCTTACAAGATAAATCTGATACCGTAATTTGACAATTGTTTTGGTATTGTATTTATGGTGAGTTTTAGTTTCCAAAAATATCTGTCATTATTTCTTGCCCGTTGCTTGTCAGAGTGCAGTATTGTTATTATTCCTGCAAATATGTTTTAAATCGCTAAAGATATTGACTTTAAACAGATATTAAACGTCTAAAAAAGGTGGAAATGTGTAACACTCTGTTACATTGTTCTGGATCTTTTCCTCAGTGGGTTCTTTTCCATATGGATTATTGCTGTCGTCTATGTAAAATAAGTGTGCAGTGTTTATTTTTTTGTCGCAACTATTTTATTTACAATTGAAGTACAATTGAAATGACAGGTATGTTTCGTTTAATATCCATCAAATTATATGGTTGAAATTAACCTTTATTTGCTCTTTAATTTTAACGAAATTTCCCCTAAAAAGACTTTATTTTGCAAAATTAGAACCTTTATAAACACCTTTATTTTCATTGAGGTCTGCTAGGAGGCCTGCACTTGGATACTTACACAGTTGTTGCTTATGACCATCCTCAATCCACCCATATCACCCAACCTCACTTTGACCTTGACCTAATTTGGACTTATATCAATTCAAAAGTGCCATTTCGTGGTTAACTAGAGTTTACCGTTTCGTCTAGCACCAACACCGCTTACTACAACACTTGGATATTTACACAGTTGTGACTTGTGACTGTTCCCAACCCACCCATATCACCCAACCTCACTTTGATTTGACCATGACCTAATTTGCACTTAGAATAATTCAAATGGGCTGTTTCTTGGTTAACTAGATTTTACCGTTTCGTCTAGCACTAACACCGCTTGCTACAACACTTGGATACTTACACAGTTGTTGCTTATGACCATCCCCAATCCACCCATATCCCCCAACCTCACTTTGACCTTGACCTTGAACTAATTTGGACTTATAATAATTCAAAAGTGCCATTTCATCGTTAACTAGATTTTACCGTTTCGTCTAGCACCAATACCGCTCACTACAACATTTGGATATTTACAAAGTTGTTAGTAATGACCGTTCCATATCCACCCATATCCCCCAACCTCACTCTAACCTGGACCTAGTTTGGACAAAGAAATGGGATATCCAGCACCAACCGAGGGCATGTGTGTTTATCAAACACACAATCTTGTTCAATATTGAAATCGTATATATGTTCTGATTGACATCTTGTATATATTATTTAAATATTACCGGTATGTTGTTCGATTATAACTTTTATAAGGATTGCTGTGTTGCATCTGAAATTTACATAAAAAGACGTGTTTCTGTAGTACTTTATTATATGTATCCATTTGGAAATTGTGTTGGAGTAAGATTAAACATTTAGTCATGTATTCTTTTAAGTTGCATTGTTGCAAATCAGTACAATAAAACAGTTTCAAACTCATTTTTTTATACACATTGAATTTACTTCAGAGAAATCAATAATTAAACACACTTGTTCAATATTATTTTTTTATTTTATAGCAATTGTGACCTTTGTTGATTGTCATATTTGGTGGTGGTCATTTAAAACTTACACGTTATGTATGGTGCAGAAGGGCAAATTATATTGAAAGGCGTCAATTTCATGAAACGTCAGTAGTTTCATGGTTTACCACATCATTTGTATAACATAGTTGTATTGACATATCTGAAATTTTACAACTTAAAAATTGTGACAGGTTCCAAAACGAAAACAAAGCACCATTAAAAACATAACAAAATAACGCTTGTCCTTTATTGCGGATTGCTAGTATTTTGCATAAATCAACATACTTATGTACATGTTTTGTAGAATTATAATTGCATCAAACAGTATTGTGTTCCTGTGTCCTAATGATTATCGCCTCAAAGCGGTGTCTAAATTAACACTGAGGACTGGCGCTTATAATTTTTTCGCAATATTTCAAGGTGCTATTATTTTTGTATTTATCGTGTTTTATTATTTTTTCTCAAAAGCCTTTTGAATATTCTCATGTTAAATATATTTATCTTTTATGTTAAAAGTTAAAAACATATGTAATGTGACATGCTTGAGTACATTCTAAAATGTTTTGATTCTTTAAAAGTGTACAAGAATTTATTAAAAATGTACGAGTTTATTTGTGATAAAAATAACTGTTATTTTTTACACTGAACATTTTATAGATGCACTGTTATTTCATATTTAAACGAAAACATGTTATGTTATTTTGCTTAGTTTCATATTTGTACATATATTAAAAGCATCATAAATTAAAATGTATTATATTTTATACAAAATAAATTAATTGCTATTTATTATTGTGTTTGTTGATTCGTGCGTACGACGTATATGCATGTGAACGTCCGTACATACATACATTCATACACACATACATACATGCATTCATACATACATACATACAGACAGACAGACAGACAGACAGACAGACGTACATACATACATACATTCATACATTCATACATACATAAATTAATAGACACATACACACAGACAAACAGACAGACAGACATTCAGACAGACAGACAGACAGTCAGACAGACAGACAGACAGACAGACTGACTGACTGACTGACTGACTGACTGACTGACTGACTGACTGACAGACAGACAGACAATATATCTATCTACGAGGCAATTATCCAATGCACTGCGTATCTGCTCAATATACATACATGTAGCGGGAGTCGGTGGTATAGCGGGGTTATCTATCTACAAGGCAATTATCCAACGCACTGCGTATCTGCTCAATATACATACATGTAGCGGGAATCAGTGGTATAGCGGGGCTGTCTATCTACAAGGCAATTATCCAATGCACTGCGTATCTGCTCAATATAGCGGGGGTCGGTCGTATAGCGAGGCTATCTATCTACAAGGCAATTATCCAATGCACTGC
This sequence comes from Congeria kusceri, assembly GCA_027627225.1. Classification (NCBI taxonomy): domain Eukaryota; kingdom Metazoa; phylum Mollusca; class Bivalvia; order Myida; family Dreissenidae; genus Congeria; species Congeria kusceri. The sequence goes on from CM051036.1 coordinate 25,250,609, forward strand.
GTATCTGCTCGATTGAGCGGGAGACGGTCGTGTAGCGGGAATATCTATCTACAAGGCAATTATACACTGCACTGCGTATCTGCTCAATTGAGCGGAGGTCGGTCGTGTAGCGGGGCTATCTATCTACAAGGCAATTATCCAATGCACTGCATATCTGCTCAATATAGCGGGGTCGGTCGTGTAGCGGGGCTATCTATCTACCAGGCAATTATCTAATGCACTGCGTATCTGCTCAATATAGCGGGAGTCCGTCGGTTGTATAGCGCGGCTATCTATCTACAAGGCAATTATCCAATGCACTGCGTATCTGCTCAATATAGCGGGAGTCGGTCGTGTAACGGGGTTATCTATCTACAAGGCAATTATCCAATGCACTGCGTATCTGCTCAATTTACATGTAGCGGGAGTCGGTCGTGTAACGGGGATATCTATGTACAAGGCGATTATCTAATTCACTGAGTACCTGCTCAATATAGCGAGAGTCGGTCGTATAGCGGGGCTATCTATCTACAAGGCAATTATCCAGTGCACTGCCTATCTGCTAAATGTAGCGGGAATCGGTTGTGTAGCGGGGCTATCTATCTACAAGGCAATTACCCAAAGCACTGCGTATCTGCTCAATTGAGCGGGAGTCGGTCGTGTAGCGGGGCTATCTATCTACTATGCAAATATCCAATGCACTGCGTATTTGCTCGATTGAGCGGGAGACGGTCGTGTAGCGGGAATATCTATCTACAAGGCAATTATACACTGCACTGCGTATCTGCTCAATATAGCGGAAATCGGTCGTGTAGCGGGGATATACTAGTATATATACAAGGCAATTATCCAATGCACTGCGTATATGTTCAGTATTACGGGACTTGGTCATGTAGAAGGAATATATATCTACAAGGCAATTATCCAATGCACTGCGTATCTGTTCAGTTATGTATGTACATGGAAAATAGTCGTTCGACTGGGATATCTACTAGTATTCACAAGGAAATTTTCCATTGTATGACGTATCTTTTCAGTTGTATGGAAGATGGCCGTGTAGCGGGGATCTCTATTTGCTGGGTAATTGGTCGTTGCACTTATTATATGTGAAGTCATGTGGTAAATAGTCGCTACGTAGCGGGTATAACGCCGCGAAACGTGTTTTCTGGAAGCCAAGACACTTGCAAGACTGGACATTTTCATAACGTTTACGGGGATACTTTAGTCATATTGTGCCTGAATCACCCGTATGGAAGTTTGAATACTGTGGAAACTGCAACTTTGGATTCCTACTACATACGTTCATGTAACGATCTCTTAATAATTTAGTGTATTGTAACCTTCACATGTGAAACGAAGTTTTACAGCTGTTGCAGCAAACCAGGGTGTTTTATTCTAGTCCTTTCTCTTATTTTTAACATAAAATTTGATTTTGTTATAATTACATGTAATTATATCCGTTTTTGTACGTTATTTGTAAATTGCTATATATTTAGTACTTTCGGATAACATTAATTCGGATGATATTCCAGAATGCGTATCAGAGACGAGAAAGTGCTATAAATAATTTGTGTATGCTTTGGAACGAAAACTTTATGCGATAAAAATGAATTTAGGTCTGAATATAAGTGTAATAATGCATTTGAATTACTGTAGAATGGATTTTGCAAAGCAACTTTATTGAACTAATCAAAGCACTGAAATTCTTTAAAGATTTTCACCGCCGCATTAGTGCTAACGTGCTCATGTATTCGAAGCGTGTATTTATAATTAAAAAAAAAATATTTTTGTGAAATCTCTGTTCACTATTCTGACATCATACATGGTGCATACAATTGTTTCTATAAAAAGGAAGACTATATTTATACGGGCATTTCAATTCAGCTCAACTTCAGAATAGTTCGATCTATAGGTCCCAGCTTCGATCGATGGACAGCAGCTTATTTTTGTAATATATGAAGACCATGAATAGCCAGAGGCCACTTGATAGAAGCCAACCTTTAATTGTCTCTTACAACTTCAATTTTATTAGTAGTAGTTCAAGGCCATCGGCCCAAGATACAGGATACGGAATACTGCATAATGTTTAGGCATACAAGGGTCGTGTTTGACATTATGACGGTCCTGATAAATAATAACAATAACAAGGCTTTGATAGTATTGCAAGCAATACAGGAGTCCCCTACCGGTGAAAACCCATACTAATTAAACATTGAGCAATACCGTCAAATTGCCATTTATCTGTAGATATACAAAGTTTCATATTCAAATCCCATTTATCTCTGCAGTATTAAGTAGTTTTTACTATTTTAGTAACACTGACCAGACATTCGAGTTACTTTTTGAGTTATTGCAGTACATAACAGACAGAGGGCAATCATATAATCCATTCTGTGTACCAAGTTTCATGATCATATGTTATGTTCTTTTCGAATTATTACAGTATCAAGTTTATTTCTATTTTAAGTAACAGTCACGTGACCTTTGACCTCTGGTAAAAAATAAAGGGTCATGTACAGAAGTTAATAAATCGAATTTGAACTTTCAAGAAACTAAACTTAATTTTATATATTCTGCATCACGATTTTCGGGGGCGGTATTCCGGAAAATCTCAAATAATTTCTTACATATGTTCAATAGTGTAAAAATAATTTATTGCACATATGTTTATTGAATTCATACATTTGTCTGTTGTGGATATTTGGCAAATTACATTTAAATAGTGACGTCATTTAAAATTGATATTTCGTTCTGCACTGTTTTCATACTGAGTAATACAAATGAGGAAACTTCTCGATTTAAGGATAATTATAAAAATTACCTTGAAGATGCTTTGTGAATACCACCCTGAGCGTTAATTGCGCATGTAAGCGCCATAACTTGTCATACGGTTAAATTTTGTAGTGTCATTTTTTTCTTGCAGCATTCAATTTATGAACAAACATCCTTAACATTTGTTGTTTATTTTATTGACTCGATCGGTTTGTGAAGTTCATCTTGAGCATGAAAAGATACAGACTACTGATACTGACTTTATTTCGTACTGCAAGGCCTCCGGTCTGGATGTAAAAATTATATTTCGTTATTTACTTAAAAAGCGACTTAATCGTTTATGATCATGTGCAGCCTACTCTGTTTAACATTATGTTGTCATTTTAAAAACTTGTATTTTTAACAAACACGTGTCGGAAGTGAAATAAAGTTCTATACTTAATGCAACTTAAATATAACATCAACAATGGATTTATTAATAGTTTTAGCATACAGATCATTGCAACACCCGATGACTTTTCTTGATATGCATCACCAGTCTCCACGAACCCTGAAAGAAAACAATATTAATGTTTTAAAACATATCTTAGCACTTAACGTTTTGTATTAAAAGTAATTAAAAGGTCATATCAAGCATGGAAAACTGAATAATTTGTGTATATGACTTACAAAAAATGGATATTTGAATGACGCTCACACACGTAAACCATGGTTTTAAGGCTAATGTCATAAATAGCATTTTTGTTTACTGGCAGTGGTAGATTGCAACAATAAATAAACTTCCTATACACAATGAGAATCTCAATAGTGTACCCATTTCTCTGACTCATAACCTGTAACAGGAGCTTGATATTTGTTCTCTGATTAGTATACTCACGGAAAGAGTACACAATAAATTGATTCAAACTGTTTAAACTATTTTCATAAAGTGACCATTGAGTAAATATCTGAAAACTAACATTCTTACCTCTGTGGTCGTTTTATTTATAGTTTAAACTAAATTATTTTAATTTAGAAAATGATTAATAAAATACAATTTTCTTAATAAACGCATGTGAGGACACACATAGAACATTCTTTTCTGAAATGTCCCTTTAATATGACTTAAATTTTCCTTGGGAGTTTTGTGAAAACCGGCCACACATTGCTCACCCGACTGTAAGCAAAGTGCTGCAATGTCAATTGTGGAAAGCTACCCAGAGTTTCCCTGTTTTTAATGAACTGAAATGATTTAAGGAATTTTGTAGATTTGAGGGAAAGAAGCGAACATTGTCTGTGTGTATTTTTTTTCTCAACTGATCCAATTATGTTACACAAGAATGAAAGCTTTCAATTTATCTCTACATATACATAGAATCGGCTCGGTGTTGACCTCGAGTATCCTACAAGGAACATTTCTGTGAAAACAGTTCTTAAACTTGCAATTGGTTCCTGCCAATAGTTGTATGCCTCCGCAAAGTGGGAGGCGTTAAGCATTGCACTTGTCCGTCCGTTCGTACGTCCTGTGCGTGCGTCCGATCTTGTCCGGACTGTTACGTCATCATTTATCAGGTTATTTTAAAATAACTTGACGGCGTGTCGCGCGCAACACCTGTGTCTTAACTCAAGGGTCAATGTCATTCTTAGAGATCAAAGGTCAAAATTGGAATAATACTGCTAGTCCAGACTGTAACTTCATCATTTATCAGACAATTTTAAAATAACTTGCCACAGATGATCACCGTGCGAGACGGCCATAATACTGTATTACAGCTTGTCCAGACGGTTACTTCATCATTTATCAGGCAATTTTAAAATAACTCGTCACAAATGATCACCCTTTGGAAATGGCGTGTCACGCGCAACATCTGTGTCCCTAGCTCAAAGGTCAAGGTCACACTTACAGGTCAACTATGGGCATAATACAGCTTGTCCGGAATGTAACTTCATTTATCAGCAATAAAAATAACTTGCCACAAATTATAACCGTGTGGAGACGGGGTGAGGGGCGCAACACAGGTGTCCCTAGAACACAGGTCAAGGTCACACTTGAGAGGTCAAAGGTCAAATATGAGCATTACACAGTTTGTCCAGACTGTAACTTCATCATTTATCTAGTGTTTGCGACATGCCCTTTGTCTGTGTCCAAACATGTCTCGTGGGGGGCGCCCGTGTCTGTGACACATCTAGTTTTTAAATCCTTTTTTAAAAGGCTTTTTAAAATAGTTTTCCATTTGTACCAACAAAATGAAGAAATTTCTTAACATGCCATGCAATAAACATTGTGAACGAACACCAAGTGGAATGATGCCGAATCATGCACATTATAAAACTTTGATCCAAGTTTGAGCACCCAAGAACATTGAAATTATTGAAATATTCTGTAATTTAAATTATTTGATATGGGGGTTCAATAGTTATTCTACATATGTTTATAGTAAAACCCACTAAAGCTGAAAAGGTTTTTACCATAAAATCTATTCAAGTCTTCAGTGAATGGGTTTGTCACTAAGGCCATACAAATTTGATTCTATGTTCGCTACCCCATGATTTTTCGAAACCTACCAAACAGGCAGGAAAATACAATGAGTCACAACTTATTCTGTAATTCATGGCAGTGATACAAGCTTAAGCAAATGTTTACCTGCAAAACTGATATATATCATCTTCATATTGGGAACCTACTTTAACACAGTACTAGTATTTGAACTGTGTAAATTGACTAGTTGCACACTATTTTTTACAAATATTGGTAAAAATACCTACAAGTCATTTTTTCCAATTTTTATATGCTTTCAAACTCGATTTTCACATTGTCAATGTGTTTTTTTTTTCATTCAGGAATCCCAAAACCTACCAGCCCGAGGACACTAAACATCAAAACAAATTGGTAGGGCCTAATGGTGGACAACATTTCCAATCCGATGAACAAGAAACTCAAGGGCAACATATATAGCATGTAGTACTAAACAAAGCGCTAGCAACACACTGCCAGATCTCTGATAAACATGTGTGACAAGTATTTAAAAAATTAAGTGCGGGCTGTCCTTTGGTCTAAGTACATTTCCTGTTGCCATTTTGTGGCACCATGACCTTTGATATTTGGGCTATGTGACTTTGTACGCAAGATTTTGTCCCACCTTGGGAACACATTGCAAGACATACATATTAATTTCCGGTTTTCATAATGAGCATGAGAAAGAGCTTATACCAGTTTTTTGACATTAGCAAACACAGTTCTAATTCAGGGCTTGTTACATATTTTATGTGGACATTCAGATTTTAAAATATTGGCACTTCATTTTTGGATCCCAAAATTGAACAATCAAGCCATTCCTATGTTGACCAGCCCATACCTGCAGGGTGTAGGACACTGTTTATGTAGTCTGTCTGCCCTGGACCGTCTTCTGTCTGGTGACTGAAAATATATGTACAGTGCATACTAAAACTATTTGCATATTCTGTACAACAATTAACAAGGCAGTCCCAAGGACAGCTATATCCCCCGCCGTGATCCTTCATTAGATTTTAAAGGTGACTTTGAAGTATCACACTGACCTTAATCTGGCACAGTTGGACCAGATATGAAAGTACAGTTTCATAAATTTAGATATGGAGCTGACACAAAAATGGAGGCTCAAACATTTGACCTTTAAGTGTGACCTTGACCTTGAGGTGGCAAGACTGTTCCATGCCTTCTGCACATCGCCTCAATGTGATAAACATGTGAACCAAGTTTTATGAAAATCCTTCAAAGGGCATAGGAGATATGGAGCAGACACAAAAATGGAGGCTCAAACATTTGACCTTCAAGTGTCACCTTGACCTTGAGGTGGCGTGACTGCCTCATGCCTTCTGCACATTGCCTCAATGTGATAAACATTTGAGGCAAGTTTCATGAAAATCCTATAAAGGGCACAGGAGATATAGAACGGACATGAACATACAGGCTCAAACATTCAACCTTCAAGTGTGACCTTAACCTTGAGTTGGCGTGACTGGCTTATACCTTCTGCACATGGTCTCAATGAGCAAAACATTTGAGCCAAGTTTCATGAAAATCCTTCAACGGGTATTGGGGATATGGAGCGGACACAAATATGGAGGCTCAAAAATTTTACCTTCAAGTGTATTAAGTTACTTTTGTGAAACTGTTAATTTAACATTTTAAGCTGTTTACTTCAATATCATGTTTCAATTTTAGGTTGTTCCAGAGTACACTGATGCCTTTGCAGAAAAAAGCACGAAGAGGTGATGTATCAGGTAAACTGCCAATACATGTGCATTATAAATGATTATGACCATTATGTAGTAGCTAGTTTTGCATTCATATGCTGGTCAAAACCCTAATGCACTAACCACATATACCATTTTTAGCTCACCTGAGCACCAAGTGCTACCTGAGCACAAAGTGCTCAAGGGTCAGCTATTGTAGTCAGTCACCGTCTGGCGTTCGTCGTCTGGTTTTTGTCACCAACAATTGCTTCAAATGACTTCTTCTCCAAAACCGCTGGCTGGATTTAACCAAACGTGGCAGGAATGTTTATGGGGTGGTCCTTTCTCAGATTCCTTCAACTGAATGTAGGATAAGAAAAACTCTGGTACCAATGGCAAACAAAAGCCTAAAAAAAACAACCTTTAAATCTTCTCAGAGACCGCTGGCCGGTTTCAAAGTAATTTCATAAATGTTAATTTGGCGTCCCTCTGCATCAATTTTCATTCAATCTTGCCTAAACTTGCATAGTTTGTGTATGACCATAAGATCTCAAAAGAAGCAAAAGATGGGCAAGTTTGGCTCACAAACACTGGAGTTTGGACAGCTTTTTTTTGAAAAAAAAATACAAATTGTCTTTTCCTTCATAGAGACTTTATTTGTCTTCTAATTCTAACCAAACTTCACAGCTTTTCTGTGACCAAACGATCTCTACAGAAGCTAACAATTGGCCAGATTTGACCACAACCACTAGAGTTATGTCCCCCTTGTTTGTGGAAAAATGAAAGATTTGCCTTTACCTTTATAGAGACTTCTTTTTCTTTCTATTTTCAATTTTTCATCATACTTCCACAGTTTGTAGGTGACCTTAAGATCTCATCAGTAGTCACCAATGGGCTAAATTGGGTCACACACACCACTTTTTCTATATAACAAATTGTTACAAATTTTATTTTTCATCCACTCTTAATCGAACTCCCTCAGACTTTGTATGACCATAAGATCTCAGCAAAAGCAACATCTGGGCCAAAGATATCAGGCCACAAACACTGGAGTTATTGCTCCTTAATTCGGAAAATAAATGCAAAAATAGACTTTATGCAAGACAGGGACTTAATTTTTCACCCAATATGGACCAAACTTAGATCAAAAGAGTCTATGACAAATTTGAATATAGTATGGGTAGATGGCAATAGACTTTACTATTTGAAACAGGCCAACAAACATGGCATGATCTTTGCATAGCCGAGGCTGTTATCTTGCAGAATTTCACCATTAACACTATTCCTCAGAAATTGTCTGCCAACAGTTGGATACTAAGATAAAGAAAATATACCCAGGTCCCTTTCTTGTTTATTGAACAAGTGTTGTTTTTTGATAAGCATCTGCAAGCTCAAGAAATATGACAGTTTATCAGCTAGGCAAGTCTGTCGCAACATTATGGTCTTCATCTTTGCCAGTACTCTGGTGAGCCCTTTGAGCCATCAGATTGTCTTGTTATGCATTTCAACTTCCAGCTGATTTTTGTCTACGTAGGGCAAGCCATTGTTATGTGTCAAAGCAACACAACAGCAAACCACCTTTTTGTATCAAAGCAGTATGTGAGGAGTTTAATCACATTAAGTGATAGCTCTAGTTGTGCCCCCCATCGAAGATGGTGGGGTATATGGGTTTGCTACTATCGGTTGGTTGGTGGGTAGACCACTTTTGTTTTCGCTGTCTTAGTCCAACAAATTTCATCTTATATTCACCTTTATGAAAATGACTGTGTGTGGGCATAATGATAATTAGCCAAATTGACCCAGGATTTGTGGAGTTATGACACTCAATTTATCATAAATTGTCCTTTTTAGCAATTTCTGCTCCCTATGTACATCAGTTTTCATTCAATGTTCACCAAACTTGGATTTTAAAGATTGTTTAACCGAGAGGGGGGATACCTGTTTTACAAACAACTCTTGTTTTTGTGTCGCCTAAAAAGGTGTCATATAGGGGTTACTTTGGTGGTTACATACTCTTTAGTTTGTGCAGACAATAACTTAAGAAGTTTTTCGTGCTATTATTTTGAAGCTTACGGGAAGCGTTAGCAGGCATAAAAGGAAAGTTCAGTTTAGCACCATTGTCTCGGCATCACTGTCTAACAACATCGCTGATACTAACTTTTAGCTGCACAATTGTCTTACTATATAATAATATAATATATACAGTCATGTATATATATTGTTGGTAGAGTTGTTACAAAGAAAGTTTCATTTAGTACCTCTGCAACCAAGAATTGTCAGCCCTTTCTGACTAATTAGATATAATTTATTGTACATATGTACCTGAAGTATTTCAATTGCTGTTATTTTTACATTTTTTAGCGCGAATAGCCCAAGCTATTCTACTTACCCTTCTTCGGCATAGCTCTTGTTAAGGTTTACGTGCCACAAGTTCATATCTCTATATCTTATATTAGATATTAAATTGAACTGTCACACATGGCTTTGCGGTCTTTATCTAAGGGCACACATCAATGCCATAACTCTGACTTGCAGTTTAGCAGAATAATGACCCTTCTTGTAATTAGAAAATTCAGAATTGCATGCAGTTTGTTCTTATCTGTATATCTACTAGTGATATTCAATTAACACTTCACACATATCTTCAGGGTCATTATATAAGGTCACTGGCCAATGCCCATAACCATAACCAACATTGTATTAGAATTCTGCTCCTTTTTGTATTTAGAAATATTCATGTTAAGGTTTGCAAGCAAGTACATATCTCTGATGTTGGGATAAGTGGGTCAAAAGTCAAGGTCAGTTTGACCGAAATATTTTTTTAAGTGCCCACTAATTATAAAAGCTTGTCCGGGTAATAACTTCGCAACCCTTGTGTCTAGGTTTTTAACACTTGGTAGGTTGGTTGGTTATAACTAGGGATGGGACCGAATATTCGAATATAGGATAATATTCTAATACAAAAAAACGAATACGAATATTCGATCTTCAATGTTTTTTTTCCAGTTTGATTGCCAAGTTAACATGAATTCCAGTCGAATTTCCTGCCTAGCAGGTGGGCGGGGGCAGTGTAACGTTTTTACAACACATGCCAAACATGTCCAATTAACGACAATTTATAATTGGCAGGGGGACCACATTTTTACAAAGGCCGCGAATTAAAGGTTTGTAGGAGGCGTGAATATGACGCAATGTATCCATAAATAACAAAACTGGGCCATGTTGTGATAACGGTTTCACAGTTTTCACAAGGCGTACATTGTTGTTTATTATCCTTAAGTGACATATATATGGTTAATTTGTTTACTGTAAATTACAATTACTCTGTAAGTAAACCAATCAAAATGAATCCATTATCAGCCAATCAATTTCTTTAACAAAATTATCATGATCTGTCAGTCTTAATATATGTCACTTGTAAATTATTCTCCATTATATCAACACCTTATATTATACAAGAGTCTTTATTAATAAACAATGCCACCATCACGTGCTTGGAAGTACTTTACGCGGTCATTAGACAAAACCCAGGCAACGTGTAATTTGCACAGCAGATACAAGCTTCATGGTTCTAAAAAAAACCGGAACGATTAACAAATTAATTTAAAATACATTTAACAATATCTTACATTTCTTTATATTTGCCTAACACTCATTAAATTATATCGCTCATTTACCTCTGAAACAAGGTAAAACAACTACGTACACGTAGTATACATATTTTGGATAGGTAAATATTAGGACAGAGTGCCGTATATAGTAGTATATAGTAGTATTTACAAAACGAATATTCGAATATATTTGAATACCTAAAACGAATATTCGAATATTGATTTCAGTATTCGGTCCCATCCCTAGTTATAACTAGTAGAGGACCCGTCTGTTTTGGAATCCTTGGGTTAAGGTCAAACTGGCCAATATATGATAGAAAAACACCCAATAATTGTAAAACCTTGTCGGGCAATAACTACAGAACCCAGGTTATGGATTTTGGGGTCCTTGGGTCTAAGGTAAAGGTCAAATCAACCAAAAAATTATAAAAAGAACAACCAAAACTAGAGCTTGTCTGGGCAATAACTTCGCAACCCTTGGGCATAAGTTCGTCGAACTATTTTGGTCATGAGTAGTTAAGGATCCCTATTGATAATTGAGTCCTTGGGTCAATGGTCAATATCAAACTGACCAAAAGTTGTGAAACCTTGTTCATGGTATACGTATGGAACCCTTAGGCCCGGGTTCATAAAATTTGCTAGGTAGTGGGTTATGACTACAACTAGATCCCTATTGATTATTTGGTGATTTGGTCAAGGTCAAACTGACAAATAGTTGACCAAATGTGTTTCATTTTACTTTTCATCCTTGCAAATTTGTTCAAGGGGGACATACCTGTTTTACAAAAAGTTCTTGTTGGCACCTAGTTTTATTGTGAATGTGTCTTGTTTTGTCTCGTTCACAGCTATTAACAATTTGTTGATTTTCAGAAAATCCATATTTGCATTGGACCCTTGAGATCCCCAGTCTAACCTGACAGTAATGTTTATCATAGCTTTTGACGGTAAGTTTAGCCAGTTCAGCAGCAAAAGTTTCATTGATTTGTTTTATCATTGATGATACCTGCTGATTACTAATTAGTTAATGTATTATTTTCTCTATTTTTTTGCTTTTTTGAGAGATTTTTTTTTCAAACATTTATTAGTGAAACTTTTTTAACTGTATCAGTTTTACCTCCTCTTCTTATAACATAGGTCACATTATATTGCATGTAGTGTTCATTTATTTTTCACTACTATGCTTGTTAAACTCCCGCCGCGAAGCGGGCGGGGGGTTATAGAAATACACTTTGTCCGTCGTGTCCCCGTCTGTCCGTAACATTTTCGTGTCCGCTCCATATCTCCTATACCCTTTGAAGGATTTTCATGAAACTTGACTCAAATTTTTAGGTCATTGAGACGATGTGAAGAAGGCATGAGTCAGTCACGCCAGCTCAAGGTCAAGGTCACACTTGAAGGTCAAATATTCGAGCCTCCATTTCGTGTCCGCTCCATATCTCCTATGCCTTTCGAAGGATTTTCATGAAACTTGGCTCAAATGTTTTGGTCATTTAGATGATGTGCAGAAGGTATGGGCCTTTCACGCCAGCTCAAGGTCAAGGTCACACTTGAAGGTAAAATTTTTGAGCCTCCATTTTTGTGTCCGCTCCATATCCCCAATACCCGTTGAAGGATTTTCATGAAACTTGGCTCAAATGTTTTGCTCATTGAGACCATGTGCAGAAGGCATAAGCCAGTCACGCCAACTCAAGGTCAAGGTCACACTTGAAGGTTGAATGTTTGAGCCTGTATGTTCATGTCCGTTCTATATCTCCTGTGCCCTTTAAAGGATTTTCATGAAACTTGCCTCAAATGTTTATCACATTGAGGCAATGTGCAGAAGGCATGAGGCAGTCACGCCACCTCAAGGTCAAGGTGACACTTGAAGGTCAAATGTTTGAGCCTCCATTTTTGTGTCTGCTCCATATCTCCTATGCCCTTTGAAGGATTTTCATAAAACTTGGCTCACATGTTTATCACATTGAGGCGATGTGCAGAAGGCATGGAGCAGTCTTGCCACCTCAAGGTCAAGGTCACACTTAAAGGTCAAATGTTTGAGCCTCCATTTTCGTGTCAGCTCCATATCTAAATTTCTGAAACTGTACTTTCATATCTGGTCCAACTGTGCCAGATTAAGGTCAGTGTGATACTTCAAAGTCACCTTTAAAATCTAATGAAGGATCACGGCTGGGGATATAGCTGTCCTTGGGACTGCCTTGTTAATTGTTGTACAGAATATGCAAATAGTTTTAGTATGCACTGTACATACGTTTTCAGTCACCAGACAGAAGACGGTCCATGGCAGACAGACTACATAGACAGTGTCCTACACCCTGCAGGTATGGGCTGGTCAACATAGGAATGGCTTGATTGTTCAATTTTGGGATCCAAAAATGAAGTGCCAATATTTCAAAATCTGAATGTCCACATAAAATATGTAACAAGCCATGAATTAGAACTGTGTTTGCTAATGTCAAAAAACTGGTATAAGCTCTTTCTCATGCTCATTATGAAAACCGGAAATTAATATGTATGTCTTGCAATGTGTTCCCAAGGTGGGTCAAAATCTTGCGTACAAAGTCACATAGCCCAAATATCAAAGGTCATGGTGCCACAAAATGGCAACAGGAAATGTACTTAGACCAAAGGACAGCCCGCACTTAATTTTTTAAATACTTGTCACACATGTTTATCAGAGATCTGGCAGTGTGTTGCTAGCACTTGTTTTAGTACTACTTGCTATATATGTTGCCCTTGAGTTTCTTGTTCATCGGATTGGAAATGTTGTCCACCATTAGGCCCTACCAATTTGTTTTGATGTTTAGTGTCCTCGGGCTGGTAGGTTTTGGGATTCCTGAATGAAAAAAAAAACACATTGACAATGTGAAAATCGAGTTTGAAAGCATATAAAAATTGGAAAAAATGACTTGTAGGTGTTTTTACCAATATTTGTAAAAAATAGTGTGCAACTAGTCAATTTACACAGTTCAAATACTAGTACTGTGTTAAAGTAGGTTCCCAATATGAAGATGATATATATCAGTTTTGCAGGTAAACATTTGCTTAAGCTTGTATCACTGCCATGAATTACAGAATAAGTTGTGACTCATTGTATTTTCCTGCCTGTTTGGTAGGTTTCGAAAAATCATGGGGTAGCGAACATAGAATCAAATTTGTATGGCCTTAGTGACAAACCCATTCACTGAAGACTTGAATAGATTTTATGGTAGAAACCTTTTCAGCTGTAGTGGGTTTTACTATAAACATATGTAGAATAACTATTCAACCCCCATGTCAAATAATTTAAATTACAGAATATTTCAATAATTTCAATGTTCTTGGGTACTCAAACTCGGATCAAAGTTTTATAATGTGCATGATTCGGCATCATTCCACTTGGTGTTCGTTCACAATGTTTATTGCATGGCATGTTAAGAAATTTCTTCATTTTGTTGGTACAAATGGAAAACTATTCTAAAGTTTTCCATGCTTGATATGACCTTTTAATTACTTTTAATACAAAAAGTTAAGTGCTAAAATATGTTTTAAAACATTAACAATATTGTTTTCTTTCAGGGTTCGTGGAGACTGGTGATGCATATCAAGAAAAGTCATCGGGTGTTGCAATGATCTGTATGCTAAAACTATTAATAAATCCATTGTTGATGTTATATTTAAGTTGCATTAAGTATAGAACTTTATTTCACTTCCGACACGTGTTTGTTAAAAATACAAGTTTTTAAAATGACAACATAATGTTAAACAGAACAGACTGCACATGAACATAAACGATTAAGTCGCTTTTTAAGTAAATAACGAAATATGATTTTTATATCACGACCGGAGGCCTTGCAGTACGAAATAAAGTCAGTATCAGTAGTCTGTATCTTTTCATGTTGAAGATGAACTTTACAAACCGATCGAGTCAATAAAATAAACAACAAATGTTAAGGATGTTTGTTCATAAACTGAATGCTGCAAGAAAAAAATGACACTACAAAATTTAACCGTATGACAAGTTATGGCGCTTACATGCGCAATTAACGCTCAGGGGTGGTATTCACAAAGCATCTTCAAGGTAATTTTTATAATTATCCTTAAATCGAGAAGTTTCCTCATTTGTATTACTCAGTATGAAAACAGTGCAGAACGAAAGATCAATTTTAAATGACGTCACTATTTAAATGTAATTTGCCAAATATCCACAACAGACAAATGTGTGAATTCAATAAACATATGTGCAATATTTTTTTTTTACACTATTGAACATATGTAAGAAATTATTTGAGATTTTCCGGAATACCGCCCCCGAAAATCGTGATGCAGAATATATAAAATTAAGTTTAGTTTCTTGAAAGTTCAAATTCGATTTATTAACTTCTGTACATGACCCTTTATTTTTCACCAGAGGTCAAAGGTCACGTGACTGTTACTTAAAATAGAAATAAACTTGATACTGTAATAATTCGAAAAGAACATAACATATGATCATGAAACTTGGTACACAGAATGGACTATATGATTGCCCGTTTGTCTGTTATGTACTGCAATAACTCAAAAAGTAACTCGAATGTCTGGTCAGTGTTACTAAAATAGAAAAAACTACTTAATACTGCAGTGACAAATGGGATTTGAATATGAAACTTTGTATATCTACAGATAAATGGCAATTTGACGGTATTGCACAATGTTTAATTAGTATGGGTTTTCACCGGTAGGGGACTCCTGTATTGCTTGCAATACTATCAAAGCCTTGTTATTGTTATTATTTATCAGGACCGTCATAATGTCAAACACGACCCTTGTATGCCTAAACATTATGCAGTATTCCGTATCCTGTATCTTGGGCCGATGGCCTTGAACTACTACTAATAAAATTGAAGTTGTAAGAGACAATTAAAGGTTGGCTTCTATCAAGTGGCCTCTGGCTATTCATGGTCTTCATATATTACAAAAATAAGCTGCTGTCCATCGATCGAAGCTGGGACCTATAGATCGAACTATTCTGAAGTTGAGCTGAATTGAAATGCCCGTATAAATATAGTCTTCCTTTTTATAGAAACAATTGTATGCACCATGTATGATGTCAGAATAGTGAACAGAGATTTCACAAAAATATTTTTTTTTTAATTATAAATACACGCTTCGAATACATGAGCACGTTAGCACTAATGCGGCGGTGAAAATCTTTAAAGAATTTCAGTGCTTTGATTAGTTCAATAAAGTTGCTTTGCAAAATCCATTCTACAGTAATTCAAATGCATTATTACACTTATATTCAGACCTAAATTCATTTTTATCGCATAAAGTTTTCGTTCCAAAGCATACACAAATTATTTATAGCACTTTCTCGTCTCTGATACGCATTCTGGAATATCATCCGAATTAATGTTATCCGAAAGTACTAAATATATAGCAATTTACAAATAACGTACAAAAACGGATATAATTACATGTAATTATAACAAAATCAAATTTTATGTTAAAAATAAGAGAAAGGACTAGAATAAAACACCCTGGTTTGCTGCAACAGCTGTAAAACTTCGTTTCACATGTGAAGGTTACAATACACTAAATTATTAAGAGATCGTTACATGAACGTAAGTAGTAGGAATCCAAAGTTGCAGTTTCCACAGTATTCAAACTTCCATACGGGTGATTCAGGCACAATATGACTAAAGTATCCCCGTAAACGTTATGAAAATGTCCAGTCTTGCAAGTGTCTTGGCTTCCAGAAAACACGTTTCGCGGCGTTATACCCGCTACGTAGCGACTATTTACCACATGACTTCACATATAATAAGTGCAACGACCAATTACCCAGCGAATAGAGATCCCCGCTACACGGCCATCTTCCATACAACTGAAAAGATACGTCATACAATGGAAAATTTCCTTGTGAATACTAGTAGATATCCCAGTCGAACGACTATTTTCCATGTACATACATAACTGAACAGATACGCAGTGCATTGGATAATTGCCTTGTAGATATATATTCCCTCTACATGACCAAGTCCCGTAATACTGAACATATACGCAGTGCATTGGATAATTGCCTTGTATATATACTAGTATATCCACGCTACACGACCGATTTCCGCTATATTGAACAGATATGCAGTGCATTGGATAATTGCCTTGTAGATAGATATCCCAGCTACACGACCGACCTCCGCTCAATTGAGCAGATACGCAGTGCAGTGTATAATTGCCTTGTAGATAGATATTCCCGCTACACGACCGTCTCCCGCTCAATCGAGCAAATACGCAGTGCATTGGATATTTGCATAGTAGATAGATAGCCCCGCTACACTACCGACTCCCGCTCAATTGAGCAGATACGCAGTGCTTTGGGTAATTGCCTTGTAGATAGATAGCCCCGCTACACAACCGATTCCCGCTACATTTAGCAGATAGGCAGTGCACTGGATAATTGCCTTGTAGATAGATAGCCCCGCTATACGACCGACTCTCGCTATATTGAGCAGGTACTCAGTGAATTAGATAATCGCCTTGTACATAGATATCCCCGTTACACGACCGACTCCCGCTACATGTAAATTGAGCAGATACGCAGTGCATTGGATAATTGCCTTGTAGATAGATAACCCCGTTACACGACCGACTCCCGCTATATTGAGCAGATACGCAGTGCATTGGATAATTGCCTTGTAGATAGATAGCCGCGCTATACAACCGACGGACTCCCGCTATATTGAGCAGATACGCAGTGCATTAGATAATTGCCTGGTAGATAGATAGCCCCGCTACACGACCGACCCCGCTATATTGAGCAGATATGCAGTGCATTGGATAATTGCCTTGTAGATAGATAGCCCCGCTACACGACCGACCTCCGCTCAATTGAGCAGATACGCAGTGCAGTGTATAATTGCCTTGTAGATAGATATTCCCTCTACACGACCGTCTCCCGCTCAATCGAGCAGATACGCAGTGCATTGGATAATTGCCTTGTAGATAGATAGCCTCGCTATACGACCGACCCCCGCTATATTGAGCAGATACGCAGTGCATTGGATAATTGCCTTGTAGATAGACAGCCCCGCTATACCACTGATTCCCGCTACATGTATGTATATTGAGCAGATACGCAGTGCGTTGGATAATTGCCTTGTAGATAGATAACCCCGCTATACCACTGACTCCCGCTACATGTATGTATATTGAGCAGATACGCAGTGCATTGGATAATTGCCTTGTAGATAGATAACCCCGCTATACCACTGATTCCCGCTACATGTATGTATATTGAGCAGATACGCAGTGCGTTGGATAATTGCCTTGTAGATAGATAACCCCGCTATACCACCGACTCCCGCTACATGTATGTATATTGAGCAGATACGCAGTGCATTGGATAATTGCCTCGTAGATAGATATATTGTCTGTCTGTCTGTCAGTCAGTCAGTCAGTCAGTCAGTCAGTCTGTCTGTCTGTCTGTCTGTCTGTCTGACTGTCTGTCTGTCTGTCTGAATGTCTGTCTGTCTGTTTGTCTGTGTGTATGTGTCTATTAATTTATGTATGTATGAATGTATGAATGTATGTATGTATGTACGTCTGTCTGTCTGTCTGTCTGTCTGTCTGTATGTATGTATGTATGAATGCATGTATGTATGTGTGTATGAATGTATGTATGTACGGACGTTCACATGCATATACGTCGTACGCACGAATCAACAAACACAATAATAAATAGCAATTAATTTATTTTGTATAAAATATAATACATTTTAATTTATGATGCTTTTAATATATGTACAAATATGAAACTAAGCAAAATAACATAACATGTTTTCGTTTAAATATGAAATAACAGTGCATCTATAAAATGTTCAGTGTAAAAAATAACAGTTATTTTTATCACAAATAAACTCGTACATTTTTAATAAATTCTTGTACACTTTTAAAGAATCAAAACATTTTAGAATGTACTCAAGCATGTCACATTACATATGTTTTTAACTTTTAACATAAAAGATAAATATATTTAACATGAGAATATTCAAAAGGCTTTTGAGAAAAAATAATAAAACACGATAAATACAAAAATAATATCACCTTGAAAAATTGCGTAAAAATTGAAAGCGGCAGTCCTCAGTGTTAATTTAGACACCGCTTTGAGGCGATAATCATTAGGACACACAAACACAATACTGTTTGATGTAATTATAATTCTACAAAACATGTCCATAAGTATGTTGATTTATGCAAAATACTAGCAATCCGCAATAAAGGACAAGCGTTATTTTGTTATGTTTTTAATGGTGCTTTGTTTTCGTTTTGGAACCTGTCACAATTTTTAAGTTGTAAAATTTCAGATATGTCAATACAACTATGTTATACAAATGATGTGGTAAACCATGAAACTACTGAAGTTTCATGAAATTGACGCCTTTCAATATAATTTGCCCTTCTGCACCATACATAACGTGTAAGTTTTAAATGACCACCACCAAATATGACAAT
The DNA here is from genome assembly GCA_027627225.1 of Congeria kusceri. Taxonomy (NCBI): domain Eukaryota; kingdom Metazoa; phylum Mollusca; class Bivalvia; order Myida; family Dreissenidae; genus Congeria; species Congeria kusceri. Next base: position 25,269,634 of record CM051036.1, read on the forward strand.
CAACAAAGGTCACAATTGCTATAAAATAAAAAAAATAATATTGAACAAGTGTGTTTAATTATTGATTTCTCTGAAGTAAATTCAATGTGTTTAAAAAAATGAGTTTGAAACTGTTTTATTGTACTGATTTGCAACAATGCAACTTAAAAGAATACATGACTAAATTTTTAATCTTACTCCAACACAATTTCCAAATGGATACATAGAATAAAGTACTACAGAAACACAACGTTTTATGTAAATTTCAGATGCAACACAGCATCCCTTATAAAAGTTATAATCGAACAACATACCGGTAATATTTAAATAATATATACAAGATGTCAATCAGAACATATATACGATTTCAATATTGAACAAGATTCTGTGTTTGATAAACACACATGCCCTCGGTTGGTGCTGGATAGCCCATTTCTTTGTCCAAACTAGGTCCAGGTTAGAGTGAGGTTGGGGGGTATGGGTGGATATGGAACGGTCATTACTAACAACTTTGTAAATATCCAAGTGTTGTAGTAAGCGGTGTTGGTGCTAGACGAAACGGTAAAATCTAGTTAACCATGAAATGGCACTTTTGAATTATTATAAGTCCAAATTAGTTCAAGGTCAAGGTCAAAGTGAGGTTGGGGGATATGGGTGGATTGGGGATGGTCATAAGCAACAACTGTGTAAGTATCCAAGTGTTGTAGCAAGCGGTGTTAGTGCTAGACGAAACGGTAAAATCTAGTTAACCAAGAAACAGCCCATTTGAATTATTCTAAGTGCAAATTAGGTCATGGTCAAGTCAAAGTGAGGTTGGGTGATATGGGTGGGTTGGGAACAGTCATAAGTGACAACTGTGTAAATATCCAAGTGTTGTAGTAAGCGGTGTTGGTGCTAGACCAAACGGTAAAATCTAGTTAACCACGAAATGGCACTTTTGAATTGATATAAGTCCAAATTAGGTCAAGGTCAAAGTGAGGTTGGGTGATATGGGTGGATTGAGGATGGTCATAAGCAACAACTGTGTAAGTATCCAAGTGCAGGCCTCCTAGCAGACCTCAATGAAAATAAAGGTGTTTATAAAGGTTCTAATTTTGCAAAATAAAGTATTTTTAGGGGAAATTTCGTTAAAATTAAAGAGCAAATAAAGGTTAATTTCAACCATATAATTTGATGGATATTAAACAAAACATACCTGTCATTTCAATTGTACTTCAATTATAAATAAAATAGTTGTGACAAAAAAATAAACACTGCACACTTATTTTATATAGAAAAAAGCAATAATCCATATGGAAAAGAACCCACTGAGGAAAAGATCAAGAACAATGTAACAGAGTGTTACACATTTCCACCTTTTTTAGACGTTTAATATCTGTTTAAAGTCAATATCTTTAGTGATGTAAAACATATTTGCAGGAATAATAACAATACTGCACTCTGACAAGCAACGGGCAAGAAATAAAGACAGATATTTTTGAAAACCAAAACTCACCATAAATACAATACCAAAACAATTGTCAAATTGCGGTATCGAAACTGTATTTGAGCATAAGACAAAAATACATACAAATGCAGATGACGCAAAATTGCAAAAGAAATCAAAAGCCCTTCCTTGTAAGAACAATTACTTGCAGCAACCACTATTTTGTTCCAGACCTTGAAAAGTATTCTGATTTGATTAAGTCTAGGGTTTTCCATGTCCAATTTTCGACTATTGAACTATCCAACAAATAAGAATTTATCCTCAATGTTAAGTATTGTCATTAATTATCAGAGGAGTTACAGAGATATTACTGTTGATTAATAGTTAAGATTTATTGCTCCAATGCTGTATATACAAGGTTTTGTCTTCAAGTCTTGTAAAGTTTAAGCTCCACACATAGATGTGAAAAGTTTGTGAAAACATGTATATGATTATTGTATGTGTCTTTTTTAATATTCATTGCCACAAAAAGATGCGGCAAACTGATTGACAAAAAACAAAGGTTTTTATAGCGAATTACAGGTTTTTACAGGTTTTCCAGGAAAAATAAAGGTTTAAAAGGATTTTTCACAAAATAAAGGCTTTTATAGGTTTTAAAGGTTTCACTAGGAGGCCAGCAAGTGTTGTAGCAAGCGGTGTTGGTGCAAGACGAAACCATAAAATGTAGTTAACCAAGAAACAGCCCATTTGGATTATTCTAAGTGCAAATTAGGTCAAGGTCAAGGGCAAAGTGATGATGGGTGGTATGGGTGGATTGGGGAAGGTCATAAGCAACAGCTGTGTAAGTATCCAAGTGTTGTAGTAAGCGGTGTTGGTGCTAGACGAAACGGTAAAATCTACTTAACCTTGTTACGGATGGACGAACGGAAGGACGGACGGACAGGACAATCACTATATGCCTGCCGCATCAATATGCCGGGGAAATAAAAAGAGCAATACTACTATTCTGGTGAAGCGTGGGAGTCATTTTGTTGCATAGTTGATCACTTTTGCACCTGGTTTTGTTGAATAGTTGATCACTTTTGCACCTGGTTATGTTGAATAGTTGATCACTCCTGCACCTGGTTATGTTGAATAGTTGACCACTCCTGCACCTGGTTATGTTAAATAGTTGGTCACTCTTGTTCCTGGTTATGTTGATAGTTGATCACTCCTGCACCTGGTTATGTTTAATAGTTGATCACTCCTGCACCTGGTTATGTTGAATATTTGACCACTAATGCACCTGGTTATGTTAAATAGTTGATCACTCTTGTACCTGGTTATGTTAAATAGTTGATCACTCCTGCACCTGGTTATGTTGAATAGTTGATCACTCCTGCACCTGGTTATGTTGAATAGTTGATCACTCTTGTACCTGGTTATGTTGAATAGTTGATCACTCCTGTACCTGGTTATGTTGAATAGTTGATCACTCATGTACCTGGTTATGTTGAATAGTTGATCACTCCTGCACCTGGTTATGTTGAATAGTTGATCACTCCTGCACCTGGTTATGTTGAATAGTTGATCACTCCTGCACCTGGTGATGTTGAATAATTGATCACTAATGCACCTGGTTATGTTGAATAGTTGACCACTCCTTCACCTGGTTATGTTGAATAGTTGACCACTCCTGCACCTGGTTATGCTTCAAGTTACCGGTGTTCATCCATGGATTTCTTTTTGATCTGTAAACATTGAAATACATAAAAGTGTATGTTTTCAACATCTATACAGCGTTTTTCCTCTATATAAAGTTGGGACCGGAAAACGGTACCATTCCCAATCCGATTTTCTGACCATTTTTCCCAATTTGAAGTTAAAAATTCGCAAATGTAAGGAAAAACACCCCAAAAGACCCTGAAAAGATCGACGATGTTCCTGTATTTTACTTTTGTTTTACCCAAGCGTAAACCATAGCTCAAATCAGTTACTGTTAACGGCTAGGGGAAGTAACCGCTGCAAGGTTTGGTGGCGCTGTATCGATTGGTTACTGTTATCAGTTATACATTGCGTGCGAGAATGGGAACCATCTGGACTGTAATGCGTGTTCGCGAGTGTCATTGACGAGACATGGCAATTCATAATACTACAAAAAAAAAACATTCTGGGATGCAACCCTTTATCTAGCAATGGCTTTTATGGCAAAGCAGAAAGTATAGATCCACAACCGTCATTAACGGCGGAAGATACTAGTAATTTTGTTTATGTTCTTTCAACCATTGACACAGACAGAGAGCAAACTTGTGTCTCTGGGGCAAGTTGTGCAGGTTGATACCCACCAGCACGGCATTTAAAACCATTATCTGACTTGAATGCAAGTTAAATAATAAATATAACAAATTGTTTTAGGGTTTATTTATTGTAACTTACTGTTTTCACATCCTTTTCGACTGTTTTTCATGAAAGTGGTAAAATTCCCAATTTGGCTGAAAACGCCGTCAATTTTCCCAATTTGACCGGTACCGGTACCATTCCCAAAGTGGTGAGAAAAAATCCATGTATGTGCATGATAGATAGATGGATTTGCATTGAATCTGGATGGACTAATGGATTAATTCATGACTGGGTGAATTATTAAGTGAGTAAATGAATGAATGATTAAATCAGTAAATAAATGAATGAATAAAACTATAACTCTGTGAGTCGGATGTGTCGCTTGATGGGGCATAACTCTAGTACGATAAGAGCAATTATGCCAAAAACTGAAACTGACCTTCCTTTTATGCCTACTAACACAAAACCTTCTAAAGTTATTACCTGCACAAACCTTTTTTTTTTTTTTTTAAGTAGCGTAACTCAAGTATGATAAGAGCAATTATGCAGAAAAATCGAACGTTACCCTTCTTTCATGCCTACAAACACATGAAATAAAGTTTCATAATGATAGCACACAAACTACTCAAGTTATTGTCTGCACAAACTGAAGAGGACGCTGCTGTTGCCAAAAGTAACACCTATATGTCGCCTTTTCAGACGACACAATAAATGAATGAATGGTCAGGGGAACAAACAAAAAGGACCCTCATCCCCTACTGGCTCGTGGCTCTCACCCATAAGCACAGTCATGTCTGGCTCCGGCCTTGCTTGACTTTAATTAATTAGAGCCAATGAACGAATATGATGACATCAAATAATTGTTATAGTTGACCAGACAATGTAATAAAGGTAACCATACAGCTTTTTATAGTATGATCACATTACCATGTGCAGTATTTATTTGTGAAATGTAATCGGCTTGTTTTTATACAAACCCACTCCTAAACATGCCGGGCCCAGCTAGCTCAGTTGGTAGAGCGCTGGACTCTCAAAAAGTCAATCCGGGGTTCGTGAGTTCGAGCCCCAGCATGGCCACATACCTTGTGTGGAGATAAGTCATGAAATAATTTTTACTACCATTCTCACCCTACCTCTGATTCAAGAAGGCCAGTTGTCAGTTGCTGGCATAAGTATGTGCACTTGGTACTGGTAAACTGCTTAGATAGGGTAAGCTTGCGCAGCAAAAATGTGAGTAGGTTAACTGACCACTGTTAAATGACTGATATATTTTTAAAATGTCGAAAAATCCAAACAAACACACTGTAGTGTGTGTGGGTAAAAACCAGCCGCCCAATTAGCTCCGATGGTAGAGCGCTGTACTAGTGTTCTGGCAGTCGTGGGTTTGAGCCCTGTACCGGGTGCACTATCAGAGTTTTTCTCACCACTTTGGGAATGGTACCGGTACCTGTCAATTTGGGAAAATAAGCGGCGTTTTCAGCCACATTGGGAATTTTATCAGTTTCATTAAAAACTGTTGAAAAGGATGTAAAATCAGTTAGTTACAATAAATAAACCCTCTAAACTATTTGTTCCATTTATTGTTTAACTTGCATTCAAGTCAGACTATGGTTTTAAATGCCGTGCTGTGGGTATCAACCTGCACAACTTGCCCCAGAGACACAAGTTTGCTCTTGGACTCGACACTGACAATATCTGCGTCAATGGTTGACAAAACATAAACAAAATTACAAGTATATTCTGCCGTTAACCACGGTTGTGGATCTAGACTTTCTGCTTCGCCATAAAAGCCATAGCTAGATAAAGGATTGCATCCCCTTTTTTTGTAGTATTTAGTGTAATGAATTGCCATGTCCCATCAATGACACTCGCGAAAACGCGTTACAGTTCAGCTGGTTCCCATTCTTACACGCAATGTATAACTGGTAACAGTAACAAATCGATACAGAGCCACCAAACCTTGCAGCGGCTACTTGCCCTAGCCGTAAACAGTAACTGATTCGAGCTGTGTGCAGAGGTGTACGCTTGGGTAAAACAAAAGTAAAATACAAGAACATCGTTGATCTTTTCAGGGTCTTTTAGATTTGTCCTTACATTTGGGAATTTTTTAACCTTAAATTGGGAAAAGAAAATCAGATCAGGAGGAAAAGAAAATCAGATCAGGAATAGTACCATTTTCCGGTACCGACTTTATATAGAGGAATAACGCTGATTCTTCCTCTGAGGTTTACATTACTGGTGTCAGGAAACAAGGTAGGAGTGCCTGAAGTTAGTCTAAAGGTTAATGGGAGGAGTGTAGAGTGCGTGGGGGTTTTTGATCCCTGCACTGGGTGCACTTTTCCTCCAAGGTTTACTGTAATGGCTTCAAACTGGTCTGGGCTTGGTCATTCCTGACCTTAGGCCATTCGGATGGCATCATGCAAGGCACGGGTGTGCCTGGTCGCTGAAAAATTTTAGGGGGAGGCGTGTACGGTACTACTGATTGGCCTATAAGGCACTTCCAACAGCCATGCTGTTGGGCTAGCTCTTTAGCAACGTGGTTAGAATGTCTGCCTCTCAGGGAGAGGACCCGAGTTCAATCCCCCACCAGAATTCAGGACTTTTTAACTTTAAAACAATACCAAACCCAGTGTCACTACATTGATAGGCTACTTATCAATTAATTTTGGCTGACATTCAAACGTTATGAACATATAAACATTCCACTCAATGTGTATTTGAGACGCTAGAAATATATTACAGTAGCTTTACAAAATAATCGCTAGAAAATCAAAGCTCGCGAAATCTAATTACATATCATGTACATATTCCTAAACAAATTGAATACGAGCAACGGAACCTTTTACATTAAGAAAGAGTTATACCTTTTAACAATAATCGACAGATTTTCACAAAGTGCACCTGTCGTTCAATAAGAAACGATTTTTATTTTAATATTTTTATTTTAAAATATCGCATGAAAACTTTTTAGTTTTAATCTACCTTCTAATGGAGAGTAAAACTCTCCTCGCAGCGGTTACATCCCCTATCAGAAGCATTCGCCACCCATCGGCCCTTTCCGTATACTCATTTACGATTATATCCATATATAGCCATAGACGGCCGTGGACCATTCTGACACTGGTAAGGTTATCATTTCAAATTTGATAATTTCGAATCACGCAAGCTGATCAATGCATTTTGTTTTAAACAGTTACAAATGATCAAGATTAGATTTTGTGACCACATGTTTTTTCTTCATTTTCTTTTTTCAAAGGTCATTCATCCCATGTACGTGACACATATTTGATTAAACGAGTTCAGGAATTTTGTTAGTAAGCGAGCCTCTGGCGATCGTTTTTATCACATGCTTTTAAACGAAAAAAACGTCTAATTTTACCAAAACATGTTGATAAATCCTAAAAGTTGTGTATTGGCATGACATCATTTTATGTGACGACGTCATATCACAAAAAATAACGGCATGCGGTTGGTCAGTCAAAGAATATGTAGCCAATTAAAACGCTCAAACTGTTAACTTACACATGTGTAAGATAGACATATTCGTAATTGTTGTATTACACGGGAGACAAGGTATAGCATGTGATAAATGTATACAGTATGAATTTAGGAACTGCCTAAGTCGCGAAAGCCTACCAGAAATAAATTATACTCGCATAATAAAGATGTAATATTTATAAAGTTTTTTTTAATGCAAAACCTGTAAAGTTATTATTTGAAATTTAATAATTTCGAACCACGCAAGCTGAACAAAGAATTTTTTTATTAAACAATTACAAAATAATAATGTGAACAAATGATTTTTCTTCGGTTTTTCAAAGAACATTCCTTCCATGTAATTGATTCACGCAGATATAATTACCTTTATATTCATAAAGGTAATATATATAGGAAATATTGCATGACTGTGGTGTTCCGGTGGCTTGCATCGCTCGAGTTGATTGTTTAATGTTGTATTCCACGAACCCGCGTTTTTTTTCCGCGTATAGATAACGCATAATGTGTAAAATATAACATATGATATTAAAACTGTTTTATTTCTTCCTTATAAATGTTGTATTTTGTCCTTAGGCCTATTGAAATTTTAATGTCATATAGATATAAGACAAAAATTTGTAGGAATCATAATTAAAACTGTGTTTCCATGTTATTATGGTGGCATTCGCTATTTGATAAAATGGTGCTGTTGCACATATTCTAATAAGTTAAACAATTGATTAGAGTGGAGTATACTACTCCTTTAGAAAATAAATAAATCTCGATACAAATATATAATAAATTTTCTATCATATCACTATTACACTCTATGAACTGATAATGCAATAGACTGTTATGTTTTTAGTCTTTTGGGACATTTTATTATGTAAACTTTTCATGAATATTTAATTGGATCAGTGACTAATACTTAAGTAGTTTGATCAATGGGTTAAAGACAATAACACCAGCCAAATTGTTTAACATTGGTAGTACATTTGTTAGTTTGGTTAAATGTTTAACCCTGGTATTTTATCTGGTTATGTACGTAACAGCTGGTTCTTTAAATTGTATTATAAATACTTTACAAAGTGCATTTAACCACTTCTTTCACTTACCAGATTAAGTTGCTTTAAAGAGGCAATGAAACATGTACAATAATAGGCAGTGGCGTAGCTTTCTTTAGGCCATATATCGGCCGCGGCCTACATATTTTTTTTTTAATTTCGAAAAAAATATGCCAAATATTTAAAAGCTTACGTTTCCGGGGTGGGGTGCGGGGAAGTGTCTCTAACATACCTCTAACAGATTAAAGTGAAGTTTTAAAAATGTTAATGTTGACAATCATCAGTGTGTTGAAATCTGTATATGCGTACCAATGTGTTCTTACATAGGTTTTCAGTGAACCGAAGTAAATATACCAGGTTCGTTAATCAAATCGATCCAAGTTTATGCAAATAATGTTGTGTTATTTTACCCAATTAACGCTGTTCATGACAATGCATCAAAATGATGTGTTGCTTACAAAAATAAACCCAAAATCATCTGCAACACCTACCGAAAAAGGAATGCCGGGGCATCCCACTCCCTCATACACCCCGGACAACTCATAAAGTGGCCTACACATATTTACGGACCAAGCTACACCACTGATGAGATTCAAATCGACATACTTTCATGACGAATTCACTGCTGTGACGTATTTAGATTGCGTCATGTCCATTTTTGTGAGTGGATGAGAGTGGCTGCAACTGGGTAGGTAAATTACTTTAAAGTAATTTGTAATACCCTGTTGCAGAAAACTGCGAAAATATTTATAAAATTGACAGTGAAAATATTACATTGGATATTTATACATGTATTTAAAGGTAAGATGATAAATAAATATGTTTCAACGTAGATAAAACACTTTGTTTTGGGATGTAGGTCTAGATCTTTTATCGCTGTATTGAGTTTTCTGTTTCATTTCACGTTTGCATTGGACGTAAGCAGAATAAAATACTATGTCAATTGTCTGCCACTTGTTGTTTTACTCGTCAAAACAGTTGATAACTTTTTCGCTCTTTTTGTCACTTTTAACTGTTATATTGCAGTAACTATAGATATGTATATAATTATTATCAACTTTTTCAAGTTTTTACAAATGCTTACCATCAAGTTACCAAGTAAAAATATTGAAATATATACTTATACACTACAGCAATGTTGTTTCAACAACATTTATGATAAAATTATTCAGTTTGCGTAGTAAATATTGGTAATAAATAAATGTATCGACGTGATTACATACGACGTATTGTTTCTTGTTGTATTTACACCTATTAACTTTTCGTTAAAATTTCTTTGGGTTCAATAAAATGCAAAAATTTTGTACCCTGTTAGCATGTGCGCTCAGCGTTGTTTATCGTTACTGAAACACGGAACCTATGCATAAAATCCCGGAACCGGAAAGATCCTATTGCGATTGACGCTTCCGGAACATAGATTTTAAAGTCATTAGGTATTGGAAATGAAACAACATCAACAAATAGACAGGTACTCGCGTTATCTATAGGCTGAAAAATATAAATATCATATGGCAGCGTGTGTGACATTGATATTGTCAACCCGAGGGCAGAATCTGAATGTCACCCGAGGCAAATGCCAAATCTGCAATAAAAAGCTGAAGTCTCCTGGGTGGGGATGCGGGGAAATGTCTCTAACATACCTCTAACAGATTAGGGCGGAGTTTAAAAAATGATAATGTTTACAACCATTAGTGTCTTGAAATTCATACATACGCACCAATGTGGTCTTACATAGGTTTTCGGTCACCCGAAGTAAATATACCAGGTTTGTTAATCTAATCAAGTTTATGCAGATAATGTTGTGTTAATTGACCCATTTAACGGTGTTCATGATAATACATCAAAATGATGTGATGCTACCAAATATAAACGCCAAATCATCTCCAACACCTACCGAAAAAAAGAAATGCAACCCACTACCGAAAAAGGAATGCCGGTGCATCCCACTCCCTCATACACCCCGGACAACTTATAAAGTGACCTACACATATTTAGGGACCAAGCTACTCCCCTGATCAGATTAAAATAGACACACTTTTATGACGTATTCACTGTTGTGACGTATTCAGATTGCGTCATGTGTGCGACTTTGACCATTTTGGTGAGTGGATGAGAGTGGCTGCAACTGGGTAGATAAGTTATTTTTTAAAGTAATTTGTAATACCATGTTGCAGAAAACTGCAAAAACATTGATAGAATTGACAGTGATAGGATTAAATTGGATATTTAGAAATGTATTAAAAGGTAAGTGATACATTTATTATAAAATTTACATTTATTATAAAATTATTTAGTTTGCTTATTAAATATTGGTAATAAATGGAATGGATGTGTCGACTAATTACAGACGACGTTTTGTTTTGCGTTGTATTTACACCAATGTACTTACCATTATTATTTCTTTCGGTTCAATAAAATGCAAGAATTTGGTTCACTGTTAGCATGTGCGCTTAGCGTTGTTTATCGCTACTGAAACACGGAACCTGTGCATTAATTCCCGGAACCGGAAGGATCCGATCGCGATTGACACTTCCGGAACATAGAGGTTAGATACCAGATTATGCAAGCCTGGTATTAATTTAAAGTCCAATCTGTCCTCTTCCAAAATTTGCAATAAAAAAGATATGTCATGCTACTTCTAAGACAATGCATCTCACTTGAATGCAGGGACCGGTAGAAAACAGGGTTTCGGCAGTCATATTTCGACAAAAGCCCCATACCATAGTAAACACACCCTAAAAGTTCACCTTTCAAGTTAACCTCCAAAATGTTGCAGACACGCATAGGGTATTAGAAATAACCACAAAAGGCATGTCTGAGAATTCTAAATGGCTTTTATGCCAGAAGAGAGGAGAAACTCTTTAGTAATAGGCACTACTTTCGAATGGACCACGGAGGGATACACAATGATTTACCTGTATCTAACCTATATAATAAGCATTCTTTTTTTATTGTTTGACAGGAGGTCAAATTTGTTGATTGTTATGTAAACAAACCCTTTTCTGGGGTCAAATGGCATCTGAAATGCTACATTTATATGGATTTTACCCCCCAACATGCAGAAACTAAAAAAAAATGTTCGAAACAGAATAAAAACCTATTCTATAACATTTAGAATGCCAATGAAGATTGTTTTCACTTCTGATTTTATATATTGTATCTGCTATGCCTATTAAAACTCAAACTTATGCTTAATTCTGAGTTAAAATCATGTTTTCCAGATGTACCCAAGTACATGTTTTTCCGTCTAAAATCTTGTCTCAAAACACCATTATATGTGACATTTTCAATTTTATTTTTTTTCCAATAAATCTTTAAACCAGTGTAATAGGACTTCATGTTCTTTCTCGAAATAGATCAGATTGATGAAAATTGTGTTTTTTATTCAAATTTAAAAAGGTTGGGTTCTCTTAAGGTCTATTTACCCCAAAACGGAAGTCACATCCTCAGGGTTACATTCTTTCAGTGAGATAATACGCACATATGGTTGAGTGCAGGATGCATATAATTTGTAAAATACAGTTTAAATGATATGCGTTGGTATCATTTTAAATGTATATATGTAAAGAATAAGAAAAAAGGCTGTTTTTGTGCACTACTTTTGTCTAGTGGTTCTCAGCTTCATAACATTTGGCCCATGTATTCAAGCGCAAAATGGCAGCCTCCATGCCCGTCAAAACCGGTGTCTTTTTTCTATGGTAAATATTTTGAGTTACAACACATACAATTTTTTGACATGCTGTTTTTTCAAAAGGTTATGTCCTCATCTTTCCAACAATGTATGGTGATATATTGGAAAGTAGCTTGGTCATGGTGAAAACTGAGATCAAACTTTGAATATTTTATATGTAACAAATAAGGAATTCATTTGCGCAGGCGTAACCTTTAAGAACTTCCCGTAAGATTAGTCGTCTGCAAAGATTTTGAAAATGGACTCTTACAAACACACTGTACTGGAAAGAATAACTGCCAGATGCTCCCTTGACCCCATTTAGGGCTGTATTTTATGGGATGGTTGCTCTAGGGGGGCATGAGGGGGGTAAATATGGGAAAATTAGAGCAAAATGTCCACCAGAGTGACAATCCAAGACCCATTGTGTTCATCGTGTTGTTTTTCAGTTTTATTTTGACATTAATTTGTATTAGTTTCAACAATTCTCTCATTCATGTCATAATACCTTGTGTTGTAATCCTGAATATTTAGTTTAAGAACCTGTAACTGATAATAATGCCCGCAAAGTTCGAGTCCGCACTGGCCGATGCATTGTCCATGATGCCCGTCCGACCTGCCTACTTTGAATAAAATACAAATTTTCCTAATTTGCAAAGTTAACAGATCCTATTTAGTTCATATTTTCTTTTGTAATTGTACTTAAATCAGGCTTTCAGCTGACAAATACATGAAATGCATGCATAAAACACTTTAGCCGCTCACGCCAACCTTGACCCCACCTAATGGAGTTAGCGGCATCAAAATTTAAATCACCGACACAGTTTGGTTTTATTTGAGTATGTTTTTTAAATGCAGTGTTGAAAAGAACCAGGACCTCAGCCGGAACCATCAACTCATTGGTATACAAGTCTGGGTGAAGTGACGAGTCATCAAAACTACTGTACTTGTAAACTACACTGGAGCGTTGGGGCGGGGCCGTAAAGCTGACACAGTCGTGTCCGTACCATCGGTATCTTTGAAGGTTAGTACATGATTATTTTCATGTATTCTACTATCTAATGACTTCTTTTTCAGCCTGGCATACTTCTTATCAACACCAGTAGGAAAAGCAAGAGTTTAACCCTTGTTGAGACTCTCAAACCCGTTATTAAACTGATCTGTTCGCACGTGAGCTCGAAAATGTGAAGCCGGCATAGCGACTAGCCTTATCGCAGTAAATAAAACTTTGTTAACTATTGTATATGTACACTTATTGTATCTAACTTACACTAGTAATCACAATATTGAGTAAACATGCACAGAAAACCTTTTTTATTTTCACAGATTACACAGCAGAGAGTACCTGAAACAGATTGCAGATTGCAGGCGGCTGACCTCACCCACAGGTTCAGGTGTGACAGAAGACTGTTAATTAATATCTGGCATTGACATTTTGGGGTCAAATTCTTCTTTTATTGTGTGACAGGAGGTAAAATATGTTGATTGTTATGTAAACAAACCCTTTTCTGGGGTCAAATGGCATCTGAAATGCTACATTTATATATATATATGGATTTTACCCCCAAAAATGCAGAAACTAACAAAAAAGTGTTTGAAACAGAATAAAAACCTATTCTATAACATTTAGAATGCCAATGAAGATTGTTTTCACTTCTGATTTTATATATTGTATCTGCTATGCCTATTAAAACTCAAACTTATGCTTAATTCTGAGTTAAAATCATGTTCTCCAGATGTACCCAAGTACATGTTTTTCCGTCTAAAATCTTGGCTCAAAACACCATTATATGTGACGTTTTCAATTTTATTTTTTTCCAATGAATCTTTAAACCAGTGTAATAGAACTTCATGTTCTTTCTCGAAATAGATCAGATTGATGAAAATTGTGGTTTTTATTCAAATTTAAAAAGGTTGGGTTCTCTTTTAGAACATCCTGTAAGATTAGTCGTCTGCAAAGATTTTGAAAATAGACTCTTACAAACGCACTGTACTGGAAAGAATAACTGCCAGATGCCACCTTGACCCCATTTAGGGCTGTATTTTATGGGATGGTTGCTCTAGGGGGCATGAGGGGGGTAAATATGGGAAAATTAAAGCAAAATGTCCACCAGAGTGGCAATCCAAGACCCATTGTGTTCATCGTGTTGTTTTTCAGTTTTATTTTGACATTAATTTGTATTAGTTTCAACAATTCTCTCATTCATGTCATAATACCTTGTGTTGTAACCCTGAATATTTAGTTTAAGAACCTGTAACTGACAATAATGCCCGCAAAGTTCGTGTCCGCACTGGCCGATGCATTGGCCATGATGCCCGTCCGACCTGCCTACTTTGAATAATACAAATTTTCCTAATTTGCAAAGTTAACAAATCCGATTTAGTTCATATTTTATTTTGTAATTGTACTTAAATCAGGCTTTCAGCTGACAAATACATGAAATGCATGCATAAAACACTCTAGCCGCTCACGCCAACCTAGACCCCACCTAATGGAGTTAGCGGCATCAAAATTTAAATCGCCATCACAGTTTGGTTTAATTTGAGTATGTTTTTTAAATGCAGTGTTTGAAAGAACCAGTCCCTCAGCCGGAACCATCAACTCATTGGTATACAAGTCTATGTGAAGTGACGAGTCATCAAAACTACTGTACTTGTAAACTACACTGGAGCGTTGGGTCGGGGCCGTAAAGCTGACACAGTCGTGTCCGTACCATCGGTATCTTTGAAGGTTAGTACATGATTATTTTCATGTATTCTACTATCTAATGACTTCTTTTTCAGCCTGGCATACTTCTTATCAACACCAGTAGGAAAAGCAAGAGTTTAACCCTTGATGAGACTCTCAACCCCGTTATTAAACTGAACTGTTCGCACGTGAGCTCGAAAATGTGAAGCCGGCATAGCGACTAGCCTTATCGCAGTAAATAAAACTTTGTTAGCTATTGTATATGTACACTTATTGTATCTAACTTACACTAGTAATCACAATATTGAGTAAACATGCACAGAAAACCTTTTTTATTTTCACAGATTACACAGCAGAGAGTACCTGAAACAAATTGCAGGCGGCTGACCTCACCCACAGGTTCAGGTGTGACAGAAGACTATTAATTAATATCTGGCATTGACATTTTGGGGTCAAACTCTTTTTTTATTGTTTGACAGGAAGTCAAATCTGTTGATTGTTATGTAAACAAACCCTTTTCTGGGGTCAAATGGCATCTGAAATGCTACATTTTATATGGATTTTACCCCCAAAAATGCAGAAACTAACAAAAAAAATGTTCGAAACAGAATAAAAACCTATTCTATAACATTTAGAATGCCAATGAAGATTGTTTTCACTTCTGATTTTATATATTGTATCTGCTATGCCTATTAAAACTCAAACTTATGCTTAATTCTGAGTTAAAATCATGTTTTCCAGATGTACCCAAGTACATGTTTTCCGTCTAAAATCTTGCCTCAAAACACCATTATATGTGACATTTTCAATTTTATTTTTTTCCAATGAATCTTTAAACCAGTGTAATAGGACTTCATGTTCTTTCTCGAAATAGATAAGATTGATGAAAATTGTGTTTTTTATTCAAAATTAAAAAGGTTGGGTTCTCTTAAGGTCTATTTACCCAAAACGAAAGTCACATCCTCAGGGTTACATGCTTTCAGTTAGATAATAAGCACATATGGTTGAGTGCAGGATGCATATAATTTGTAAAATACAGGTTAAATGATATGCTTTGGTATCATTTTAAAGGTATATATGTAAGGAAAAATAAAAAATGCTGTTTTTGTGCACTACTTTTGTCTAGTGGTTCCCAGCTTCATAACTTTTGGCCCATGTATTCAAGCGCAAAATGGCAGTCTCCATGCCCGTCAAAACCGGTGTGTTTTTTCTATGGTAAATATTTTGAGTTACAACACATATAATTTTTTTACATGCTGTTTTTTCAAAAGGTTATGTCCTCATCTTTCCAACAATGTATGGTGATATATTGGAAAGTAGCTTGGTCATGGTAACAAAGAAGGAATTTATTTGCGCATGCGTAACCTTTAAAGTCATTAGGTATTGAAAATCGAACAATAACAACAACATCAAATAAATAGGTACTCGCGTTATCTATAGGCAGAAAAACCGCTGTCGCGCTTCGCGCGACCTTGGTTTTCCAGTGTTATATTGATACTATGCTTGTAACATCCTTTATTTATAGCATATTTACTAACATAATTTAAACCATATGGGTGCTTAGTCATTCTTTACTACTTATATGTTGTTTTAGTCATTTTGCTTCATACGTTTGTTCTACAATTAATGGTTGGGGTTTGAGATAAATACAAGTTTTATATACGTATCATATTTATAACACTTATTATTTGAGATGCATCTTTTATATGCAAATTGTGCCTATAATGTTAGACAATCATTTGTAGTTTGCCTCAGTGTGGTTGTGTAACTACAAGTGCTTTGTAAAAGAGAGCTTTGAAGGAAGAAATCCTGCTTTGAATACAATGCACCTTTGATACGAAACACAGGAATATAGATAATACAATCAGACATGTATCAAGTTAATGTAACATCTAAACATTTATGTGTCATCCAACGAAAAACGGCTGGATAACATGCTCGTAAATTGCGCATAATTACTTAATTGCAGAGACATAACTTCAAAATTACAACGGTAATTAATGTTCCAAAGAAGATTATTACACGATTTAATACACACAAAAAATAAACAATTAACAAAAACATTATAATAATAATTATACCGTAATAATTAACAATAATAGTGTACTCATAATAGTGTATTGATGGAAAAATGCCGCATAAATGCGTATTATAGGCTAGTGACATACACTAAATACTGTCATACATATGTGACTTAAAGGATTACTGCAAAGTCTCTTTTCGTGTTTTTACCTGTATTTTTCTTACACATCCTATTTTAATTGAAATCAAACTATGAAAAAGTAAACCCTTTTTTATCAAACGCATCGTTACCCTGAGTAAAATGTAAGTCAAAATAATAAACGAATAATGTATCAAAATAATAATAATAATATATTTATACTCATATGGCTATGAAAACAAACACATGGTTTATATTCAAACAATTATAATTGAACTTTTGATTTTTGTTCTATTACTCCAGTTTGTTCCTGGATCATTGAAACACGAAGTGTTTTGTTCTTCAGACTTTATTACCCAAACTGCTTGAATTTATACGAACAATGCTTTATATTGTTACCCTATATTTTTCGGAATAAGATTTTGTATTAAATAATGCTTGAAACGAACAAAACTAGTCACTCACAAATTACGTGCAGATTTATAGCATTTTAAACACAACGAATATAGACCAACCCCATGAAACCAAAGTCATAAAATGACTTAAATAGAGTGTCAGTGTCAATTAATCAGTTCGTTGATTTACTATAATACTTCATGTTAAGACTTCAAGCAGTCGCATTAAACACACACACTCACAACACTATTCAGTCAACATTTAGTTTCCGGAACGAGGCAGCAGGTGCGTCATTCTGTTTGAGAAGGTCAAGGTCGACGCCATATTTGTCGCTGGAGAGATCCTTGATGTAGCTGCAGAACTCTGGAGCCTGCAGGTCAGCCAGCGTGTTGTCTGCAACAAGAAGAAGAAAAAATGTAAATCTATAAATGAAGACATTGTGTTCGGTGAAAATTCGGTTTGACAATTTCACTCGCATTGCTTAACATCTTGGTAAACGAACGCATCATAAATAATAGTGAGCAAATTGGTCATAAAATTAACAGTTTAGTATGTCATTCTCCTGCATGAAAATGCAAGTCTAGTTCCTATAACAATTCTTTAAATAACAAATGAGTAAATACTAATTATTTCCTGTGCGGTTCCAGCATTTGGTCCTGAATAGTCGTCGGGTAGGTACTCGATTGGCAAACATTCCTTGCCTAGCTCCTCGTATATTGTTACAAGGGTCCGTCCGTGTAAGTGCATCTGAAAGCATTGTAGCAGTCCAATAAACCCCACAATTGTACATGCACTAGTAATTATGCTAGTTATCATTAATTAAATCAATTCTAAAAAAGATTCCAAGTCAATCTTTTAAAACAAACTGCATCGCAATTCATTTCAAAATATCGATGTTTGTGTTGTTGCATTTTTCGTGATTTAGTTTCATTCAGTAATCGCTTAAAGGGATGCATTAAGTATCTAACATATTCAATATATTATTGTAGTAAACATTATGATAGTATATAGTTTTGTTAGTTATATAGTTTTGTATATTGTTAGGTATTCAGACAAAGTACCACTATTCAGTAGCAATTCGATGTATTTACACATACATAATTATTGGTATTGAAACTACATGTAAATATAAATTACACATATTCTTCCCGAAAATGTGTCACTTATTATTGATGTATATTAATAAAAATAGCTTTGAGCTGTACAGTACCCGCTCTTTGTGTTTCTTCTTCATCAGAGGACCAAAGAGGGCATACATGGCGTCGAAAAATGCGGGTTCATTGTATATGTGGATGCCTTTCATTCGTGCTGGGAGGGAATGCTACAAAGTCAAAATCACTATATATGCAGAATGTTTATCAAACCGTATAGTGCAACACAAAACAAGTACATTAATAATGTTAAATAATGGGAAAATGACATATAGATGAGAGTAATTGGTAACTAGTATCTTTGGTATTCCCTATCACTCGGATTCACAACTTATTCGCGACTATAATCAACCACCATACATTATATTTTATCCATTGTCAGACCAAACGATTGAGGGGGGGGGTAACAAAAGTGTACTAATATAAAACCCCAAAATGTCTTAAATGTTGTGGAATAACTTTTGTCTAGCCTATAGTCATGCATTGTATATGTCCCAATATAGTCCACTGATCTGTTGCTACACAACACTTGATCATAACAACGCTATATATCAAATATTAAATCATAACACACTGTGTTGCACGCTTTTTAAAAGTATTTGTTGTACTAGGCTCACCTGATAAAAGTCCATGATTTTCTTGCTGTTTTCTTGCCCCATCATTGTCAAATGCCCTAAGGTAATGTCCGTGTTGTCAATGATGACAACTATGCCATTCGCCTGCACATTCTCGTCTCTGTTCATGAAGTCACATATGAGACATATCGTCCTAAATATGTTGTCTATACCCCACCTCTTCTTCGCCTTTGTCATGTCAAATTTACCTGACAAAAGAAATTAATACATTCAAACGAAATATTGTACTGGTCTTGCGAATATACCAGCCATGTTGTGTTGAATACCTCGAAAGCCAGAAGGGGCTATCAGCCTTCTTTGCATAGATACTGATAACACCTTGTTGCTTTCAAGGGACGAAATGTTATCTATAACACATTTTACTCCATCATTTCTGGTGTTTTTAAAATAGTCTTGTAATTAATGGGCATAATATTAAGCATATGGTACTGTGTTTACAAAGGACTGTTCGTTATTCTACCTGGAATTTCCAGTCTTTGTGAGTACATTATGTTTACGTGTGATTACCAATTTTACTTTTACGCTGTTGTGGTAGATTTAAGAAGTCCCGTTTCGTCGATTGGTATAAACACATCAGAAAAATATAGTTTATTTTATACATTTGAAACTTGTCGTGGAAAATTGAGGGTGGACTTTTTTGAATTGAGTTAACTATTACGCAGTAGCAAGAAAGAAATTTGCAAACACTTGAAAACGTTATATGTTTGACTCTGCCCTTACAAAAGGTATAATTGATTGATTTCTTGTTTTCTTTTGACAAAACAGAAGACCTATGTTTGACTCTGCCTTTTACAAAATATATGATTAGTTGATTTTTTTCTGTACACAAAAGTGAAGAAAATATATACATATAGCATTCATTTCAATGATACTAAGAAAAAGAGGACTTACTCCAGCTCTCGATAATCACACGTCGCCCATGCTTATCCCTTGTCTTTGGAATCAAATAAAATCTGTAAAAGGATAAACCAAAAGTCGTTTAGAAGGCGATGTGCATAACATATGTAACAAAAAAGCAAGTGGATGCTACATATAAGCACGGTGCATACGTATATACGTGTATAGGTTGTTTTTAAACGTCTGACATTTGCCACACTGTAAATGCGCTTGAAATGTTAACGGTAACACATGAAGTGTGTATGTGATAAGTTTTAAGCGTGCGTTAGTCGTGTTATTAATAGAAACGGCAATCTTATAAATTGTAGATCAAGTCTGTTTAAATACCTTTTTGATTTATATCACGAGCCAAATAATCAACAACTATTAATTTGTTGTGCATGTATATGTGTGACCTAAAAAGATAACGACCGAATAGTTTCAATAGCATTATATGTTGTTAATGGTGCAATTGTATTACCATACCCTGATTTGATGATTTCAACAATCATCGTCTCGGTGGGGTCGACATTGCGGAACCAGGCAGGCGTCTTGGTCTTTTGCTTCCAGTAGTTCTCCAACGTCTGGCGGGCACCAAGCTGACTGAACTTCCGTACTCGCAGGAAACGCAACAGAAAAGCAAAGTCTAAAACAAAACACACCAAGCCATTCAATTGGAGGTAGGGCAATGAATGCTCAGATATTTAAAGGCATTATTTAAGTTGCCAAGATAATCTTAATGCGTGCGGTGCTGTACGGGTAATATATCCTTACCTGAAGTAAAGGACATTTGGATGTAAATAGGAGTTTCTATAGCATCTTATGCGGCTTGAGATTCATATCTTGTATATATCTACTTTTTTTTACCATAGAGTAAGATTTGTGGTTTAAAAGTAAATGGATATAAATAATTTATAATGAAATTGAAAATAAACATATGTACATAACATTACCAGTGGGTGTTTTGAGCCATTTCTGCTGCAGGACCCACTCTCGCAGACTGTGTACCGCTAACGCTCTATCCTTGTCGTTCAACTCATTTAACTCTTCCTTCACTTTCTTCTTCGTTTCGTCATCAAGAGCACTTACAAATTTGACGTCGTCTGAGAATTATAAATGAAAGGTGGCTTATGTTGCCTGTAGCCACCAGTTCACATGCATTTGTTAGATTTTAATCCACTTACTGTATTTCGTTAACTGTATATTTTTTATTCTTTCAGAAATGTCCAACGTGGTTAAAATAGTTATATTGATATGTTGATTATAATAAATGCCGCTACGATAGCGTATTTATTTATTATTAGTTTGTTATTATTTATAGCAGTTAGATACGTCTTGCACAAGAGCAAGGCGTTTGGAGTACACATTTAATATAATATTTAAGAATAAATGAGTTAACTTTACTTTAAATACGTGTACTAAAAGCACACCGTTGATAACTAAAATCAAAAGTTGTTATCTATGTGAACATGTTTATATGTAAATAATATTCTATAACTTCTATAAGCTATTACTTCTGTAAGCTATAACTTCTGTAAGCTATAACTTCTATAAGCTATAAATTCTATAAGCTATAACTTCTATAAGCTATATTATATCTTCCTGATAACAAGAACAGGGGCGATATATGTGAACTTATAGAAGTTATAGCGTATAGAAGTTATAGCTTATAGAAGTTTTAGCTTATAGAAGTTATAGCTTATAGAAGTTATAGCTTATAGAAGTTATAGCTTATATTATAAGCTATAACAAGCCAAACGCAAAATACTCAAATATTAAACTAACCATAATTATTTAAATAATTTCAATTATACTTGTTTGAAAAAAAAACATTGATAAATCTGAAAGACCAATAATTATAACATGAACATGTGCCCAATTGAGTTTTTTGTAAAAAATGAAACATGTATATTTTAAAAACTGATCTATATAACACAAACAATCACACCTTAAATATCATTTGATGCAAGATATTACGTTATTTAACTAAAGCTGGACTTTTCAGTATATATATTGCAGCACAGCAGACAGCCATGTCAACTTGATAAAGTACGAAACATACGAAGGAAACAAAAAACAAAATACAAACCTGTCAATATATTATACACTATTATAAATAATATATCATTGAATAGTTTGATTACCTGGTTCTACAGCCATTTTACTTTGTACACTAAATCCCTCGGCAGTTGGACAATGGCAAGTTGAAGCTAGCGTGATTTTTGTTGAGGAACCCTTAAATATCACATGAATTTCAAAACCTGACCAAAAGATAAAAAAATCCGCTCCGAACAGGTGATATGCACAATGAACGGACCTAAATTTCAAATGTGCGATAACGTTGTTTACTTTTTGTAAAAGCTTTATCCGGTTGGGTGTTATCAGGGACAGTTTCGAAAGTGAGTTGCACATGTGTATACATCGCTCCGAAAAAAAAAGAACAAAGTCCAGAATGCAGTGTTTATATTGGCGTGCATAATGCGTTATAAATATATATCTATTAAATGATGCAACAATATTAACTTATATATTTAAAATTGATGTATTGTGAAAGATCATTTACTTTCTTCTGTCATCTCTTTTATTAAATAAAGTAAAATTAATTCAGCAAGCTGTTTATTTTTATTAGTTCATAGTTATGTTTGTTTCTTAAAAAAAATACATGTATGTTTAATTTCAGCGATGCTTTATACCAGTATTTAACCAATATTTAGGGAGGGTATCAAGTGGTACACGTATATCTCGGTTGCAATTGCAAATAAAAATATGGTTGCCGCTCTGGAAGGCTAAAATTACCTATTAATGCAATCAACATGAGTCAGCTGCATCTCACGATTTTAATTGTTATACATGTATTTAAATTGTTTAGTTCTCATTTTGACATGATTAGATACAATTTCATAGACTCTCGTTTTCTGATCCACTAATTTTATTTTTGTGATAATGTTCCAATATACAATGTATACATTTTTCATGCTGGCAATTAATACAGTTTAACCAAGAAACATATTGAAAGGGGTTGGTATGCGCAGACGGTGGTTCAAAGGTTTCACTCTTGCATGATCATATTTTTCACAAATCATATTTTCACACACCTGTGAAGAATAGGATCTCATATGACACATTTATAAGTTCGAAGAATGTGATTGGCCAAAAACGGGGTTTACGTGATGATCATTGAAAAATATTATTTCATTGCATATCAAAAACTGGATGCGATCAGAAACTTCACAGAAAATGTGAAGACTAAGACTGTAATGTGTGAAGAATAAGATCTCAATATTCACATCTGTGAAGAATGATATCCTTTTTTTCACAGATGTCAAAATATTATTAATTGTGTGAATCAATCAATTACTTGGCTAACCGTCATAACTTTTATAACTTCGGTGTTTTCGCATGTGCAGTTGAAGCGTTTTGCACCTTTGTTTTCAGTGACCATTTGTTCCATTGCACATCGACCATCACATCGACAATTAATGTACGATTTTCGAAGATTTTCCTAGGTTACATTTTGTGTTACCGCCCATGCAAGCGGAACGCATTTATACAATACAACGTTTTAAATTTGTTCGACGAAATGTCACATTTATAAACATGCAGAAGTAATTGTACGTTAAATTGTCAAAATGTACACACCGTGAACACATGTGGAAAGACAGAGTTTATTTAACATCATAATCATACAATTGCTGCTTCACATTGAAACAAATAAATACACATCAAGAAAATATGTGTTGGATGAACATGTGAAACTGAACAGCAACGCCTCCTCAGTTCTTTTGTCACGTCTATTTGCTCCGGTAAATGTTTATTGATTGAGTGAATTCATCCTGGATTCATTCATGTCTCAAATGGTTGGAATGGCCGCATACGATTGCAATGCTATTCAAAGCTTCTTGTGAGGATTTTCTTAAAAAAATATGTGGATATTAAATATGTCATATCAAGATACTGAGGAATATTCTGGTTTTCAATCCACATTTAGTTTCCGGAACGAGGCAACAGGTGCGTCATTCTGTTTGAGAAGGTCAAGGTCGACGCCATATTTATCGCTGGAGAGATCCTTGATGTACCTGCAGAACTCTGGAGCCTGCAGGTCCGCCAACATGGCGTCTGCAACAAATAGTAAATGTATTTAAATCATTTCGGAAATTGCTTGCTTGATTATATTTAATGTACGCCATGTATTAAATATCAATTGAAATCTTGACCTTAAACTCTATACAGCAATGCAAATAGCAGCAGTTAACAAGTTTTAATATTGTTTAAACATGGCAAATTTGCATATTTAAACACATAAACATACACCCCTGTTCAATTAAATTTGCGTTTGGTGACGTATGAATAAAATTAAATGAATGGATACGGAATAGTGACTTGACATGATACCGGCGACATAACACAGAATGTAATAAAAATTATAGCAAATCTCTCGAATACTGGTATGCGCACAATATCTTTTTTTCCTTTCCAAAGTAAAAAGACCTTCAGTGGCAATGAACAGGCTCTTTGATTGTGGGAATTTCTTTGAATGATCGAAGGAAATGTTCAGTATAGTCATCAGTTTTACCAATGATTTGCTGACTTGTTCCGGCCGACGGCCCGTCGTAGTCGTCGGGAAGGTACTCCGCCGGCAGACATTCCATGCCCAGCTCCGCGTATACCTTGGTCAGACTTCGACCGTGTAAATGCATCTGAATTGAACGAAATATGGATTGAATAATGATGTCATTTGTTTGAAAAACTGTTCATTATACGATATAACTTTTAAGTGAATGCCATGTGTCTAAATAACGTGCTTCATTTCTGTGATAACCACAAGTGGGCGTGTTTGTCAGCTAGCATATGAAAACGACTCGCAAATTCAAAGTCATTAATGCTAACATCAACACCCCTGTGTAACTCGATATATGCCGGACATCATTGTCATGGACAGTATCAGTTTCATTAGATGTATGTTGACTGAAGTTAATTGTGGTATGCAATTATGTCTGGATATACTCTTTAAATTATCCACGATTTAAATTTAAGTCATTTCTATACCATGTTTTTTAGTTTGCGCACATTTTCTTAAGAAATTATACAGTGAATGCGATTTGGTTATCTTATAATGTTACATACAACTCCTTACCCGATCTTTTGTCTTTTGTTTCATCAAAGGGCTGAATAGCGCCCACATGGCGTCAAAAAACGACGGCTCGTTGTATATGTGGAGACCTTTCATCCTCGACGGCATAGAATTCTTAGTAAAAGATCATAAGAGCATTTTATTTATTAAATGAAACAAACGTATCAATTAAATCGGGGTAAACGTATTATTTATATACATGTACACAGTGTAACAGTGGTTTTAATATTAGGAAAGTATAAATTTGACGTGAAAAAAAAAAAATCTAAAAACTTTCAAGTGAGACATGTATTGGAGAGATAAAAGGGAAAATAATGTTTGTTTTTAGAATATTTCAGGAACTGTTACATGTCAATATCCACAATGAATAAAACACCGAAATCAAAATAAAAGTTAAAGCATGCTTATCAAAAATGCACAAATAGAACAAACGTGTCGTCAAATAATATGTGTATTCCTGATGAACAAAAATTACTACAAAAATACATAAATAATAACTATTAAAATAGAAATATATTTTTCACCCAATGCTTTTTCTAACACAAAGACGTACAATGACAATTAACAGTTTAAGAAACGGTTGAATCTGTTAAATGTTTAACTAGGTTTCACAATAAATACGTAAATTCTTAAATAGTAATATAATAGTCATTGATGTAATATTATAATATATTATAATATCTATCAAGAAGCGATTGCAAAATCGTATAGGGTTTATGTCACATATCTGTCTGGATGGAAAGGATCGGTTGCAAGTTCAGTGAAAACTTGGAACAGTATTTGCCGATAAAATTATTTGTTTATTTTAAAATATAAAATGCAAGTGTATATTATATATTTTCAATGACATACTAATTACCAGTCATGGTCATTTTCCATTATACCTGATAGTATTCCATGATTTTCTTTCCATTGTCTTGCCCCATCATTGTCATGATGTGACCCATAGATACATCCGTGTTGTCCATGAACACACACAGTCCGTGGACCTGCATGTTCTCATCCCTGGTCAGATGTTCGCACAGGAGACATATGACCTTAAATACGTTATCTAGACCCCACGTCTTTTTCACCTTTGACATGTCGAGTTTCCCTGTAATTCATTTGCAAAACGAACTATACTGTTATTCAGGTCTGTAAACTTGTCAGAAACTACCAATACAAAAATTACAGTTATTCTTTTTCAGAAAGTTATTAAATGAATCGCAAAAATTGCCCCCTCTTTACTTTTAATAGGCATTTTCACGAGGCTACTTGAACAAAAAAGTCGACACGAGTCTATTCGAACAAAAAGATATAGAGAATACATGGTTGGTGCCGGGATGGAGAAAGTTTATCCGGTGGGGCTTAGAAAATGAAAATAGGGCGAGCTTTAGCGAGCCCCATTTTTGTTTTCGGGCCGAACCGGATAAACTTTCTCCTTCCCGGCACCTACCGTGTATTCTATTTATCCTGATTTCAATTCAATTAAATTTAAAAACACGAAACACTAATTAAAGTGTTAAATTAAAAAAAATTCTAGACGGGCCTCGACCTAATAACTCGCTTGCATGAATGCGTACTACCCGGAAAATATAGTTCTCTATTTCTTTATCACCTTTTTCAAAAAGCAAAAGTAAAATATTAATAAATCTTATTTGCTGATGTCAGTACGACACGAAAATGACGTGGTTAATTTGCTTTTTTTTAAAGGTAGAAAGATCCTAATGACTTCGTAAATACTCGCGAAATATCGGTTAACTTTGGCCCATTCGCCACTAACCGTAAATCTAATCGATCTAATCCGAAACAGAAATTATTTTCGCGAAATAAAATTACTTTTCGAATGTTGAGTTATTTTCAATAAAATGTGTGAAATGAATGCTTATTTGTCTTTAAAGATGAAAGTAAAAATGTAGTTTGAAGAAAAACAAGGTACTCTGACATGGGGAATACCTTCAAATGACGTCATTGTTGGGAATTTCTGTTTACATTTAATCATGACATTTTCGCGATATTTTTGGTGTATTTCATTACACTTAGTAATGAGATGTCAATAATGTTCTCTATTGGAAAACTGACAAAGAAACCAAGTCAAATGGCAAGACTTATATACCAAGCTGTGTACGGGTAAGTATCAGTTCATTATCTAATTGTAAAGCCATTTGTTTGTATGGTAATAGTTACTAAGATAATGACAACTCGTGAATGGTCGTAAAAATGTTTGATTTTTATTTATACACGGAACATAAAGTTTGGAAATATAATAAGATGAAGTATTAGTTTCCAAGCTTATTTTACAAAGTTCTATGTTTTGACATTATGATATAATTATGTTACAATTTCCATATTGAAAATGCCATCAATTTTTCTCTGTCATTATGTTAAGTGTTATAACGTTTTAAGTCGGTTACTAAAACATGTCTAACAATTTGGCATTAAATTATGCTCAACTGACATCGGTACCATAT
Organism: Congeria kusceri; assembly: GCA_027627225.1. Taxonomy (NCBI): domain Eukaryota; kingdom Metazoa; phylum Mollusca; class Bivalvia; order Myida; family Dreissenidae; genus Congeria; species Congeria kusceri. The sequence goes on from CM051036.1 coordinate 25,297,058, forward strand.
CAGACAATTATTAAAGCAATTATTGTTGTGTAAATTAATATCAGTCTGTAAGTAGAATCTACTGTAAAACTGTGTACTGAAAACTTATTTTTAGTGATGCTGCTGTCCAGAAAAGCAAACACACATCCAGTACGATGGGCGACATGTTAGATGGCGACCAGGCTGTTAGTGTTCAACGAGAGGCATCGCTAGTAGCGGTCGCATTCCCATATTCATCAACAGCATGGCGCAACCAGCTGATGTTCAAAAATGAGAAGGCCAGAAATATTGATTCTCTGGGACTTCTTGCCTATACTGATGTGATAAAAATACTACGGCAGAGGACATCGCTGGCTCCGGTTTATGTACCATCGAAACATTCAACTGTGAAGGCGTGGACAGTTTATTTTTAACATGTAAAGATAATGGATGGGAAGCCCTGTATTACAGTTGCAAAAAGGACGTTGGAAACTTTTATAACACAAATGAGCGGATTTTTTTGAAAAACAGCCATTTTTTAAACCCAGTATACCGTAATTCACCTAAATGTTCGACCTAGCTAAATATTCGGACACCATATTTTTTATGTGCAAATAATTTATTTTACGTATCTAAATCAGGACACTTAAATGAAAGTATTTTTTTCTAAATATTCGTACATATAAATCTTTTACCTATATCACGAGTTGTTTTTTTTAAATCCGTAAGTCAAATGAAAATTACGTCGCTTTGCCAACCCAACTAACACAACTTGCCATATTGTTGTATACTTATCAACAAAGCATGTACCACGCAGCATGACATCAGACTGCTTTCTATGCAATTTAAAAGCCTCTTAACTGGACTGTGTTAATTGGTAGATATGTGATGTGTCAATCAAACTCGAGCTGATACTGCAGTCCCGATTGAGCCTATATTGGTTGCTAAGCAACAGGCGTTCGTCTGCATGATTTGGATCGACTAAATCAAGCGTCTTGACAATTATGCAGAATTCAAATCGGACAGTTTCGGCGTTAGTATTGTTGCATTGTTAACGTTTCGAGGAATGAAATGTTTATGAAATTACCGGGTAGTACATTTGTAATTCAAAATATTTGCACATAACAAATTATTAAAGGTTCTTCTGTTAATAGGCCTTTTGCGACGTACGCCAGCTGCTGTCAATTGAGCGACCCCACTTTACGACATCAAACGGCTTTGGCAAAATGTATAATAAGGTGTTTATTGATAAACAAAGGATGTTTATTTAACAATTATTGACTGAATATCACATTGTGCGCCTTGTGTGCTCACACTTCGGTAAGACACTTCGTAATTATTTTACGTTCCAGTACCCCGTTTTCTTGAGTATCTTAATTTTCGGCCGAATTTTTTAGGCATTTTTTTTGGTATCTAAATAATCGGCCGCAAAAAAAAAATTAGTATTTTTTCCCCACCGAACATTTAGGTGAATTACGGTAGTTCATGATGGACATGGCCTGGAACGTTACATTTTTATAGATGAAAATGTGTTAATGCAACACATATTGGCTCTGTCTATTATGTTTATATTTATTTCATTTATAAAATGTAGTAGTTGTTAATTTAGTTAATACAACTCTTTTGTTCATATTCTAGATTATGTGTTGTAGACTTTTTGAATAAATATTGTTTATAAAGAATATACAATTATGAAAGTAAGTTTAATTGTAAATGTTTCCTATTCGAAAGTTATGGAACTAATTTTATATATTGCTTGTATTTTGTATCTAAGAACTTTTTAAAGTTTTATGGGAGTATCTTTCTTAGGTTCTCAATAATTATTTAAAAATATTAAAAAACGGTATTTCTGAAAAAAAATCCGGCTTAATTTTTTATGGGGGTAGTGTTAAAAACTGTTTTAATTTTTCAAATTTGCACTGTAAAGTTTATTTGTTTTGCCTTCATTGTGTGGCTTATAGTCCAAGAATAAAATATATTATGGTTTAGATTCAGAACATGCATAAATTAAGCAAGTTTATCACGTTTTTTTTCATGGCTTTCAAAAAATAGAACAGGAAAATTCTCATCGATCATAAATATAATTAGCAATATGAGTACATATTACTTCCATATAAATTCATTCAAGAATAATTGTTTATTATTTTCATAATATGTGTTCAATATACCATTAATAAATGTATATTTATATGAAGTTTATGAAATATTAATGAAGTATTTCACATGTAAAGATGCCTATAGCTTTTCAGTTTTTGATGTGTTTAGCAATAGAGGGGGTATGGCAATTAAAAAACTATATCTGACAAACCAAACGGTAAATTCTCCTAAAATTTTGCAGAAGAGTCCAGATATGAATGCCCTTCAAGAAAATAATATGATTTGTGGTGTTCTAGACATTGAGTATTATGGGTTGAGTACCTTAAATGGCATGATAGGACAAACAACTCATTTGTTGTTTAACTCAGTTAAACTAGACAACAGAAAGTTTGTATCGATGAAAAACTCTGGTAAGTAGACTTTATGCTGTGTAATTCTCGACAATCTTGTTATCCCGCGCATAGGAATACCTATTGACGGTTATATCACAGTCACGTGATCTACTGCCGGATATCAACAAGTTTATACGGTCACCGCTTTATTAGGTCACTGTTTGGCTTAGTAGCAGGATAAATACTTTTTCCATGAGGGTACGAAAGCAGGAATGTCTGTCATTTTACGAGGCCATACGAACAGGTCGTTCCATGAGGTTTACGTGCAAACAAGATCGTACAAGTATATCATTCCATGAGGCTACACGCACAGTTAAGACCTATTACTACGCAAGATGCTGGTATGTTGCAAAAATATTTCATTCTTTGTAGTTCTTTGACAGACATCAGTTCTTTGTTTAAGGACAGCAATATATCCGATACCCAATTCACGTACCCAACTGTTCAATAACGATACGACGTCCGTGTTTGTCCCGAGACTTGGGAATCAAGTAAAACCTAAAAAAGGAGCGATATTTGTGCTGCAAATTAGCCATTATAGACAATACAACACTTATAATACATACTATACGTATATGGTTTGGAATCAAATATAGTATCTCAATTGCTGTAATGTTATCTATTGATGCATTTAATGCACAATTCGAATACGAGATATCGTAGGCAGACAAAAGACGTTAAGCATCTAACACCAGACGAAACAGCAAATATCAAAGGTGGAAATGCACACGTATGAGTAGGAAGAATAGTTTTAATATTGTTTTCAACATTTTCTCCTTTTCAAGGTAACGATGCACATTATCTACAAATACATAAATACATTAATAAACAAAGCTAACACTTAAACAGACAAACTGTCGGTACCCTGTTTTTATTATTTCCACCAGAGTTTTGTCATTGGGGTCCACATTACGGAACCAGGCAGGGGACTTTGTCTTCTGCTTCCAGTAGTTCTCTAACGTCTGCCGGGCAGCAAGTTGACTGAACTTCCGGGCCCGTAGATAACGTAACAGAAAACCGAAATCTAAATAATATAGAATGCATGATCATGGTTTATGAAAGAAGTACATGCATGTCTCCTTGTAAATAATCAAAATTATTAAATGAATGTATTTTAATTACTTGTAATTTTCATTAATTGTAAATGTTTTATTGTTCGTTAATTAATTTTTAATTAATTGATAATAATAAGTTTTATGTAACACAAAGAATTACATGTTCCGTTATAAAACACTGAAAAGAAAAATGATATGTAATTATTGGGCGCATATATCATTATTTATTATATGCCTATAGACAATCTGACTCAAATACTGATGTATTTTCGGTATATAATACAATAGGCCAGATAAAATTTCTATATTTCACACTGTGAAATAATTTTCCGTATTCAACGGCTGCAAAAACCGGTCTACTTTAACGTTCGTTGAGTATCGTATATTTCCGTAACGTTCCAAGCGACACTGGGAAACACCCTATTCTATTTATAGACACTACGACGCCATTGCAACATGTTGATTGAATTGAATGACGTCATTGATGTACATGACGTATTCGTGCGCGTTCTTTAACGATACTCTTATTATTTTGTTTGTTTCGTATCGTATTTGTGATGTTTTGATCTTAAGGAGGTATATAATAAATGGAATAATACATGACTGTGGTGTTCCGGTGGGTTGTATCGCCCTCGTTGATTGTGTAAAGTTTTATTCCACTCGCCCTGCGGGCTCGTGAAATACAGCGTTACACAACTCGAGCGATACAAGTCACCGGAACACCACAGTCATGTAATATTCCCTATGTATATTATGCCTCAGTCACACATTCCCGATTTTTACTGCCGTTCTTGAGCCGACAGCGTCTCGAATCAACTATGTCAAAAGTCGGAACAATATTCTGAGATTCGGGGCTCAAAATTTAATTTTTGATCACAAGATCAAATATGTCCCGACAGCGTCCAGACAGCGTTTCGACAGAGTCCTGATTGTCCCGAATGCGATCCGACAGTGACCCGACAGCGTTCCGATAATCCCGACTGTTTGATTATTTGTATCGTTGCGCCATCGGGACGCTGTCGGGAGCCATAATCGGGAATTTGTGACTGTCGCAATACTCCAGACTTGATTTTTCTATATAATTTATAATGCAATCCCGTTCCACTGGACATTGTCCCGATAACGTCCCGAAACCCTCCCGAATATATTAGCGTCACAACCGAATCTATCCCGACAGAGTCCCGACTATACAAATTCGGCTGAGTCTCCCGAATGTTAAGGGAAAACCTTAACTGTCGGGAGTGCTTGGCGGATCACGCCGAACATGTCCCGATAATTCCCGATTCTTAGGACAGCGTACCGTCAGCGTTCCGACACCTCCAGAAGGCGTCCCGACATTCACGACTTTATTATTATGTGTATCGTAGCGCTGTAGGGACGCTATCGAGAACCATAATCGGGAATGTGTGAGTGAGGCTTAAAGCAATACTAATATGTAGTTTCTTAATACATGTATAATCCATTTGTCACAAAGAAACTACTCTGATTATTTTCGGTAAAATTTAAATGATAATGTCACTTAATAGCTTGTTATGATGGGGCATCTCCTCGGTAAACATGCCTGTTGGTGTTTTCAGCCATTTCTGCTGCAGGACCCACTGTCGTAAAGTCTGCACAGCGAGCGCCCGATCCTTGTCGTTCAACTCGTTTAACTCCTCCTTTGCCTTTTTCTTCGCTATGTCATCTAGTGTGCTTACAAATTTGACGTCATCTAACGAATGAAAAACAAAGTTTTTGAATGTTAAATCACCGTTTTCAATATAAAAGATACGCTTAGTACTGAAACTGCATCAGGGGAGAGAAACCCTTATTAACACGGCCCTGTATTTCAGGCAGTTTAACGATTTAACATAAAATGCACATACTATGCACATACATATTGTGCCATACTACAATAAAGGCTGTGCGCTTTCATTATTTTTCTGTAATGAGATGTCCCCTTTGATATACATTAACCCTATATCATCGGGGACATCGCTAAACGACACGTCCATTTTTGACATTTCGACTTCGTCAAATGAAGATTGTAGGATTGATCTCGCTTGAATTAAGTGGCCGTGGCTATTGAACTTCCAGCGGTACGTCAATTGTCCACAGCACAATATGTAAAACGCCGAACAAACACAAAACATAAACATATTTAAGACGTGTCGTGGCAAAACCAGTCTTAATGCAAGTGCAGTCCGCACAGGCTCATTCGGGACGGCACTTTCCGCCTACAGTGGATTTATGTTTACAAGACACTTCTTTGAAACAGAAAATACCATAAAAGCGGAAAGTGCCGTCCGGATCAGCCTGCGCGAACAGCACAGGCTGATCACGGACGACACTTTACGCACATGCATTAAGCCCGGTTTTCCCACGTCACACCCAATTTGTTTCACGTTATTAATTATATTCAGTGGTGTACAACCGTTATGTACACTTGGTGCTGACATATAAAATCTATTGGTGGTTGATATAAAAACATTACATATCTTACATAGCTGAATCGGAAAGTGAAAATAGTTTTGATTTTGTTCAGTTGTAATAGATGACAACGCTGATGATGTTGATGATGATGATGATGATGACGACGATAATGATGATGAAGATGATGATTATAATGATGATGAGTATAATTATTATTACTATTATTATTATTATTTATAAATATCAAAATAAGAAATTTTTATTAAGGCATGTGACCGAATCCTTTGCGTTCAAGGAACTGAAATATCTTACATGCATCTTAAAGTACCGGTTTAGTTGAAGTACCAGCTAGATTTTTAAAAGATGCTTCTGTGTTGATAAAAATACCTATTACACATATTGTAAATTTGTCGTTATCTGAAAATGTTGTACCAGATGACATGAAAATTGCTAGAGTGAAACCTTTGTATAAGAAAAATGGTAATCTAGATGTTGGAAACTATGTCAAAATTTTTAGAAAAATATATATATTCACAAGTGGAACAGTTTTTTACAGACAAAAGTTTACTTTATGAACCCCAATCAGGTTTTAGAAATTCCTATTCCACTGACACTTGCCTTGTGCGTCTGCTTGACCATATCAGAACAAATAATTCGAAGGGACTGTACACGGGAACGATTATGTTGGATCCTCAAAAAGCTTTCGATACAGTGGATCATAATATACTATGCGAGAAACTTAATCTTATGGGAATCCAAAATAATGACTGGTTCATGTCTTACTTAAGTGGTAGGAAACAAACAGTAAGTGTGAACAATGCTACTCTGACTTGAAACATGTAACCTGTGGTGTCCCCCAGGGTAGTATTTTAGGGCAACTCCTGTTTTTATGCTATATAAATGATATGTTTTGTATGCAGATGATAGTGCTATTTTATTTGTCCATAAAAATCCAGATGTTATTTCTACAAAACTTGGTAAAGCTCTAGAGGGTTGTACGTGCTGGCTGGTGTACAACAAATTGTCTTTACATCTTGGAAAAACATAATGTGTAATATTGGCTCAAAATTAAATTAAAGCAAGTAGGAAACTTCAAGATTATTTGTAATGATCACACTATTGAATCCACGCAAGATGTAAGATACCTAGGTCTTAACATTGATAGTTCTTCATCAGGTGATTCTGCTGTCAACAATATTGTATCAAAAGTGAAATCTCGTCTTAAATTTTTGTAAAGACAAGCAAAATTCTTAGATGTTAAAACTATGAAATACCTATGTTCTGCACTCATTCAGTGCCATATGGACTATGCTTGCTCTTCCTGGTACCCTAGTTTGAATAAATGCTTAAAAAACAAACTTCAAATATCCCAAAACAAGATTGTCAGATTTATTAACAATATGGGACATAGAGAGAGTGTAAATAACAACATTCTGTCCAGTTTGCAACTGCTAAACATAGATAGCAGAAATAAACAATTACGACTTAATTATGTTTTTAAAATATTTCATAACAAATGCCCTTCCTATATAAAAGAAAATTTTGTGCTTGTTGAAGATATGCACCATTATTCAACTAGATCCCAGCTGTACAATTTTAATGTTCCTAAAAGTTACGATAAAGCTAACACAACATTCTTCAGTGTAGCCATTAATGACTGGAATTCCCTACCAGATTACATTAAAAGGATAGATAAAATAGATCAATTTAAAGCAGCTGTAAAGAATGATCTTTAAACATTGCAACAAATGACTGAATTGTACTCTGTGATGTACGTGTACTTTTATGTTTATGTAAAAATATGCTATTGGAGTATTGCCTAGGTTAAACGGAACACTGTTTACAGTATATGCTACAGTAACATAATGATTTATTAAACTTGCAATTTCCAAAATCTTAAATATGTTTATGTTGTTTTTGTTAACATAAGTAAGTATTGTTATCCAATGACCACATTGGAAATAAGCTTTCATGGACCATCCTAGGTTACTACACACTAAGATTAACTTCCATTTATTTATTCGCATTAATTGATTCCAACCAATGTTATCTTGCCTCGTAATTCCTCTAGAATATTCAAATGTGGTTTAGTAAATTCAAGTGCTATTGCTTTTGATAGTTTTAAGAATCACTCGTTAGTTATACCATTGTTTCTATAACTGAATTTGTCATGTGTTGTAAACTTGTGTGTTTTAACCTGAATAAATCTACTATCTACAATGAACAGCTATATATTGAATCTATAGAAATCAGTGTGTACGTAGATAACCAAACAACAAATATACATGAAAATAAAAAAGAAAGATACCTGGTTCTACCGCCATTCTTTAACCGACGAAAGTCTGTCGTATTAGACACGCCGGGAGTAATCAACTGCGTACACAAGCACTCAGTACCTCACACGTGACCTGTTACACAAGAATCTTATGAAACACTAAGCAAAATTTCAGAACAGAAATATAATCCATTAACTGCTTGTCAATGTATACACCTTAATATTGTTTATCACCTGTCTTCGTAAGATGCAATACCCCTCAGTTTAAATAACAAAACAGAAAACAACCCGGTCGTATATAAACCCCACTCTCACAAATATGCGAACGTAATGTGCAATTATAGAATTAAATAAATGCAACCTTTCAGCTTAATTAAACGATACAGTTACAATAGCAGCTCAATGTATTAGCAAGTGTTTACGTTAGTATTGATCTTGATTATTGGCTTTTTACAAGCATGAATGAATAACAGGTTGCGATAATTTAAGATCTATAATTAAACACACGTTTACGGTTCAGTGAAAATGTATCTCATCAAATGTTTGTGCAGTAAAAGGCGTGTATACAAATTTGAAAAATGCTGCTTTGGGACATAAAGATTCTGTAAGATTATCGGCTAAGCGGATCTTAAAATCTCCTTTAAACAGCTACACAATGGCCCTGCCCATTCGATGAACCGGATACACAACAAAGCAATAGTGTCTGGCTACGTTTATCGCTTTTATTTTATACCGGTCAGGGGCGGATTTCGGGTTAGGGGGGTTATAACATCTTTATGTTGTCTGTGGGTCTGCAGAGATCAGCTACATATCCGTATCAAAGATATTTGTTAAATCTTTGCACATCATCGTCATCATCATCAACAACATCATCATTATCATCATCATGCACTTTGTTTCAGTGAATAAATTAATACTTCGCCTTATTATGTTCGAAATACACGATGCTTCATCTGTATGTCATGCACCTGTTTTGGCAGTAAGTTGCCGTTGTTTGATGTGCCTGTCCACTAAATACGTATTTGAGATTCATTGTTATATATATCAGGAACATCTTTAAACATAAAAAAAGTTCTAGCTGACTAAATTCAAACACACACAAATCGAGAATTTTTAGCTCACCCTGAGCACAAAGTGCTCGGTGAGCTATTGGTATAGGGGACCTCTTCGGCGTCGTCCATCGTCCGTATGCCGTCAACAATTTGGACCGTTATCGCGATAAATACTACATTTTTTATTCAGTCTTGACCTAACTTGCAGTTTGTGTATGACCATAAAATCTCGGATAGGATTGTTATTGGGTCAGATCACGCCAGTAACACCAGAGTTATTGCCCCTTTTTAATGCAAAAATGTGCAAAAATGCCATTTTCCAACATATAGACTGTATTTTTTATCCAGTCTTAACCAAACTTTCACAGTTTGTGTATGACCATCAGGTCTCAGCAGACGCCAAAATGGGCCAGATCGTGTGTCAAACACCAGAGTTATTGCCCTTTGTGAAAAAAATATACAAAAATGGACATTATTCAGGATAGAGACTTCATTTTTCATCCAATCTTCACCAATCTTGCACTGTTTGTCTATGATCATAACATTAAAGGTGAAGTTGAATATAAGCAAGATCAGATGAAAAACACCTGAGTTATTACCCTTTGTTTGTGCAAACAATATGCAAAAATTGACATTATTCAGGATAGAGAATGTTTCATCCAATCTTCACCAATTGTGTACAGTTTGTCTATGAATGTAAGACTACAGGTGAAGTCGAATTAAAGCATGATCGGGCCAGAAACACCAGTGTTATTGCCCTTGTGTTTGGAAAAAAACATCAGCAAGTTATCAATGATTGGCTGGCACACACAATTTTTGATTCAATGTTGACCAAACTTACACAGTTTGCGCATGACCATAAACATTGATTGATAAAATTTTATTTCCACAGCCATCACAATTATCGCATTGCAACTAGTTCTCCAAAACTGTTTGCGAAAAAGACATCAAAATCTACTGTTTCTGAATTTTCCAGAATGAAAAATGACTTAATGAAAAAGGGTCAGGTTATAATATTGAGAAAAATGATTTGAGAACCATTAGCAAAAAAACGCACATCCACTACCAAACTCGTACTTTAGTTAGGCCATTGCACTAACCAATGTTTTAAATCAAAATTCATCCTATCCCTCTCTGTGTATTGTTAAGATACCTTAATTTTCAAACCTGTCACAACAGTATGGTCTTCATCTGTACCAGTTCTCAGGTGAGCGCTTTGGGCCATCATGGCCCTCTTGTTTATTATTCATTAATGGAAGTGTAATGGTCTATTTTCGAAATAAATGTCATTAAATAACTCACACGTTCACTGTCATGCTTATCAATTGTCTGGAAATGTGCTATGCACTGTGTTGTTTTTTTCATCGAACCGAACTAACGGACATACATACAAACATGTTTTTTTAAACGAAATATTGTGAAAGATACTCGTATGATTGCGTTGTGAAATAATATGGCATCTTGTGCCGACGTAGTGTCAATTTCGCTGACATATGGTGCCGGCAAAAATATGAAATCGCCAGGAATTGGAGCCAGGAATTTGTGTTATAAATGTATAAAAACAATATGAAATTGTGTGTGACTGCTTATGGAACATTAAATAACAAGTTTGTCGATTTAGATTTTTGGGAACTAAACTATATTTAGACAAACTGTTTAAACTCGAAAGAAGTCATTGATTTTACTTGAAAATCGAGTTAAATTCTTATTTATTCGAAACGTATAAATGTCGTTTATGTGGTAGCCTGTGCCAACGGTGTATTGCATCTGACATCTTTATGTACCGGTAAGATATGAATTTAAAAAAGAAAACAATATCATCCACAAATAAAAGTACATACCCATTATCTTCGATGAATTTTTGCCCCGGTACTACGGTGTACGTAAGAAATCGCAGGGTGGCGAGTAGGTCGGGTATGTTTTATAGGACTTGATGTATATCTTGTAGCAAATTGAGCGAGCGAAAAAAAAAAATTGGCATATTTATCCAGTTTTGGCAGTTTTATATATGCCCATATATGTATGGTCATGGAGTTTTAGGGGGAGGGGGGCGCCGGTGACCCCTGGACCCGCTAATGCCGGTGTAACGTGAATTTTGCAAGACCGTGAAGACTTTAAGATATACCTGAAAACCTGGGAATTTGCGCATGCGCAATGCGATGTAAACACTGCCTTGAGAAACATAAGACTGCTGGTTAGAATAATTGCCCGTGAGAATGGTAAGACCTACTTTTGACTATAATAATGATTATGGTGGTGGTGTCTTATATTTCTCATAGTTTGGTTATAATTTTATAATAATAGCCCGTAAGAATGTTTAGACCAACTAATTGACTACAATAATGATGATGGTAGTGGTGGTGTCTCATTTTTGTCATGGATAGGTTATAATTATTGACCGTGAGAATGGAAAGACCTACTAATTGACTATAATAATGATGTTGGTGGTGGTGGTGTCTTATATTTTTCATGGTTAGGTTATAATCATTGCCTGTGAGTATTGTAAGACCAACTGATTGACTACAATAATGATGATGGTGGTGGTGGTGGCTTATATTTCTCATGGTTTGGTTATAATTTTTGTCGGTGAGAATGGTAAGACCAACTTATTGACTATAATACTGATGGTGGTGGTGGTGTCTTATATTTATCATGGTTTGGTTATAATTATTGCCCGTGAGAATGGTAAGACCAACTTATTGACTATAATAATGATGATGGTGGTGGTGGTGTCTTATAGTTAGGTAATAATAATTGCCCGTGAGGATTGTAAGACCAACTTATTGACTATAATAGTGATGATGGTGGTGGTTGTGTCTTGTATTTCTCATGGTTAGGTTAAAAAAAATGCCCGTGAGGATTGTAAGACCAACTTATTGATTACAATAGTGATGATGGTAGTGGTGGTGTCTTATATTTATCATGGTTAGGTTATAATAATTGCCTGTGACGGCCGTGAGGATTGTAAGACCAAACTTATTGACTATATTAGTGATGATGGTGTTGGTGGTGTCTTATAGATCTCATGGTTAGGTTATAATAATTACCCATGAGGACTATAAGACCAACTCTGTGACTAGAATAATAATGATGATGGTGGTGGGGTCTTATAGATCTCATTATAAGATAATATTTATTACACATGAGGATTGTAAGACCAAGTCTATGACTAGAATAACTATGGTGGTGGAGGAGCTGCTGCTGCTAAATCATTAGACATAATTTACAATCAAAATATTTTAATAGTCTTAACAATTTAGTTTCACTTTATCAGAGAAACTTCTACTGCACTATTATAATTACTACAATAATTAAAGTCATAAATATAATTATTTATATTTAAATGATAAAACTCTAGCATTGAATTTATGTAATGTATCGGTTTTTTCTGTACATGTGTAAATGATTACAGAATATTTCACTTGTTAATGTATATGTTTTGTCATTATTTTAAACAGTGTAACATGTAACTGACACACTCGATTTTAAAACATCAATTTATTGATACTGATTACGCAATAAAAGTACCCCATCGTGTCTAAAATGCATACTAATAAAAAGACAAAAAAACCATTAAAATTTAATAAGAATACTGTTTTGGCATGATATAAGAAATTGGTCTGCAGCTGTTTTTTCCTCCATTAGATGGAAGTGCGGTAAGTAATTGAACGTCCGGAAATAACAGCAGTCTGAACATTAATGCAATATAATATCATTAAAGTCACTGCGAGTTATACTGTGCACAATATACGTACAAAAAAGTAATGTGTACTGTATCTTTTAAGAAATTCTCTTTGTAATTGAAATAATCATGCGTTAATTGTTATTGTGCATTGGTCTTGTGTTTTTCACGGCTTCTGGTATAATAAATCTCACTGGGGTAATGTGAGAAACGCAAGACTTGCAAATTTCACGCTACACCGGGTATTCACAATTAAATGTAACGTGGACATTTGTGCTTAAATGAACGCATGTTGTGTGCGCATGTGTACGAATGCATTCTTGGGAAAATTAATTTGTTCATAAATATACTTATTATTCACTGTTTCAGAAACTCTTTTAATACACAAAATAATCATTTCTGACAGGGGTGTGATGCCTCAATATCATTCATATCTTTGCTTTGAAACCATTCAATGCAATTGTTTAGATTGTATAATATCTATATAAGATGCAACAACTTAGTAAATGTCATAGAACACGGACACCATGGGACATACGAGAAGTGTCGCGACAATTCAAGTAAAGTCTAATTTATTAGGCAAATACTATTGTACACAGCCAAATAAAAAAGAACATAATGAGAACGGATATAACTACACATTTAGTTTATAAAAGCAGCTTCCCGACGAACCTATTGCGTTGCTGTAACAATTATATCTCACATTGAGTTTTCGTGCTGTAACACACACATGTTTTGAAATTGATCAGCAAACAAAAACAGTAAATGTATTAAATGGCAAGTAGGGCTGCAATAATATATCTACATGTATTTATATGCAATCTTAATATAATTCAATAATGGGAGATCATGATCCTGTTTCTTTATTGTTTCAAGAAACCCATGAAATAACACGAAGTTAAACCATTATCCATTGTCACGGCCTGTACCCGGATAACCCTAACGCAGTGCAGCGACCCTAACGCAGTGCCAATATGGCGGATGGAAAGTCGGGGCTACCTTGTTTTATCCATATTTTTCTTATGTACAGGTATGTTTTGGTTGTAATATCCGTCACCATTGATCAAATAAGTATTAAATTCAACATACCTAATGTTACATTAACAATTATTGGGTTGTGAGATGGAATGCTGAGGAACAAGGCCAAACATCCAATTAAAATATTTATAAAAAAATCTTAAAAAATACTTTGATGCTTTAAATTGCCATATTATTTTGATGTTTGGAAGCAAACATATACTGCTTCAAACCCCCGTTTACACTGTGTTGTTATCACATCGGATATGGACACGATACTCGTTCGAATGTGCAGATAAAAACCTAATTTCTAGTTGATAATAATGTATACTAGGAACGGATAAAAACCAAACCAACGTATAAAACCTGACAAATATTCACCTAACCGACTAATATTCTATATTATTGAATGAATATACATGTAGGCTGCACGACTATAATGGACCCCTATATATTTCTATTTGCATTCCAATCGTATTGTATAATTTGCTCGTTCACCTGTGACAATTTTTAACGTATATTTACATATAAAACTTAATCATGAAAATCTTTGTTGAAAATCGCGAGCTTTTGCTGGACGAATATATAGTTGGAAGTATGGGTATCGCTCGAAATTCTATCCTGATAGAGTGCCAAACGATTTGCAAAGACAGAACAAGTCAATTATTTTTAAAGACGATGTAGTATATATAGTTCAAAATAATGAAAGTGGAACCTCCTTAAAAATATAAAAGCATAGAACGCATTCATAGTGACCCTCTTGTGAATATACTTGAACGTCCAAAGTTTAAGTCTGTATAATAAATTATTTTATTGCAATACATCTTCTGATAGTTTAGAGGAAATTATCGAACACTCACATTCATAACACTAAAAGAAATTATTTCATATATACAGGACAAACAGATATCTTATTTTTCAGTTTGTTAAGTAATTATCCTTTTTACGTTCGCACTTATCCATCACAGTTTCCTACATCGGTCAGGAATTATCCGCAATCACATAACGACTTCACAATAAAGACAATGTTTAGCTGTAAACATCGACTTTAAACTTTGATATGATTACACATTGTCGTAGAGATGTTCATTTAACTGATATAGTTTTCAGGTAAGATACTAATGCATTTTAAGATATTTTAACAGGTCGGAAACATAAAAATGTTCTTTATGGGACTTTTTCAGGTACATTTTAATGACTTCAAACTGCATAAGAGTGATTATCAAACAAAATATTAAGTACATAAACCACTGGACACTATAACTATTAAAAGATTTAAATTTATAATTAACACAAATATAAAAACATGATAAAAACAAGAAAAATAATAGCACATTAAGTCTCTGCATTTGGATTATACGGGTACAGGCCGTGACTGTTTTCTACACTGCCAGACCGAAAATGTTTAGTTATAACATCTTTATATATTGCAATACATTGCACAATGATTAAAATGCAATTTTCTAATGAAAAGCAATACAGCGTTTGATATAAAAGGATACAATAATACACTACTACAACATTTATGAACATAGTAAGCACCAAACATAATAATAAAACAGACTTAAGCATTATAAGATCCTTTCAGTTTTTCTTTTCCAATGAAATAGGGAGCTCAGGAACATAAATCTAAGTCTTTTAAAGCTGAGAAACAGTTTAAATAAGATCAGCTTTAATGCAGTTTAAGATGTGATGGCGAAATTCTAAAGAGGTTAAATATGCATTAATCCACATTTAGTTTCCGGAAAGAGGCCACTGGTGCGTCATTCTGTTTGAGAAGGTCAAGGTTGACGCCATATTTGTCGCTGGAGAGATCCTTGATGTAGCTGCAGAACTCTGGAGAATGCAGGTCCGCCAACATGTCGTCTGCAACATACACACATACGAATATTTATATACATTTTAAACAAGTGCAAATCTTGCATGTGCCATTATTAGTTTCTTTTATGTTCGTACTGCGCTGCGGAATCTTGTATACAAATGGTTTACGAACGATACAAGAACAGTCTAGTAAAAAAGCATTGCATTATGAACTGTACATACAACACACGTCAGAACTCTCAAATTAGTTCTGTACTTAAACAATACAGTCATCACTTCAATAGATGCAAGGTTGAGATATGTTCTTCTAAACAGTACTACTTAATATAAATTTTATATTTCTACATATTCTACATCGTTACCAATGATTTTCTGACATGTTCCGGCCGTTAGTCCCTCGTAGTCGTCGGGAAGGTACTCCGTCGGCAGACATTCCATGCCCAGCTCTTCGTATACCTTGGTTAGACTTCGACCGTGTAAATGCAGCTGCAGCAGATATAAATGTAGCGATTCACTGACAAATGTTGACAAAATAGGTGTACAAACCCGTACACATAATAGTGCTCAAGACCCAGACAAAATATGGATAACACTGACAATGTAGAATAAAATTTTATTTATATTCTTGTTGTTGAAGAAAATTAAGTATTAAACTATGTCTTGGGTCATACGATCATATTCATGCAACACATAAGAATGTTACTGCATTGCCAGCGATATCTATGTACATGTATTTTCTACATGCCTGTCCAAGACCCAGCATGCATGTTAGGTCTAAGTACAGGTCTCTAAGGTGGAAACAAATGTTTGACATTGAATGACATCTTTTAGTATCATCCTCTATAAAACAATCAAGATTAAGAGCGCATTATTTAGAAAATTCTGAAACATGACACAACAGCGGACTGGTCAAATATAAAACATTCAAGATTAAGATTAAGGTATTTAGAACATTCTGAAGCATGTTGCAACAGCCAAGTGGTACAATCCATACCCGATCCTTTGTCTTCTGCTTTAACAATGGACTGACCAGCGCCCATACTGCATCCAAGAACGCCAACTCATTGTACATGTGGATTCCTTTCACCCTCGCCGGCAATGAGTTCTAAACATACACATGAACAATATTGTTTTGTTTGCAATGTTATATCAGCTTACATTGTATGACATTCAAATATACGTACTTAAACGTGTTATTGTACGCAATAAAGGAGGGCAGTAAATAGATTTCAGTTACCATTACAACTGATATGAAATTAATTTCAATTATATAACATAAAAACAGACAAATGCAATGGAATTTGTTCAGTACAAACCTGATAGTAATCCATGATTTTCTTTCCATGCTCCTGTCCCATCATTGTCATAAAATGGCCCATAGTGAGGTCCGTGTTGTCAATAACCACACTCAGTCCGTGAACCTGTACGGTCTCATCCCTGTTCAGGTGGTCGCACATTAGACATATGGCCCTAAATACGTTATCCAAACCCCAGTCGTTTTTCACCTTTGTCATGTCTAGCACACCTGTGATACATAGGAATGCTTTAACATTGCCCAATTGCTCTACAGAGCTACGTCCTGCAAACTCTTATTCTCGATAGTTCTTGACAAAAAACACTAAGACAAGAAAATGTCAGAAAACAATCGCAACTTCATCATTGGGTTTACATGTTTTATTGCGGACTGAATCAAATGCTTGAGGTGGCGATAACTCTCAATGTATATAGTAAATATCGTCGTCTTTCCAATAAACATGAAATACGTTTGACAGTTCTAACATCTCACAACGAAAATACGTGAACAAGTACCGATAGTTCTATTTCTTATGACTATTCATAAATCGATAGTATCAGTCCTACAAAAATGCCTAAAAATGCTTTCATAATACAACGTGCATAATTAGGCACATCAATAAACGAAATACAGCGAGTAAGGAACGTATTACTATTTTGTGCAACCATAAGAACAGCACATAAAGGTATAGCATTCAAGAGACCTCACGAGTGTATGCATGTCAATGATATAACGCAATAACGATGTTACTCTATCCTTTTGTTTTAGCAAGCAGCTTCGTTAATATAGTAAATATTAATTCTATTCACCCTTTCGGTCGATGATCAAACGTCGGCCGTGTTTGTCTTTTGCCCTAGGAATCAAGTAGAATCTGAAAATGAAAATTATGAAGTTTGTTATTATTATTGTTGTGTTATACTGTCAAAAAAACATATCCAAATATCTCATTGCATAGTTTGTGGTGCTTTTAGATTTTGTTTAGGTTACACCCAATAAAAAGGGGTTAAAGAAACATAGCCTTTAGTATGTTTTTTGAAAAGCCTACATTATGAAGTCTACGAAAGTAAACATGTATGTAAACATATAGAAACATGTGCAATCGTGATGTTACACATGTATGTAACAAACGCCTTAATTACACGCAGTTTAAGTTGGCATACCTCTAAGTGATGTTTAACTAATTGAGGATAAAGTAACTTTGAATGCGAGATAGTTTAATATAATAAATGTTTAATGAAGTGCCATGACTTCACATTTTCAATTCGGATATATAGCAGTAAGCATGTGAGGTATTAATTATGCGGTGCACTGCTGCTGATACATACTTGTATCAAGAAGTTAAGGATATACTAGTACATATAAACATGAACTTGTACCATCTATCTTTGCCGCTAGATATTTGCAAATAAATTTACAGGATAACGAATGTTCACCTGTTTATAATTATGCATGAATATCTTCACTCCTAGTCTTACTTACTCATAACTGGGTAACGAATATTAAATTGTATGTTGAACTATACGAACATACGTATATTATCCACAGAGCATTTGGGTAACAAAGGCTGCTACATTAATACATTAGGTATTGTTTACTAGAAATCAATTCACATATTTTAATCAATATTTATAACATATCTCCGATAGATTTCTGGTACCCTGTTTTAATGATTTCCACCAGAGTTTCGTCAGTGGGGTCCACATTACGAAACCAGGCAGGGGTCTTTGTTTTCTGCTTCCAGTAGTTCTCTAACGTCTGCCGGGCGCCAAGTTGACTGAACTTCCGAGCGCGTAAAAATCGCAGCAGGAACCCGAAATCTAAACATAAAATGAAAAAGTGGAATTTACATCATAGCTGGCATGGTATTTGTTTCATGGACTAAAAAGAAAAATGTACTTATGAAATGTGAGCACTTTAATACTATATGTGTTGCAAATTAAATGAGGAGAGCGAAAGGTTGCCATAGTGACCATACCAGTGGGTGTTTTGAGCCATTTCTGCTGTTGAACCCATCCTCGAAGGCTCTGTACGGCTAAAGCTCGATCCTTGTCATTCAACTCATTCAACTCTTCTTTCGCCTTCTTCTTCGTTGCTTCATCAAGCGTACTTACAAATTTGATGTCATCTAACAAAAAAGAACAATGCAGTGGTAAAACAAAGCCACGTGACTACTGAGAATTCGACAACTATAAAAATATTCAAACGTAGGACTAATTTGGACCTACTCTTAGAAATTTGTTCTAATTCAAAGAAAATAGTTTTAGGAACTTGTAAAAGCATATGCATTTTACTGTATTTTTTCCACAACTGTTTGGAAAACATATGTCCGCCCATAAGGGTCTTCTGAATAACCTAGATTTCCTTTTTGCCTATAGAAAATTGGCCGGGTAACGTGTTATTATAAGTTAATGTACATGTTTTGCAGTGTTGTATCCTACGTCGTTTTAAATTGATTTTGTTTTATTTCGAGCTTACCCCGGTAAATGTGCAATTGGTAATCTTCGAGAGAAACGCTATTTAAGTATCTACATTGTTTTAGTTTGATTTTGTTTTATTTTGAGCTTAAAGACGTTCGCAACAAAAATAAAATAATTGGGTTAATTTCTCCTTTTGCTTCAATTTTTCTTTATTGTATATAGGTTACAATATACTAATTTCATCTCTAATGTCCATTCAAAATAAATATTTTTAATAGTAAAAGTTCATAAAGCGTATATAATAATCAAAAACACACTTATGCAATGTATTTCCAAACAAATTTAGTTTAGAAATGATACATTAAATATCTACATTCTATTAATACGTTGTTTATGTATGTTAAAACGAAACAAGAAAAAGGCTACACAGGTACCCTGTATGAAATCCCATATTTCCCAAACAAGTTCGGTGAGCCATTCTTTTTATTAATGTTTTGGTGTTAGTATACATTGAGGCATGTATGTGCAAAATTTTAAGAAAGTCTGTCGTTTGGAACAAAATATGCATGTGATAAAAATGAAGTTTCAGAAAGCATTATTAGTTCCCATTCGACACACTAAAACGTCCAGTCAAATTCATTATTTTAGCAGTAAATGCTGGTAAAACGTTTTAATTATCAACATACACGTGTATATTGCCAAACAAAGCATGTACAAACATATCAGTTGTAAGAACTATAACCTTGTTTGCCAAAAAATACTATCCTATATACTTAAAACATTGATAAAAATCCAAACTGAAAAAGGGGCTTCGACAGGTACCGTATTCAAAACCCAATATTTCCGGAACAAGGCCGGTGACCTCTATTTTTTAAGACTATTTTAGTTTCAGTATACAATGACGCATGTATGTAGGATCTTTCGTTAAGCCCAAAAGATATTCGTATATTTGATAAATTATTGATGTTTTCACAGGCAAATTTAATGCATAATTAACCTCGTTCAGAGTCCATTACAAGTCATTTGTTAAATGATAACTGTAGATAAAGCGCGTTTTATCATTAAATTGCACTTGTATATTACCAAACGAAACATTAAAAAAGATGCATTTAAAAATCTCCATCTTTGTTTGAATATAAACGCTTTATATTATTCAGCATTCTAAGTAACACAAACTGAAAAAAGGCTTCGACAGGTACCGTATTCAAAATTCAATATTTCCGGAAAAAGGCCGGTGACCCCTATTTTTAAGACTGTTTTAGTTTTAGGATACATTGATGCATGTTTGTGCCAATTTTTAAGAAAATCTGTCGTTGGAAAGAAAATGAACGAAATAGTTGCGAACGTCTTTAAATATGGGGTTGGTTATCTTCGAGAGAAACTATATTTAAAATCAAATAGGATATCCTGTCAGATGATCATTCAGTCATAGTGTGGTACGCATATGTGTACAAAAAATAACAGCTATAGGTTGAAATAACACATTCTCAAATGTGAAAATAAACGCATTGACTTATTATTTCATAATTACATCCTGTTTATTTGAACATCCATCATGACATTTGGTCATGTTTTAGTCAGCAAACCACAACCAATCAGTGCTTATAACGTTTAATTACGTATCGAGCGTATATATAATTTGGCCTTATCTACAATCCCGCTTATATTTCATTAAACAACAACCACACATTTATTTCTGAGAGTCAATGAACTTCAATGCTATTTAAAGCTGGCATACGTCTCTTACATCAAATGTTAAATAAATATTTGCTAAAATGTTTGTATTCGCTGATCATTATTTGTGTTAATTTATCTTGTTTGATCCTTTCTTTGCGACCCTTTTCTAATATATGCAATCAAACCAAAGACTTCAAGAATAGTAATTTACGTCCGAGCGTTAATTACGATTAACTATATGTTGCATTGTGTAAAATAGTTCTTTAAAATATGTGATGCCTGGTGTCTGTATCAATCTATGTATTCGTACAGATCGGTATGATTGGTACAAGAAATGTAACTTATATTTCTGGCAAACAGTACCAAATATCTGATCCGGAAAGTGGTAAAAATCGATAGCTAATAAGGGATCTCGTGTAAGAAAGTAAAATTATACATTAATAGGCTGACAGATATTTCAAAACGGTGTCTTAGAAAGCAATATCTCATTTTATTTGATATTAGTATATGATATATGAAACACCGGTAAAACGTTGGAAAAATATCGTTGGATGCATATATGTTTGCCCTGGTACTATAGCTTACCAATGTTCATATTGAGGCGTGCCGTGGGAAACCCGGGCTTAATGCGTGTGCGTAAAGTGTCGTCCCGGATTAGCATGTGCAGTCCGCACAGGCTAATCCGGGACAACACTTTACTCACATTCATTTAGCCCGGGTTTTTCCACGACACGCCTGACATTGACATTAAATTACAAGCCATTCTACCGTTTCAATTTATGGCACAATATCAAACGCAATCGTTAAACTCTTACTTTGATAATGCACTTTTTTACCAACTACTGTAAGCAGATTAAACACTCATTATAATTCTGATGTGCATAACTAAAAGAAACACACATATTTTGAAAAAACCGAGCTGGACTAAAGGATGCTTTTATGTTTCGGTAAGTGGAAATTTCTGCTATTTTAACGTTCTAAACATAATTATTCTTCACGCCTTAATATCATTAAGTTAAATATAACCTATATATATCATTTCTATTACTACGCGAGAGGTACATGAAATACTTGTATCTTGCAACTAAGCTGTGTAATCAGATAGTGCTGTCTGTAAACACTTCCTGTTTTATTTTAATGGACATAAACCATTTTATATCCTGGTACCAAGAACCGTACGTGTGAGTGGAAAGCGCGGATTTCATCAGCCAGTATGCAGTGATTCATCATACATTTATCGTACGATCGAGTTTTTGTCAACATTTTGTACTGATCATGTATGAGTTACATCATTAAGTAAATAATAGCTTATGAAATAAATACTGCATATTCAAAAAGTTTCGAATAGGTCAAATCCAATTGTAAGCATTTGTCATCAACAAATTAAGAAAGTTCTCTGTAAATGTATAAGCATATAAATTGGTAGATAACGTCCGATTGTCAACTAATTTTGATTCATCTTATGATCAGCAAATATAAGTTAGTGGCGAATGCGGTTGTTATAATTTTTGTGATGCTGGTGTTTGTGGTGTCTTTTGATTCGAATGATCTTGAAGTGGTGGTGATGGTCTGCTGTGGAGGTGGCTGTGGTGGTGGTGATGGGCTGTGGTGGTGGCTTTGGTGGTGGTGGTGATGGGCTGTGGTGGTGTATGTGGTGGTGGTGGCTGTGGTGGTGGTGGTGGGCTGTGGTGGTGGTGGTCGGCTGTGGAGGTGGTGGTGGTGGTGGTGATGGTCTGTGGTGGTAGTGGTGGTGGTGGTGATGGGCAGTGGTGGTGGTGGTGGTGGTGGAGGTGGTGGTGGTGATGGTCTGTGGTGGTAGTGGTGGTGGTGGTGGTGGTGGTGGTGGTGGTGGTGGTGGTAGTGGTGGTGGTAGTGGTGGTGATGGTCTGTGGTGGTGGTGGTGGTGGTGGTGGGCTGTGGTGGTGGTGGTGATGGGCAGTGGTGGTGGTGGTGGTGATGATGGGCTGTTGTGGTGGTGGCTGTGGTGGTGGTGGTGATGGTGGCTGTGGTGGTGGTGGTGGCTGTGGTGGTGGTGATGGTGGTGGTTGTGGTGGTGGTGGTGGCTGTGGTGGTGGTGGTGGTGGTGATGGGCTGTGGTGGTGGTGGTGGCTGTGGTGGTGGTGGTTGTGGTGTTGATGGGCTGTGATGGTGGTGGTGGTGGTGGGCTGTGGTGGTTGTGGTGGTGGTGATGAGCTGTGGTGGTGGTGGTGATGGGCTGTGGTGGTGGTGGTGGTGGTGGTGGGCTGTGGTGGTGGTGGTGGTGTTGATTGATGTGAGGGTAGCGTTTGACTTATAAAATAAATAATTAAGTAAATAATTGAATAAATAAATAAATAAATTCTTACCTGGTTCCTCTGCCATGTTGCACTTTTAAAAAGGACACGTCTTCTGGGAAACTCTGGGTCAACGTTATCAGCTGCACATAAATCTGAAACCGAAACGAGAATAGTAAAACGAAACCTGTACGGTTCTACGAAACAATAATCCTGAGTTTAGAATTAAAAATAACTCTACAGTATTAACATGTATTGACAACGTATCGGTTATGTGTTATATGTCTTGAACTTATGTAACCCTCAGAAGTTTTACTGGTGAATAACAGTCCACATTAAACTAACAATCTCACCCCTATGTTATATAGAAATCGACCGCGTAGAGTTCTATCTTTGCACTAGACCAGCGCACGAGATAGACAGACAGACCAGCGCACAAGAACTGTATTTTCCATACATGTTCATGATTTTCCCCCCAAAAATATAGATCCGGCTCAACCAAAATACGTATGTATGTAACATTCAAGATTCGTATCGTTCAGCTGTATATAAATAACAAAACCGAACTAATTAAATTTAGATCGCATGCTACATTCATGCATGGTTAATGAACGCTGACAGTATTATATAGTGAACCAACTTTCGTAAAGTACATGCCAAATTGTCACGGGCACGCACATCACTACATGTGGTTATTGTACATAGACCACGGCACTCGGCTAGTGGTCCATAGATAAAGAAGGAAAATAACTGAGAGCTATTCTGCAACAAATTATGGGCGGAGCGTAATGTTTTGAAAATAATTCCGGAAATTCGCAGAAATTGTTCCGTAAAATGCCCGTGCTTAAACGCGCGATAGTTAATTGTGACAAAAAAATCATCGCTGCATTATGTAGCGCAATAAAACCACACCTGTACTACATATGTTATACTTAAGTTCACAAAAACATTTACGCTTTGTTAATATGCTTGTAATTTGCATCATATTTTCTCTGTATAGTATCGATAAGTATGACGTCATTCGCTCAATGTTTATCAATAAAGCTGACGTCATTTTGAATTGTTATGATTTATTGACGTCACTGAAACGCACGTGTGAATGCACTTCTCAGAACATGGGCGGAGTATATATAAACATAGTTATCATTGATAACCTTTAAAACTACGAATTTTATATAAGATCGTGTTAGAATCGAAATAATTAACGGGTAACAGTTGATTATTGCGGTAATAACCAACGGTTTGTCGTTGCGATGCTTGTTATCAAATCACTCGGGCTACCGCCCTCGTGGTTTAATTCTTACGCATCGGAACTCCAAACAGTTGGTTATTACCGCAATAACCAACAGTTTCCCGTCAATTATTTCTTAAATCGTTCTACTTTGCAAAATCGACTAGTTAATAATGTGCATAAGACAAAGTTAAACAACAAACATAAAATTTTAGTCAAATCTATTCGATCGTTAAAAAATAATTTTCATTTTAACTTAGCAATAGTTTTTTGGGGGTTCAAAATATTTATACAGTACAGTAAAGTTCACTGTCCAATAATCATTCAGCCAAAAACAGTACATAGGTAAGCTGTGGTATGCGTGATGAAGAATGAACATAGACTTGATTTTCATTATAACCGGATATTTATTAAATAAATATCTCATTCAGCCTAAAAAAGCTAAACAGAAAAATTGAAAACAAGTAATAATTCACATAAACTGGCCTTCAACGATAATGGGTATATTACTTTATTTAAGCCACTGTCTACATGATTATATACATGTTTAGCATTATTCACCATACGAAAGCAAAGCAGGAACAAGATGAAATTACCGCAAAGAAAAATTACGGGGGCCCATTTATATCAACTGTGCACGGTACAACATAAGGCTAAGAAAAGTTTATGATTTGTTTCTCAGGCAGCGCCGCAACGTATTTTTATGGCTCTCTACGAATTTGATTTACTAGTAATGCCCCCCAAAAATGTATTAACTATTTTTTGACGATTGCGCCCGGGTTTTAAATGAGCAGTCCAGAAATATGTTAATTGAAAAAAAATTGCAGAAAGTAATTCCAATTGGCATGTTACCGAACAAAATACAAAATCTACACAATGAAATCTGTGAATTATTAACATTTTGGTAGTTTGCTATCGTCTATTTTCTGTATGCGATAACTGGTGATGACTCTGGAGTAAACCAGAATGTACATTATAGTATTCAAATCGTATAGTGCGAAATTATTAACCTGACACTCATGAATATTCCGTATGAAATCGGGATTTATTTATAGATATCACGACATGTATCGAGCGTAGTGTCATTCTTAATTAATATCGTACTGAATTAGATACCATTAAGCGCGAATTGTGATCAGATGCCGCGCTTGTTTTGAGTTCGAGTGTCGGCATCGACATTTTATTTTACACATTTTGTTGCGGGTAGGTACTCACGCTTTTCATGATTTATCCATTGAGTGTGTGATGCAATTTAAACAATGGAAAATGTACTATAAAAATAATTCAAACATAAACGTAATGCAATAAAATATTCTACAATTTAATAAATATCCCATGATCTGCATATTTTAAGAATAACATTATAACATTTTTAAAAATGTCGCAGTCAGACGGAATTGAAATCGGTTCGATGGCGTGCGGCGCTAGAACTTATACCACACGACCATTAAATATCACTCTCGCTTCCCCGTATTTAAATCTGTATCAACATAAATTCCTATAACAGAAACTCGTCCAAAACAACACAAACAACCGAACACACGATTTGTCACGAAGATTAATGAGTGTCAGGTTAATAATTTCGCACTATACCAAGCGCTTTTGAACAATGCCTTTCGTAAATAAGAAACATATTTCGGACAAATAAACACCATTCACGTTGATAATAACTTGTACTAAAATTACGATGTAGTGAATTAAATCCCGGTAGAGATTTCGGTATTGCCAGTAACTTTCTTCCTGTCTGATTTAATTATATAAATCGGATATACACACATTGTTAAATACTGCGTAAATTTTGAAGAAAGGTCATATTCGATTGGGAACCTTTATAAATATCGTCTATTTGTTGATTTAAACTTTTGTTTCGTAGATGCTTTTGCTTGTGTAATAGCATTCCAGATATTTTTAAGAAAATCTGTGTCAATATAAGTCCTATGGAAACAAACGAAAAAGCTAGCTGCATTGACAAGTGTTGATTTTTATTTCCAAAAACCATTGGTGATTTATTGCAAAAATAATTGCTATTTTTGACAGTTATAAAAAAATATGAATTACGAAAAGTTAAATTCTATAAATAGAAGTACTTTAATGCTGATGGTATATCAGTTTGAAGGCATTTATGTAAATTATGAACATTCAAACTGATTGCCTTTTTAAAACAGCTTGCATAAATGACCGTTTGTGATTAATAAATCTATATTTAGATTTTTATAAAAGGGGATGCTTAACGCCCTTGGGGCAACAGTTCAAAATGTGCCCCCTCTGCTTAAGGAAAACAATTTGACTGTTCACAAATGCCAATGAATTATCTTTATAACGTTATGACCGTTACGCATTTGTTTAATTGGAAAGCTTTGTAAAACATCAAATTAATAATTACCCAAACGAGTGATGACCAAACGTCGGCCGTGTTTGTCTTTCGCCCTAGGACACCAGTAGAATCTGAAAATGACATTGTTACTGTTTTGTAAATAATGTCGCAACACATTAGCCAATGCTTTCTTGCACAGTTGCTCTTCTGTATGTTGTTTCTTTTACCCTCAATAAAAAGTGATTTAAAGTCGCATTACGCTTAGCAAGTTATTTGTAAAGAACTTAATAACGAACGTTTACGTGTATGTCACCATGTATGAACATGGGTAATCAGGTTGTTAAGCATTTTCAAAGAATATGCTGGGTAACGAACGTTTCAATAACGCCTAGTTTAGGTGGCATGCGTTTTAGTAACGTTTCAAACAATTGAAGCATAAAGTAACTTTGAATACGTTGAATACGAGATAGTTTGAAACAGAGATATGAGAGAGAGAGAGAGAGACAGAGAGAGAGAGAGAGAGGGAGAGAGGGAGAGAGAGAGAGAGAGAGAGAGAGGGAGAGGGAGAGAGGGAGAGAGAGAGAGAGAGAGAGAGAGAGACTATATACGGGACTTTAGACTGAAAGCTGAGGCGGGCATATACGGGACTTTAGACTGAAAGCAATTCCCGACAGGCGCGAATTTGACGCGCCGAATGATTCCGGGTCCCGGGAAATAGACTGTTCGGATGTTAGATCCCGGTAATATTGGTCCCCGGCCATTTGATACACCAATTAAGCATCACCCATTGAGGGATTTAGACAAAAAAAGCTTGGCTCTAGGGTTGGGAATTAGATCCCCAAAATACAATTAGTCAAATTCCCCTGGGATTTCCCGCCGCCCTCCTCCCCCTGAGGGGGGGGGGGGGAATTGATAGGTGCATTGCACACGTTAAGATGTATACTTCGTAACGAACATTTACGTGTATGCAAACATGAAAGACTAACTGACTGCAAACTTGTATAATTGAGGCGTGTCGTGGGAAAACCGGGTTGAATGCACGTGCGTAAAGTGTCGTCCCGATTTAACCTTTGCAGTCCGCACAGGCTGATCCAGAACGACGCTTTATGCACATGCATTAAGCCCGATTTTCCAACGACACGCCTCAATTATGAAATTTTGCAGGTAGTTATTTGTAAAGAAACTTAATAACGAATGTTCCCGCGTGTTTAAACATGCAAGAAATTCTCAATCCCTAATTTACTAATCCATACAGTAATTAACAGGTTATTGCATGTTTACCTGTATGTTGAAATAAACTAACGTGTACGAGGGTTGTCCCGAAATTCCGTGACACATTCAATAAAATATACGGTTTTGACGTTTTAGTTCGTTGAACTATAAATGCATGTATATGCTGTTTTAATAGATTGAAAACTGTTTTCAAGAAGCAGATGATGTGCTTTATACGGATAAGTTCATACAGATTAATCCATCTTTATAACACATCTCAGATAGATTTCTGGTACCCTGTTTTTATGATTTCCACCAGAGTTTTATCAGTGGGGTCCACATTACGGAACCAAGCAGGGGATTTTGTCTTTGCTTCCAGTAATTCTATAACGTCTGCCGGGCACCAAGCTGACTGAACTTCCGGGTGCGTAGGTACCGTAGCAGAAACCCGAAATCTCAATATATATAGTTTGGCACTTAAGAAATCATTTTCGATATATCGTTGCTTATCGGCCAGTAAACAACGATTTGGCGTTCTGATGCTAGGAATTAAACCACGAGGGCGTTAGTTCGAGTAATTTAATAGCCACGTTTCAGAACGACAAAGAGTTGTTTATTTGTCGATAAACAACGATAATGCGAAAATTATTTCGATTCTAACATTATTTGACAAATAGTTTTTTGCAATTGTAATGATAACTGCGTTTTACTATGATGCTCTCAGAACCGGGACTACTTTTGCATTGTTTATTGGGTAGTTTATCAACGATAATTGTGTTCTTGTTTTGTAGAAAAATTAGCGAGTATCATGTTAGAATACATGTTTTACAATCTTATAGAATATAGAGAATGGCATTTTGCAACATAGTTGTCATTACATGGTGTTTTCAGCCATTTCTGTCATCGAACCCGAAGTCGCTGTACGGCTAACGCCCTATCCTTGTCGTTCAACTAATTTAAATCTTCTTTTGCCTTCTTGTTCGCTGCTTCATGAAGCTTACATTCAAATCAGACGTCGTCTAACGAAAAAAGAACAATGCACTGGCAAAATAATGCAAGATCTATGCTACCAATGTTTTCTTTTGCCAATATTTAACGGTAGGGCAAAGTTTAAGAGGTTTGTTCTAATTTCAAGGAAAATCTACGCGCTAGTTTTGAAAAAAAAAATGGGGGGGGGGGTGCAACACGTCCATTTGTGTACATTTCCCATAACTATTAGATTTGATATAGGCTCTATAATAATAATAATAATAATAATAATAATAATAATAATGACATCTTTATTTTCAGAAGGTAACATATTAAGACACATGTATCATTACAAACACTTTAGTAAAACACATTTAAACAATACACATCTTATTTACAATGTGGCCTTCTTTTATAACAACAATAATGTTAAACATAACATATATTTATAGTACATCAATTGTACAAACTCTTAATTAATATACACACCAGAAATTCTATAATAATAACACAATTTTAATAAAAACAAAGTATGATGGGGAATTAAAGTCAAAAGTAACTAACACATATGACAGCCATTCCAGAAATCATATATAAGGAGCCAATAAAAATTATATATGAAAAACAGATGATATGTAAGAAATTGTGTAATTGTTTTATTTTCGTTATTGCAATTAAAACAACAACAACAAGACTAGACGACCTGCATTTTGTTAAAGATATTGTCTGCATTTACTTTTGAAAGAATGAATAGTTGTTGCAGAGCGAATAGTATTTGGTAAATTGTTCCAGATAAGCCTGCTATAATTCGAGAATGAGAGTTTCATGTAGTTAGTTTTATATCTTTTGATTGCAATGTCGTTTTTTGATGAAGATCGCATTTAATGTTTTTCGTTGTTTGAGAAGGTTATGATATCGTTCATATAAACAGGGCAATGGTCATTCAAAGTTTTATAAATTAAAATGCAACTATGATATTTGACCCGACTTTCAAACGTTAACCATTTCATCTGATTAAATATCTCAACACTTCGTTCGTCTTGGTTTATGCAAGATTATTTTACCTGCTCGTTTGTGTACAGTTGTTATTTTTTGGATGTGTACCTGCTAGTATGCCCATACCGGGCAACAATAATCAAAGGATGACATGATATATGAATTGTAATATAAACATTTCATTTCATGACACGAAAAAAAATTAATTCGTTTAAGAAGAGATAGTTTGGAAATAGTTTTTCTGCATACCTTCGTTACCTGTGTATCCCAAGACAAATTCTGATCTATATAAATTCCTAATATTTTATGAGTTGTTACACTCTCTATTTTAGCATCATTTATTAACACACGTAGATCATCAATACATTTGAGTTTATTTTGTGAGCCGATTAACATGCATTTCGTTTTATTCGGATTTAATGAAATATTATTTTCAGAACACCATTTCATGACGTTTAAAACACTTCCTTGGAGTTTATTTTCATCAGAGGTATCTCCAAAAGAAAAAGTGTTGAATCATCTGCATATAAATGTACAGAAGAATTTTGGACATAACACAAATGTCATTAATGTATAAAATAAAGAGCAACGGACCCAGAATGGATCCCTGGGTTACTCCACATTTAAGGGTCTGTTTTGATGAACGAACGTTTCCAACCTTGATATATTGTTGTCTGTTTGTGAGATAAGGTTTGAAAATAGATAATGCATTATCCGAGAAATGATATAATTTAACCTTGTACTGTAAGATTTCATGATCGACTAAATCGAAGGCCTTCCTCAAATCAAGAAACATTGCCCAGCATGCTTTTCCATTATCTATTGCAGTAATCCAATCATCCCCTAGTCTGAGTAGTGAAGTTAAACATGATTTTTTCTGAAACCGGATTGAAATGTATGCAATATATTTGTGGTTTGAAAGTATGACCCAAGTTGATTAGCAACGTGTTTTTCATATATTTTGGATATGGTTGGGAGAATTGAAATAGGTCTCTAGTTATTAGGGTCGTTTCTATCTAAGTCTTTATATATTGGTATAACAAACGCTTCCTTTAAAGCAGTTGGAACTATTCCAGAAAATAGACTATTGTTTATAATAGCCGTAAGTGGTAGGACAATTTGATCTCCGCATAATTTAAGGATTTTAGGGCCTATACCATCTACACCTGTAGCTTTACAAATATCTAATTGTTGTATGTATTTGTTGACTTCCATTTGTGTAATGAATTCAACGTTAAATTGTGTGTGCCCTAATAGTTTATCTAGATATGATTTGAACGATTGAAAGTAGTTTTCATTTAAAGGTGATTTTGAGATAATATCTGAAACATTTATAAAATGAGCATTAAGTGCGTTTGCAATTAACATTTCGTCTGTTATTTGACCATCAGCTTCATTTAGATTTTTCGGTAAAGAAATTGTGTTATCAGTTCCATCATTGCTTATTTTTTTTTATATTTCTCCATAGGTATT
The DNA here is from genome assembly GCA_027627225.1 of Congeria kusceri. Taxonomy (NCBI): domain Eukaryota; kingdom Metazoa; phylum Mollusca; class Bivalvia; order Myida; family Dreissenidae; genus Congeria; species Congeria kusceri. Next base: position 25,328,675 of record CM051036.1, read on the forward strand.
TAATGTCTTTATTTTCTCGGATTGCTTTATTATAAAAATCTGTGTTTGTCCTTCTTATCAAAAACGTGACTTAATTTCTCATAATTGTATATTCCTTAAAATGTTTCTTTTTATCAATTGTTTCCCTTCTTTTTTTGTTTCTTTTATTTCAGTCGTGAACCATTCAGGTTGATTATTAAATGTTATTATTTTTTTCTTTTGTGGGTGCATGTTTATTTAGAACACAATTTATTGTGTCATAGGAAACAGAAAGGGATTGATTTGGATCAATTATCGTTTCAATATGACATAAATTTGATAACGAGAGATCCTTTATAAATGATGAATTATCAAATATATCGAAAGATCTATATGTCATATTTTCATGTACACTTTCTTTACCTTTCTTATTTTGTAAAACTCGTGTAAAGCAAACAGGAAAATGAGCGCTAACACTTAGATGGGTACACAAAAAATCTCCTATTTTATATATGTCACTTGTATAAATATGATCCATAATAGCAGATGACTTTTCGGTGAAACGTGTAGGGAATTTGACAAGTTGTATAAGGCCATATTTGAGAACAAGTTCATTCCACTTTTGCATCTTAAATTAATTAGCTTTAACCATATAGTCAATATTTAAATCTCCTGTGATATGATACTCTAGTGAAAAAGTTTCGACTTTATCAATTTGTTTAGAAAATAAGTCAATCCAGTCATTATTAGCATCGGCTGGACGGTATAGTAAAAAGGGTTGTGTGTTTGTATCACATATTTCTATCCACATAGCTTCCATAATATCACTTTCAATATCTTTCCGTCGCCTGTAAGGAATACTTTCGGCTAAATAAATTATTAGGCCGCCTCCATTTTTTGCTTTTCTATCCTTCCTTTCCAAATTAAATTTCACCTTATTTTTATAATGCTACATCTATAAAGTAATAACAAACACTACATGAGTTATAAAATATTAGTTAATTATTCTTAATGTTTTGGTAACAATGCGTACACACACATTTCGGATACAGGCATTTTCATATTGCAAATGAATGTTCATTTAGATTAAATATTGTTCAATATAGTGTGCATGTCAAATGTATTTTTAATTTAAATAAAACTTTTTCATTTTTTGTGGCGGATATGAATTAACAATTTCTATTTTAATAAATACCTTATTTTTAACGTATTATTTACAGTTGGTAAATTACAAATCGAAAATTTACCTTTGATTTTGAAGCTACGGGTAATGTTGATTAAACTGTGAACGCAAACGTAAAACCAACATTGAGGTCACTGTTAATCCTAATGACCCTTTTTGTGTATTGCAGGGCATCCTGACGTTCTATCAGGTCCATACATACTCCTGGAGGGGACATTGGGATGGATAGTCTCCTTTCCAGGTACTATGATGTTAAAGGGACCTGTTCACAAATTGATGAAATGACAATTTTTCAACTTGTTGTCACAGATTCCCAAAATAAAAGAATAGTGTATTGTAAAGGAGCGAAATAATACTACTGACGTAAAAATATACTGTACCTATCGTTTATTTAATGAGTAATTAGCGGATGAAATTGATAAAAACTATAAAGCGTTTGTAACGCTCATCGATGGAATAATTTGGACTGTTTCTTTTTTCGTTAACAGTTTTGACAACACGTGGATCACTAACAAAGTAAAAAATGCTTTAATGAATATGGAAATCGGAGTGGTTCATGCGTTTGCCTTTTGGTCCGGAGGTCTGAGGTTCGAGCCCTGGTGGGAGCAACTTTTTTTTTCTTTTATGTCTCTTTTAAAATCCTGTTCTTGTTATTTTACTTGAGCACTTTAGTTTCGATGCTTAAATTTGTCAACTTAATACATTTAATGGCATAATTCAAAAATACAAAAATCTGTGAACACGTTTCGTTAATGTACGGAAGATGGTACATTGCCGTCCAAAGCATTCTAAAATACGACAGAAATGGGTAATAATTAGTATTTAGAGTGAATGAGGCTGGCCTGGAAAACCCGGGCTTAATGCATGTGTGTAAAGTGTCGTGCCGGATCAGCTTGTGCAGTCCGCACAGGCTAATCCAGGATGACACTTTCCGCTTTTATGGTATTTTCTGTTTTAATGAAGTCTCTTCTAAGCATAAATCCACTGTAGGCGAGAAGTGTCGTGCTGGATTAGCCTGTACGGAATGCACAGGCTAATCTGGGACGACACTTTACGCACATGCATTAAGCCCGGGTTTCCCACGACACGCCTCGAATATTGTTGTGACTGTGTATCGGTATATAAAGTCACAATTATACCAAAATATATTTGGATATTTCGAAATAACACGATTTCAGGCTAACAATGTCCAGATATTTGACATATTTATTGTCATCTTTCTTCAGAAACACTACAGAGACTACGGACTGGACAAGCCTCTTGTCATCGGAGAGTTCCGCGAGTCGGAGGCCGCCGACTTGAAGATCACTGACCTCTACAACTACGCCTATTACTATGGTTACTCCGGCGCATGGGGCTGGATGGCCACGGACAACAACTGTTCATCATCATCAACGACTATTACAATAACGTCGTCATGTTAATGTTTCAAAGAAATTGTATTGATTAAAATCCAATTTTAATTATCAACTTATCAACTTATCAATCGGGTGGAGCGAGTATGCACTTCTTGTCAAGTAATAAAACTTCATTTGTACCATCTGACAAAGATCGTTTTCTCCAAATGCAGCGTTTACATGCACATACAACCAATATATGAGAACCATCAGTAATCGGTATTCAATGCTTGATAGAATGACGTCAAGTACTGCGATTTCCTACTCAAATAACGAGGAACAAGGTTCGCCACTGACACTGTCATTTGGGTTACAATAAATATAGTCATAACATCGCCCGACCTATAGGTATAGTTGGAGGTGTTAGTGATAAGCACACTGTTCATGTTACCAAATGTGCGATTTACTATTTTCCGTTATCGTTGAGTTTAATCAACCAGGTCAAGTCACAAGTCGTTGCCATTAGTAATGAAATTAATTGTATTCTGACACATGTGAAGTTGAATTTTATGTCTGGAATCTAAGAACAACATAATTTCATGTATGTACACGTGTGCTGTTTGTTCCTGTGACAAAATGTGAGGTCATTGTTGATATCCCAAATATCATATTTTGATGGTTAAGCGTGATATAGAAATGTTAAGCATATACAACAGCGTCACGACCAATCTCGATACCAAGGATTGAGCGTGAAACTATTGTATATGATAAAAAAATAATAAGTATATACAAATACGCTAAACGCTTTGATAATCAGTCTATATATGTCGCTTTCTTGTATATTCATATTATATCCATATGTATTTTCCAACAAATGAGACTGGACTTTAACGATCACAGTTTCATGCCTTTATTACATTTGGGCGAATAAATCTTTTCAAATCAAAATATAAAATACTATCGCTCGTAGATCTAGGCTATTGTAGTGACAGAAAACACTGTCGAACTCTTACGACTTTTAGCAAACGTGTACGTCGTATTGGATAACCCATCTTTATATTTACAAGAGATGTTTGTAAAACATGTATGCCCCCCGACTTGCAGCCTTTGTTCATCTCAAAAGTGTACTGTTTCTGAAAAAATCTAAGCTGACACATGTTAACCATTACCTTGAAAGGAGTTGTCTTCTCTGCAAGAGCATTCTTCCTATCAAATTTGACGACTCGACCCAAGTATTAATTAATTATCACTATGTAATAGGTTATCTACTCAAACTGACCATTGTACCTATATAGTTTGAGGACTATGTACCAATGGTTCATCTGTTATTAAGTGGAAATGTTGTTTTTTTACAAGCCCCCGTGACCTTGACCTTTGATCTCTTGATCTCAAAATCGAGTCTTTCTTCCCTCAAGACTAACCAGCATACTAATTTATATGATCCCAGGTTTAAGCGTTCTCTAGATATTGTGTGGAAACGGTCATGTTACAAGCCCCTGTGACCTTGACCTCTGACTGGTTGACCTCAAACTCGATAGGCTTCTTCCTTTGCTCTTCAGTAACAAGCATACTGACTTGGCTGATCGTAGGTCAAAGCGTTCTCTAGATATCCTGCGGAAACAAAATGGTCAACGAAGAAAACAGTTTTCATGTTACAAGCCCCTGTGACCTTGACCTTTGACCTGTTGACATCAAAATTGATATGCGTCTTCCTTTCCTCCCAAGTAACCAGCATACCAACTTGGATGATCGTAGGTCAAAGAGTATTCTACATATTATGCGGAAACGAAATGGTCTACAGAGGAAACAGTTTTCATGTTACAAGCCTCTGTCACCTTGGCCTTTGACCTGTTGGCCTCAAAATTTATGGGCGCCTTCCTTTCCTCCCAAGTAACCAGCATATCAACTTAAATGATCGTAGGTCAAAGCATTCTCTAGATATTGTGCGGAAACGAATTTCAAGTTACAAGCCGCTGTGACCTTGACCTGTGACCTGTTGACCTCAAAATCAATAGGCGTCTTCCTTTTTTCCAAAGTAACCAGCATACCAACTTAAATGATCGCAGGTCAACGCGTTGTCTAGATATTGTGCGGAAACGAAATGGTCTACGGACAGACCGACCATCCGACCGACCGACCGACCGACGGACAGGTGCAAAGCAATATACCCCCCACTTCTTCGAAGGGGGCATACTAATTATGTTGTGTTACAACAGCATACATATGCAGTAAACTACAGTGCGTTCGCTACGGTCACAGCCTATTCGGCAATCCACCAGTAACGGCGACCGTTTCCCCGGTAACGTACGAAGCATCCTCCGACAAAAGGAAGGACACGACACCTGCACACTCATGTGCTTCCGCAAACCTGTAGTAACAACATTATACATGTACATGTAAAGCGTTTCTCTTAAGTACATGCATTCGTATATAATCAAATCACGCGTTCATGTATTTAAAAATTATATATTCAATCAAATACTATTGATGTTCACCGTTAACATGTGCACTCGTACATTTTAAGTAGTAGTCTCTTTACCCTTTTAGTTATTTTACGTTAATGAAATCTACAAATATAAAAGGGTTTGTCACTGGTGAAACGGAAACTGTTGTTCATTCAATCGATGATATATAGTCTTTGATACAGGTTTGACAAGTAGCATGAGCAGCAATAGGTTTTTCATTGGAAAACAGGGGAAACCATTAATTGTGTATACACGGGGCATGCGACCATAACATTGTCCGTGTACTTTTTTTATACAAGGCATTCTGGAATTAAACTTCTAAATTGGTTTATTGTGAACGTAACTAATAACGGTTAATATGAGAACAGACTTTACTCCTGTAAAGAGAGTAAATACACTGTTTTGTATCAGTAATTTTATACTGGTAAGGTCACGTTTCCATACGTAGAACTATTGGTATTAAATGTACGTGTATTTACTACTATCGGAACTATTGGACCATCTACCGCCGCGTAGGTACGAGAAGATAAAACAATATGTATTTGATGCGTCTACTGACAGAGGTCTTGGAATGGGTTTTAAACGTGAATAGAAGTTCCACTGTCGGATGTTAGTCTATATAGTGTATTGACGCGCGTTTAGAATTTACTCTGAGTTTGGCTAAATAAGTATGAAACAATAATTTGAGGCGTGTCGTGGGAAACCCGCACAGGCTGATCCGGGACGACACTTCCAGCCTATAGTGGATTTAAGTTTAAGATACTACCCTGAAACAGAAAATACCATAAAAGCGGCAAGTGTCGTCCTGGATTAGCCTGTGCAGACTCTTTACTCACATACATTAAGCCCGGGTTTCCCACGACACGCCTCATTTATTTTAAGATATTTCAAATGTTTACCGTCGCAATGGTACAGTTTCTAGAAACGTTTCAGATGCCTCGCTTTTCCACAACTGCCAATAAAAACATAAATCAAACAATTATACACGTGTACACTATTCCCAAGTATCATGATTATTTGATATTATTGGAACCATGCAAGAAATGCTTAAACAGAAAAAATACTGCGCATTTATATTAAATGGCATTTTGTTGTATATATTTATACTGTACAAGTAAAAACATATACAAACCTTTAATCCTTAAACTGAACATTCTGAAAACTTACATTTTCGCTAAAGCGCGTCTTGATGACTCCCGGTGCAATTCCATTTACCCGGATATTCAAACTCGTGAGTTGGGGCACAAGGGCTTTCACCATGCCCAGCAATGCAGTCTTGCTTATGGAGTAGGCACCGATGAACTGATCGCAGAAAATGACATGTTCGTATCATATGTGTTTAAAATTTGAAACAGGTTTAATATTAAATATCAAAAATGTACGGTTCCTTAATGTGCAGTCACTTGAGCGTATACACATACCCGTGCACGTAAGATTTATTAATTACCTTAATGAGGCGTGTCGTGGGAAAACCGGGCCTAATGCATGTGCGTAAAGTGTCGTCCCGGATCAGCCTGCGCAGTCCGCACAGGCTAATCCGGGACGGCACTTTCCGTCTACAGTGGATTTATTATAAGAAGAGATTTCTTTGAAACAAGACACTTTACGCACATGCATTAAGCCCGGTGTACCCACGACACGCCTCCTTTATTTTTTAGGACTAACTCACTATAATAAAAAGAACAAATTAAATTTGGTAACAAAAAGCGGGCAAGATATTTGTCTAGATCCAATGTCATTTTAAGCTGTTTAATACAATTGTTGATTACGGAACAATAAAATATGGAATTGCTTTACCGTAAATATTTGAAATGTCAATAAGTAACTTAGGATAATCCGAATAGATGTTCATTTTATACGAAACGCATACCTCGGATGGGGCGTAACCACCCTGTGACGATACAATTACTATGGAGCCGCCACTGAAATTTAAAAACAAAGGGCTATGTTTTACATTAAATTTAATTTCGCGTATAGATAAAGTTGCTGTTGCTTAATAATTTAATGCAGCTAATTAACATTTACATGTTGTCAATATTTAATAAAGGCTGCGTCTTCGCAAACTTCCTTTAACATAGTTTACAGTTTATTGAGTAATACACTGGGCAATATGCCCATGAGTATACAAATGAAGGTATAATAATATGCATAAAAACAAAGTCAAAGGTCACCAATAACATCCATACTGAATGTCAATGTTTACATATATAAACATTTATCACACAAATATCGAAATTATTCAGCAATAGATAATAAGCGAGAGGTGGTATATATATTGTATAATCAACATCATACATTAGTCATAATACGTATAGAAAGAATTTCTAATTTGCAAAGCTTTATAAAAATAAACATTGCCAATTTTTTATTAACACTGCTATTTTGAGAGGTAAGTAATTCTATAAATTTGATCATATATGGTCTAAGCTAATAAAATGGGCTTATGTAAATCTTTCTAACATCATGATACAATGTACATTCAAGGATAAAATGGTATTCATCTTCAAGAACATTGCATAAGTAACATTTTCTTTCTTCATAAGGTATAGCTGTTGGTTTATGCCATCTACCACTTTCAACTTTAAGTCTATGTGCAGATACTCTTAATCTCTTAATCTGGAGAGGGCCATTCTATACTTGGAAATATTTACATCATTTAAATAGGGTTGAAATTTAAAACATAAGTAATCATTCAAATTATTACATTGTCAAGCTTATCCAACTTGCCCGCGCTTTTCCATGTGAGGTACTGCCTCTTTCACGTGGTCAAATGTCAATCGCGTCGTGCTTATCCAACTTACCCGCGCTTTTCCATGTAAAGTACCACATCTTTCACGAGGACGGAAGTCAAACTTGTCGTGCTTGCCCGCGCATTTCAATGTTAAGTACCACATCTTTCACGACGACGCAGGTCAATCGCGTCGTGCTTATCCAACTTACCCGCGCTTTGCCATGTAAGGTACCACATCTTTCACGAGGACGGAAGTCAATCTCGTCGTGCTTACTCGCGCTTTTCCAAGTAAGGTACCACATTTTTCACGAGGAAGAAGGGCAATCGCGTCGTGCGTAACCAACTTACCTGCGCTTTTCCATGTAAGGCATCATATCTTTCACGAAGACGGAGGTCAATCGCGTTGTGCTTATCCAACTTTCCCGCGCTTTTCCATGTATGGTACCTCATCTTTCATAAGGACGAATGTCAATCGCGTCGTGCTTATCCAACATACCCGCGCTTTTCCATGTAAGGTACCTCATCTTACATAAGGACGAATGTCAATCGCGTCGTGCTTAACCCACTTACCCGCGCTTTGCCATGTATGGTACCACCTGTTTCACGAGGAAGAAGGTCGACTTGACATTCACATCAAATATCTTGTCCCAAGCCTCCTCTGTAGACTGAAAGGGACATTTTTCTCTAAAATCATAAAATAATTACAAAATATGTAATATAGGTAGCACCTATTATTTAAAAAATTGTGAGAGTGTATTAAAAGTCAAGATTATACAAATTTACGTTATAACTATTATAAAGTACAAAACTGTTGGTATTGACTGAAAACAAAATATAACGAAACGTTCAAAAAGCGAACCTTACTTGTAAAATGCGTTGACCTTTAACATAGAATTAATTTTGAAGGAACATTTCTATTGAAACTACCCTGCGTTAATGTAAGTCGAACAGGTATGCGTGTTGAAGCTGCATTGTTAAAAACGCAGTATTTCACAATATGTTGAAGGTAACGATTTCATTTGAGTAAAAAATAATAGCTGACATGACAATTATTAAAGGGACATGTTCACAGATTGTATTATTGTATAGCAATTTCATACAACGTCTTAAAAATAAGCCTCCAACCAATCACTAGTTTCGCATTACAAACGCCTTAAAATTGTATCCACTTCGATTAGTGATCATTTAAAATAATGTAACATTAATTTCTGCATCGATTCTTCATACCGTATAAAATATATACTATTTGTTGCTTTTTCGAATCACAGAAACTATCAAAAATTGTGAGCAAGAACAACACCGTTTTTATGAAAACATATTACTGTATACCTACGTCTAAGATTGGACCAAATATTGGATTAACAGCTGCATTTGATACCAATAAATCGATGCCTCCAAACTCGTGCAATGTCTGTAAATACAAACACACACACACGTACTTACAGTGTAACGTCAATTTTAAATTAGCATAGTTATAGCAATTGTCTATAATTTAAGAATCGTTTGTGTTTAACACTGAGCACTTATAACCCGACATAACACAATCCTTGATATCAAATTTACACAACAATTGCATTAATGTCATAAGCGTTTGCCTGTAATCTATTATTTTATTTATTTCTCAATTTATGATGAAACAAAAGAAATTAAAAGAACTAGTCGAAAATAAAAAATTCTCAAAATGCCGCCATCAGATCTGATGGAATTAAAGAAGGCACGTGACCATAAATAGAGGAATAGTTATCAATATTTCATTGAGCGATGGAAGTATATATATAGACAGAATATATAAATAATCAATTTTGCTTAGATGAATGTTCAAACGCTCAACAACTGATAAAAATCGGTCATGCTTATCATCGCAGCATTATGCGAATTTCAATGTTCTATTGTTTGCTTTTATTCGTTTGCTTTGTCGAAAATGGTGTATGAAATGCATTAACATTTATTTTACAGGCGGATTATTAGAAAGTTGAATTAATCGTTGTACGAGTTTGGTAACATTTTCTTGAAAATTAACCATTTTATCACGATTTAGTGTAAGTGTTTATCACGATTAAGTGTAAGTGTTGGGTAGGAGTGCTGTTCAGTGTATAACCTGTGATGCAGTTAATCTTACGCATTGTTTCATGTAGAACAAGATATATATATATTAAAATTAAATTAAAATTAAAGCACCTTTGCAATCATTTGCGACCTGTGTTCTTTATTTGCCACGTGGCAAACAATGCCTGACACGTTGTAACCTTTTAGTTTCAGCGCGTCCACTGCCTTGTCCACATTGTGCTGCTTCCGACTACTGATCATCACAGACGCTCCTTCCGAGACCAGTCGCTCCGCTATGGCGAAGCCAATCCTTAAAAAGAAAAGAAACAGTTTATGGATAATTATAAAAATACATGTAATACGAATGATAACCACATTTCAAATTGAACACGTTTCCAACCAATCATCCACTAGAATACCGCACAGAATTGTGAGAAGTTGTCGCACGTATACAGAGCAACAGATAAGGCGCGTATTTGCGTAAATACGCAATTTTGAAATCCCTTTTACGCAATTAATTTTATCTTTGATGAGTACCAAAACTCAATTAAAATACCCAATACGAAATAAACGGCAAACTCAGAGCGTAAAGAAATTGACATGGATACGAGATGACCGAAAGATGTGTACGAAACAGCCGAAAATGAATGGTTACAAAATTGTTATGACGGTATGACGAAATGACAGACACCCGTATAATGCAAATCAGTTTGATTGCATGTTGTTTTACACGTAAACCACAACTGCCCAACGAGATTCATCAAGTAACTCCGTCAGACAGTGTTTTATGACGTCATTATGCAACTGTCGATTTCTTTGTTTATGTTCAATGATTTTGGAATGCTTTGATTATTCCGGGAAGGGGCAGGCAAAACAAATCGAAATTGTAAAAAAAATAAAATGGTTACCGACGCGGTTATTTCTGCCTTTGACTCAGAATTGACTCAGAATTATCCTAGTGCAACGGAATTTTTCTATGTAACCTACATTCGACGATATCATATATTTTGTTATTTTAATATGTGAAATTAAATAAGATTTTCAGTTAAATAGTTGAGAAAACATTGAAATGTACACTGTTAAATTGCATCTATACATTGACATTAGATCATCTTAAAAGCTACATCGCTGAATTAAGGTTACATCGAACTTGGGACATATCATGGGTAAACGAATAATGGAGTGTTTCTGAACTCATTTAGACCGCTTTTAATGAAAACTTTCAACAAGTTGAAAGGCCAAAATACACAGAGGCAAAAATTGACAAGAATTAAACTATCCATGTAAAGTTTTGTGGCAATGTTTTATACTGTGTCAGTCTTTGCCTTGAAAACTGCATTATTTACCAAACAAAGTTTGAATTATCTTGAGAATTTGTCTGGAGTTAAGTTACTTATGTGTTGAGAACAATAATATAGATTTAGTGTTGTGAACAGAAAAAAAAGTTATGTTTGTGCTAAATAACAGAAAAAACTCACACCTTTTGCGTTTTGTGTTGTTTTTTACTAGATTCGGAGATTCTAGATTCTTTGTCTAATACTCAATTCTAATGGGGTAACATAATTTCAAGTACTCAAATACATGTTTCAGTACTCAATTATTAAAAATATGATGGGGTAATACCCAATTCTTATATGTTGCTCTGCCGTATACGGTAAAATGTGTTGGTCATAACTCAACTTGCCTCATGTCCGCCTTTGGGGTAACAAATAAATGGCAATACAGTTTCTGAATGGCATTCGTATATATATGCAGAAATAGTAGAGAGAGATCCATGTACCTATAATTGTACAAAGCAATGTACATATACTAATATTAACTAACACGTTGCACTCATTTTATTTTATTTAATTAGCTTCAGTTAGAAATTGTTCTTTTTCTAATGTGGTTCAAACTACATCACTGGTCAGTTCATATTTCATAACATTTATGGAAGATATTTATATGCATACGATATTAGCATACAGTATTATATATCCCTTTAAAATGGTATATTGTAGATAGCACACTGTTCATAGCGTGTTCTTAATTGATCTAGTTAATGCCTGTTGACTGAACTTGTAGGCCTAGCCGATTGAGTCATTAAGCGTGTGTGGCAGTTAAAGTAAATGCAAGGTTTATCTTAACGAAACATTCACATATTATCTACATAATGTATCCGTAATAATTGTTACATTGACCGAATTTGTGTCTGTATATACATATTCTTAGTTACATAAAATTTAAAAATCGAAAACAAAAAATACTCGTTTAATAATGTGTGTATAAGCCTACCCATCGGACGAGGCGGTTACGATGGCAACCTTTCCTCTGAACTTGCCCATGTTAATCCAAGTACATTCGTTAACTGTTGACGTTTCAGTTATAACGAACCGTTGAAAATCGTTGCAGTTCGTAATCTAGCACGGTGACACTATTCAGACTATGACCCTATCTGTCCATGGAGTGGAGGTTTCGATACCCGTTAGCTCTCTACCTATGCCGTTTAATATCACTATCTATATTATGATACTTATGTAAAATTGTATTTGCATTATATACAGTGAGAATTTGATTGAATGCTTAATAAAGATATACTTTTGCATTGAAGAACAAGCACCTCGATTTATTTGACCAAATGTAATTAACTTAAGAATAGTACATTTCAACGTTAAATAGGTCTCTCATTTTGCAAATGATAATCTGTTTGATTTTGTAAAATGGCGTACATTATTAACGGTGAGCTGTACTATGCTTAAGTTAATAAACATTTCGTTCTTGCTCTTCTTGCTTAATTTTAATGCATTTATACGGGGTTTACACTAAAATACTATAGAAAAAAGACATGTATACCATGTATATTCATTAATGCACAGCAGTCATGTTTATCTAAAATACTAACACGACACGCGGCTAGTTTCCCATAAAAAAAGAGAAGAAAATCAAGTATAGATTATTCTGAACAAATTATGGGCGGAGCATAATATTTTGAAAATAGTTCCGGATGTTCGCGGAAATAGTTCAGTAAAAATGCATGTGCTTAAACGCGCGATAGCAAAATCGTGATAAACAACTCGTGCAATAAAACCCACATCTTTTTGAGATATTTTATAATTATTTTTACAACAAATGTTGACGTTTTGTTAATATTCTTGTCAGATTGCGCTTGTTCGCGGCATGTAAACACTGGCTCCACCCATTTTTGGAAGCTGCATTGGCTCATTTTCCATTCACCTCCAATAACAGGTTGAGGCAGTGTTTACCCGCCGTGTTGCTTTTTTTAACATGATATTTTTACAGTATTATCAATCAAGATGAAGTCACATTTATTCTCTGATTTTTATAAATGAAGCTGACGTCATTCGCCCAATGTTTATCAATGAAGCTGATTTTGAATTGCTTTGAAAGGCGCGTGTGAATGTACGTTGTGGGACGATGGGCGGAGTATAGATAAATATAGTTCTCATTCATGACCTTATTATATAGACTAAAAACGTGTTAGAATCTAAGTACATTTTCCATGATAATTTGTTGTCGAATACCTCACGGTAAGGAGAATAGATGCGTGTTATATCAAAGCACTCCTGCTTCGCACTCGTGATTTATTTCCTCCTTACCTCAATTAGGTGGCATAATACAAGATAGCCAAGATTGCACGTTCAAGAATACTCGCAATTTACCTAAAGTGCATTTAACACTATATATATACTGTATCCAGTTTATAGATCTGCATATCAATGTTGTGTTTTAAAGTCGCATAGCGACGGTATTTCTTATAAATCTGACCACGTTAGCTAAAGTATGTTGACAGTTATGATAAATAATATGTAGTTATTAATCGAAGTGTCATTGTCAATCTGTGAATGTGGGTGATAATTTCAGGACACTGTGTCCCTATTTAAAAATTAGCCTTAATACATATTTAACTACATGCTTCACAATCACATAATATTTGGGTGTTTTCCAATAGCATAACAAATAGCAGTTTAAATGGTGATCATAAATCTTTTCATTTTTGCAGTTTGCTTAATTATTAATTTATTGTGTCATTTTATTTTTTATAAAAGATGTCGAAATTACTCGCCAAGGACCATCCAGACGCTCGCTTGTGATAAATAGGAGAATAGACCCACGGATGGACAAACCGAGAATCAAGCCACCACTTTGTTTGATAATGAATAACAAATTTCAGGTGTTTGTGTGATGTTATTGATAATGATTGTGTGATCATAAATAAATTGTTTGAATTGATGTTTTTGATATATATAAATATGGTATTGATTTGAGCATGATCTTATAATTTGGTAATTGTAATGATAGTATTACTAAACAAAGACAAATTAACTATTTTCTCACTGCTTAATGAGGAATAGGGTTAATAAAATTAATTACACATATTAAAAGTGTCTACTTTTTATTGCTTTTCAAGAAAAGAAAATATAAACACAATGTCATGCAGTCTAAAGTGATCAACTATTTTATTAAGAAACCCTACATATTAAAAGAAATATACAGGTTGATAACAATAAAAAAATTAATCCATCAAATACATGGCATCTTTCTTTGTACTCTACATTCTTGAGGTTTGGGGGTTACTGAATCTAAAATTGTGTTAATAACATAATACACATTAAAATGTTTGTTTGTTTGTTTGGATTTTTCGCTGTATTCAACAGTATTTCAGTCATATAACGGCGGTCAGTTAACCTACTCACACTTTTCCTGGGTAAGCAGGTTTACCAGTACTAAGTGCACATACTTATGCCAGTAACTGACAACTGGCAGTCTTGAATCAGTGGTAGGGGGAGAATGGCCGTAGAAATAACTTAACGGCCAAGTTATGTGGCCGGGCTGGGAATCGAACCCGCGATCCTCTGATTTGTAGTCCAGCGCTCTACCAACTGAGCTAGCTGGCCCGGCCACATTAAAATAAATAATACCAATATTTCATTGTTTACTTTAGGTATTACTTTGTATACAATATTATTAATATAATACACATTAAAATAATTAATACAAATAATTAGAGAAATCTTAAATTTATAGATACTGTACATAACAACATTGGAGATCTGAAAGTTAAACAAAATAAAATATTCCAAAATGCTTAATAAATTTAATTACAGCAAGACGTAATCATTAAAGTTTAATGGTGGCCAACACCGAAAACATAAAAGCTGCAACATGTGTACACGTTTCGCCACAACCTTGCAGTCGCAGTAGATGGCATAGAATATGCCCATCTTCTCTGCGATGATCCCGGGGTTTAGGGCTTTTTCAGGCTATGAGTTGATCACCTTAAATAAAATAACAATATTACATGTACATTTTAAATACATAGTTTTAGCATTTTGTACTATAATTTATAGACCTCATTGACCATGTCCCTTATTGTACTAAATCAAGCATGAAAGGAGTGACTTACTGACTGCCAACAGGTGCATGTAATTCACATACACTTTACAAATGTTACATAAAGTAACATATCATTGTCAAAAACACCGGTTTGAAATTTAAGTACCAACTACCAATAAATTACAAAACAGATATTTCATAGGCACACACTTACTGTTTCCCTATTAAATGAGGCTAATCACATGTTTCTTGTCAATAACAACTAAACGCCTATGTCCACATTCAACGTTATTCACAGCATCAAAACTTGTATAGTTTTTCTGATCGCCGTGTGTATACACAGTCAGAATATGAACACACTTTTATGATATCTATCGGTTATTTTTAGTAATTTTACGCTTCAGAAAACATTAGCATTTTTCTTGTTGAGTCATATAATTATATTTAGATAGTCTGGGGAATACCTCCAATATGGCCGCAACTGGTGTTTCGGTAAAATTATACCTCGTCGTGAAAACGGTCTATTCCCGAATATATTTTCTAGTAGCAGTAATATATTGATGAAATTGTCAAGAAAAAAATATATACAACGCCAACAAATTTTTGTTTCGATAAACAGTTCCAGCCATATGGAAGAAACTTCCTCAGCTGCCAAAATTAACTGTAGCTTCACTCTTCAGCTGCGGACCCGCCTATGGCCTACGTAATCCGCTAAGATTTATGACCGTGTCATAAAGATGGTTATCTGATTCCCCCCATCCGTTATCAGTGACTATCTGGGCAGTCGGAGAGGGATTACATCGCATTATGATAATTTTCATAAAACAGCAAATTTACATCTTATTTAAATCCAGAAAGTTTTCTTTGTTTGCTAGCCATAATTAAGGTAAGTTTAGACGGGTACATTATATTTTTAAAGAAATCAGTATGTATTTAAATATGTTTGCTCTTCACGATAAGAGGAAAATAAATAAAGTATCTCTTTATATAAAAGAAGCTAATTCAGAATTGATACGGGATCATTGCAGAAATAGAAATATACACTACTGAAAATCCAAAATATGGTGAGTAGGTGTGAAAAAATACATACAAGACATCTAAATTTACATCAGACTGTCAATTATGGCTTGCAAAAAAGTGTTCAAACATAATCTGTTTATTGAGGTTATTAAAGGCGAAGTATACTACATGTTGTATCATGTGTGAATTCATAGTTAGAGACCGTCAATTCATTATTACCCAGCATGCTTTAAATCAGAACAGTCGTCCTCTAGAATCCGCGGAATAAAGATGCACGAAACCCGCTATGTGTGTTGTGTTCAATAAAACCCGCCTCAAAGACACAAAGACATAACACAAGTCTGCAAGGAATCGAATGGAAATAGGTTTGAAATTGACTATCAAATTGGGTTTTATTATCGTGGTAATTTCTATATTATTTAATTATGTTTATTAAAGGGACAGTACCTTTTAACTCATAATTAAAGAAATAATTACACCTTAATCAGCTGCCTTAAATCAGCTTGCTACCCGACGGCAAGTATTCACCTACATTTAACTACATTTATGATTATAACTTACAGTCAACTTTTATTTGTTTCTAAAATTATATGCCATCTCGCATAGTATACCTAAAGTAATGTCTAACGTGTGGTTTATTTGAAAATGACACGGTCCTCCAGATGTCACAGACTCATGCGACAGTATTGGTTCTCAGTTTGAAATAGTTGGTCGCATAGAAAACTAAATGTGAAAACGCCATATGTTAAATATTATAGCATTTGTCAAAATTCAAATTAAGGTGTACACAAATACACTCATGTTAAAGCTAATAGCCACGAATTATCATTACCCATTTCAGCTTTTGAGTTATTTCTACATTCTACACATATATATTTCTTGTCACCCGTTCAGTTCATTTACTTACTTAACATAAATCGTTCAAATTACCCCATAACTCCACAGCGCCTAGTATACGGTAATGAGATTGTTATAAGTTTTATTGCCTGGCGAACTCTGAGGGTGATCCAGTACCGGACTCATTTTGTCGAACTTTTGACAAAACTCATTTTTAACCTTAAAAAAAGGACCAAGATGCTGATAATTTAAATTAATAAAATGTACATAAGTGCAACGTCTAATTCACAAGCTTTTCAATCGTATTTGCAAAAATGTTGTGTGATTATATTATCTAATTCTTTTAAAGACTAAAACATGGCCATTCGTGCGTTTTCGCGAAATTTTACATTGAACAAAGCTGGAAAACAGTGATGGTCAAAACCTTGAAAAAAGACCAAGATCCTCTAATCGAAATTCAAATAAAAGTTTTTCCGAAATCATTTGCACAAATCCGGAGAAATTATTAATTAAACCGAGATTAGCAGTTAAGTAAAAACCTCCCTATATGTTCTGTATAAGCCGCCGAGCGCCTATCGATTTCTGCCTGAGGAAGTTTCTTCGAACTCACGCCTACAAAATCGCGCACTTCAACGGAAACTTTCCGACGCTAGGCTACATTAATCAATCGTGCGCATGCGCGTAGCAATACTTCATGCATATGTCATTCATATCGATTTTACTTCTACTATTAATTACTAATTTTCGCCCGCGAAAAGTGTCACAGTGACAACTTTTTAACAATTATAAAAAAAAAACGTTTGTTTATAAAAACGAGACTTATGCGTGAAGCAATAGTTTAATGAATACTTCATAAAATATAATCATATTATTAAAAATACGGTACCGTATTAGGCGTCGATACGCCCCTTTAATATGGAAAATGCTTAATTCATATGAAATAGAAAGAAAATATATAATATGATTCAAATGGTATGCAAGCCTCTTTAAATGTAGGGTTTGGATGTAGAAGTGGCATATTTATTTAATCGGAAGCATTTCAACATGTCGTCCATATTACCCGTTTGGTCAACTTTGCATCAAAATGTGTGCATGCGAGTGAAACTCTATTTTGATCTCATGCATCGCCATTGAAAGTAACATGTGCGTAATAAATAGCTAATAGTGACTTCAGAAAGAATAATCTTTAAAATCATTATAAATATCTGCTTAAAAAAATACAACACATAGGCCTCATTTAGTTATATTAGTAATTGCGTAATAAGAATATGCGTAGTCAGTGCTTTGATTACAGCCATATTCGCCTGCCAACGCTAATGTAAACGAATCGATGATTGGCCAATATTTTGGCTTTTGACCAATCACAGCTAAAAATTCATATGCATTTAGGGAATGTATTGCAAATGGTGGATACTGTAAACAAAAATAGGTTGTCTAACAACTCACAAGTGAAACACTTTCAAGTTTGTACAAAAATTCACGAAGATTCACATGTTCGGGTTTACACATCAATATATGAAATCTAAGTAAAAATGACATATCTGGATATGGACTATGGACGTATTGATTATGATTGAATTTTAGACTAAGTTAGCCGCTTTTCCTGTATATTCGGCCACTTAAGAGCCAAACTGCTTGTATACCCTAAATGAACACAGTTTTAACACCGGTGAGACTTTAACCTTTAACTTTAAGGTCTCTCCTACCAAATGAAGACCAGATAATGTAGAGATCAGCCATTCAGTTAGTTACTGACCAATTCTAGGAAGGTACCCAAGCAACCATGAATTCGTCAGATGTTTCCTATCATTTGGTTCAGTCTTCATTTTGATAAGAAAACGCTAAAGTTTTGTTACAATTTTGATACAGTTAATTATAAGCATTCTCTATTAGACTAACACACACTAGCATACAGTTTGAAAATGAATGTTTACAAAATTCTTGGCTTATGCACAAAGTGTGTAGCAATTTGGGGGAATTTCTTTTAAAAATCTTAATTTTATCAGACAAAATCCAAAATTCGCAATTTTTTAAGCCCCAAACAATATTTATGTGATAGAATGGTCTTAATACAGGTAACTAACACAAATTTAATAAGAAATAATAGTTAATTTCCATTATCTGGGGGTGGCCGAATCTATAAGAATGGCTGAATCTATAGGAAAGATGAATCTGTTCGTATTCTAACTTTCTAGCCATAAGGTCTTTCAAAACTTCTCGTTTCATTAACATGCTTATCAAAAATATGGTAAACAAATACTGTTACTTATTATATAGGCAGAATTGCATTATTGTTGCCCAAACAGCCACATACTTTTATGACATATTACATGTTCATCAGTTATTAATAATAATAGCCACTAGCTTTTCTTATGGTTTCGGCCACATTATATAAACATTGCGACAAATATCAGATTTCAAAGACATACTCTGTTTACTGTAAAATATTGGAACCCACTTATCTTATTATGACAGGGAGTATCTGGACAAAATACCCTGCAGACACAATACCTCCCGCTGCATTTTACATACCCTGACAAAATCTCTCTCATTGTTTTACAACCAGGACATATTCCCTGCCATTGGTGTTATTACATAAGGTAATAAATTAATGTAATGCTACTTAAATAAGCAGTTTGTTGTTTTTAATATACTAGTAGGTATTAAGACAGACACAAACCATAAAATGTTCATGTTAATGTAACTGTAATATGCAATTAATTTTTCATGAGAATGGATATTGTTATTATCATTAATTCTTTTATATGATTTAAATAAACAATTGTTATAAGACTACAAAATCTCAGTGTTTTCTGTGTGTGTGTGATTTTGTTTGGATTGTTCAGTTAGCGGGAGCGATTATGTCTGGATATGCAAAAATGAGCAGGGGGGATTTTTGTCCAGGGGGATTGTGTCCAGGATTCAATGACTGAGACTATTTACTATCCTTGTACTTGGCCCTGAATGACCCACCATTACTCCTAATGCTTATTTTTTGAAACACTAATACAAAAAGTTAATGGCTGTTATGTTTTTGTTTTGATTGTAGTCATGTTTAGTGTCAAGGCTTTGTCCAAAAGCCATGTCTTACAAGATTTCAGTATTGTATTTGAGAAAAAAAGTGTATCAAGTAAGCGATGAAGTTTAGCTTTTAGAAAACATCATTACATGTATTGTGTAGTCTTTCAACTTATGTGAAAGAAGCTTGAAAGGTTCAGTGTCATAATTTATACAATGGGTACAAGTGTTATGATTTGCTTCCCAGATGTAGCATTTCCCAAACTCATGTACTGGTACTCGAGTACCCACAAATTTTTGTTTGGAGTGAATTCGGAAATTTTAATGCAATACAGTACTATAGCTACTAAAAGTATCATGATTTATTTAGCAATTTCTTGACAATGGCAGTAGTAAGTCTGCTTAACATAAACAAAATAATAGCTTCAACTGTTCATACTTTTTCTGGCTATTCTTTACCAGATGTATTTATTAGATTTGGCTTACCAATAAAAATATTTTTTTAAAGCAATAACAGACAAACAGAACATAATTGAAGAAAATACATAGTTACAAATTAGATTTTTACTGAATGGTTATTATTTTTGATCCTACTTCTATATGTTTTTTTCCAGGAATGGATTTAAAAAATCTTGAAGGTGATGAACTTGTACAAAACCTTCGTCAGCTGGTGATCAGTTCTGAGCCCCACATCAGGGAGGCAGGGTCTGTTGAAAATGTGGAAGAAACCCTTCAGCATCTGGAGGAAAATGATGACAAGTTTCACAGGTATTTTTATAGCGAATTCTGGCACTTTTACAATTGTCTGTACAGGCTTTGGGTAAAGCTGAGCAATGTGGAAAATTGATTTGAGACTAGCTAGAGCCAATTTTAGGTGTTATCCTCTAGCTGTAGTACTTTATTTTATTCTCTTTTAATGAACATATTTTTATTATGGTTAAATAATCCCGCACAATACACAATATACAAATTCGTAAAATGTAGTCAATTCATTATTTTACAACACTTAAACAGTGACTGTTTTATATTTAGGTATGAACTTTTCACACGTAGGTATGTAGGTATGAACTTTGCACATGTAGGTATGTAGGTTTGTACTGTTTCGTATGTAGGTATGAATTTGTGAAGCATCTGAAGAGGAAGATTGAGGAGATTCTTGGTCCTCAGATCGATGAGGAAATTGAGAAGCACGGAGGGCACATTGACAATGGCCATGAAACACTCGTCAGCCAGATCACAGACAGGATCATCAAGTCAAAACCGTAAGTGCCATTAGACATGATAACAATTACATGGCCACGCAAATAGCATATGAGACCTCTTTTGTAATGCCAGTTATATTGCCATCCTTATATAATACTATATCTACCATACATGTATTTTTATTTAGTTTAACTTGTTTGTTATGTTTATTGTTATCATATTTTCATTATAGTCAGTTTTGGTATTACAGTAAAACCATTTAGCTTTTTGCATTGCTTTCTTTTTTAACTGATTACATTAAAGCCTGTACAAGTGAATATGTGATTCAAAGACAAATTGACACTGCTTTTAAAAGCATTATGACTAACATTAATTTTCCTGTTTTAGCTTATTATAACAACAGTTACCATTGAATTGTTGTCATAAAATAATAAAAGTGTCTTCTTAAACGTTTCTTAATACTGGTAGTAATCTGTTACATTTCTAATAACAAATGTATATCTTGTTATTAAGTTGTTTAAGCTGTACCTTTTCTGTTATTTTCAGATACAATGACTTATCCAAAAAGTTGAAGTCAAATGTACAAGAGGCAGTTGCAGAGCTTGTTAAAAACTTTGATGCAGAATTTGGAATGGGGAAACATAACGGTGACAATTTTCGCCACCATGACGCTAGAGCCCATGGTTTTGGGGGAAGCGATGATGAAGATACCATTGACAGCTCCTTCAACCATGTAAGAACTATGTTACATAAAATTATGCCACGAAAATAAACTCTTAATAATAATTTTGGCTAATATTAATATTCCAAATTAGATTTAGCATGCTGCCTTGTATAGTGATTATCTAGATTTATGGTCAGCATTAGTACTTCCTGAATACTTTGAGCAAATGTGTACATCAATGTCCCAGCAACCCAGAGGGTCATATAGCTGGGAGTTGTAATGTTGCAACTATGGTCAGTGTAGGTTAATAAACTTATTCTAAACAAATGCATTTTGCTCTGCTACAGCTATATGCCACACTAAAGTTAAGTATAAACAAAGCAAAACTCCAGCTGCGACAGCAGGAGAGAACTCTTATTAGCAGCCGGAGGTCTTTTATTTATGGCAAGTGACCAATTGACAAAAACAATACACAGGACATCACAAAAACACATAACAAACACAAAACACACATGAATAAAACTGGGGTCACCACCTTGGAATGGTTAATGCAAAGCATTGGGGGTTTAAACCAGTTTATGTGCGCACGAACCTCACACTTGGCCCAAAATTATTCACAAAACATGTAAGTGTCAATAAAAATTAACCTCATAGCATTGCAATTCAAATTAAACAGCAATAAAAGAGAATATTATTCAATTTAATTACCATTTAATTACTCAATGGCTAGATGCAAACCAGAGCAGCAGAATTGCAACTTTCTGAGGCACGATGAAATGAAACAAAAAAATAAGTTCAACTACATCTCGTCTTTTTATAAAAAGCTTTAAAGACATAGCATCATATAGTTCAATTTTCAGATCATCGTCATGCAATTTCAGGAAGAAGCCGTAGTGTTGGGTGTAAAAAGCCAGATTACATAGCTTTGTTGTATATGTTTATTCTAAACTGAATAAGCATCACAGCTAGAAAATATCACATTTTTAGTGTTCAGTATTGACCAGTATGACTGTATTTAATACCAACTTTAAGCTTTAAGGCAGTTATTGAATGTGAGTTTTTAGATGCATATGGGTTCTTTTTGTATCCCTTTGGACAGGTTTAGTGGTTTGGTTCAAATCCTACTTCGCATGTATAAAAGAAACTCTTTATGATAGTTGATGAATTTTAACTTGTATGTGTAGTGTGTAAAAGTGTCATAGATTCTGTAGTAGTCAGAATTCTTTACATCTGTTTTTTTTCAGGGCAGTTTGATGTTTATGAAACCAGAGTACTTGCAGCAGTTGGCAGAAAAAATGAGCAAGAGCAACAGTGTAACGGTAATAATAGTTCCATTTGTTTGAATGGTCATTGTTGGATTTCTTCCATGAAGATAAATTCATGACTTTAGTTTTCAAAATGAACTTTCTTTTTATCGCTATGTTTCTACATTTGTGCAACATAAATAAATTTCATGGTATTATTTATGAATATATGAATCATTATATTTTTTTCTAGTAATTTTCTTGAACAATTGCTTCAAAGTTTTCATTTTAAAGCAAAACAAATGTATTTTTGCCCACAATGTGTGTAGCTGGTTTTTATAATTTTCATGATACCACTTTGTATTTCAAGATGCGCCGAGAAGCACTACAGAGTTTAATAGCAGTCCGTATCGATGATGTTGTCACCAGTGACTTTGTCAATGTCATTCGTAAGCATATGCTAGACGCCCTCGGTGACTCAGATGAACAGATCATGGTAGGATTTTCAATTACAGCAGGGTTTTGTTTATGGTCAGGGCCTGTATAAATAAAGCCCCTTAATCAAACTGTAAGTAAATTCCTATAAATCATACAAATCTTTAAATTTATGTTTGGCTTACTATGCATTTAAATGGAAGTTTCTAGCAATGAGTGAACAAATGCTTCTTAATTTATAGTATATTCATATAAATTATGGACATTCTCATAGCAATTTGGTAGGAAGCTTTCACTCAGGAAACTTTCACTCAGAAAATAATTTTAATTAAGATGTTCCACAAAAGCTTGATGGGTATAAACCTGAAGGTATTAATAATAACTTTTTTCAATTTAGTAAAATAACTCTGAGGCTTGTTTAGTGATTTCGTTTCTTCTGTAAAAAGAAAAGAAATCTGTAAAAACAGTGCTTGAACATTTTCTGTTCAGTAAACTCCTTGAAAATATATCTTATGGTAAATGTAATTTGCCTTTGGTTTATAAGAAGCTGATTTATTTATTTATGGCTGAAGACTATTCCATGTTATTTTCCAATGATGCTTATATCAATCTTTCATCATACAGATGAACTTCGTTATTTAAAACTCACATATTTCAACGTTCTGGATACGTAGAATTACAATGTTACTGTAAAAGTTTAAAATGATTCTGATAAAGCCTAACATTATTGTCTTCAGAACCTTGGCCTGAAGTTTGTCACTCGGGCCTTCTCCAGCACTTCCCCCCACACCAAGGACATCTACACTCTACTGAGTAAGCCACATGGGTCCGATATCTGCCCTATATATACATTGGTCTACATACATCTGTACACTTTTATCAGATATCTATGCTATTACATTGGTGTGAATATTTTATTCGGCAGTTGCTGTGTAAATGTTATGATTTTCACGTTTTGAAACCCATTATGTGGAGGAATTTGTCCATTATTATATACTTACCTTTGTATTTATTTCAGGACCCTTCAACAGTTTTGTTTACAATTTAATTTCACAAAATATCTGCTTATGAAACACACAGGTTTAAACTTATTATTTATGAAGATTCAAGAAATATTATAAGGTGTCGCAATAAATATCGTAAAGGACAAAACAGATAAAAACTATCTTTGCAACATGAATTCACTTGAAACACATTTACACCCAAAATAATAGTAATAAAACAAATGAACTATAGTGTAGTTATCTAACAGCCATTTAAGTTTGTTTTGAAATCCGCCAGCGGATCATCTGATGTCCCAGTTTATGAACCGAAAGAGCAATATCCCCAAGGTCAAGAATGGCCTGGATATCACGAAGCCAGAGGTTCAACGCCTGCTTAAAGCTGTGAGTGTGGGATGCCTATTGTAATTTGTTGGTTAATGGTTGCTTTTTTTATTCGTTTATTGTGTTTGATGATATGTAAAAATATGTAACTTTTTGAAGTGTTTTTTATTATGTATTTTAGTGTATCGTCTATTATGATCTTTATCTTTGTATTTTTATATATCGTTTATTTTGTTCTGTTGTCGTTCAGCATTGATGTTTCTTGGGACAATAATTGTCCTGGTATTTCAAGTTTTTCAGCAATAATGACTGTTAATATTGGGCAACACCTGCTGCATTGTTTGTATTTTTCAGTTGATTATTTAGTTATTTATATGAACATATCCCTCAGCATACTTTTGTTATGTATTATGCCTCAGCATACTTTTGTTATGTTTTTTTTCAGTTTCGGCTGATGAATGAATTTCAACATGAGACCACAAATTACTGGATTAGATACCCAGAGCAGTATGTTTTGTTTAGCATTAATTTACATGAACACATTAAACACAAGTCCATTTTCGTTCACATAGCTTTTCTTATGTCTTCTTTCTAACATAAAAAATTGTACTGTCATAATCACACTTGTATGTTTGTCTAACATACTATGTTTATAGATACGGATAATCATTTTTTGGGGGTTATCTCTTTTAAGGGGCTTTTGGTCCCAGGGCCAGTATTGACCAACTTGTTCCTAGACTTAAGAATAAAAAACAGACTTAGACTCACAAAATAATATGTTTTTGTTCGCAAAAAATGTTGAATTCCAATGTTGCTTATGTCATCAACATAAATAAATAAATAAATAAATAAAGAATGCTGTAACAAGAGTCGATGAATACCATGCAAGAAACAAAATTACAGTGACATAACAGTTTCAGGACTATTCTTGATTATTTGTCTTAAGTCTAAGAATAGGTTGGTGTCTACGGGCCCAGGTATTTTCCTTTCCAAAATGTCCATAATTTGTTTCATCCCAAGGTTTGTAGGA
Organism: Congeria kusceri; assembly: GCA_027627225.1. Taxonomy (NCBI): domain Eukaryota; kingdom Metazoa; phylum Mollusca; class Bivalvia; order Myida; family Dreissenidae; genus Congeria; species Congeria kusceri. Next base: position 25,354,505 of record CM051036.1, read on the forward strand.
GTGTTTGAAATTATCACAAGCCTGTAACACTGGGACCTGTCTTATTAAACATCGTAGGGCATATTTAAATTACGATACAATTTTCAAAGAAGCATAAATGCTAAGCACCAACATCTATGATTACTTTATTTCAGTAATTCAATTCATTTCCTTGGTATCTTTCACATGTCCTTTATGTCAGGAACATACTGATAATAAATGTCTAATTTTTAAACTACAAAATTCATTCGTAAGTTAAACTTGTCGTAAGACCTTTGATAAGACAGGACCCTGCTCTGGAATTGCTCAGATTCTCAGTTTAATATAGCCGGGCTTGTACTATTTTCTTGCTCTCCAGTAATAACTTAAGAATGCGGCCTTGTTTGGCCAAACTGTTAATGTCAATGAGTGCTGTAGCCATTGTCAATTTTGACTAATAGCAGTGTGGACAGAACATATACCTCAGCACGTTCACTTGATTTCCCTTAAAAGGGGTTTTGGTATTTTCACCCTGGAAGACTTCCTGATATCTCAGTCCTGGCGCTGCTTTGTTTGTTTTCCCAGATACGAAATTATCAAGGAAAGCAAATTCTGGTATGTTCACTCGTGTTCCCAGGTACCTGGAGGAAGTTCTCAAGGGCACACTGAGCCTGCTGTCAATTCTCAACGTGAGCACGGTGGGCATGTCACAGACCCTCTCCCCGCTCCACTTCGTGGCCCTACTGGACACCAAGGCACAGTGGTTCATTAAATGGATGGTAAGTGTGATTTGAAACACCAATAGTATTGCCTCTTGTCCAGAAAAAAGCACTTTGTTCAAGACAGAGTTTTTACTGTCATATTAGTAGTGATGGCAAAATCAATTTTGCGTATTACCCAGCTTAGATCATGTACAGACATGTGAAGTATTGCCAATATATGCTTAAGAAATAATTTTTGATTTATCATTGTTTATCGGATTTGTAGTTCTGATGTGTAGGAATCAAACCACTTGGGCGTTAGCCTGAGTAGTTTAGTAGCCACGCATCAGAACGACAAACAGTTGTTCATTGGACGATAAACAATGACAATTCAAATTTTTTTTTGATTCTAACATGATTTGTCGAATATCTTTTGGCGATTTAATAATAATGAGAACTACATTTTACTATGTTCGGCCCAACTTCCTGCCCGAACGTTTGTACGCGCCTCTCCATTGTTACCAGTAACATGATTCATTGATACAATTCATTGTGACATCACTTTTATTGATAAAAACTGAAATAATGAGGCCAGTCTTGAAACTATTTTTTGCATTGTTTATTAGGAAATTTTACCAACGCTAATTTTGTTCTTTGTCTTTAAAAAAATCTACGAGTGTCATGTTAGAATATATTATTAATTGACTTTATAATATTCAACGAGAATCTGGTCAGTTTGTTTGGCCAATATGGAAAAACTCGGCCAATACGAGATTCAGCCAATCAGAATTCAGGATTAGCTCGGCCTTATACGAGATGGCAAGTTTTTTTATACCATTTTGAAAACGCTCAGCATAAGTTAATTTGCGCTTTGTATTTTTTACTCAAAGTTTCTACATGTAGCACTCCCACAAAATAAAGTGAACAAGGGCAACATTTGCACTTATTAATGTGTTGGACCGAGTCAACCAAGTGACGAATGATCGAATCATGAAATCCTGACGACGTCGACCACAAAAACACAGATTTACATCCCTTGAAGTATTCTTCAATTTAGCATTTGTTTATAATTGTAGATCTAACATGATGAAATTATTTATTAATATTTGGATTAAAATTGGATTGGATGCACCTCAGAAAGGGAAGGGAATCGGCGAGTTAGCTGAGCGTTTGCTCTGTCAACTCGCCGACATCATCTTCTCAATGATAAGAGAGGATTCAGCTGAAAAGGAGCTGATGGAAGGCTAAGCATAAGGAATTTAAAAATGTTCTTAGTAAATTATTCATTTTATTCACATCTAGTCGTCGTCTTCAACTTTTCAAGAATGTCTTAATAATACGCTGGAGCATACTTGGACTTTTTAAGAATATTCTTAAACAAAATGCTTTGTTGAATTAGACTTTTAAAAGTTGGAGTCAGTGTTTATTCTTTATTCTTAAGTCTACAAATGGTTAAAGAATGTGTTGGTGAATACTGACAGGTTTGCCTAGACATTGGATATCGATTGGTGGTGTTACACCTTTTGCGACTTTCTCGATAAAATTTTTTAGCAATTATTTTATGTTCTGTTTGGTTGTTATATTTCACAATAAACAGTTAAAAGAATAAAAACATTGCTAATAATTTATGCTGGCATTGTTACATTGTATTTATATCGAAACAATAGTTATGATAGATCTAAATTGCACTATTAAACTGAAAGATGCTGCATACTATTTCTATTTATATCAAAACAATAGTTTTGATGCTATTAAAACCGAAATGTGCTGCATAATATTATAAAGTTAATTTATAAAATTGTCAGGCCAATACAGGCCAATATGTCAGGCCAGGTCTTCAGCCCAATAACAAGGCCAATATGAATTCAACTAATTAATAACATTATGTTATTACATAGCATACAAGCAGCAAATATAAATTGCTAGAAACAGGCAAGTAAAGCAATATGAGATTTTGCCACCTCTGCAATGTTTTCCCAACATGCACAGTTGTCTATGACCATACTATATTAGAATAGTTTGATAATAGCCAGAAACATGTCAAGAGTTGAGCGTGAAACTATTGTAGCTGATTTAAACTGTTAAGCAAATACGACAGTTTCATGTTCAATCCTTGATGGGTGTAATTGTTACATAACTCGTAAAACGTTAAGGTCTCTTTTATTATCAGTACTCATCGGAGTGCTTTGGGCCATCATGGCCCTCTTTTCTTAATTTCAAGCGCTACTTATTTTCAAAAGCATGCATGGAAATTCCTAAAGTAATTGTATTTGTGAAGTTTTGATTAACTTAAAATCAAAAAGTTGTATAATTTTGATGTCATGTTAATTATGTTAATGATACATAATGTTAATATATTAATGCAGAAACATCTTTAACTAAACCTGCAACTCCAAAGGACATGCTTGCATTTCAGCATGGCAACTTCAGCAGGAGTTTCCTTCTAGACCACCTGACCAGCTACAAACTATTTGTAAGAAAGATCACAAGTGTTGTTTATTTTTTGTAAACTTTACTTAATCATTTAAACTGGTATTATGTTGTTGTGTTTAAATTCTTTTTGGTTTAATGAATTAAAGGTTGTGCAATTAATTCATTAAATTCTGTTGTTGAGGGAAGCTTTATTCATTAAAAAAAAGATCTTGAATTTATAAATCATAAATGTCTTAAAACCTGTGCTGAAAGGATGTGATCTTTCCCCATAAAATCCTGTTATGGAACCAAGCTCTTTTCATGGAAAGAAATCTCTTAAATTTGTAAATGTCTTAAAAACTATGATGAAAGAATGTGAATTTTTTAGATAAAATAATGTTATGAAACCAAGCTTTGTTCAAGATAAAAAATTCTCAAGTTTGTAATTCTTTTAAAACCTATGCTGAAAGAAGTGAACTTTACATGTAACATTTAGTAACTGAACCAAGCTCTCTTTATTTAAAAAAACAACATAATTTAATGTATAAATATCAATGTACAGGTTGAGAATGCGGTGAAACACTGCCTGGAGTTCTCGGCTGCCCGGAAAGTGCCCTTTGACCTGATGAGTGAGATATCCGACAGTATGTCCAAGGCTTCATTTGGTGAGTAGACATTCTCCACTGGTCTGGTTTATGGTGGTAGTTGACTTCTCATTGTTTTAATTTTAAGAAATTTACAGACTCACAATACAACCAATAAGTACATTAAGGAGGTCAAAAGAGTGTTTTGTATTTTGATCAATCGACTGAATATGATACCATATCATTATCATTTGTTATGTAGGTTGATATTTAGGTTTACTAATGGTTATGTTGATACACCAACATTAATAAAAAGAAACCATTGTCATAAACAAAACATGATTTAATTAGAAAGAACAGATTATTTTTAGCTCCACTTTCAAAGAAACAGCAAGATATTCTACTTGCCACGACGTCGGTGTCCTGGCTAGGTTAAAAATTTTTGGTAAGCTAGTTTCTGAGGAATGGCTTGAGGGACTTCTCTCAAACTTAAAACGTTTATTTCCCATATTATAATGAACCTATAGGCCAGGTTTGAAATTTGTCAAAATTATGGGCTGTTTTACACTTAGATATTTTACATTCAATGCGGGTTGGGTGGCAGAGTCAACTTGTTATATCTACTCTCAAACTCAAAAATGAATCTTACATGGTTAGCCTAAAGCAAAACTTCTCTGGGGATTGCATTTGGGGTGGGTGGGGTCAAGGTCACTGTTACTTAAAATAGAAAAAACTGTTTCTGCTCAATAACTCGAGAACAAATTGAAATATTTTAATGAAACTTCATTTACAGATACCATGAAGCAAGACATTACATAATATTGCATATGGGATGGGTGGGGTCAAGGTCCCTGTTAAAAAAAATAGAAAAATGCTTTCTACTCAAAAACTCGAGAACGAAATTAACTTTGTTATGCTCCCCGAAAAATTGTCCGGGTACCATAAAGTCACCGCTTTGTCCATCTGTCCGTCCGTCCGTGCATCTGTCCGTCCGTCCATCCGTCCGTCCCGTTTTCTTGTTCCGAGTATTTCTCAGCACCTACTGACCAGATTTCAATGAAACTCCATGAGAAGCTTCGTTACCAAGAGGAGGTATGCACTGAACCAGGGCGTTCCGCTTCAATGATTTTTCTCAGAGTTATTGGACTTTGACGATTTCTGAAATAAGCATTTAGTGCACAATTCTTGTCCAGTCTATTTCTACACAACTACTGGTCTGAATTCAATGAAACTTTATAGGAAGCTTCATTACCAAGAGGAAGTGTGCACTGAACCAGGGCATTCCGCTTCACTGAGTTTTCTTAGAGTTATGAGACTTTGAAGATTTCTGAAATAAGTATAGTGCACAATTTTTGTCAAATCTATTACCAAAAGGAGGTGTGAACTGAACCAGGAGGTTCCGCTTCAATGATTTTGCTAAGAGTTGTGGGACTTTGAAGATTTCTGCATTATAATATAGTGCACAATTCTTGTCTGGGCTATTTCTCCGCAACTACTGGCCAGAATACTATGAAACTGTATGTGATGTTTCATTATCAAAATGAGGCGTGCAGAGTACTGGATGTTCCCTTTCAGTGCTTTTCCTTGGAATTATGGGTTGCGGAAATTAGTGTATAGTGCGTAATTCTTGTCTGGGCTGTTTCTCAGCAACTATTTGCCAATATTCCATGAAATTTTATGGGAATCTTCATTACCAAGAGGAGGTGTTCACTGTACCAATATTCTCTGCTTCAGTGATTTTTATACCCCCTTAAACGAAGTTTAGGGGGGGTATATAGGAGTGAGCTTGTCGGTCTGTTGGTTTTTGGTTTCCGGATTTTAACTCAAGAAAGGCTTGACATATTCAAATAATTTTTGGTACACATGTGTAACATCATAGAATACAGGTCAAGTTCGATGTTGGTTACAAACCACTAAATTTTGACAGAGTTATGGACCCTTTTCGACATAAAATTCCCTAAAAACATGGTTTCCGGATGATAACTCAAGAAAGGCTTGACATATTCAAATAATTTTTGGTACACATGTGTAACATCATAGAATACAGGTCAAGTTCAATGTTGGGTACAAACCACTAAATTTTGACAGAGTTATGGCCCCTTTGCGACTTGAAATTCCCTAAAAACATAATTTCTGGATGATAACTCAAGAATGGCTTGACATATTAAAATAATTCTTGGTATACATGTGTAGCATCATCAAATACGGGTCAAGTTCGACTTTGGTTACAAACCACTAAATTTTGACAGAGTTATGGCCCTTTATTGGACATAAATTCCCTAAAAACATGGTTTCCTGGCGATAACTCAACAATGGCTTGACATATTTATATAATTATTGGTACACATGTGTAGCATCATAAAATACAGGTCAAGTTTGACTTTGGTTACAAACCACTAAATTTTGACACAGTTATGGCCCCCCTTTTTGACTTAAATTTCCGAAAAACATGGACACTAACTCATGAAAGGCTTCACATATTTACATTATTTTTGGTACATAGGTGTAACATCATAAAATACAGATCAAGTTCAACTTGGGTTACAAACCACTAAATGTTGACAGAGTTATGGCTCCTATTGAAATTAAATTTTTCCAAATACACTGTTGACCATTCACAAATTAAAGCATTCACTCTCTGTCCATTTCTTTCGAATGGATGCCATAGTTTTGTGACAAGGCCATATTGTGGGGGTATATCCGTCACTCATGTAACAATTCTAGTTCTTACAGTTATGGGACTTCGATGGTTACTGAAATTAATATATAGAGCACAATTGTCTGGACTCTGCTCTTCTGATTGCATTCCCATTACTTGGCAAAGCGCATTGGGGAGCATCCATCAGTTCACTGATATCCTTGTTTAATTGGCCCCTACTATCAAAACAGTTTGTTTTAGAAAAAAAGCCAGTAACTCTGACAAGTTCAAGAAAAGTCAAGCGCGCTTTCTCCGACATCTCTTGTTATCCCAAAAATTTTATAGAGATTACATAACCCATGAGTGGGTTTATTGGAAACACCAAAAAAATGTTCTGTGGGTATTTTTTTAATACATTTTATTTTACGTTAACAGAAAGTCGACGTTCAAGTTACACCGGTGCAGAGCTGGAGTATGCATACTTTATCCACTCTGCCTGTGTCATAGGAAAGCTGCTGTGTTTCTCCAATGGCCGAAAGTTCTTCCCCATTAAACTGAAGGACAGTGAAGGTAACTGATTGTTTGTGAGCAAGTGTATGTGTAATTCAAAATATTAACATGTAGGCACTTTTTTGATTACGTTTAAAACAAAGTAAATAAAAAAAATCCACCAGTAATAAAAAAAGCTTCCTTAATGTTAATTTATGAAAATTTTTTAGAGTTTCTGTGCTAATGCAGCTTTGTCAGAATCTTTCCTTAAAGAGGGACTGTACGATTTAGTACAAAAATATAATGTAAAACCATCTATTGATTCTCATGATGTCAGTATATTTTTTAACTAAGATTATAATATATGTTGAAAATAACCATTGTTCAGAAATGATATTAAGAGAGAAATTTGAAACTAAAATAATGCTTTGATACACAGCGAACAATTATATACATGTATACACAGTGCAGTCCTTATTTTCTCATTCAAAACCGTATGTAGCCATTGCTGTAGGATAAACGGGGCTGTATAGACAGAAAATGTGTACCGGTATTTGCATAGAAATAGTTTTTGTCAATGTTGACGTTTATTTATGTTATATAAGTGGTTAATGAAAGACACATTAAATAAATCTATAAAAATCAGACAGTCCCTTGTTAACAAGAAGTCTTGAAACCTTTTCTGTTGGTCATATTCTTCAGGCTGTTGATTTTTGAAAACTTACTTGGAGTTTCACATGTAAAATGTTGGATAGTCATGCAGTATTTTAGACTTTAACTTATGCCTTAAAACACTTGTGGCAGTAGTCACATAAGCATCTTAATTAAGTTCTCAGATATTTTCTCTTCAGTGTAGCACATTTGCATGTTGTTGGCATTCTTAAAAATATATTTTGATACAGATTTCATTTTTTAAAAATGTTACTATTGAGTGTTGCACTATTTCTAAATGAACTGATACAGCTAAGGAAATTTCCAGTTTTAAGGATAAAATTTACCATAAGCTGCTTGGGAGTAGCGACCCTGAGTTGTAAAATATAAATGAGCCGCGTCGTGGGAAAACCGGACTTAATGCATGTGCATAAAGTGTCATCCTGGATTAGCCTGTGCAGTCCACACAGGCTAATCCGGAACGGCACTTTCCGCCTACAGTGTATTTATGTTTAGAAGAGACTTCCTTGAAACAGAAAATACCATAAAAGCGGAAAGTGCCATCCTGGATTAGCCTGTGCGGACTGCACAGGCTAATCTGGGACGACACTTTACGTACATGCATTAAGACCGGTGTTCTCACGACATGCCACAAATATGATTTCAAGACTACTTCATGTTTCCTTCATGCTGTGTTTTCCCGCAGATCCTGTGTCTATCAAGAAACTGATGGTAGCTCTGGTGTTGGTGGTTGTCGACCCTGGGCCAGTGTTCCACCAACAGCGATCACATGGCGGTAGGTGTGCATACAAACAGCAACAGCAGAACTATTTACTCATGATCATGATAACATGTTCTTCTTTTTTTCAGAGTAATGCGGTTTTAAAAGGTTGGCAATCTGCAAAGTGTTTGAAATTTATTCTTATGCCCCCTGCATCTATTGATGCGGGAGGCATGTAGTAATTGTCCTGTCCGTTGGTACGAAGTTAGCTACGTTTTACTGTTTTGTCTAGCCTCCACACCGCTTACTATAGCACTTAGATACAGTTCTTGCTTATGACCATTCCTAATCCACCCATATCATCCAACCTCACTTTGACCTTGACCTCATTTGGACTTCAAATGGGCTTTCCAGCACTAACCGGGGGCATCTGTGTTTATTGAATGAAGTGTCTTGTTATCAGTATGTGTTACCCGTCTATGTTGTCTTAAAATTAGAAAGAAAAACAACATATTTGGGATTTATAATTATGTCAAAATTTATTGTGGTTTAATAATTTCTCAATGTCAGTGAACCATTTAATGTAAATTCATGTGTGTATTATGGCTGATTTATAACTACAGCTCTCCAACATTAATCTCACACTGACCTTTATGCATGAATATTTTAAAATGCTGTTACGATGAATACATTAGTTTCCATACTGCAATCAAGTAAAACAGATCAAAGAAAATTGCACTAAAATACTGTTATGGTGTCATTAAACTCATGAAACATGTGCACGAACAAAACTGAGCATGAATATAGGAAACAATTTAAGTGCTAATAGAGTTCACGAGTATCAGGTTAATGTTGGCCAGCTGTATGTACGGTCAATTATAATGTTCTCATGTTATGACATACAAACATTTATAAAACAACAACATGCATTATTATTTACTGAAAAATGTAATTAAAAATGTACTCATTTAAACAAAGAATCATCAGTTACCAAATTGTAATGCTTACAAAAATCTCAGATGCGCTCTGCCTATATTGCTTCATGTTGTAATTTTAAAGTGGCCTCATTTACTCGTGATGTTTTCAGCTGAGATCTACGACCCGGCTCGTCTTGTGGCTGACATTCTCAAGGGACTCTGCAGCTCTGAGCAGGCCTGTGAAATCTGCTTGTTTAAAGTGTGTATATGCGAGTTTTCATATCAGTTCTTTTCTAAATATGAAAATGTATAGTAATATGTAACTGACAGAGGAACGTAATGAAGACCAATACATTGTATATTTTTGCATAAATAAACAATTTTGATGACCTTTGCATAGTGTATGGGTGCTGTGTAGCCTAATTCAAGTGCCTCTCCTCTTTTATATACACATATTGTATATTGACTGTACAGTCGAAAACTGACTAAAAACTTGAATAAATTATGAAATTAACATGCGTTTTTCAGCAATAGTTCTTAATTTTTCTGCCATTGTAAATCAAAAATACATGAAGCATTCAGATTATTGAGTTTTATTGTTTTATTTAATATCTTTGTTGTAAGATTGTATATATTACCTTTAAGGATGAAATCACCAGCACTCTGCTGTCGCCGATCTCACACTATCTGGACATGGCTGTAAGTACAGTCTTCATTTCTTGATACCCAGTCTCTAGCTGTATTGAGCACCTATATGCAGGTAGAGAACAAGTTTCGGAGTATAGGAGTACAGTCTTCATTACTTGATACCCAGTCTCTAGCTGTAATGAGCACCTATATGCAGGTAGAAAACAAGTTTAGGAGTATAGGAGTACAGTCTTCATTTCTTGATACCCAGTTTCTAGCTGTATTGAACACCTATAATGTGCAGGTAGAGAACAAGTTTAGGAGTATAGGAATACAGTCTTCATTTCTTGATACCCAGTCTCTATCTGTATTGAGCACCTATGTGCAGGTAGAGAACAAGTTTAGGAGTATAGGAATACAGTCTTCATTACTTGATACCCAGTCTCTAGCTGTATTGAGCACCTATGTGCAGGTAGAAAACAAGTTTAGGAGTATAGGAATACAGTCTTCATTACTTGATACCCAGTCTCTAGCTGTATTGAACACCTATAATGTGCAGGTAGAGAACAAGTTTAGGAGTATAGGAATACAGTCTTCATTTCTTGATACCCAGTCTCTAGCTGTATTGAGCACCTATGTGCAGGTAGAATACAAGTTTAGGAGTATAGGAATACAGTCTTCATTTCTTGATACCCAGTCTCTATCTGTATTGAGCACCTATATGCAGGTAGAGAACAAGTTTAGGAGTATAGGAATACAGTCTTCATTTCTTGATACCCAGTCTCTAGCTGTATTGAGCACCTATGTGCAGGTAGAAAACAAGTTTAGGAGTATAGGAATACAGTCTTCATTACTTGATACCCAGTCTCTAGCTGTATTGAGCACCTATGTGCAGGTAGAAAACAAGTTTAGGAGTATAGGAGTACAGTCTTCATTACTTGATACCCAGTCTCTAGCTGTGTGAGCACCTATAATGTGCAGTAGAAAACAAGTTTAGGAGTATAGGAATACAGTCTTCATTACTTGATACCCAGTCTCTAGCTGTAATGAGCACCTATATGCAGGTAGAGAACAAGTTTAGGAGTATAGGAATACAGTCTTCATTTCTTGATACCCAGTCTCTAGCTGTATTGAGCACCTATGTGCAGGTAGAAAACAAGTTTAGGAGTATAGGAATACAGTCTTCATTTCTTGATACCCAGTCTCTATCTGTATTGAGCACCTATATGCAGGTAGAGAACAAGTTTAGGAGTATAGGAATACAGTCTTCATTTCTTGATACCCAGTCTCTAGCTGTATTGAGCACCTATGTGCAGGTAGAAAACAAGTTTAGGAGTATAGGAATACAGTCTTCATTACTTGATACCCAGTCTCTAGCTGTATTGAGCACCTATAATGTGCAGGTAGAGAACAAGTTTAGGAGTATAGGAATACAGTCTTCATTACTTGATACCCAGTCTCTAGCTGTATTGAACACCTATAATGTGCAGGTAGAGAACAAGTTTAGGAGTATAGGAATACAGTCTTCATTTCTTGATACCCAGTCTCTATCTGTATTGAGCACCTATGTGCAGGTAGAGAACAAGTTTAGGAGTATAGGAATACAGTCATCATTACTTGATACCCAGTCTCTAGCTGTATTGATCACCTATGTGCAGGTAGAAAACAAGTTTAGGAGTATAGGAATACAGTCTTCATTACTTGATACCCAGTCTCTAGCTGTATTGAACACCTATAATGTGCAGGTAGAGAACAAGTTTAGGAGTATAGGAATACAGTCTTCATTACTTGATACCCAGTCTCTAGCTGTATTGAACACCTATAATGTGCAGATAGAGAACAAGTTTAGGAGTATAGGAGTACAGTCTTCATTTCTTGATACCCAGTCTCTAGCTGTATTGAACACCTATAATGTGCAGGTAGAGAACAAGTTTAGGAGTATCGGAATACAGTCTTCATTTCTTGATACCCAGTCTCTAGCTGTATTGAGCACCTATGTGCAGGTAGAAAACAAGTTTAGGAGTATAGGAATACAGTCTTCATTTCTTGATACCCAGTCTCTAGCTGTATTGAGCACCTATGTGCAGGTAGAGAACAAGTTTAGGAGTATAGGAATACAGTCTTCATTTCTTGATACCCAGTCTCTAGCTGTATTGAGCACCTATGTGCAGGTAGAAAACAAGTTTAGGAGTATAGGAGTACAGTCTTCATTTCTTGATACCCAGTCTCTAGCTGTATTGAGCACCTATATGCAGGTAGAGAACAAGTTTAGGAGTATAGGAGTACAGTCTTCATTACTTGATACCCAGTCTCTAGCTGTATTGAGCACCTATGTGCAGGTAGAGAACAAGTTTAGGAGTATAGGAGTACAGTCTTCATTTCTTGATACCCAGTCTCTAGCTGTATTGAACACCTATAATGTGCAGGTAGTGAACAAGTTTAGGAGTATAGGAATACAGTCTTCATTTCTTGATACCCAGTCTCTAGCTGTATTGAGAACCTATGTGCAGGTAGAAAACAAGTTTAGGAGTATAGGAATACAGTCTTCATTACTTGATACCCAGTCTCTAGCTGTATTGAACACCTATAATGTGCAGGTAGAAAACAAGTTTAGGAGTATAGGAATACAGTCTTCATTTCTTGATACCCAGTCTCTAGCTGTATTGAGAACCTATGTGCAGGTAAAACACAAGTTTAGGAGTATAGGAATACAGTCTTCATTACTTGATACCCAGTCTCTATCTGTATTGAGCACCCATTTGCAGGTAGAAAACAAGTCTAGCAGTATAGGAATATTAACTGATATTGAACGTATTCCTGTCTGTAGGTTTGGGGGAGGTGATTATTCAATGGGTTTATGCTTATATAAAGCATTATTACTGGTAGGTTGTTTTTGAAAAATAATACAGTTCTGTTCAATGTTTAATTTATCTTTATTTCTATAGTATCGTGTATGAAATGATGCAACTCTGTTTGCACGCAAAGACATGCTATAATGTACATGTATATCACCACTTTAGCTACTGTTGTTTTAAAATTGAATAAATTATCATTATTCATTGCCATGCTGTGTAGAAAAAGCTTTTACTTGTTGTATTGTTATGCACATTAAACACATCTTAACTTTCCATTTTAAATACATAGTTTATACATTAGTACTATTTTATCAGTAAAGCCATCTTAAGAATATATAAATTATACCTCTACAATTAACTGTTACACTGCAAGGTTTTGACCATGTTTTGGTTGTTTAGTATTGGGAGGATAATGAGATTGAGGATGAAGTAAGTGCCAGCTTTACGAGTGATACCAAGATCGTGTGAGATTGAAATGTTACCTTGTTTTGAGGCTGTAATGCTTGTGTGTACAGTAAATATGAGGCGTTTCGTGGGAAAGCCTGGCTTAATGCATGTGCGTAAAGTGTCATCCCGGATCAGCCTGTGCAGTCCGCACAGGCTAATCCGAGAGGACACTTTCCACCTTCAGTGGATTTATGTTTAGAAGAGGCTTCCTTGAAACAGAAAATACCATAAAAGGGGAAAGTGTCGTCCTGGATTATTCTGTGCGGACTGCATAGGCTAATCCGGGACGACACTTTACGCACATGCATTAAGCCTGCTTTTCCCATGACACGCCTCATATCTAATATTTTTGGTGATCGTTATTCTTTTACTATCAATATAACTCTGTAATAAAACAATTAAGTCAATATTCCTATAGCCTTAAGTTGATTTATGGTTACACGTCCATATTGTATAATGTAACCTGTATTTCATGGTTACAGGTCCATATTGTATAATGTAATCTGTATTCCATGGTCACAGGTCCATATTGTATAATGTAATCTGTATTCCATGGTTACAGGTCCATATTGTATAATGTAACCTGTATTCCATGGTCACAGGTCCATATTGTATAATGTAATCTGTATTCCATGGTCACAGGTCCATATTGTATAATGTAATCTGTATTCCATGGTCACAGGTCCATATTGTATAATGTAACCTGTATTCCATGGTTACAGGTCCATATTGTATAATGTAACCTGTATTCCATGGTTACAGGTCCATATTGTATAATGTATCCTGTATTCCATGGTCACAGGTCCATATTGTATAATGTAACCTGTATTCCATGGTTACAGGTCCATATTGTATAATGTAATCTGTATTCCATGGTCACAGGTCCATATTGTATAATGTAACCTGTATTCCATGGTTACAGGTCCATATTGTATAATGTAATCTGTATTCCATGGTCACAGGTCCATATTGTATAATGTAATCTGTATTCCATGGTCACAGGTCCATATTGTATAATGTAACCTGTATTCCATGGTTACAGGTCCATATTGTATAATGTAATCTGTATTCCATGGTTACAGGTCCATATTGTATAATGTAACCTGTATTCCTTGGTTACAGGTCCATATTGTTAATGTAACCTGTATTCCATGGTTACAGGTCCATATTGTATAATGTAACCTGTATTCCATGGTCACAGGTCCATATTGTATAATGTAACCTGTATTACATGGTTACAGGTCCATATTGTATAATGTAATCTGTATTCCATGGTCACAGGTCCATATTGTATAATGTAACCTGTATTCCATGGTTACAGGTCCATATTGTATAATGTAACCTGTATTCCATGGTCACAGGTCCATATTGTATAATGTAACCTGTATTCCATGGTCACAGGTCCTTAATGTAAATATGAAATACTCGAACTTATACTTGGAGCATCAATAAGATTCAGGTTCTATATATTTTTCTGATTGTTTAATGTATGAACGTTTAAAAGCAAAACTTTCCCGGAGTTTGAAATCTAAATTTTTTAGAAAGTATGTTCTGTAGTTTCAAATATGTGTTGTTGTTTTTTTTAATGCATGTAGACTTTAACAGAAAGTATTTCCTGGAGTTTATGAGTTAAGGGTCATAAAGAAAAATGTTCTATATTTTTAAATATGTGTATTTTTAATATATGAAGGTTTTAAAGGAACACCATTTCCCGAAGTTTGTAAGTTGAGGATCTTAATGCATGTTCAATGTGTATTTTGGATGTTGGTATAGTTTATAGGCTTCACTCAGGTTTTTATTCACACTTGTATTTAATATCTACTGCATGTTAGAGTAGTCACCCCAAATTAGACAGATATTAGACAAATATTTACACTATTTGCGCAATTTGCTCAATTGTGAATAACCCGTTTGCATATTAAAATCAGAGTTTGCTCTGTTTTGGTTTGGGAAGAAATTATACAGATTGTTTTAATACCCTAGTCGTATTTCATAGATTTGTCATTGTTTTGTTTTACCTGTTTCTTGAATTTGTTCTTTTCACTGAATGCACTGTTGTATTGATTACTTGGATACAGAAGCGGAGTGGAAGCCTGTGTAGAAATACTGTTTCTCTATTTAAAATATATAAGTTAAATGTAAAACTATGCAGTGAATCCTGTCCAAACCAAACCCTGTAAAAACCTAATTCCTGTCAAAACCGAACGGCAGTTTCGGTCCCTATTTGTTTCCTTCTTAATTTATATATCAAAAAACCTTAATAAACCGAATGCCGAATGATTTTATCACAAATTTGATCTCATTCAACCTTAAATAACCGGTGTATACTGTCAGGTGTCACTTTGCAATACCACAGAGGCGTTAACTCAATAATTGGTGACACAAGTAAGGGCATATTCGTCAAGTTTGAAAAGATTAGTTGGTTGTGTTTTATTTTGAAATGTACATACAGTGGAAAATTTTTAATGTTTCACAGCTGTGTATTGTATGTTAAAATATGTCAGTTGGCAAAAAATTGTCTTGTATGGTGTTACAAACTGTTAATACTTAACTATAAAATATCTACATCATTGATAATTTGGGCGTTGTTTTATGTAAATAAGTTGCTCTTTGAATACATGTACCTGTTTGATAAATAATTTGAGTGTCGTTTTATGTACAAAATACACAAAATACAGAATGTATACGTTTTTTGACATGCAAATAATAAAAATAGTAAACAATAATAAAATTGTGAACATCAACATGCTGTTGCCGTATTATATACTCTAATTAACATATAAAATAGAATGTACATTTTTTATGGAAAATGACATAATAAAAACTTTGGTAAACTGAACACCTCTGAAAACAGAACGATCGGCCCGGTCCCGAAGCTGTTCAGTTTAGACAGGTTCTACTGTACTGAAATTCAATGTTGAGCATGAAATTTCTTTGTTTGGATTAAATCAGACTCAAAGAAATCTCAGAATAGTGGCACCTGGAACTTACTTGCTTCAATTATAACATTTTGTAAGAATGCTCTTCTCCATTAGTACTTACATTTATGTATAAAAATGTGTGTTCGCTTGTACTTGGTACTAGTTTTAATCACAACCTTCCTTGCATAATCTGCTAGTATTTCAGCACTAAGGTATAGTGTGCAAAGATACCTGCCCTGTATTACGAAAACCACCATTTAATACCCAGTGATCATTAATTTCAATTATGAATTAATTACTCAGCCATGTTTTAACATGTATGTATACCCCTCAGAGAGTGGAAGCCATTAGTGACTGTTAAGTCCCAAAGCATCCCTTTTCAGTTTACATATACTAATTTCAAGTACTTTTTGTTAATCTAACCATACTAATGCATGCTGTGTTTTGTGAGAAATATATACTTTGTGTGTGTTAATATAAATACATTTTAAAATACAATTATGTTTAACAAATTTAACTTCTGTGGTAATACGTGAGGTACAGGATTTCCCATAAGAAGAAAACTTCAGTGAACAAGAACATTAATAGAACTGACATATTTATATCATTATATATATTGAAATAACTGGGCATTAGATATATTTATGTAAGAGTTACACATATAGTTATGTGATAAATAGAGAATACTAGGTTAGTGTTGAATAAAGAAAAGTTTATTTAGCGAGGCTCAGAAAACCTGAACCATGATTCTTGGCAAGTGGTTCATGTTTTCGTGCAGAGCAAATAAACCTATATTTAATCAACACTTACCTTGATTCTATTTATCCCATCATTTTCTGTCTTTATTTTGAAATTAAACAAAGAAAAAACACTTAATAATATGAAAAACATCAAATGACATCTCGACAAACAACAAAATGACGTCATTCTACTGCACGTGTTTGCTGTATTCCACAGTGTGGAAATACAGCTATGTTTATCCTATTGGTTGTTATTTCATCAATGTAGTCTTGATGCTGGGATAAAATAATGTATTACTATGTAGTAATTACAATAATGAAATACATGTTTTGTGTTTGCTTACCGTCATGTATGTACATTAGTGGATCTAATAATATTTTTAGTATTTATAGTCATATTTTAGTCATTATTAATTGCCTTGTCCCAAAACATTGTTAGTAAATCAGTTCACACATATACACATCAGTTACCTACTGGAAGTTTAAACAAGGTTTAGTCATTTTATCATTTTATTACTCTTAATTTTTAATTGACTTAATGTATTTTGTAATGAATGTGTATTACATGTACATAGGAGCACCAAGCGCCCGATGAGAAAACTTTACTGCATGTGGCAGACATTCTGTCAATGATTGCGTCCAGCACAAAGGGGCGTAGGCATCTGATGTATGGGGAGAAAAAGGATATATTCTCAAGGACAAAGTATGTGCAACTTGTATGTCAATATGTTGGAAATATTTTTCTGAATGTAATATACTTAAGTTAGTTTAGTTTTTCAGAGTGTAAGATAACTAGGCTGCCATGTATGGATATGTGAATGATTTGTAATAAGTAAAAAAGTGCTAAGTATGAACTGAAATAAGAAGACTATGCTGAAATGTACTGGACAAAGATCCCAAGTAATGCATACTATTTGCAGTATAGAAAGTTGTGCATTGTATATCAGTGAAATTGCCATAGGCATTCCTCTTACATACAAATAGTTGTGGTCAAGTGATAACTACTACAATTATATGTATTGAAGAGGATAAAGTGCAAAGTATGAACTGAAATAAGAAGACTATGTTGAAATGTACTAAACAAAGATCCCAAGTAATGCTTACTATTTTTCAGTACAGAAAAGTTGTGCATTGTTTGTCAATGAAATTGCCATAAGCATTTCTCTTACATACAAATAGTTGTGGTTGAGTGATTAGTTTTAGAATTATATGTATTGAAGAGGGCTAATCCAAATCTGTGAAATTTTTGTATGTCAGTAACTAAATAACTTAGTGCAGTATTGAATATTTTTCAGCCAGTGAAAAGCGTTCATCATTTTCTTTTACTTTCAAAATTTGAATAAACCTTTTTTGCAGGTCGTCTGCTGCACACATCATAGCTGAGTTTACGAAGAAGGCCTTACAGCGGCAACTGCCACGGGAGGCGGGGCAGGCCCCTACCCATGCTGTGATTGGGGCGTACTTATACATCTGTCGCCAGATCTACAACACCTGCGAGGGACTACTTGTCTTGTATCCGTATGAACTACATGCCGTGGTTGCCGAGACATGGAGAGATGTATGTGGCAGAGTTTGGGTCTCATTTTAAGAGAACTTAATTTTTAAAACACGGAATAGCTTGAACCTTACAAACTTTTCAGTCTGTTACTAAGAAACAATGTCATAGAAATAGCTAGCAGCATGGGGAAAACACATAGTAATTAGAGAACATTAAACAAAAGAAGTTTGCCCAAAGGATGTGGAAACTTTAAACCCACGAATCTATAATCAAATATTAACTGAGTAGGATTTTAACAGAAGTAAATGTGGAATATATAGACAACTTTTCTACTGAACCTCAACACTTAACAATTAAGAGAAATGCATATTCTAAACATATTCTCAAACTCACTCATACTCATTTATTTCTACCCTTTTTCAAGGCATCAAGGGACCTTGAGTCAGTGAACACCCCAACCCCAGGGGATGATGACAGTGGCAGTGACAACTCCAGTATCACCATCAGGGAGTCGTACGACATGTGAGTGTACACTGCTGATATGTTGTTAAAACTGCACGCTCATAGGCTGACTACCTTGTTACCTTATATTTAATGGTATTAATAAAATTACACATGCATCATAGTCCAGGTTTAACCACCCAATACTGGCGAAGAGTTGCAAAAGTGTTCAGAATAAACATTTAGTTCATGATGTGGACAATCAAACAAATGGGACATAACAAGGTTCAAAATAATAATTTACCACATTTAAAATCATTACTAAAATGCACACTGTTTACAATTGATCTACCGGGAAAATACATCATGTTTGCTTTGCAAGTAACTTACCATGGCAAAATATATATATCAGATACCTTAATGACACAATTCTGAGCGTCTTGTAGTGTTATTCCATCGTGAAGTGTTACATATATTTTGCGTGTTCTCTCAGAGTGGCCTGGGAGGATACTCTGCGAGACAACCTGCTGAACTTCGCCAGCACTGCCAAGGGCATACTACTCCTTCAGCAGACGGGTGCACTCAATGAATGCATGAGCTATATGCATACGAGATATGAGAAGAAACTGCAGGTCAGTGAGATTAGAGACTTTTTTCTGTAAAGTTACATATATGTGCAGCTGAATTTCGTTATCTTGAACTCGCTTAATTAGAAGTTGCAGATAGGTCGAAGTGGAAAATAATTTCGGACTTTCTTCCTTCTTAGTTTATATAATATGAATACAGTTTTCTCGAAGTTTTAACTTGATTTTTTGGTTATATCAAAGTGGTTTTCCATATTTTCACACTTATTTCTATCTGTTTATCTTGAATTTTGACGCTGTGACAATAGGTATCAACCCATCAGTTGGTCACACCTTGCAAACATCTGTACACGTCTTTTATCACATTTCAACGAGTATGTGTTAGCTTTAATTGAATACCATAATTTACCGCAGGTTTACAATTCAGTATATGTATACAAAATAGTATACCGAACAAAAATATTGTAATTCAAAGAACAAACTAGTCCTACATAGTAATAAACAATTTATTGTTGGAAAATCAGGCGCTCATCGACATTGATTTTTTAAATACAATTTAATAAGCGCCTACCGATTATTAGCATCTACCGATTATTAGCTTATACGGATTTCTCGGAAAACCCAAGTTTCTATTTTAAGGCCCATGCCCAGGGTATATTAAAAATTATAGCCCGTTTGGGGTATATTACTTGCCAACGTCATGGCATATTAAAATTATGCAGGGATGGGTATACGTGATTTTACAATGGGAAAAGGAAGTGAGGTATAATAATACATTTTATTGATCATTAGGACTAAGTACATGTACTTCTAAAATGTCTGTATTTGGATATGTAAAACTTGTGATACTTGGGAAGTCATTTGTGAGCTCCCAGCAACATTGAGATAACGAAGATTAGCTGTATCGTTCAGGCTTGTTTTAGATCAGTGTTTTGTTCACCTTTGGGGGAAAGGTGGCGGGGCCGTTCAGATGGGGAAAGTTATGGCAAAAGGGGATTTTTTTTTAGAAAAGCATAATTAGATGTTTAGATTCTACTTTGTTACAAAACATTAATCAGTTGTTTTGCTACAAATGATAAATTAGATTATGTACTAACTTGTTTTGATGAAAAATTGCTGGGACTGTTTACCAAAATTCCTGTATCTTAGTCAATTTTTGTTTGATTTTGGTCTTTTTTTTTCAAAATAAAGCTTACATTCTGAGGGAAATTTTAAGGTAGATATAGGGTAAAAATATATACGTTTCAAGCAGTGGAATGGGGCCGAATTTCGGCCCCAAATTGGCCCTAAAAAAACACTGTAGATGTAGGAAAGGAACACTAAATCATGGGATTTATGAAGATATCAGATGTTAAGGGTCCCTGTTAAGGAAGGTCAAAATGTCCAAGAAGTGTTGTTGTTTGGAGGGCTGCATAGTTTAACTGGAATATCACTGGCAAAGATTTAAGGCTTCAGCTATATAAGGTTAAATTAAGGCTCAGATTACTGTATCAATTGTTTTATTAGTTTTTATCATGCACAGGTTTCACGTAGATTGTAAGTGTATTGTTAGGTTAATCTTTTCCTGCAAATTATTTTCTTCAAATTATTTTCTAAATAATTACAGATATATGAAATAAAATGATTTACTCAGCAAAATAATTCATGTAATAATACTTTATTTGAACGTATTATTCATGCCTAAATAATGTTTATGCCATGTAAAGTTGCTCAGCATATGATAAATTAACTCCAGATGCTAAACATTTCTTATTATTTATCATTTACCTGATATTTATGAATGGCAGAACCTTTAACCCTTGAATGGTAAAGTACCTTTAAACTTGCCAAACATAAAATGAAAAGCCCATGCATTTGTTCTCCCAGGTGAGCAAGTGTGAGAAGTTTGGATACGGCTACATGGTGACACAGGTAGCTACCACATACCCCGGCATGGCAGCGCTGAGAAAGACAGGTATCATTATTTTAAACCTATTTATTTTAGCTTGATTGTGTCAAAACATACGCTTGTTGAGACATTTTCATTTCTGTTTCCTGGGAAAAACTAGTTGCATGATTGTGTCAAAACAGGCTTCTTGAGACATTCTCATGTCTGTTTCCTGGGAAGAACTAGTTGCTTGATTGTG
Source organism: Congeria kusceri (assembly GCA_027627225.1). Classification (NCBI taxonomy): domain Eukaryota; kingdom Metazoa; phylum Mollusca; class Bivalvia; order Myida; family Dreissenidae; genus Congeria; species Congeria kusceri. The sequence goes on from CM051036.1 coordinate 25,375,815, forward strand.
TCAAAACATAGGCTTCTTGAGACATTTTCATTTCTGTTCCCTGGGAAGAACTAGTTGCTTGATCGTGTCGAAAGCCATATGCTTATTGAGACACTTTGAGTCCGGTTCCTGGGTAGAACCAGTACTTGGTGTCTTCTGAGAAAGACCATTCGAAAGCATCCCTAGTACGGATCGAAGTCGCGACCTTCCGATCGCAAGGCGGACACCATATCCATTACTCCACTGCGACCTCTATAGGTATTGTTGATATATAGGATCTAGAAGACTCCTGGGAGGGCTCATGAAATCATAAAAGCTTATTTCTGATGGGGCCCTTGATACTTTCAGGTTTGCTTCCTTGGTAGAACCAGTAGTTGGTGTCCTTTGTAGAGATCACGTGAACACTCACTGTGTTGGGATTAAACTCACGATTTCCTTATTACATTGCTGACAGCATACCCATGACACCACTGCATTCTTCTAAAAATGACCTTGGAAAATATATGAGGCTTGTCGTGGGAAAACGGTGCCTGATGCACCTGCATAAAGTGTCGTCCCGGATCAGCCTGTGCAGTCTGGGCAACACTTTCTGCCTACAGTGGATTTATGTTTAGAAGAGACTTCCTTGAAACAGAAAATACCATAAAAGCGGAAAGTGTCATCCTGGATTAGCCTGTGCCGGCTAATCCGGGATGACACATTATGCACATGCATTAAGCCCTGTTTTCCCATGACACGCCTCATGTGATGTTGCTATAAGAAGCTAGAATATGACAAAAGGCATCGAAGAGACCTGGTCCCATGGTTAGTAACATTCAGTGTGTTATGTGATGCTAAAATATCTATTAGACATACATAAAGGTTAAGGCATGTTATGTTCTTTTCTACCATATTGCTGAGCAATTCATGTTAAGCTAGAAAGTCGAACATTGAATAAAACTGTTTTGTGACCTTGGTTTCTTTTGGAAGAAAAAGAGCAATATACTATGTAGTTCACACTTCTTTATGACTTACAGCATTTGCAAAATGATATTTCAGCCTGTACATGAATATTTGTTGAAGTGATACTTTACAACTAATTTTTAATTTGCCATTTTTAACATCTACGTCACTCTGTTGCTTCATTTAGGTTACATGAAAGCCCTGATTGGTGAGCTGTGGTCAGTTATAGAGTGTGGACCCACTGACATCACATTGTTCACGCCCAAGTCATGGCCAGTGGACCCCATAGATAAATCTGTGCATAAGGTGAGTTTCTCAGATTTAATTTCCAATTGAGCTCACATTGTTTACACAAAAGTCGTGGCCAGTAGAGCCCATAGATAAATAACTGCATAAGGTGAGTTTTTCAGATTTAATTTTAAACTATCATCACCTTGTTCACACCATGTTTGGGGTCAGTGAACCACTAGTCTTATTTATAAGACGTGCAACGAATTTAATGTTACTTTTTATAAGGGCTAAATCCGTTGGAACTTCTTATCGCTGAAAGACCATTTATGTGGTGGAAACCTGAAAGTTTAAAATTTCATAAATTCCTATAATTTGCTACAATGAAGTTATTAATCGATGTACTTTACATAAACAACACTTAAACTGCTTTACATGTGCTAAAATTTACCTGATATATGTATTTAATTCCGATTTAACTTGTGTATAAATCTATCACTTGTTTGAAGGAATTCCCAAAATTGCAGCCTCGTTTAGCACTTCAACCAATCAGAGTGAGGCTACCCTGATACTGACCGATAGAATGACGTAACACTTCTACAGCGTAGCAGAATATCAATTAAAGTTTACACAGTGCAGTACAGCGATATTAGTTTAAAAATGCAATAGTGTGTAGGTTTAAATTGCTCAGGGATGCAAAATGAAAGTGTTTTCATACAAATATTTATGGAACATTAATTAGGAATGGTTTATCTGTCCAGGTATCAACTTTTATTGCAGTCCGTCCACAAAAACTTTCCAATTTCGGGGCATGAAAGTTGCGATGAAAATCCAGTCGGAACAATATAGACAAAGAAGGAAAACTTTCTACCACAGAAATGGTCCTTCCCCAGTTATGCGCTGCAGCGAATATTGCCCATATAAAAAGTAGCTCAATATTCGCCCAGCGCTAACAGGTTATGCTAAGTGAACCACATATCGGAATCTGTGTGCAAGGGCTTTTTTCAGACTTCATTGAAAGTGTGATAGCATAAAACACTTCGTTGTTTACGATAATTTGTTAATAAAGCTTGATTATTTGGAATTATATTACATCGACTAAAACTTTTAAAAGATTTTGTTTGTAAGACAGAAATTTAAGTACTTTATTAATGTGCCTAAATGTAACTACAAGTGTACCAAAGTGCTTTTACCTACCTACTAAGCCACGATTACCTATTAAATGTGAAACCATTTTACATGTAACAATGTACAATGCACTAGAACTGGGGATGTTTGGTACTTGATATATCAATATAGAAATGCCTGCACATAGTTAATGCATACATAGTCAGATTAAGGTTTGTTGATTATAATTTATTATTGCTATTGCAAATGTGTGTGTCCATATTTGTAACAACCGAGTCAACACAAATGGATTCATTATAAACCTCTATGCACAATCATGTATATATGAGGCGTGTCATGGGAAAACCGGGCTGAATGCATGTGCGTAAAATGATGTCCCGGATTAGCCTGTGCAATCTACACAGGCTAATCCGGGACGGCAGTTTCCGCCTACAGTGAATTTGTGTTTAGAAGAGACTTCCTTGAAACAGAAAATACCATTAAAGTGGAAAGGGCCATCCTGCATTAGCCTGTGTGGACTGCACAGGCTAATCCGGGACGACACTTAACGCACATGCAGTAAGCCCGGTTTTCCTACGACATGCCTCAGATCTGTTTCAACATTATGTGAACAACAATGTAAACCTCTGTTTCAGCATATGATCCGTCTGCTGAATGTGTTATCCTCATTCCCAGCGGTCTACGAGTTGCTTGGTGACACTCGACTACCAACTAAACAGTCGTACGGTTTCCGAGAGATCCCAGAATGCATGGCAGTAGGTTTTCATATCTTCAAAGGGAATTTTTGGTCATAAATTCCAAAAATTAAACAAACACAATATCACTCTGGGTATGAAATATATTGGAAAAAATGCATTATAAAAGAATATTGGCCAACTGAAATGGTTACAATAATTCGCATTTGTAAAATAAAATGATTCAGTAACAAGAATACTTCTTTTCATGAATATTTTTAAAACGTGTGCATCATGTTACAAATGCATGTAATATTCTGTCTGGTCTAGTGTTTAGAAATCAGACCAACAAGTAAAGTATATAGCAGAGATCACCAGTCACTAGTTGAGACATTGTACATGTAGTACATCTAGACTTGCATAATGCATGGTGTTTCAGGGATTGATGGATCGTGTGGTGTTTCTTGATTCCCCTGCAAAGTTTCACTCGCTTTTCAACGTGGAGCAGTCACATATGTTTGGACTTAGGTAACACTAGTTAATTATTTTGTACAAAGCAAATACATCACTTTTTTCTCTGCTGTCTTTCAGTTTGTTCATAACAGTACAAAAAATGTTTGCAGAACTGTTTTTGTTAATTTATATTAATTTATATTTGTTAACTCATCCGAATGGATTATATTCTACTTTGACAATTATCATTTAAAAGCTTTTGGTAAAACACAATGTTTTCCCTTTAACTATGGCCCTTATTTCTTTACCTGGGCTAATATTCATAAAGCTTGTAAGGAAGATTATAGTTAAAATAGTTTAAATGTCAATAACAAAAAATATAATTAGCTATATGCTTAATTTATGTGATTGATGTAGGAATCTAACTTAAAGTTTCTTTAAGCTTAATGACTATGAGCCCGGACGATGAAATGTGATTACAAGGCAAAGATTCAGGGCGAAATAGCAGGGTGCTGCAACCGGCCCTTTTTGGTTCCTTGCTGTGGCCCCTTTGGGCTGGTCAGCAAAAGAATATTGGATATATTTTGAAATGACAATTAAAGATACCTATTTGCAAACCATAATTAGAAGCATGACATGATGAAAGCTCTGGTTTTACCAAAATGTCAGAGAACTGCTCCGGCTTCCCCAACCACTCCCCGTTTCTTTTTTTGAGTTGCATTCATTGCAGGTTCTGATCCAGGTCATTTCCTATATTACTATCATTAGCTCTACTTAATATGTTGTCATTCTGTCAGGGTTTTGAGCCTTATAGCGAAATATGGGACTGAAGAATCTATGAGCTTAGTTTATTAGAAATGCCTGTTCGCACGATCTGTATTTTGATATGTCCTTGTTTCGTCAGCATATTGAGTCTGATGATGTCATTATCATTAGTTGAACGCCAATACAATGGGTTAAACTGTGATATTATGAGATGTTATGCAGGGGTGTGGAAATATCAAATTGTTTACTTGTCCTTGGACACGTTCATTGCAAAAATCTACATGTCCGCAAGCAACAGTCACTTATCCATTCAAAAATATATTTTTTAGTACAGGCCTTTCTGATAAAACACAAATTGTTATTGTATTATTGAAATAAATAAGTATAAAATAATGCAGTAATTAATTTCCCTCTTAAAAATTTTTTTTAACACCCTGAAATTATACTTGTCAATGGACAAGTAGACAGGAAAAATTTACTTGTCCGACAGTAAAATGACCCTTGTCGGACAAGTCGGGCATAGGATTTCCACAGCCTTGTGTTATGTAATGCGTCGTTGTTCTGTCAGGGTGTTGAGTCTGATGGTGTCCTGCCTGGACTCGTTCCTTATGCTGCAGTCCCAGTATCAGATTCAGGAGAAATTGCTGGCCGCCCAGTCGGACAACCAGGCAGTCAACAAGGACAGGTGAGACACAGGCCCTCTGTCTGTGTGATGTTTGTTTTGTTTCTTTGTTGAAAACTACTGGGCCAGTGGCGGTGTTTTAGAGTGAACGTGTCATTCTATTAATTATGTGCAATTATGCATCCATATTATTATGATTTTAAAGTTTAAACATGTGCCCTTCATGCTTCTACCCCCACCGCCACGCCCAACCACCAAGAAAAAAAATAAATACAAATAAATATACACTTTATGGAAGGATTATTTTCTGGCTTTGAAATACATAAAATAAACTTATATTTTAAAATATATGAAACAATTAATTTATAATATTTTACAACTATCCAATCAGTTATAATATTCAGTATTCTGAAAGATAATGAAGCACAAAACCATCTTTCCAAACATTTTGTTGAAAATTAACCATTGTATCACGAATTGTATAAGTGTTGGGTTAAAAGTGCTGTTCAGTGTATATTTCAATTATTTATTACCAGAAAGGAGATCATAGTTGACATGTTGTCGGTGGAGAGGAACAGTATTCTAGTCCGGACGTACCTGGTAGGGGGGCCTACAGAGAGAGTTCTGCCATCACGACTACTAGAGGTCTGTAGAACTTTCACACGTTCACTAAAACATTGTCCTTCACATTAATTCAATTCAAACAAATATATTTTAAATTGCATCTCAATAGTTGTTTCTGTAGCATATTTTATTGTATTTGAATAAATAACGATTTTGAAGTGTTATATGCACTATCATGTCAAGGAACAAACATTGACCTATACCGGTAATTGCTTATTATAGTTTTAAAAACTACATATTAACTATATCATTGTTTACATCTCAATTCGAATGATTTATGTGTTGTTAAGTGTGTTTTAACCTGAATCCATCCATTCATCAATCCATCTATGTTATGCAAAATTGCTTATTACAAAAAAAATTATTTATGTATTTTTTTTTAAATTTATGTAGATCATTACACGTTACAAAAATAGATCATTTGTAACAAATATGTTAAAAGTGAAGTAGTGGAAAACATAACTTTTGCATTAGTTTTAACATAATTATTTAAAAAAAATTCTTACACATTATAAACTAAAAGAAAACTATTTACAATGAATGCTGAGTATGTTGAAAATGAAGCAGGGGAAAACATAACGTCTTCATTTGCTTGACCTTTGGTCAGCATCCAGTGTTCCTACTTTTCCCAACTTTTCCTACTTTTTCCTATGTATTCAGGAGGTTCCTACTTTTTCCTGCTTTTCTGCAAATCCTCCTACTATTGCTACGTTTTGAGTGTAATAAGTGATTCTGAGTATAATTTTGACCATCTTGCCCGTTAATCTGGAAAAATGTGTATTCATGTACTGATATTCCCAGGAAATTGCTGTAGCTGATGCTTCACTAGCAGTGTATTCATGTACTGATATTCCCAGGAAATTGCTGTAGCTGATGCTTCACTAGCAGTGTATTCATGTACTGATATTCCCAGGAAATTGCTGTAGCTGATGCTTCACTAGCAGTGTATTCATGTACTGATATTCCCAGGAAATTGCTGTAGCTGATGCTTCACTAGCAGTGTATTCATGTACTGATATTCCCAGGAAATTGCTGTAGCTGATGCTTCACTAGCAGTGTATTCATGTACTGATATTCCCAGGAAATTGCTGTAGCTGATGCTTCACTAGCAGTGTATTCATGTACTGATATTCTCAGGAAATTGCTGTAGCTGATGCTTCACTAGCAGTGTATTCATGTACTGATATTCTCAGGAAATTGCTGTAGCTGATGCTTCACTAGCAGTGTATTCATGTACTGATATTCTCAGGAAATTGCTGTAGCTGATGCTTCACTAGCAGTGTATTCATGTACTGATATTCCCAGGAAATTGCTGTAGCTGATGCTTCACTAGCAGTGTATTCATGTACTGATATTCTCAGGAAATTGCTGTAGCTGATGCTTCACTAGCAGTGTATTCATGTACTGATATTCCCAGGAAATTGCTGTAGCTGATGCTTCACTAGCAGTGTATTCATGTACTGATATTCCCAGGAAATTGCTGTAGCTGATGCTTCACTAGCAGTGTATTCATGTACTGATATTCTCAGGAAATTGCTGTAGCTGATGCTTCACTAGCAGTGTATTCATGTACTGATATTCCCAGGAAATTGCTGTAGCTGATGCTTCACTAGCAGTGTATTCATGTACTGATATTCCCAGGAAATTGCTGTAGCTGATGCTTCACTAGCAGTGTATTCATGTACTGATATTCCCAGGAAATTGCTGTAGCTGATGCTTCACTAGCAGTGTATTCATGTACTGATATTCCCAGGAAATTGCTGTAGCTGATGCTTCACTAGCAGTGTATTCATGTACTGATATTCTCAGGAAATTGCTGTAGCTGATGCTTCACTAGCAGTGTATTCATGTACTGATATTCCCAGGAAATTGCTTACCCCAAAGTTTTTCATCAGAAACTTTTCTGTAGATGCATATGTGAATACAGCACATAATATTATATAGATTTTTCTTCAAAATCTTTTGTATTGACTTAAAAACGTGCAATTGTGTTAGTTTTATTAAATTCTTCCTGGAAGGCCTGCGACATGTATTGATGTTGTTTTCTTTTTCTCAGGAGGCAGGAACACGCTACAGTTTCCCGCTGTTTTCCTCCTTCCCAGTCCCCAGGGAATACAGCCCAAACCTTGGTGGGCGATCTGGAATCATGCCAGGTAAGGTCAAGGCCACATTGATAAGTGTTTTTTTGTGTACTTTATGTTGTAATTGCATTTTTCTGTGTAAGTGTATATCTGGATATACTGGTACACATGTACCAAAAAATAGTTATTAGAAACTTGTATACTTTTTTGATGCAGTTTCATTTGTTTGAAAATGTATGTCGTCTGAAGTTTTGTTTTGACAACTTACCCAGTAAATTATACATCATGTGTAAAATCATTCTTTATGTTTAAGCTTTGGTGAAATCTTTAGTCATATATGAATTGTTTTTAATTCAGAAAACACCAACTGGTCTATGTGTTTATATAGTTTATACAGAAGCACTATTTAAGATGGAATGAACCCATAAGCTAATTAACACTAGCTCTGATATACCACGATTGAAAGGGACAGTTTCACAGTTTTGGGTTGGAAAAAACATTGCCCCAAAAATGGAATTTGAAAACATGAATTTGTTGAATTTATCAAAACTTTTTTGTATGTTATGCTGTTTTAGTTGCAAAACATAATTATTTTGATATTTATGTATGCCTTTTTGTGAAAAAAAATTACTAGGGTATGTCTACCAGGTAGCAAATCTTTCTTGAAAAATAACAGATGTTCGTCAAAAGTTGAACTTTGCATGAGCCATGTGGGTTTTTTTTTTATTGAAATATGAACAATAAATGTATGATAGAACAGGAAAAATGGTCAGTTTATGACAGTTATTTCTTGCAGACAAAAATTGAGAACTTGCCCCTTTAATACCAAATATTGCAGTGTTCACTAAATTGCTTAATAAGACATGGGTTGGTTTACTAAAGCATATTTATGTTTGTTATTTTGTAATTATGTTGTGATTATCCCTCTTTTAGCTAACTTGAGCATGAAGTGCTCGGTGAGCTATTGGTATAGGGGACCTCTACTGCGTTGTATGTCGTCCGTGTGCCGTCAACAATTTGTTTCGTTCTCATGCTACTTCACTTTTTATCTAATCTTAACCAAACTTGCACAGTTTGTGTATGACCATAAAATCTCAGACGGGATTGTTATTGGGCCAGATCATACCAGTAACACTAGAGTTATTGCCCCTTTTTGATGCAAAAAAAAGTGCAAAAATGCCTTTTCCCAACATATAGACTTTGTTTTCCATCCAATCTTAACCAAACTTTCACAGTTTGTGTATGACAATCAGATCTCAGCAGATGCCAAAAATGGGCCAGATCGGGTTCGAAACACCAGAGTTATTGCCCTTTGTTCATGAAATAATATACAAAAATGGACATTATTCAGGAGAGAGACTTCATTTTTCATCCCATCTTCACCAATCTTGCACAGTTTGTCTATGACCATGAGTTTACAGTTGAAGTCTAATATTAGCAAGATCAGACCAGAAACACAGGAGTTTGTTTGTGAAAAAAATATATGCAAAAATGGACAGCATTCAGGATAGAGACTTCATTTTTCATCCAATCGTCATCAATCTTGCACAGGGTGTCTATGACCATAAGATTACATGCCAAGTTGAATGTAAACAATATCGGCCCAGAAACACCGGAGTTATTACCCTTTGTTTGTGAAAAAAATATACAAAAATTGACATTATTCACGATAGCGACTTCATATTTAATCTAATCTTCACCAATCTTGCAGTTTGTCTATAACCATAAAATTACAGGTGAAGTCGAATATAAGCAAAATCAGGCCAGAAACACCGGATTTATAGCCCTTTATTTCTGAAAAAAAAATACAAAAATGGACATTATTCAGGATAGAGACTTCATTTTTCATCCAATCTTCACCAATTTTGCACAGTTTGTCTATGAACGTAATATTACAGGTGAAGTCAAATAAAAGCATGTTTGGGCCAGAAACACCAGAGTTATTGTCACATGTGTGTGGAAAAAAACATCAACAAGTTTTTAATGATTGACTTGTGCAGCCGTTTTTTTATTCAATGTTGACAAAATTTACACAGTTTGCCTATGACTATAAAAATTGATTGATAAAATTTGATTTCCATCAGTTGCAAACCTTGCATGCAGTTATTTGTACATGCAACATTGAGGTCTTCAGAGCCTGCATTAACATCATTTATCATCATTCTACAGAAAATTTTCAAAGATAAAGCAAAACTTGACCTTATAGCACAGCCATCGCAATTATCGCATTGCAACTAGTCTCCAAAACTGTCTGTGAAAAAGACATCAAAATCTACTGTTTCTGCATGTACTAGAATTGTCACAGACTTAATGAAAAAGGGTCAGGTAAGAATATAGAGAAAAATTATTTGAGAAAGATTAGCAGAAACACGGCACATCCACTACCCAACTCATACTTTAGTTAGCCCATTGCCCTTACCAATGTTTTAAATCAAATCAATCCTATCCCCCTCTGCATATTGTTCAGATACCTTAATTTACAAACCTGTCACAACAGTATGGTCTTCATCTGTACCAGATCTCAGGTGAGCGCTTTGGGCCATCATGGCCCTCTTGTTGAAAATATTATTTGTGGGTAGTTGTTAAATTGTACATCAACAGTATAGGCGCAGTTTGCGTATGTTTTACTTATACTAATGTTTTATTATATTTGTAAAGGACTATGTTAAACATTATTTTAATTGTTGTTGTGTAAAAATGTTCATGTCTCAACTTAAGGAGCTTACTAAATGATGCAGACTAAAATTGTAGATGTAAATACCTAAACAATTGTATTCTGATATACATGTTTGTAATTTTGAAGAGTATGTCAACCTTTTGTAAAGTTATGAATCTTAAAACAAATCTAGATATACATGTAGGTGAAATTCTAGAAACTTTATATACATATTTTGCTTAAGACAATACCCATAAAATATAAATATAAATTAAAATAAGTATAAACTAATCCAGGCATGCATTAAATTATCAACAATAGCACATTTAAACCTTTATTGTTTTAATTACATGTAAAATGTTTTCTTTTGTATACCAATTTTTAGGTTTTTCAGGTTTTATTTTATTCAGTGTAAACTAATAATCGATATAGACTTTACTTTTACTGTACCGTAGTGAAATCATTTTCTAAGGTTTTATATAACAATCACATTAATGCCAAATTTAAGTCCAACCATGCCCAGATATATTTTAACTTCAATAACACAATTTTGTAACAGGCAAGAGTACCATATATCATGAAGGTAGTGACATGCTTTCCTTTTGTTTTCTGCTTTTTGCAAACCGATCCCAGCATTTAATCCTGCCATTAAAATTCCTGCCCAGTTCCTATAACATGTCGTCTATATTATTATGATCCTTTATAAAATACCTAGGCTTATTTCTTAATATACCCCCACAAACGAAGTTAAGGGTAGTGTTGTGCCGATTAATCATTTCGTCGATTAATCAACGACTATTAGATACTGATTAATTAGTCGATTAAGATTTGGAATTCGTCGATTAATTGAAGATATCTATGCATGAGTTTTATTAATTTTCTTTCTTGAACAATGCCCTTTTCAGTCCCTTTCTTTTAACTTGAACAAGTGATCCAATTCATTTATATGTATCAGTGTCCAAATATAACAAAAAAAACAACACACATGCACATATAATTAAATACATGGATCACTAGAATATAATGTATACATTTATATATGTTACTATGATTTATTCAACTTATATTCGTGTCTAGTAAAGCTTTTATATCTTACTTACAAACACAGAAGACCATGATGGCTCCACTCAGTATTGTTAAAGAAGTAGACATTACTTTTGTGAAGAATTTCAACAAAGGTTATAAAATGTAAGAATAAAAAAAACAATAAAATTATGGTCTTTGTATTCATTTGTCTAGCTGGTTAACTGTCATATTTCTTTAGCTCACGGTTTTACCATTGCTTATAAAAAAAATAACTAATTGTCATTAACCAGTAGGGATCCAGGTATATTTTCTTTCCCTTGGTATCCAAATGTTCGCACTCAGTTTTGGAGGAATAGTGTTAATGCTGCAGTTCAGAAAGATAATGAGGATGGCTGTGCAAAGGTCAAGTCATGCTTGCCATCTTGTTATGCTTCTTTCTTAGAGTGATGCTGTATTATCATCTACCTATATAAAATGTGTCTGAGATCTGATGGTCATCGACAAATAGAAGATGCTTGGTACCGATTGGGTGGGAATGAAGTACCGGTACACATCCTGCATTAAGTCCATGTTTTCCATTAATTTTCACCCCGGCAATAACCCTATTGTTATTGCCTGATCTGGTCGATTGTGAGACTCTGCTGTGATATACCATATGGCCCAACACAAACTGTGTAAATTTGATCAAGATTTGAATTAATATTAAGTCACTGTTTTAGAATATTGGCATTTTCTTTCACAAACAAGGGGTCATAACTCCATAGCCAGCTATGATTTTATGGCCACATATAAATTATAATAAAGTTTTGTTAAGATCAGATGAAAAGTTTCTACATAGGAAATAACAGTTTTTGTTATACTTGTTCATCGAACAACGGGTCGTAACTTTGATGTTTATTATTTTTTTGGCTTCGGCATATGTCATACTGACACACACAAACTGAAAGATTGGTACAGATATGATGAAAAATGAAGTATCTCGGTTTGGTAAAGGCAATTGTTGCATTTTCCTCTAAAAAAGCAAAATAACTTCAGTGTCTCTGGCCCGATTTGGCCCATTATGGATCCATCCAAGATTTCATGACAACGGAAGACGGATGACACATGATAGATTCCCAATACCAATTGCTCACCAAGCTGTTCATGCTGCGGTGAGCTAAAAATAACAAAATGAATAAAAGGCTAAGCAAATCTATATGTATTGCATGTTTCTTCAGACCCTTAGCATTACATATTTTATCTACGCCATGTTCCTTGTAATTTTTTTTTTTTAATTATGCATTTTTGTACCAAACACAGGATCAAGATTTATGGTTTTGTGTGTTTGCTTAACTTTTCAATAATTAATATATCTGATATGTATCTTGTCAACAGTCCAGCGCTTTAGTAGGTAAATGCAGTTTTATGCGTTTTCCTTCATAATTGCTATGTAAATCAGACACATATTTATTGACAAACTAAATAAAACTATGTAAATCATTGAAACGTTGCAGTCTAGGGTGTATTTTCTTTACTTTCAAGAATCCTGATTAATCGGTTATTTAGTCAGAACTTGTTGCTGATTTATCAACTAAAATTTTGAACACTGAAACAACACTAGTTTAGGGGGGTGGGGTATATAGGAGTGAGCTTGTCGGTCTGTCGGTCCGTCGGTCTGATGGTTTTTGTGGTTTCTGGATGATAACTAAAAAAGGCTTGACATGTTCAAATAATTTTTGGCACACATGTGTAACATCATAAAATACAGGTCAAGTTCGATTTTGGTTACAAACAACTAAAAGTTGACAGAGTTATGGCCCCTTTTCTACTTAAATTCCCTAAAAACATGGTTTTCAGACAATAACTCAAGAAAGGCTTGACATATTAAAATAATTTGTGGTACACGTATGTAACAACATAAAATACAGGTCAAGTTCGACGTTGGTTACAAACCACTAAATGTTGACAGAGTTATGGCCTCTTTTTGACTGAATTCCTTTAAAAAAATTGGTTTCCAGACATGTTCAAATAATTGTTGGTACACAGTTGTAATATCATAAAATACAAGTCAAGTTCAACTTTGGTTACAAACCACTAAATGTTGATTGAGTTATGGCCCCTTTTCAACTAAAATTCCCCCAGTTTCCAGATCATAACTCATGAAAGGCTTCACATCTTTAAATTGTTTTAGATACATGGGTGTAACATCATACAATACAGGTCAAGTTTGACTGGTTACAAACCACTAAATGTTTATAGAGTTATGGCCCCTATTGAACTTAAAGTTTCCAAATACAATTTTTTCTGAATGATAACTCATGAAAGGTTGACAAATTTAAATATTCTTTTACTACACAAGTTTAACATCATTTAACATTGGTTACAAACCTCTTAATGTTGACAGAGTTATGGCTCCTTTTGAGCTTAATTTTTTTTCCAAATACACTGTTTCAGAATGATAACCAATGAAAGGCTTGACAGTATTCAAAAAAATTTTAGTAGGCAGGTTTAACTTCATGAAAATACTGGTTGAGTTCAACTTTGGTTACAAACCACCAAATGTTGACAGTGTTATTGCCCATTTTCAACTTTAAATCCCTAAGACACGGTTTCCAGACAATATCTCATGAAGGCTTCACATATTTAAATTATTTTAGGTACACAAGTGTAACATCATAAAATAAAGCATTCTCTTTGGGTCCATTTCTTTCAAATGAATACCATAGTTTTGTGAAAAGGCCACATTGTGGGGGTATATTCGTCACTCTTGTGACAATTCTAGCTGAATTTCATGTTGGGATAGGTTTTTGCGTAAAGATAATTGGAAGTTATATATAAATATATACCAGGCATACTGAGAACATGAAGTTACTAGTATAAAAACAACAACAATTCTTTTCTTCATTTTCTTTAATAATTCAGTTACCATACAGGCTTGGTAGTTAAGAGCTATAAGTGATGTTTCAGTGCCATGATAGTAATACCATTATTACTTATACTATAAAAAATTATGATAGAGATTTGGGTTTGTAGAGTTAGCATCATGAGAGGCACAATTTATTTGTGCCTTTGGACTAAAAGTCTTTCTGAAATATTTAACCAGCCGAATTTCTACTATGACCATATTTGGGTCATCATTTTTTTCCATGACAAGTGTTTGAATAGAGTAAACCTATTTCAGTATCAGAATACAGCGTAATGGATGCAGTTTTTGTAATGGCATAAGCACACTGATTACATTATTTAACATCATTATTTCCACAAACCATTTTTGTGCTTACTTCTTTGTGCTTACTTTGCATTCATCTCATGTTTATGCAACGCATGCCATGTTTACTGGTTGGTGTGGGTGTGCAAAGTCCTCTGACATTTTCTATAAATTATCATTCGTTTAAAACCCGGGCGCAATCATCGAAAATAGAATTTATTTTTTTTTGGCATGAAATCAAATTTGTAGCAGGCCATAGAAAAATGTTGTGGGGCTGCCTAAGAAACAATTAATATTTTTATGCACCCAAAGGGAACTTCGGGGGCATATAGTAATCGCATCGTCCGTCCATCCGTCCGTCCGTCACGCTTCTTGTGCGGAGCATAACTCCATTAGTATTGAAGGGATTCAAATGAAACTTCATATAATGATAGAGGACAATGAGAGAAAGTGCAGAGCACAAGGACCACAACTCTTTCTTCAATATGTATTGAGTTATTGCCCTTTGTTTTATTTCCTTGTGTGCAGCATTAATTTTCTTGTGTGGAGCATAACTCCATTAGTATTGAAGGGATTCAAATAATGATAGAGGACAATGAGAGAAAATGCAGAGCATAAGGACCATAACTATTTCTTCTATTTTTACAGAATTATTGCCCTTTGTTTAATTTTCTTGTGCAGAGCATAACACCATTAGTATTGAAGGGATTCAAATGAAACTTCATATAATGATAGAGGACAATGAGAGAAAATGCAGAGCACAAGGACCACAACTCGTTCTTCAATATTTACAGAGTTATTTCCCTTTGTTTTATTTTCTTATGTGAAGAATTAATTTTCTTGTGTGGAGCATATCTCCATTATTATTGAAGGGATTCAAATGAAACTTCATATAATGATAGAGGACAATGAGAGGAAGTGCAGAGCACAAGGACCACAACTCTTTCTTCAATATTTACAGAGTTATTTCCCTTTGTTTTATTTCCTTATGTGAAGAATTAATTTTCTTGTGTGGAGCATATCTCCTTTGGTATTGAAGGGATTCAAATGAAACTTCATATAATGATAGAGGACAATGAGAGGAAGTGCAGAGCACAAGGACCACAATTCTTTCTTTAGTATTTACAGAGTTATTGCCCTTTGTTTAATTTTCTTGTATTGAAGGGATTTTAAATAAAACCAAATATATTGATAGAGGACATTGAAAGGAAGTGCAGAGTACAAGGACCATAACTCTTTCTTCAATATTTATGGAGTTATTGCCCTTCAGTTAGTTTTCTTGTGCAGTGCATTACTCCATTAGTATTGAAGTGATTTAAAATAAAACCACATATATTGATAGAGGATGTTGAGAGGAAGTGCAGAGTACAAGGACCATTACTCTTTTTGTAGGAAGCATCATTTATGCGAACATGTAACTGACATGGTGTTGCCTTCCTCTGACAAGCATGTGCTTTGGGGACATATGTCACATCCTGTGACAAGCCTTGTTTTAGCCTAAATTATCATATTTTGTTTTGTAATTTTGTTTTTGTCTGTCCTTTGTATTAAGCTCTGATATGATGTAAAAGATAGCCTTCTTAAGTACCTGTTGGATTCGGATTCAGTGATACATGTATGTGGAGTAAAAGTGGTACAAAACAAAATAAATATGATATGAGGCATGTCATGGGGAAACCAGGCTTAATGCATGTGCGTAAAGTGGCATCCCGAATTAGCCTGTGCATTCCACACAGGCTAATCCAGGACAACACTTTGCGCCTACAGTGTATTTATGTTTTGAAGAGTCTTCCTTGAAACAGAAAATGCCATAAAAGCCAAAAGTGTTATCCTGGATTAGCCTATGTGGACTGCACAGGCTAATCTGGGACGACACTTTAGGCACATGCATTCAGCCCGGTTTTCCCACGACATGCCTCATATCTATGTAATCAGATATACATGTAACCAAGTTCTTATTTAAACAAATATGCAGATGTTTTTTATGAGTTTTCTATTGACTTAAGGTGGTATAATTACTTTTAAAAGTATTTTTTAAATAATAAGGTCAGCATTTTAATCACATTAATAACTGATCTAGGCCTAGTTCAAGGTAGAACAAACCTCAATGCCTATGTACCTGTATGAACAGTTTGCTCAGTCCTTTGATTAGAAGGTTTACTCACTGTGCTAACCTGGTCATGTGATCTTGCAGGCTTTATATACCCCACCCACACACAGGGCATCCCTGACAAGTCAGGTACCTTCCCCGATTTGATGTGATGTGTTACATATATAGCCCTGCTTGCTCTTGTCAAAGAAACTTTGTTTTCGAATAAATCATCTATTTTAGTCAAAGATCTATTAAAAATGTTTATGTTTAGATCTTTATTTCAATCAAAACTTTTTTATCTTTAAATATATAATATTTCAAAGGTCCTCTAACTTAGAAGGTACTTATTATCAGTCATCATATATATATTATATAGTTTTACAAATTGTATTTGAATTACAAATACATTATTAATTTGAAATTAAACATGGTGCAATATATAACAGATACAATTTTTATGCCCCCCGAAGGGAACTTTGGGGGCATATAGTAATCGCATCGTCCGTCCGTCTGTCCATCCGTCCGTCACGCTTCTTGTGCGGAGCATAACTCTATTAGTATTGAAGGGATTCAAATGAAACTTCATATAATGATAGAGGACAGTGAGAGGAAGTGCAGAGTACAAGGACCACAACTCTTTCTTCAATATTTATGGAGTTATTGCCCTTTGTTTAATTTCCTTGTGCGGATTGAAGGGATTCAAATGAAACTTCATATAATGATAGAGGACAATGAGAGGAAGTGCAGAGCACAAGGACAACAACTATTTCTTCAATATTTATGGAGTGATTGCCCTTTGTTTATTTTTTGTGCAGAGAATAACTCCATTACTATTGAAGGGATTTCAAATAAAACCAAATACATTGATAGATAACATTGAAAGAAAGTGCAGAGTACAAGGACCATAACTCTTTCTTCAATATTTATGCAGTTATTGATTTACAATAAAAAAACAACATATATTGATAGAGGATGTTGAGAGGAAGTGCAGAGGACAGAGGAAGGACAATAACTCTTTTTGTAGGAAGCGTCATTTTTCCCAACATGTAACTGACATTGTGTTGCCTTCCTCTGACAAGCATACGCTTCGGGGGCATACATCACATCTTATGACCAGCCTTGTTACTCACCAATTCTTTTAATTGCAGTATGTTCTTTTATTAACTTTCACTTCCGTCTTTTTATTAGTGTGCCTTGTTGTTAATATTTGCCAATTTTTGATACATGTTTAATAAACATAAGTTCCTTTGACAACATGCTTGCATCCCCCTTTTCAGCTTTCCAGAGCATTTGCTTGCCAAGTATTCTTCTTTACTGTGCATAATTACTTATGCAGACGTTGTAACTTCTGATAATCAACACACTCCTGAGTACTTTCTCACAGCAGTTATTAACCAAAGTAGTAAATTCTCAGCAGTTCTATAATACCAGTTTTACAAGAACGACACATATGTCAAGGAAGTGTGTGTCTGTGTTTCCATGTTAGGGCTTCATATGGAAAGCAATTTGGGTCAGTCGTATATATTTCATGACTATAGTTTTGCCAAACATTTTATTTCCACATGATTATTTGTTATGCCCCCAACATCTTGATGCAGGAGGCATATAGTGATTGTACTGTCCGTCCGTCCTTCCTTCCATCTGTCCGTGACAAGGTTCAGTATATTTTAATGTTTCGTCTAGCACCAAAACCACTTACTACAACACTTGGATACTTACACAGTTGTTGCTTATGACCATTCCCTATCACCCAACCTCACTTTGACCTTGACCTTGATCTAATTTGCACTTAGAATAATTCAGATGGATTATTTCTTGATTAACTAGATTTTAATGTTTCGTCTAGCACCAACACTGCTTGCTACAATACTTGGATTCTTACACAGTTGTTGCTTATGACCATCCCCAATCCACCCATATCACCCAACCTCACTTTGGCCTTGACCTTGACCTAATTTGGACTTATAATTATTCAAAAGTGCCATTTCTTGGTTAACAAGATTTTACTGTTTTGTCTAGCACCAACACCGCTTACTACAGCACTTGAATATTTACACAGTTGTTACTTATTACTGTTCCCAATCCAGCCATATCACCCAACCTCACTTTGACCATGACCTTGACATAATTCAAATGGGCTATTTCTTGGTTAACTAGATTTTACCCTTTCGTCTAGCACCAGCACCACTTACGACAGCACTTGGATACTTACACGGTTGTTGCTTATGACCATTCCCAATCCACCCATATCACCCAACCATACTTTGAGCTTGATCTCATTTGGACTTAGAATAATTCAAATGGGCTGTCCAGCACTAACTGGGGGCATGTGTGTTTACCGAACAGTGTCTTGTTCTATGGTTTAAATGAATGATTTATGATTAATTTTTCATAGAGCCCTGATTGTGATTTGTACTGTTCTTAATGTATGACTACTTCTTAGTCGCATGCTCCGTTTATCCATGATCTTATAATTGCAAGGTCTTGAATCTGCAGAATGTGCACTGAGTGATTGTAGTTTGAAGAATTAAAATTAACAAAAAAATTTCAAATGTTGCCACTGTTACATTTAGCATTATACTATTTATCACCTGTTTATTGTTATAAAAGTGACAAAAATTAAACACTCAGATATTGTTTAAGGATATACTGAACATTGCTTCTCTCTAAGAATGAAAATGGTCTTTGATGTTTTAGTTTTGGTCACCCTTTTAATACTAAACACTTTATAATGTAAATATTGCTTTTCACTACAAACCATTTACATACGAATATCAACATCATTGAAATAAAGGTGTAAATCTTATTCTAACACGACACATGGCTAGTCTTCTAGAGTCAAAGAAAGAACTCGAGTATACATTGAATGCAACAAATTATGGGAGGAGCCTAATGTTTTGAAAAATAGTTCGGGAAATTCGCTGAAAATGTTCAATAAAATGCACATGCTTAGTTTGTGCGTGTTAACATTATATTTAATGTATAATCAGTAGAAATGATGTCTCGTTTATTCTTTTACTTGTTCAATGAAGCTGATGTCATATTGAGTTGTTATGATTTATTGGCGTCACTGAAAAGCGCATGTGAATGTAATGGGCGAGGTATAGATAAAATGTAGTTTTCATTCATGAACTTTAAAATACAGACTAAGATCGTGTTAGAATCAAAATAATAGTTTCTGTGATAATTTGTTATCAAATAACCTACAGTAAGGAGTATAGATGCGTGTTGTCAAATCACTAATGCTTCACACTTGGGATTTTATTCTTATGCATCTATACTCCTTACCGTGGGTTATTCGACATCAAACAATGATAGAAAAATATTATTTCTTAATCAATGTACCGGTATAAATTGTTTTGAACATAAACAGCAGTCTGCCTTCTTATAATGACTTATTACCAATATTTGATTATTTTTTCTGGTAGAGTCTATAAAATTAAACAAACCACGTGTTTTTTATTGATTTAATCTTTGAAAATTTTGAAGCACTTTGAATATGACTTGTTTATGATTGTAAGGTACCGGTACACAATGTAATTATTACCATCTTTTTCCATGTTCTACTTTATGCATGAAAAACAGATATTTATACCCGTATCCTGCTTGTATTGTTTTAAAGTTTACATTGTATGACAATCATCATTGGATGAAGGAATGTTTTGCTAGAAGTGAAGGATAGATAAGATAGCTAAGATAGAACATGTTCATTTAAAAGGTCGTTTTAACATTCTGTGGAATAAGCTTTTAGATCTATAACTGAAAATATAAATGTTCTTTTTGATAATTATGGTAGTTTTTTTTTCATTTAGTTTTGTAATTATCATGTTTGTGAAACTTACATGCCTACATTTTACAATGAAAATTCTCATGTAATAATCAGTTTGAATACTTACAATTTCTATTGTTACATCAGTGTTTAGTCTCATGACTTTCGTGTTTGGGTGTTTGGTATTCATGTTTTATTAATGGCTTGTTTCAGACAATGAATTGACCGAGTTTTTGGACAGCAGACGCAGTGAGAAGGGAAAGGGCTGGTTGGACAAGTGTCGGAATCTTCTCTCCAAGTTCTTTTCTAGCAAGGGCGATCAGGTGAAAGGGGCAGGTAAATGCAACTGATACTTTTGGTATGTTGTTGAAAGTTTAAATGTTAAAAGTTCAATAAAGAGAAAATCTTAGGATACAGGAATTTTCACTGAATTTTCACTGAAATCAAACACACGACCAACTGAATGTTTGGCAACAATAACATGGTCCTATGGTCCTGCCGTGACATGTTTGGCAACAATAACATGGTCCTAGGGTCCTGCAGTGACATGTTTGGCAACAATAACATGGTCCTAGGGTCCTGCACTGACATGTTTGGCAACAATAACAAGGTCCTAGGGTCCTGCAGTGACATGTTGGGCAACAATAACATGGTCCTAGGGTCCTGCACTGACATGTTTGGCAACAATAACATGGTCCTAGGGTCCTGCAGTGACATGTTTGGGAACATTAACATGGTCCTAGGGTCCTGCAGTGACATGTTTGGCAACAATAACATGGTCCTAGGGTCATGCAGTGACATGTTTGGCAACAATAACATGGTCTTAGGGTCCTGCAGTTACATGTTTGGCAACAATAACATGGTCCTAGGGTCCTGCACTGACATGTTTTCCAACAAAAATATAATGTGTTTGAATTGTTCTATTTCTAAATTGTAGTAAGTAATGCACACTCGCTATTTGCGATTTCACTCAAAGTGCAAGATGATCTGTTGCCTATGTGCTGTCAATTTTATATTTGTGTCAACAAAATGTACCAAACAACATTCAAAATATGGTCAAAATTCAAAATATTATCCTATGAAATTCCATTGCATTGCAGCTATATTATAATTGGCTAGTAAGCTATGAACAGATGTTACGAGTACAAATTTAATGGTCACAATGTTTTCAGTGATCCAGAAGATTCTAGAACAGAGCGTTAACATGATGTCAACAATTCCTGAAGAATCAGTGTTCCCTCTTATGCAATTTGCAGGTAAAGATTAAAATTTTATTGAAAATGGTTTCTGATTCATACTGAATTTGATTTACCTGTTTCAAAAAAAAATGATGTGGTGCATCATGAGACAGTTGTGCTATTTAAAAGGGTTTATAAGATTGTTTGCACTTTGGATATTTATTATCATTTTGACTTTTTGATGATTGGACTTTATTGCCTATGGTGATTCCATGTAATCAGTGTTGACTGTGTATTTAAATTCTTGATTATATTTTTTAGGGAATGACAGCACTGTAAAAGCAGTTAGTTTGACACCACTGCAGCAGTTGGGCATCAAAATTGCAATAAGGTATCTATCAGTATTATATTTCTGAGATAAAACATACATTTGTTGTTGCATTTATGAAAAAGTTTATTTTATCAAAGCACCTTGGTGTCATTTGCTCATTTATAGAAGGCCCCTTGTTATAAACACCAACTGTAATAAATGTGCTGCATCATTTGTCCACTTATATAAATAAATGTTAAAATGTACGAGAGGCATTAAATTCGAGCTAAGTTCGGACCACGATATCCATTAAAAGTAGACCACTGAGTAATAAAATGATTTTACAGTATCCATGACACAATATGACCCTGCATCATGCTGTGTTGTAGGTACGGTATCCACCTGAAGGTGGTGCACACGTCCTCGGACGCCACTGACAGCCTCACCTTCCTCATGAGACAGGTCAAGTTCTACCTGGAGCAGCAGCAGAAAACATCAGACTCACACCTCAGTATCCTTGCTAACTGCTGCCATTTCTTTACAGCTTTTAGTTGCATGCATGACCACACAATGTTATGGCCAACATTACTTAGGCAACTACCAAGACATTTACCTTATGCTGTTTCAATCTGATTAAACTTGGCTCCTAAAATATGCTGCACATTGGGATCTGAGGACGACAAATGGAAGGTCATGCTCTGGCAACCTTTCATGTAACCAATCAGAGCTCGTTTCATGGTTTTGGAAGTGAAAGTAAAAAAAGTGTGAAGTTTAAAAATGAATTTTCTGCATTCATGCATCATGACTCTGCCTAGGGTATATCGCCAGATGTTGATCGTTGACTGAATAATATTCATATAATCCACAATTTCAAGAATAGTGCATTATATAGGTCATCATCAGATCGTATTGATAATAATGCTATTTTAGGAAAGTTTATTCACAATTTTTTACCATTGTTCTAGTTGTTACTATTTTTCCCAGTTTTAAAGTTATAGATCTCACTTTGTGTACATATTTCAAGCTGAGTTCCAGTATTTTGCTTTATGGACAAAAATAATTTTTTATTATATTCCTTGGAGTCCTGTTGATCCTTGACCACAGTCTAAGAATACATGAAGAATGGTTATCCCGGTTTTGACTGGTTTGCGGCCACCGTGTTCCTCATATTCAATGGTAACCATGACCGCGCCTGGGACTTCCTACAGAGCTTCTCCACTCTTGGAGCATCTGGTTACCTCTGGATACCACGGTTACATGCCTCTGTAAGAATACTGGCCACTTGTCTAGAAAAACAAATGGGCCTGGTTTGTGGAGTCGATCTTGATTTTAGTGATTTAATGTGTGTTTTCACACACATCTGAATGTATTTCATTGTAGAAACCTGCAGAAAAATGCAATGTCATTAGTGAGTTTAACAAGATGTACTGAAACAATCCATACTTGAGCAATGAGTCTTTATATAAGCACACTGAGTTTTGTAATTATTTAATATTTTGCCATTTTGATCAGGCATTTAAGATGAAACATTTTACCCTCAAATACCACAAATAAGATGCACATTCACACACTGTCATATTTTAATTGGTAAATAAATGTTTGTGTCTGTTTGGAATGGTTTTCTGTCAATTGATAGATTACCAGTGGGTATTGCAAATGTTGGTAAATCTTAATAATCACAATCATTGCATCTGCAGACTTCTTTAATAGACTAGTGTTGGTGTATTAAGTCTTAAGCATTTTTGATGCAGGATGCAAACACAAATGAATCAGCAATTGTCATTTGAACCACAGTGATATTTTCACCTCTGCGTCCTGCGTCCAGGACGCAGTAATATTGCCATAGACGCAAAGTTTCAGTTTATGTGCGTTCGCGGGACGCATGCATTTTGTAAATGGCGAGTCCTGTCCGGCAGTTTCGAAGCATTTTGTGTACGAGTACTGTCATAATATAATGTAAAATTTACCATCGCACCGTTCGGTCTATTTTTATTACGACCAGTCTCATTGGATAATCAATTTGCGAATAACCAATGGCAATAGTCATGACGTTTCTGAACGTAATGGTGTGAAGGTTAAATAATATTTAAATTTTGGGGGGAAAGTTTTTATAAAGTTTGTCTGCTACATGGGTCCGAAAATAAAAATGACACATGACTAAACGCAATACTCATGAAGTTAATTCTGGTCAGGTTCTACCAAAAGTCGTCCGAAAAAATTATGTTAATAGAATAAAAATAGGGAGAAGTTGTTTAGTTGGTGAGCATATACAATGGAACTACACAATTTAATAACATGTACTGCACTTTGTGTACAGTCGCTAACAGGTGCATTGGTATGGTAAAAAATGCACACTGCACAAATTTTCAACATTCTACTTACTCTAGCTAGACCTGCTTCTCAAAAAACACAAAGTTAAAATTACTTGTGTTATTATATATAATAAGGAGTTAATTGCATTATTGCCTTACTGATCTTATTAACTGACAGCTTATATTCCCATTTGAATAAATGCACATTTTTGAACTCACACATTTAACTTTGGGACTCATAGATTTTTAGTCCAGCGAGTCCTAGGACTCGTGGCTGTAAAATTGTTAACAAATCACTGGAACCAAAAGATCATTCTTTGAGGTGTTTCATGGGAAACCCTGGCTTAATGTGTGTGCATAAAGTGACGACACTTTCCGCCGTTATGATACTTACTGTTTCAAGGAAGTCTCTTCTAAACATACATCCACTGTAGGTGGAAAGAGCTGTCCTGGATTAGCCTGTGCGGACTGCACAGACTGATCCGGGACAACACTTAATGCACAATAATTATGCCCGGTTTTCCCACGACACGCCTCCGTTATTATTTCATTTTGCAGGTCCATCTTCCCAGTGCGCTCAGTGCAAGTGGTATACACCCCCTGTTCTCCAGTACTGGTCACAACATAGAGTTCATACTACAAATAGAGCTGCCTCTAGTCTCATCTGCCTTTAAAATGTCAGGATACACCCCTGCACAGGTACGTTGTATTCAGCTCGGCCAAGGATTTTATGTTTAGTCAGAATGTTTTTTAGCTAGCAACTTCATGCGAAAAACTCTGAGTTGACTTGCATGAAATTGTATGGGGATATTGGAAATGTGCCAATGAACAAATGATAAGAGGCGCATTGTGGGAAAACCGGACTTAATGCATGTGCGTAAAGTGTTGTCCCGGATTAGCCTGTGCAGTCTGCACAGGCTAATCCAGGACGGCACTTTCCGCCTACAGTGGATTTATGTTTAGAAGAGACTTCCTTGAATGAGAAAATACCATAAAAGTGGAAAGTGTCATCCAGGATTGGCCTGTGCGGACTGCACAGGCTAATCCGAGACGACACTTTACGCACATGCATTAAGTCCGGTTTTCCAACCACGCGCCTCATAAGATTTTGGTAGTGATCCATGTCATTGTCTGGATCTAGGAGTTGTTAAAGGAATCTTTATTATTGGGATATAGAGAAACTTGCCTCTTTATGCTTTCTAGTTCATACTGGTGATAACTCTTGTTTGCTTAGTGATGTCAGCCTACACTCAGTACCAGTATGATATATATGAAAGTGCACATAAAGTGTATTCTGGTATCTTCTGCATTTTACTGACTCAGTTTTAGATAGATTTTGAAAATAATTGATTTTGTTTATTAATAATCATTATACTACTAAAACTACATAATACTATTATGCACTTGTACCACAAAGCCTCATTTTTTTTAGCTCACAACGTGCTCATGGTGAGCTTTTGTGATTGCCTTTTGTCCGTCATGCGTCGTCCATCGTGCGTCGTCAACATTTACCTTGTGAACACTCTAGAGGCCACATTTATTGGCCAATCTTTATGAAACTTGGTCAAAACATTTGTCCCAGTGATATCTCGGCCGAGGTCAAAAACTGGGTCATGTGGGGTCAAAAACTAGGTCACTAGGTCAAATTGAAGAAAAAGCTTGTTAACACTCTATAAGTCACATTTTTTTCCCAATCTTCATGAAACATGGTCAGAACATTTGTCTTAATGATATCTCGGCCAAGTTCAAATCTGGGTTATGTGGAGTTAAAAACTTGGTCACTAGGTCAAATTGACGAAAAAGCTTGTTAACACTCTAGAAGTCACATTTTTTGCCCAACTTTCATGAAACTTGGTCAGAACATTTGTCCCAATGGTATCTCAGCCAAGTTCGAATCTGCTTCATGTGGGGTAAAAAACTAGGTCACTAGGTCAAATTGAAGAAAAAGCTTGTTAACACTCATGAAGTCACATTTTTTGCCCATTCTTCATGAAACATGGTCAGAACATTTGTCTTAATGATATCTCGACCTAATTCAAATCTGGGTCATGTGGGGTGAAAAACTAGGTCACTAGGTCAAATTGAAGAAAGAGCTTCAATTTCAATATGTACAAAATTTTGAATGTCTTTTGTCACTTAAGTTTTTCAAACCATAATGATTAAGGCTGCATTTCCATCAGTCCGTATCAGTATATCCATATTCGTATAAAAATCTAACACATGGAAAAATTTTCGACTAATGAAACTCAGGTGAGCGACTCAGGGCCATTTGGCCCTCTTGTCTATCAAGCACATTTTTTAATGGCAAATATACTCATACTATTCATTTCTTGTTTTTGAGTTATTTTGTGAATTGTCTGAACAGATCTGCCAGCACTGGTTGACCCAGTGTTTGATTGTATTGTCAACTATGGTATCTCTCTGAACAGATCTGTCAGCACTTGTTGACCCAATGTTTGATTGTATTGTCAACTATGGTATCTCTCTGAACAGATCTGTCAGCACTGGTTGACCCAGTGTTATGGTATCTCTCTGAACAGATCTGTCAGCCTGGTTGACCCAATGTTTGATTGTATTGTTAACTATGGTATCTCTCTGGACACATCTACAAGCACTGGTTGACCCAGTGTTTGATTGTATTGTCAACTATGGTATCTCTTTGAACAGATCAGTCAGCACTGGTTGACCCAATGTTTGATTGTATTGTCAACTATGGTATCTCTCGGAACAGATCTGTCAGCACTGATTGACCCCGTGTTTGATTGTATTGTCAACTATGGTATCTCTCTGGACACATCTACCAGCACTGGTTGACCCAGTGTTTGATTGTATTGTCAACTAGGGTATCTAGAGCTCTGAACAGATGTACCTGCACTGGTTGACCCATTGTTTGATTTTATTGTCAACTATGATATCTCTCTGAACAGATCTCTCAGCACTGACTGATGCAGTGTTTGATGTTATTGTTTACTAGTTTATCTTTCTGAGTAGATCAGTATTTGATTTTATTGTTAACTAGTTTATCTTTCTGAGTTGATCAGTATTTTAGTTTATTGTTAACTAGTTTATCTTTCTGAGTTGATCAGTATTTGCTTTTATTGTTAACTATAGTATCTTTTTGAACAGATCTGTCAGCACTGGTTGACCCAGTGTTTCTGGAACTACATAGACTGGCTGGATATCTGCCACTACATCGTGGTGTGCCTGATACACGGGGTCGACTACCAGGTGTACATCTGCGTGGCCATCCTGAAGCACCTCCAGAGCCACATCATGTCCCATATGCAGACACATGACCTCATCATGTTTCTAAAGGTAGGAAGCATGTCCCATATGCAAAACATTATTGATATAAAATACATAAACTGGTCAGTTTTGTATAGTAAAACTTGATGAGGTTTTAAAATGTTACTTGTTTTCGTAAAGTGAGAAATCCCACCATTTGTCTGTGAGTACTGTCAGGTCATTTTCTGAGTTAAGAGGTAATGCAGTTGTTTATCTCAAGTTAGTTGAGAGATTATGTGACATTAATATTGTTCTCGTTTGTTTACAGGAAGAGCCTATTCATGGTTTCAAGGTATCTCAGAACCTCAAGTACATGCTTGAGTTGGAGAAGAAGTACCGCAAGATGGTCCTGCCTGACATGCTGAACATCACACGACCTTGACTTTCCCAGTAGAACATCACCTGAAGTTGACCTTCCCAGTAGAATATTTCACGACCTTGACCTTCCCAGTGACCTGGGCAGTGGAACTTCACCCGACCTTTCGGGTGTATCATCACTTGACCTTGACCTGCCCAGCATGCAGTGGATGTGGACCCAGGGATAGCTTCTTGGAAACAATTACTAGAACCAACGTATAGTGACGAGATAACACCTGAGAAGTAATCGGCAATATAGTTCACGGCAGATATTGCTGGAAATGCTCAGCCTCATGTAGTTGTTTAGTATTCAAAAAGTGCACTGGCAAAGGCCAATGGTATGCAAAATGCGGGTAAGCTAGAGAAATTTCAGAGGAAGTTTAGGATAAATATATATCCTCAAATACCGGAGTTATGACTTCATAGAACATGCCTTTTCAGAAAATCTGTTACAATTTTGTCTGAAGTCTGGAATGTTTGGACCTTGTGTGGAATTGACAACTTTGCCATACTAAACAGATACATGTGTAATTTAATAGTGTTGCTGATATATCACAAATACAATATTTTCCGTCCATTATAATATTATGATAAATTTATTTGCTTTGTCCCATATTGTGTTTGCATGCATATTTAACTGCTGATGTAAAACTTTATTTCAATTTTGTATGATGTAATGATTAGTGCCAGAGTGTGTTTTAATTGTTGTTGAATTTCTACATGAAAGACAGAGCAACCATTAGTTGATTAGAATGCATGCGTTTTTAGCTAGACTATTCGAAGAATAGGTGAGCTTTCCTACTACCCACGGCGTCGGCGTCCGCGTTTGGTTAAAGTTTTTATTCAAAAGTCTTGTAACTTCAAAACTAAATACGTTATTCACTTGAAACTTGGAATATACCTTTGTCATCAACCCCAGTGTCAGGGGCAACATTCCCCATATCTCTGTTTTGTATTTTGACAGAGTTATGCCCCTTTTTCACTTAGATTTTCTGGTTAAAGTTTATATTCACAAGTTTGTAACTGCAAAACTACATAAGTTATTCACTTGAAGCTTGGAACTAACCTTTATCACCAACTCCAGTATCAAGCGCAACATTCCCTATAACTCTGTTTTGTATTTTAACAGAGTTATGTGCCTGTTTCACATAGATTTTCTGGTTAAAGTTTATATTCAAAAGTTTTGTAACATCAATACTACAAAAGTTATTCACTTGAAACTTAGAATATACCTTTGTTATGAACTCCAGTGTCAGGGGCAACATTCTCCTTAACTCTATTTTGTATTTTGACAGAGTTAAGCCCCCTTTTCACATAGATTTTCTGGTTAAAGTTTATATTCAAAAGTTTGGTAATTTTAAAACTACATAAGTAATTCACTTGAAACTTGGAACTAACCTTTGTCATCAACTTAAGTATCAGGGGCAACATTACCCATAACTCTATTTTGTATTTTGACAGAGTTATGCCCCCTTTTCACTTAGATTTTCTGTTTAAAGTTAATACTCAAAAGTTTGGTAACTTCACAACTACATAAGTTATTCACTTGAAACTTGGAACTAACCTTTGTCATCAACTCTAGTATCAGGGTCAACATTACCCATAACTCTGTTTTGTATTTTGACAGAGTTATGCCCCTTTTTCACATAGATTTTCTGGTTAAAGTTTATATTCAAAAGTTTTGTAACTTCAAAACTACATAGGTTATTCACTTGAAACTTGGAACTAACCTTTGCCATCAACTCTAGTATCAAGGGCATCATTACCCATAACTCTGTTTTGTATTTTGACAGAGTTAGCCTACTTTTTACATAGACTTTGTTGTTAAAGTTTTTGTTCCAAACATATATAAACTATACAAGGCTTCACTTAAAAGTGTTGTATTTTTTTAACATATTTATGCCCCTTCCACTATCCAAAATATGTACCAACTGAAATACTTAGAATAGTCGAGCGCGCTGTCCTCTGACAGCTCTTGTTTATGTTGTATCAAGTGTATTGAACATGCATGTGAAAGGTAAGAAACTTATCTGTGCAAATTGTTTACTGGTAATGTACATTGGGCTTCTGTTTTCAGTTGGGATGGGCAGTGGGATATTTTGTCCTACTGACTATGTTTAAAATTGTATATTATAATCTAACCATAGGTAACTAGGCTAGATGACATAAACGACATTTTAAGCTGTTTTACTCACTTGAATCATGCTACTGATAGAAACGATATATGGCCATCGTGGCTGTATTGCTTTTAATACAATTTTTTGAAGATGTTTAACATTTTCTAAACATAAAAAGACAACAGCAATAATATAACATTAAATAGTTATTGGAGTAACATTTATAAGTATCATATACAAATACATTATATGTTAAGATTCTTTAAAAGATGTGCTAATATTATGTATGTTGAACAAAAGCAGACCTGGATATTAATAACTTGTTTTATTTTTTTATAACATCCTTTTATGCCTCAATTACGTCTGTGCATGCTGGTAAATAATGTGTATTTTTTGTAGATGTATATTAATAAAATTTTGTACAGTTATTTAATTTTTCTATTAGAGAATAAATAATAATGAAGAATTTACTAAATGTGTTTGTGTTTGATAAAAAATTAACTACCTCAGAACGGAACCATATTTGCCCTTATTAATGGCCATACTTACTGTAGATCTATGTGTTACATTGTAGTATTTGGTATAAAATTCACTCTGAATGAACCAAATTTGCCTTAAAAACCTTAATTACTGTTTGCTGTGCGTTTGTAACAACAACAACAGCATACTTGGAACTGGCAACAGAATATGAAATGTAATGTTACAGACAGTAAGAAACACTTGCATGAGGCACACGAACAAAAGTTTCATAACTGCATAACTTTCAGTTACTTAATTTGACACAAACTATGTGTAGTGGTACCTATGATTGTATGGCTTATGTATCAGTATTGATATTGAACTGGATTATGTTTGGTTTCTGTTTTTATTAAAGAATATGAGAAAGATCTGATTAGACAAAGTACAGGGTGCTGCTAACAGGAGATTTACTCTTCTGATGCAAGAAAATAATGACAATTCCATTATTTTTTCTTTTGTTCTTTCATTCTAATTTCTTCATATTTCTACACTTGAGGTATTTCATTCCATATAACATAAGCCCAGGTGGGTAGCAGTGATGAACCACGGATGACCTGGGCGTCCCATTTTGCTATTGGATTTGTTTGTTTTGCCAATAATTTCATGTGTATTGTATAAATGCTACTAGAAACTTGAACCAGATCATAGCCATGAGAAAAAAATAATTTCTGAAGCCCAGAGATAACCCACTTGATTTCATCCAAATGAACTTTTTGGGCAAGCTACATGCATCTTATCAGAACATACAACACAGCCAACACTAATTGGCAGTCTGGTATATTCAAGCTCTAATTCGTTGAAGCTTTGCCAAGTACTTTCATTCCATGATTGATGTACTACAATCTAAATTTACCATTGATTTATTATATTATCACTAAATGTCACAGACAGTTTCACAACGTGAATCATGTGCAAATTAATCCAGTGTTTCATATAATCATTGCACTCGAATATCGCATATTTAACTGTCGACCTAGTTTGCACAAAAGTGCACATGGTTAAGCTTGTAAAGATAGACAAATGGCATTTAATTTCTTTAACAATAGATATAGAAATTAAAATATAATGGCAAAAATTGGAAAGGTCTGTTATAGCTTATACCCTGTTTACTACTGCATATAATAGCTACTGCACACTGTATCTACATGTCAATTTGAGGCATGTAGTGGGAACTGGGCTCAATGCATGTGCGTAAGGTGTCGACCCGGTCCGCACAGGCTAATCCAGGACGGCACTTTCCGCCTACAGTGGATTTATATTTAAAAGTATCTTCCTTGAAACAAAAAATACCATAAAAGCAGAAAGTGCCATCCTGGATTAGCCTGTGTGGACTGCACAGGCTAATCCGGGTCGACACTACTCACATGCATTAAGCCCAGTTTTCCCACGCCAAACCTTGTTTGTATTCACATAAGTAGTTGACTGTTCAGAGTGAAATTATCAAATTTCACTCAACAAAGTGTACAAAGATCTGTATGAAGTTATTGTTCATAAGTATTTATTACTCTTTTTGCAGCATTTCATGGAACAAATGTGACTTTATATTGTCATATCATAATTAATTTGCAACATCATTATTTTCTAAGTCATTATTCTTATACTGTTGGCGGAAGCCAACGGTCTATTGAGAGGGGAATTTCAAAAACAGGTATCGCGGAAAACTACTTCTTTTCTTTGCAGGCTATTAGTAAATCGAAACCAGAATGGGTCATTCTTCAAAACAAGACAATTTTACACTAGTTTTCTTACATTTTAATTATTTAAGATAATTTATGTCATATGTATTATAATGTGTATATCATGTGATATATTACAATTACAGCTTGTAAAAAGGTCAATTTATAACAAAATAACTTTAAACTAATGAAATCCCTACTTTTGCTATTTACTTGTATGTAACCGAAATATTTACCAGAGTGTCCTGGAATAAGGCCACCAAATCAATGCGCTACATCGGTTATTTTTGACTCGTTGGGAAAGTGTTTTTTCTTGCTACCAATTCTCATTCTGAATATTTTGACAACAAATTACTGTAATTTATTAATTTTAAACTGTACTATGGACAATCGAGAGCTTTCATAGTATGATCTATTTTGACTCAGTAGGCTACAAACAAAGATCTTTGGCTAAGAAGCACTAACAATCGGTGCGCCTAACTACTACGCTTTATTGGTTATTCTGGCCCTTGCAGATTGACTTGTTAACTGACATGTATATAATTCCGTTTGCATAAGATAATTAGCTTGAACAAAATAATTTTTTGTTACTTACAAATTAGTTTGCATTACGATGTCAAATACTATTGAATACGAATCCAAATTATAAAGTTTAAAGGTGGGACATTGAACTTCATTCAAATAAATGTTTCCTGTTAACAAAAATGCACTCATAATTCACATGCTTTTAGTTTTTTTGTTGCCTACAGTCTTTCTACGCTGTCAGCGTTGTGATTATCATAATTTGGGGAATGCAAATTTAAAGGAGGGGGTAACTGACAACATTATTTCCATAAGATCTCAAAGAGATTTCTTTTTTAAACAATAAAAGTACCAGTAATCCAGTTTTATAAACAGTTTGTTGATACAGATATGTATACATATTTCAAGGAACTTATTCACAGATTTTCGCATTTAAAAAAAAACATGTTAAACTATATGTGTCACAGACAAGGATGCCCCCATGACGCATGTTTGGACACACACATCTGGCGTGTCGCCAACACTTATTTTTGCCTTCACAAATTTATTGTCATATCAATTCTATAGTGGAAAAAAGAGAAAAAAGGCAACGTGCCATGATTCTGCCAAAATGGGTCACCACCAAAATTCCTTCCTTTACAATCACCTACAAATTAAGGTTCTTCAGCTGTGAAAGAACGAAATCAGCCCAGCCATTAATGAGGAGTTGAGTCCACAAAATTTCATGAAGTATATATACCGGTAGTGGAAAAAATGTCCAAGGACCATAATTCTGCCAATATTGGTTGCAGCCAAAATTCCTTCCTTTACGATTACCGACACATTAAGGTTGTTCAGCAGTGAAAGTTTGAGTGAAATCAGACCAGACTTAAAAGAGGAGTTAAGTCCACAAAATTTCATGAAGTATATATAGTGGAAAAAATGTCAAAGGGCTATAATTCTGCCAAAATTGGTCGCAGCCAAAATTCATTCCCTTAAGATCACCTACACATTAAGGTTGTTCATCTGTGAAAGTTTCAGCGAAATCCGCCCCCCAGTTAAAGAGGAGTTGAGTCCACAAAATTTCAATAAGTATCTATAGTGGAAAAATATAAAAGAGCCATAATTCTGCCAAAATTAGTTGCAGCCAAAATTCCTTCCTTTATGATAATCTATACATGAAGGTTGTTCAGCTGTCAAAGTTTGAGCAAAATCTGCCAAGCCGTTAACAGAGTTGAGTCCACAAATTACAGGACGTACGGACGGACAACTACAATGCTTAATGCCTCCCACTTTGTGTGTGTGTGGGGGGGGGGGGAGGGGTCTTAACTTCAAAATGTCAAGAATCTAAACTAACAAACAAATATTCTATGCCAAGAAAAGCATTAAAACAAGAAAATAAGTATGCCTTCGCAGGGAATTGAACACACCACCTATGGATAAAAAATCTGTCACAGTAACCTCTAGGCAGTAGGGGCTTGCATGTTTGGTCATGCAGTTTTAACACATTGTAACTGATGCACTTTTTTTTAATTATTGATAAAAAACGTTACCAATGCTTTATATTTTTTGCCATTTTCAATTGTTATTTTGACACAAAATTTTGAATTTCAATTTTCCAATCTGTTAATAGGTCCTTTTAAGTTGTGATACAACAAGCAGTCAATACAGAACTGGCTTCTATAACAAATACGAATTATATAAAGCATCAAAATGCATGTGCATACCTGTCATATCAATAACAACTACAATTTCTGAAACACCGATGTCATAAAGAATAAAAACATTCACCTGCTTATAAAAAACCAAATCAACAAATATCATTTTATATGGTTAAATTCTATTTTATCTTTATTAAGTAAAAACATATCTTGAACCAATGAGAATCATACATGTTTAGTCAATAAACAGAATCCAACAATGTGCTTTTCCTATTGTTCATCAGCCAGGGCATAAATATGTAAAAAAAAATAATAAAATTTTCATTCTAAAAATACATGCACAAACTTTATATGTAAAGTTAACTTAAATTTTCAGGATGTCAGTTTTTATTAACCCATTGTGGGGATACGTTTTTCTGCTTCAATGAAGTGCTTTTGAAATTACACCCCTTTTATAACAGTATTACTCTTGTTAATGTTATATGAAAGGTTGTTGGTGCAAGCAAGCTGCAAATATATTCTGACCTGGCCCAACAACTACGAACGTTCTCAAGCTTGATCTTAGTCTTAATCTGAAATATTCAACCAATGGAAATCAAAGCTCAAATGTTACAAGCATTCTCATTGGTCAATCTTAGTCTTGAATTTAACTATTAAACCAATGGAAATCAAAGCTCAAATGTTACAAGCATTCTCATTGGTCAATCTTAGTCTTGAATTTAACTATTAAACCAATGGAAATCAAAGCTCAAATGTTACAAGCATTCTAATTGGTCAATCTTAGTCTTGAATTTAACTATTAAACCAATGGAAATCAAAGCTCAAATGTTACAAGCATTCTCATTGGTCAATATTTGAAGTTAAGACTAAGTTTGAGATTGAGAACTTTCGTAGTCGTGGTGCCTGAAGTGCCAACATCACATTATGGATACTGATCCCATGTCAAGAGATGGTATCAAGTTTTGAATGCCAACAATTCTCTACAAAACATTAAGAAAATAACAAGCAGAAACCATGATGAAAAATCATGAAAATATAATGTACAAAATATAATATTAACAACCAAGTATGTTTGAAGTAGATCTAATTTTCTAGTACATTGCATATGTATGTATATATATATATATATTTTATCTTCTTAAACATGCATATATAATATGCCAAAAACTTATTAAAAAAAAGATTCATGAACAAGGAACACAAAAATGTCGTGAAATATCAGGTTTACTACTGAAACACTTTTAGCACTTACAGCAGAATACAATTAAAGTGGCTGTGCAAAGATATTAAGTAGAATACACATATCAATGTGTTTTATTAAACGCAACTTTAAGGGAGTGGTATCAGCTGGTTACTTGATACTAGAAAGTAACAAAAAGAGAAACAAAACAATATATTGCCATGAGGTTTCCCTGCTAATCAAACATACTGACTAAAGCAACTGCTTTCATCGATTGTTATTTACAATCAACTACATGACTAATGTGACTATTAGACAATGTCACTCATAACTAAAACTTAAAATACCATACAATTCCACGAACACAAATAACAACAAACATATATTTAACAAACTTCAATTTAAACCTATTTTCTTTCAATAACATTGAAAATTATCTCATTGTTTTGGACCACCATCTTTCTTATATGCTATAAGAAACTCCCTGTTCATGACCACTCTAACCGAACCGTACGACTCAAATGGGTTGGGCATCAGATCTGAGTACATTTTTGAAGTGCGAGACGTCAGGTCCAACTCAAATAAATTCCTGCAGAGTTCTGTCCCTTCTTCGACTGTTGGATCATCACTCTCTCCTCCAAAAGCAAACAGCTTGTCATGAAACAGTGTCAAACCAAAGTTGTAGCGCTTAAACCCAGAGATTTTTGCAAACTTCTCAGTCTCCTTGGTCTCAGTTTTGTACCTGACCACTTCGCCTGTGGGATACATGATGTAAACGCTACCATCAAGGCTTTGGGCACATCGCGAGAATTTGGCCGGGTCTGGTAAGCAGTCAATGATCGTGCATTCACCTGTCACCGTGTCAAAGCACTGCACGGATGCTGCGTGGTCGCAGTCTTTCAGCCACCCACCAAACACGTAAATCTTCCCTTTGTAAGCTGCAGCTGAGAGTGCATCTACTGCACTTGTGAGTTCACCCACTTCCTTCCATGTCTCCTGTGCTATGTCATACTTCTCAATGCTGTAATAGGTTACATCTGTGATCGGGTCAAACCCACCGACAACATAAATGGAATTCCTTTCTGCAACCATTGCATGCCTCAGCCTGCCAAAGTTCATTGATCTGCAGTGAATCCAGTCACGTCTACCAATATGCAGCTTCAAGCAAGCAATTGGTCGTTCAGTTCCACCCGAAACATAAATGTAGTCGCCATAGACGCAGCAAGCAAAGTACCTGCCAATGTTGCTAGGCAAAGGAGGCATGGTGAACCAGCGACGATCCACTGGACTGTAACAATACATCTCAACCAGCTTTTGTTCTCTACCTTGGGGTGTCTTGCCTATTAATACAATCACCTGGAAAAAAAAAATCTAAAATATACAAAAAAAACAATAACTGACAAATATGTTGTACAAAAGTTGTTCACAGGGATTTGGTAAATCACTAGTGAATTTAATGGGACCTACCAGTATTCACAGACAATTTCCTAACTTATTGTCACCGATCCAAAAAGAAAAGTACTTTATACATTAAGAAGTGAAATAACACTCTTAAGTTTGAGTCCCTAACGGAGAACTCCTTATATTTTTATGCTTTTCTCGATATAATATTTGGGTTGGTTTGGCTTTAGGTCTTGTAGTCAAGTCATTTTATACAATTTTTCAAAAATACAAAACCTGTGAATAAGTCCCTTTATTATATGCTTTCCACTGAAATATAGAATTGTCCATGCCATGATAAACAATTTTGATATTTATTGTGCAAAAGCATAAAATAAAACGAAAATTTGTTTATTTGGGTTATTGATCGAATATTTATTTCATTCGTGGTCATAGAAAATTATATTTTCTCCTGAAAATACTTTTTTCTATAACCACTTGTAACATAGAATTCTATCATTCACCCAAATCAACAAATATCCTCTATTTAACTTATTAATCATGAAAATATGATAATCCAACAGTGATTTTTTTTGGCTATTTTTACTGCCGAATATAGGCAGTTTCCCCTTGGCAGAAAACTTCCATTTTTCCCCTAAAATGACCAAATGTTTCCCCCCAAATAAGAAAAAGGTTCCCATTAAGCTGGGTTGGTATTTCAAATTGCTTTTTTACACACAATATTAGGTTGCAACCAAAAATCAGTGTTCAAGACATCTATAAAACAGTAACGGTACTACCGTGAATAACTCGCACCTGAGTTTATAAGCAAAAACATACCTTAAAAATGACTGATACCATGTATAAAAAACTTTTACTATTTTCCCCATTTTAAGATTTGTCACGCTAAAATTCCCTAGTTCAAAGGCACAGGTAGTTGAAAAAATTGCAAAAAATTTCACTGTCTACTGAAAACGTGGTTTCACCTCCACTTTGTTGCCCGCCCTCAGCGGAACATTGTACATCTCCCTCCTCTCCGGATACAGGTGATAATCCAACGCCTGCTTCACAAGCCGAGTACACACCACATCGTTGCGAACAGCGGGGTTAAAATCCACCTTCTCCAAGAGGAACTGGAGACTGACCTGGACAAAGTAGGGATATTAGGATATTAGACAATGTTATCTTGTTAAATTTTTCCCTATGACATTAGGATTCACATCCTTGCAATCTTATCAAAATCTATGTGTTCTGTTTTGCCAAATACATATAACCCCAAGTGGCCCAACAAAGCTGCATGCTGTACATGTAATTCAGTACCTGGACAATTAGGGATATTAGGATATTAGACAATGTTATCTTGTTGAGCGTGACTAGGGAAAAATCTCATGCCTTCAAAAAATAAAGCTTTCTTTCTAGTTACAAGCCCCAAAATGCGGTATCCAAACGGAACATGGTGATATTTCACTTTAAATTTTTCCCTATGACCTTAGCCTTCACATCCTTGCAATCTTATCAAAATCTATGTGATCTGTTTTGCCAAATACATATAACCCCAAGTGGCCCAACAAAGCTGCATGCTCTACATGTAATTCAGCATTGGCTATTACAATGTTCTTCAGTTAACTTCTAATAGATCAAAGTGTTTGTCTTCTAGATCTTTAAAATATAAATTAGGAGAAATGAACTTGAACAGAATAAAATGTAACAAGAGATGTTTGTAAAACATGTATGCAACCCGACTTGCAGACAAGTTGTGAATATGTGCAATTGTTAAGATTTTTTTTAAATATGCAATCCCAAGCGAGGTCTTGATATATAGTATCTATGTATGAAGTTTCATTAAAATATCTCGATGCGTTCTCAAGTTATTGGGCAGAAAACGTTTTTCTATTTTTAGTAATGGTGACCTTGACCCCACCCACCCCATATGAAATCCCAAGAGAGGTCTCAATATAAGGTATCTATGTATGAAGTTTCATTAAAATATCTCTATGCGTTCTCAAGTTATTGAGCTGAAACTGTTTTTCTATTTTTAGCAATGGTGACCTTGACCCCACCCACACCATATGCAATCCCAAGCGAGGTCTCGATATAAGGTATATATGTATACATTTTCATTAAAATATCTTGATGCGTTCTCAAGTTATTGTGCTGAAACCGTTTTTTCTATTTTAAGTAACGGTGACCTTGACCCCACCCACCCCATATGCAATCCCAAGCGAGGTCTGAATATAAGGTATCTATGTATGAAGTTTCATTAAAATATCTCGATGCGTTTTCAAGTTATTGAGCGGAGACCGTTTTTCTATTTTTAGTAATGGTGACCTTGACCTTGACCCCACCCACCCCATATGCAATCCCAAGTGGGGTCTCAATATAAGGTATCTATGTATGTAGTTTTGTTAACATATCTTGATGCTTTCTCAAGTTATTCAGCGGAAACCGTTTTTCTATTTTTAGTAACAGTGACCTTGACCTTGACCCCAACCATCCGATATGCAATCCCAAGCGAGGTCTCGATGTAAGGTATCTATGTGTAAAGTTTCATTAAAATATCTAAATGCGTTCTCAAGCTATTGAGCGGAAACCGTTTTTCTACTTTTAGTAACGGTGACCTTGACCTTGACCCCACCCACCCCATATACAATCCCAAGCGAGGTCTCGATGTAAGGTATCTATGTATAAAGTTTCATTAAAATATCTCAATGCGTTCTTAAGTTATTGAGGGGAATCCAATTTTTAGCAACAGTGACCTTGATCTTTACCTGCTGACCTCAAAATTCATAGGGTTTTTCCTTTCCGCCCAAGTAACCAGCGTAGCAACTTTCATGATCGTAGGTCAAAGCGTTCTCAAGATATCATGCGGAAACAAAATGGTCTACTGTTTTTCTATTTTTGGTAATGGTGACCATGACCTTTACCCCACCCTCCCCATATGCAATCCCAAGCGAGGTCTCGATGTAAGGTATTTATGTATAAAGTTTCATTAAAATATCTCAATGCGTTCTCAAGTTATTGAGGGGAAACCGTTTTTCTATTTTTAGCAACCGTGACCTTGACCTTTGACCTGTTGAACTCAAAATTTAAAGGGTTCTTCCTTTCCTCCCAAGTAACCACTGTACCAACTTTCATGGTCGTAGGTCAAAGCGTTCTCAAGATATCGTGCGGAAATGAAATTGTCTACGGACCGACCGACGGACAGGTGCAAAGCAAGATACCCCCACTTCTTCGAAGGGGGGCACAATTAATTTGAGGAT
The DNA here is from genome assembly GCA_027627225.1 of Congeria kusceri. Classification (NCBI taxonomy): domain Eukaryota; kingdom Metazoa; phylum Mollusca; class Bivalvia; order Myida; family Dreissenidae; genus Congeria; species Congeria kusceri. The sequence goes on from CM051036.1 coordinate 25,415,777, forward strand.
ATGTGATGTTATCAGGATACAAAATAATGTATGTAATGTTGTCAATGGTATAATTTTACATATATTGGCGTTATGATTGTGTACATACGCCAGTACTTCGTAATAGCCACATTATTGTTATTTGTTAAATGTGTTTTATTCCTGTTAGCAACAGAGAACTTCTTTGGCCATTATATCTAATTGTAAATATCCTCGTTTAAAAGGATAAAGTGCATATATGTAGTTCAACCTGTTGTAGGCGCAGCTGCTTGAACACATCAGGCAGAAAGACGATCCTGTTATTGCCCTTATCTAGCCATCGAAACACCGCATCGCACGCATGTTCTTCATTAGTAACCATCAGATTATCGTTACTGACGATGGAAATGAGTTCATCTTTTTCCAGAGCCAAGAACTCTTCTAGCTGAGAGATTAATTCAAACTCCTTTAAAATAAATTCCCAGCTGGTCTCTTTTAGCTGCTCGCAGTTCAGACTCTGAGCCAGCCTCCATATGCCTATACAGTTCTCTGCTGTAGTCTGCTCCAGCAGAAAACTCTCACATCGAGACTGAAGACAGCTTATCTGCAGTACGACTGATGCCCTAAGAAGATCTTCTGCATTGTCTATAGTCACACAATCTTCCCCGGAATATGCAAAGGACAGAACATGCTCGAAAATTGAAGAGTTAATTTCTTTGATGCAGACAACATTGTTTTGGCTTTCCTTCATACCACTTGAAAACATGGCATGGAAGTAGTCGGAAAATGCAGACAAGATCACCTTGTGGCATCGAAAGGTCTTTTTCTCTACCTGCAACAGTATTACGAATTTTTTAAACTACATTTAATTATCAACCAAAATAGAGGAATGCACAAATGAACAAAGTAACTACTATACATTTTGAACCATAAATTTTGCTTTCGAGCCAAAATATAAGCTACACCTAATGCAGCATTGTGTTAAAGTGCTTCAAAGCTTTCAAAATACAACTTAGCATAGATTTTTTTCAAAGCTCTAGGAATCAGTCTGGTACCAATCAGGTTGGGAAATTTTGCATCGTAACATCCATCTAATTGAGGAAAATAAAAGCACAACCTAATTTACTAATGACTTGAACTAGTGGCATACTAACCAAATATCATCCACAAATATTCAAGTCATAACATGATTTTAAACCTAAAATCACGGGAATGTGTGTTTTAAATGGACCCAACTAAAGGAGAAAAGTCACTGCTTAGAATCACCTGTATCTCTACATCTGAATACAAGCCTGCCAGAAAGCTCTTGTAAATGCCGGACTGGAGACACTGAGCTGTGTTTTCCTTCCAGTCTTGCATTTTTTCCTCAGTACTCATGGCTAGTCCCAATATATTCTAGATGCACAGACTACAAGCTGAATGATGGGAGAATAACATCTCCGAAAACCTGCAAAACAATATAATATGAAACTTCAGAAAAAGAACAAAAAAGCACCCCATGGTTGATTTGTCTAACCTAATTTTTAGGGTTTTCTTTAGCCCAATATAAAATTTTCTTGCCATAGGCAAATCTGGAGAATGGCAAAGAAAGCATAAGAGAATGCTAATATAATTGTTAAGTCATGTATGAACATTAGTTTTTGAGTCATTTTTATGACAATACTGTAGATGCTATTTTGTTGGAACAGATTTAAAACTATCATTTTTGTGACTTCAAATATTCGGACACTGAAATATATTTTTTTTAAGTTTCGAAAAACATATATTAAATAAGATATATAATATTCCTATTATTATAAGCATAGCTGCATACTTATAATATTACTATAAGTATTGTCTACTGTGCTGAGCATGTCAAACTTTGAAGATCTCCCTAGAATTTGGTTAACAGCAATTGAATAGCATGAATTTCATAATCCAGTAAAATAAGTACGGCTATAAAGAAACATTTTCATAACGATTATCTTATAAGTAAACATTTTATATAATTATAAGAAAGACTGAAAATAAAATTGCTTGTTTACCTAATCAATTAAAACTGAGTTGTTTTGCAAATTGACAGTTTGTTGTTGTTGTAAAGCATGAACAGAAAACGTCAAGTCAAATCGGTCCCATTCCCAACCGGTCAATAGAATTTGATTGCTAAAATTTAAGGGCACTCACGAACATTGTGAAAAAAAAAAAAAAATTAGATCTAAGTTGCTATTAAACAAAATCTACAGTGTAATGTATTTAAATTTTAGATTACATGTTTAAAACATGCACAACCTAAAAGAAGTTCCTGGTCTTTTATGTAGAATATCAGCTTCAAACGTAAGTATTAAAAAGGGCTATGACGAGTTATCGAGCAACGGGGTATTGCGTCGGTCACCGCTAGCCCCTGAATGGGTAGGACATCATTCCCCGGGTATCCGTGTTATTTGTTCTTTAGCATAAAATAAATATATTGTGTTTGAACAATAAAAAAACATATTAAATTATGTAATCTTCTGGTCTAACACAGATATAACTACAGGTATTCGCCATGACAATGGATAGTCAACTCAAAATACCGGTGTTACCTCTCAATAGTAATTATTTTGAGTCAAGGTTTGATGGAAATAACCATGTCGTGTGCATTGTACTCTCTGGTGACCATGGACAGGAAACTTAGTTAATGACTGTAATAAAATGGTCAGAGCACAAATTAAATTCATGTAAATACGGACAAAAACCCGTTGATTATTTTTCACATCCCGGACATTAGCCCACTCGTAAATTTGACGACCCGGACAATTGCCCGTTCGTGATAAATTTAAAAGTATAAAGGGTGAAGGTATGGGACGCCGAGGTGTTAGGACGTGTTTTTCATTTTGGAGTTACTTTTGATCATAACTTTGGTATTTGTGGTTCGATTTTCAAAAGTTTTGGATACACTTATTCGTAATTATTAGGTCTGATTATGGATCAAAAACGGGAGTAATATGGGTGCTGGAAAAGGAAGAAAAAAGAAGAAACGTAGTGAAACAGATGACGAACTGAACGAAAGCAAAATATTCAGATTGGGAGATTCGCCCCCGGGCAATTCATCGGTCGAAATAAGCCGGCTTTTGCGTGAGACGAACTCAGTTTTGTACGACCAACAATCAAACGTGTCAACATCTAATCCGTTCGAGATATTATTGAATGAGAACGCTGACAACAACTCAGAAAACTGCATGTTAACTACTACAAGTAGTACATCGGAGACGAATATGGCCGAAAAACAGGCAGGGCAATTGCCATCAAATGCGGACATAGTTGCACTGCTGGGTAAAATGAACATTAGAATGTGGAAATAGGAGTGAAATTGGGGTCGCTTGATAAGAAAGGTGATAATTTTGAAAATGAACTGAAAAACTTATGGCCATACATAGACGCAACGTCTAAACTTACCAACGATAAAATTGACAAAGTCAGCAACAGACTGGACACGGCGGAAATGGACCTAGAGGAAGCACGGCGCAAAATAGAGTCCTTGGAAAAAGATAAAAACAAAATGGCCGACGATCTGAACTATTTGCGCTCACAGTCTATGCGCAACAATCTTATATTTGGAAATATACCAGAGGAGGCCGGTGAAACCCCATCCAAAACGGAAGTGCTGCTTAGATCCTTCATGGTCAACAAACTCAAGCTTGCCCAGAATGTAGTGGACGGGATAACAATTGAAAGAGCACATCGAATTGGTGGCCCCATCGAGGCGTCACATCCGGCTGGGGGCGCGACTTCCGGCGTGAGAAGCTCCAGGGGAATAGTGTGCAAGTTCAATCTTTTTGCGGACAGGGAGCTGGTACGAAAATGCTGTAGAAACCTCGCAGGAACCAACTTCTATGTAGCAGAGCCTTTCCCACCGGAAATAACAGCGAAACGACTAATCCTGTTCAGGAAGGCTCGACAGGAAAAGGCGGCCGGAAACAAGGCCTACGTGGTGTACGACACGTTGTATGTGAACGGGAAGCCGGTGGGAGACACGTAGGGAGTGCCGGATGGGCTCAGGGTGCTGATATGGAACTGTAACGGACTCAGTGACAGTACGAGAAACGATTCCGAATTTACTTCTTTTATATCGCATCATGATGTTATTATTGTTACTGAATCTTGGACCTGCAAATCGAGTAAAATTCAGTTGGAAGGATTTAAATGCTTTAATTTTTATAGAAAGTTTAGACATCGTAATGCTAAACGAAATAGTGGTGGTATTGTTTTGTATGTACGCGATTACTTAACGAATGGTATTTCTGTTGTAAAAAATGTGCATGATACTATTCTTTGGTTAAAATTTGACAAGTGTTTCTTTAATCAACCTACTGATAATTATCTTGCAGCAGTATATATGTGGGGTGAACGATCGCCTATATCTTATCTTATTGATCAAGATTTGTTCGCTTCCTTAGAAAATGACATCCTTAATTTCGAATCATTGGGCACTGTACTAGTGGCTGGGGACTTTAATGGACGGATATCTGGCAAGTGGGATTATATTGCTTGTGATAGATATGTACCTGATATTGATACTTTTGAGTACGAGGTCGATAATCCGCTGCCACGTCAGTCATTAGATAAGGGACATAATTCACATGGAAACAGACTAATTGAACTTTGTAAAGCTACCTCGCTTAGGGTTGCGAACGGCCGTTTAGGAAATGACTTTGGTATTGGGAAACTAACTTGTTATAATAGAATGGGGGCGAGTGTAATAGATTATTTGTTGTTAAAATAAAAATATTTTTATATTTTTAATAATTTTTAAGTATGAGATTTTAACACATATAGTGACCACGCACCGCTGTCATTCGAATTACTCTGCAAAAACATCTCTGTAGACAAAAATGAAGAGTACCAGTATGAATTGGTAAAATGGAAGAATAGCGAAAAGGAAATTTATAGAAACGGCATTATTGACAAATTGCCAGATCTGAATATGTTACTAGCAAATCAGTCAGATAATAACAATGATATCAATGACCTTGTAAATACATTTACAAACATTTTAAGAGAGGTTACCGATCCACTGTTCTCTAAGCGTGTTACGTCTAGAAATAAGTTTGTTTCTACATGTATAAATGACTCTAAGCTATGGTTTGATTTTAGTTGCAAAGAAGCGAAAATGTTATATAAAAATGCGCTAAGGCAATACAATAGGACAGGTACAGATACTGATCGCCTGGAGCTATGTACTAAACGAAAACATTACAAACATACAGTAAAGAAAAAACATCGAGCGTACAAGCTAAAAAGGACACAAGAATTCGAAAATTTGAGATCAAAAAGACCCAAAGACTTTTGGAATTACTTTAAAACTACCAAAAGTATGCCTACGCCAAATATACGCCTAGACGATTTTGAAAACCATTTCAAATAAATGTTTACGACAAATGGCCAATATGGACGAAAATTCGGAAGATTTTAATATTAATCACAATTTCAATGATTTTAACCCAGTCTTTGCCAAATTAGATACACCAATTACGTTAGACGAAGTCACCAAGGCAATATTATTGCTGAAACGTAATAAATCACCCGGGGGTGATAAACTCTTAAACGAATACTTCCTCGAAGCCAGCGATATATTAGTAGGCTACATTACACAAATTTTTAGTATTATATTTAATACTGGTATTTTTCCAGATGCGTGGACAAAGGGAATAATTATCCCGATATTTAAAAAGGAGATAAAAATGACGCGAAAAACTATAGGGGTATTACTTTGCTCAGCAATTTTGGAAAATTATTTACTTGCGTATTAAACCAACGGATCACTAAATGGTGCGAGGAAAACAATGTAATTTCCGACGCCCAGTTCGGTTTTAGAAAGGGGCGGTCAACCATTGACGCAGTTTTTATACTTCAATATGTGATACAAAAATTAGTACAGCAGGAAAATAAGCGCTTATATTGCACATTCGTGGACCTCAAATCTTGTTTTGACTCAACATATCGCAATGCTCTCTGGCTAAAGCTCCACGGAGTAGGATTAAATGGTAAATTACTTCGCATTATACGCAACATGTACCAATCGGTTAAATCATGCGTGAAACATTGTAACTCAGTCTCCGATTACTTTGAATTATCAATAGGTTTACGCCAAGGGGAGATAACCTCACCGATCCTATTTTCTTTATTCGTCGAAGACTTAGAAATGCATCTACAGCATACTATTCACAGTGGCCTAAGCTTACAAGATATCTGTTTGACAATGTTATTATTTGCGGATGACACGGCAGTTTTAGGCTCATCGCCACGTGCACAGGAGTTGCAGCTGTCTCTTGATAAATTATATGAATATTGCAACAAATGGGGATTGCCAAAACAAAAACTGTCGTTTTCAGAAAAAGGGGTGAGACATGGTTTTACGGGAACGAATTAATCGATAACGTGAACGAATTTAACTACCTTGGTGTTACATTAAACTATGCTGGCAGATTTGAATTGAATATACAAAAACTCTTCAGGGAAAAGCATTAAAAGCAATGAATAATCTCATAACAAACCTGAAAAAATATGATACAAAGCCTAAAACTGCTTTACATTTATTTGATTCTTTTGTTTCTCCTATTATGTCGTATGGTTGCGAGGTGTGGGGTTTTTCAAAATCACATACATTGGAAAGAATACATATTAAATTTTGCAAATCACTACTAGGTGTAAGACAATCTACAAGTAATATAGCCATCTACTCTGAACTTGGCAGATATCCCCTGTACATATATAGATATGTTAGGATAGTTAAATACTTATTCAAACTATGTAGCTCTGAAAATATTATTATTAAAACTATCGTAAATATGTCTCTGAGAGATGTTGAAAACGGAAAACAAAACTGGTTTGCAAACGTAAAACAACTTCTGGAAAAACATGGCTTTTAGATGTTTGGTTGAACTTGCATGATATTAATGTAAATGCTTTTATTTCGATGTTTAAACAACGTTTGACTGATCAATATTTACAGGAATGGAGAGCATCGTTAGAAAAAATGGTGTTTTGACGCTCTATATAAATGTCAAAGATAATATGGGTCTTGAGTCATATCTAAATGAAATAAATTGTAGAAAATTAAGAACTTCTATTACTAAAATTCGTATTTCTGCGCATTATTTAAGGATTCATACAGGCAGATATGGAGGCCAACAGGTTGAGGGTAACCAAAGACTATGTCAAATATGTAATAGCTCGGATATCGAGGATGAATTTCATTTTATTTTTGTCTGCGCTCCTTATCAAAATTTACGAAACAAATACATTAAGCGGTATTATAGAAACCGCCCTAGTAAGTTTAAGTTTATACAACTTCTTTCAACCAACAATAAAAAAGAGATATTGTTATTAAGCAAATTCATCTGCGAGGCATTCAAACAAAGATTTTCGATTATAAATGGCAACTAGTTACATTTTAGCCATAACTACTTTTATTGCAATTAAAATGTTAGCAACGTAAATCTATATAAATACAAACATGCAAGCAGTGATTTTTATAAAATTTATGTTGTTATATATTCTGAGACATTGAAACATTGACGATCGGTTCGTATCATTAACAAACAAATGCATATAGTGCTGTATTTTTCCTTTCAAATTGCATGTATAAGCATCGATGTTTTTCCTTAGTAATATTATTTACTATTATTTATATTAATATAGGTTTATGTTCTAAACATCGATAAGCATGCTCCAAATAACGGTTCTTTAAATGTGTTCCATGATAGGTATATTTAAATACAATATACTTGTGCATCGTTGTTAGTCATTACGTCCATCCATATTTATCTATTATAAATTGACAAACTTGCCAAACCTTTGTTCTATACTTAAATTATGTATATTATTTGTTTATATCACGATAAACATGTATTGTTTAAATGAAAATAAATTTCTGTTCTGTTCTGTTCTGTATAAAGTACTTTACACGATGCGACGTCCTAATTAGCGAAATGTACTGCCTTTAATTACTAGAATATGAATGCAATCTCAGTTTTTAAATTACATTGCGCCAATAGCATCAATAATATTAGTTAATTACAGTGGACTCCCGAAGTCTCGAAGTCTCAGGAATCGGCAATGAAACTTCGAGCCATCGAAACTTCTAGCTAAACGGACTTCGACAATGTGTATAATGCGCAGTAATCCGCATTTTCAAATTTCCAAGAGTTTCCACATATCTATACTGATTATAAACAGACATCATACATTTATTTATATATTTATAATACAAAATTGTTGTAAAATATGTAATTAATGTATTTTATTTTAGTTTTTGAAAGCTGTGAAATCAATTATTTCGTGCTCTTAAAAATTGACACTAATCAGTCTCATATAATCTATTAGAGCAATCGGAAAATTCGACCATCGCGAATTCGAGCAAAACGACAGAAATTTATATCAATATATAGCAATAAAATATCGGTCTCGCGAATAAACTTCGAGCCAACGAGAAATTCGAGACAAGCGAGTTTGAGGCATCGGGAGTCAACTGTATAATTATCACCCACACTAAGTCGGCAATTATTATAATTTAAACGGAAGGGATTTTGTCCGGATTCCCACAAAATAACGGGACTGTTAAATGATAAAGACACGAAAGCTAATAGTTGTCATATTCCCCTGTGGGGAACGCCATCTTCACATATGACGCCGTTGCTAATTCAACACAACATCTGAAATAAGGCTCGTGGCTAACTGAGGCAGTTGCATGAAACAGAATATGTTTTTGTGCATATGGCATGTATTAATTGGTAGTTTGAAAACAAAGATATATGCAATATGTGTGTTAATATATTTAAGTTATTAGCTTTTGGATATACATTCACACAAATGCGATTGCCTTGATGAGATCGCACTAAAGACCGAAGAACGTGCTGGACATGCACTACGTGCAGTACGTAACGCAATTTATCCCGCGCCCGTGTATGTGCGTGCGCGTTTCTTGACAGGTTAAAGTACACGTAGATTTATTATTTAATAAGGCATTCTATAAACGTTTGCGTTGCGTCACGGACACATGCTAGCTGTTTTTGTTTCTCGTGAAAATGCCTCAAATGTTACGGTACGCATGTCAATTACATATAGCGTTAAAAATGCGCCTCAAGGTATATTAGACTGTATGAAGAATGCTTAGCGAGACAGACTTTTGATCCGAGGTTCAAACATCAGTAGTGATATCACTTTTCCCCTATGTTTATGCGTTTCTTGATATTGGAGTCCTTTAGTCCAAATGCTTTTTTATGCAATTAAGACGTTTTTCCAAAAGAGAAACTCTTTTAACAATTTAAAGATACTATGTAAAAACTTGGTTTCCTATTGCACTATCAATGATATTATATGATAGAAATGCATTTCACTAAGACATGAGCAATAAATGAAAAATAAATGATATAATTCATAATGAGATATTTGATAAAAACAAATAGCAAAACAGTTTGAAGAAATTAAAACCCCAAGCGGTATTGAACTCCCGACTGAGGAGCCATACGAAGAAATTACAGTAGTCAGCTTTGTAATAATCGTGTGTAAACTATGGCTATACAAAATACTCACAATTTTGACATGAAATGGCCAAACAAAGACGATCCACATCATAAATTGATTTTTATCTCAAAATGTGTATACTCTTTCCCCATTATAATTATATACCGCTTTAACCGTTATTATATTGCCAGTATTTATGACTTAATTTCAGATTTTTTAAAAAGAAATTGCCCCTATTGAGGCCCTTTTCGATGATATAGTCCGGCCCTTTAAGTCCCTTTAGGAGGATGCATTGATCATGTACTTTTAAATATAATTTTTCATAATTTTATAGATATAAATAACATGTTCTCATCATGTCGATTTCAGATTTTGCTAATGAATACTCAGGGTTATATTAATGACTAGTTTAACCAACGATCTATAATCAACATATCTCTGGTTTAATTTGTAAAATAAATGGTAGTGTCTGAAATTCGGTAGGCAAAAACTTATTGACTGGTTTCTAACCTAAATGTCAAAATGGCGACCGCCATAACACTTTATTTGCTGAGAAAAAATAATGTCGTTTTGTGCCGTAATTTCTCAAAAAAATATTCTCGACTACATTCATTCGAAGTAATTTTGATTTCTTATTATTTTAATACTATAGATCTTGACGAAGAATAATGCTCATTATGCTTTCATGTGTTTACGATTATTTACCAACGTTGCACATAATTCGGATTATTTTGTAATTGGTCATTTGGTAACTGTAAAGTTATTGGATTTTCAGAGATTAAGACACGGAGTGTGGACGAATGGCCCATTCAAAAAATGGTTAAATATTCCAAGGAGAACTAAACTGACAGCTGGTTGGTACATTCTTAATAACTAGACAACAAGCATACTTATTAAAACGTCATTGAATATTATAATTTTAATTTGTAGCAATTAACCAGTGTTTCTACTTGTTTGACTAAATACAAATAACCAGGAATTTGTAAGTCATAACAATTTCTAACCGAAGTTAAACAGTTTAAGTTAAACAGTTAAATGCTTTGTCATTTAGCATTTTCCCAAGTTTTCTATTTGTTTATTTACTTGTTTCCTAAAGTGTTTTTTTTTTTTATTAAAGTGCTAAGAGAAGAAGCCAAGCTACCTCACTCATCAAAGAAGTCCAAAAGCAAACACATGCCCGTGCTGTTCTGGCTTGCTTATGGTTTATTGACATTGATCTCTGTTACTATAATTAAGTATATGGATAAAGGTATGCAGTTTTCAGTGCCATTGTTTGCACGATTCAAGTTTATATTATTAATATTATGTCAGTGTACTAATGTATATTTTATGAATTAAAAGGTAATAAAGGATTTAATTAGGTACACAGTACATTTAAACATTACTTTAGAATTAGATTTCATTGTTGTTGTTTTTTAAACAAAATCTTCTTGTAAGTGAAACTCGTATTCTACTAAATTATATTTTATTTAGAATAATATTATTTGTACTACAAATTTATTGAGTAAAATGTGCTTTTTACAGCTAAAAAACTTGAGACATTGTGGAAGAAAAACTGCATTTCCTGGGAAGATTTTGTCGAACTGTATCTATCCAAAGGAATGGTAGGTAGTATTGATGTTGTTTTTCGTTTTTAAATCTGTATGTTTGTTGTTGTTTTAGGAACAATAAAAAATTACCTTAGTATAACCCTTAATAAGGTACATGTTAATAATGCTGGTTAAGTTCCTTTATCCACAGGATACAAACTAATATATAAACAAAACAAACAAAAACACAATCTGTCTAAACTCTAAATGTATTGTGTGTGTTGTCTGGATTAGATTAAAACAATTTTTAACAAAACCTTTATGGTTGAGTTAAGAACAGAGTTGCATTATGTAAAACATGTACAAATATGCTACTAAGATTATTGTACTTCTCTTTCTATAATTTTCAGGTTTTGACTGCTAGTATTTATTACAGTTTCTATGATGATGATGGTTCATTAAATTTCTTGCACAAAAGAAAGGAAATCATTTTTATAGAGCTTGATCAGAAGCAGCTTCAAGTAAGTGTATTTCCTCTACCAATGAGGCGCATCGTGGGAAAACCGGTCTTAATGCATGTGCATAAAGTGTCGTCCCGGATAAGCCTGTGCAGTCCGCACAGGCTAATCCAGGACGGCACTTTCCGCTTGTATGGTATTTTCTGATTCAAGGAAGTCTCTTCTAAACATAAATCCACTGTAGGCGGAAAGTGCTGTCTGGGATTAGCCTGTGCGGACTGCACAGGCTAATCGGGGACAACACTTTACGCACATGCATTAAGTCCGGTTTTCCCACGACCCACCTCAAATTATGTTTAATACTTTTGGGTCAGTAAAAAGGTGCTGAGTAGATTCTATTGTAAACGTTATTGTAAACCACAGTTTGGTAATTGTACATTGCTAATAGTTTCAATAAATCTTCATTTCTTACAACATGTGAACTTTGAGTTTTTATCTAATGAAAAGCGTCCATTTTCAGGCATCACTGAAGAACAGTGCCATACCTAGTCACCTAAAGACCAAAGATGGAGAGAAATGTGACAGTTTTGATGAAAACATAGTAAGTTACATATGCCATAATGTTGGGCATGCACATTGCAGTAATGCACATATCAATATTTCCTCCCAAGGGGGGGAGCGGTGGGCATATACGGGAATTTGACAAGCCCATTAATTTCCGGGTCCCAGAAAATAGATTTGGTCGGACTTTAGATCCCGGTAATATTAAGCCCCCCGGGCCTCTCCCACTGTGAAGATTTATACAAAAATGCTTGGCTCTCGGTTGGGGAATTAGACCCCCAAAAATAAATTAGTCAAAAGCCCCTGGGTCTGCCTGCCGCTCCCCCCTTCTGGGAAAATATTGATAGATGCATAAATATCTTATGATTTTAGCAACATCCACACACAATCAATTGTTAATTGGTTGTATGTCATATTCTGATGTAAAATTGCATTGCTTTTCAGAATACTACATACTATACATTTTCCTTTTGCATCACTAATGTCATCACTGTATCTTGTATAATAGGGTATAGCTAGTCATTACTGGTATTCTTTGCTGATTATTTGTGAGACATACCAGCAGTACTTGTAAAAGTATTTGTTGTCAATTTAGTTTGACATGTTAAACATTAATTTATAAATAGTCAAATTTCTGTATAAAAGAAATGAATTCAAATACTTATTCACCCCAGAGAAAGGGACTTGAATGGGTCTGTAGAAGCCACTGACAGTGTCAAGATAAAGTGTTTTTAAGTGTGTAAGTTATGCTAAGCCTTTTGAATGGTTAGTGCTAAGAAATAAAATTATTTTCTTTTTTTTATAGATTTTCTTGGTAAAAATGTGTGTCATTTTGCAAGAATTCTCCCAGAAATTGTTAAAACATATTTTAAAAAAGAAATCGAAAGATTACGTGACCATTGGCTGTTTTTGCTAACATATTTATGAGGCGTGTTGTGGGAAACCCGGGCTTAATGCATGTGCGTAAAGTGTCGTCCCCGATTAGCCTGTGCAGTCTGCACAGGCTAATCCAGGACGGAAATATCCACTTTTATGGTATTACCCTGAGCCCACCCACCCCAACATAAAGATAATGAAGGCGGAAAGTGTCGTCCTGGATTAGCCTGTGCCTGCACAGGCTGATCCGAGACAAAACTTTACACACATGCATTAAGCCCTATTTTCCCATGACACGCCTCTTATTAACTGTTCACTCTTCAGGAGAAAGTACTTGTGGTGGTGAAGATGGCCAATAATGCAAGCTTTGCCTTGAGGATTCAGGCGTACGAGAAACAGGGAACCATTCCACCTGGCCAGCCCATCAAAGTGTTCATACTGTCCAATGCGTAAGATTTTACTTCACTTTATTTTTTATCAGTCGCTTACAAAGATCCATGGGTATATTTGTTTGTCATTCACATATGCTTTTTTTGGAGTGTACATATTGTATATATATTTGTTGCTGCATTTATGAGTTGTAATGAGCTTGGACTTAATATTTTGACCTTGACCTAATTTGGACTAAGAATAATTCAAATAGCTATTTCTTGGTTAACTAGATGTTACCGTTTCGTCTAGCACACTTACTACAACACTTGGATACTTACACAGTTGTTACTTATGACCATTCCAAATCCACACATATCACCCAACCTCACTTTGACCTTGACCTAATTTGGACTTTGGAATAATTCAAATGGACTGTCCAGCACCTACTTAGGGCCTGTGTGTTTATCGAACACAGCGTCTTGTTTAATTGTCAGTTTTTAGGTTGACTATTCACTGAATAAATCAAGCTATACTACTCACCTGTTCGTCGGCGTTGGCGTAAAGCTCTGGTTAAGGTTTGCGTGCAACATGTCCATATCTCTGTAACAACTACAGATATTCAATTGAAACACGTGTTCGGGGTCATTATGTCTACTACAAATATTCAACTGAAACTTCCCACATGCCTTCAGGGTCATTATATAAGGTCACTGGCCAAGGCCCATAACTGTGACCAGCATTTTAGCAGAATTATGCCCCTTTTTGTACTTAAAAAATGTCAGGTTAAGGTTTGAGTGCAGGAAAAAATTCAGGTTAAGGTTTGCGTGCAACAAGTACATATCTCTGTAACTACTACAGATACTCAGTTGAAACTTCACACGTATTCGTGGTCATTGTGTGAGGTCACTGACCAAGGCCAATAACTCTGACCTGCAATTTAGCAGAATTATGCCCCTTTTTGTACTTAAAAAATCAGGTTAAGGTTTGCATTCAACAACTCCATATCTCTATATCTACTACAGATATTCAGTTGAAACTTCACACATGCCTTCAGGGTCATTATGTAAGGTCACTGGCCAAGACCCATAACTGTGACCAGCATTTAAGCAGAATTATTTCCCTTTTTGTACTTAGAAATTCAGGTTAAAGTTTGCGTGCAACAACTCCATATCTCTATAACTCGAAAACGGATTGGGCTATTGTAATGAAACTTTGTACATAGATACCTTATAGCGAGGCCTCACTTGGGATTGCATATGGGGTTTGTGGGGTCAAGGTTACTGTTACTAAAAATAGAAAAACTGTTTCCTCTCAATAACTTGAGAACGCATTGAGATATTTTTATGAAACTTAATACATAGATACCTTATATCGAGACCTCGCTTGGGATTGCATATGGTGTGGGGTCAAGGTCAATGTTACTAAAAATAGAAAAAGGGTTCCGCTCAATAACTTGAGAAAGCATTGAGATATTTTTATGAAACTTCATACATAGATACCTTATATCGAGACCTCGCTTTGGATTGCACAGATTGCGAGTAAGTTTCGGAAATTGCGAGTACGTTTTCCCCAAGCTCGCAAATTTTGCGAGTAACCTAACAAATGTGTATATTTTGTCACCCCCATTTAAATGGTATTTAAATCTCCAATTTATCCAATGCATCAAAACAGCAGGCTGATTTGTTGACGCCCTCGAAATTTCACCTAGAACTCTAATTAATTTATGCTCTATCGGCAGTGCTTGCATTGTACATGTACAGTTGTATTGATTGATTCTTTATGACTCTGCACACGTGCGAAATGTGTTAAACGCATACTGCTACAAACTGCTAGACAATGACCCCATTTCGACTGAGACATCAAAGACCTTTGAAGTCAAACTGACACCGTAGATATGGCTGTACAGTTGCCGATTTGGAAGCCTTAATTGCTGGTTGTTGACATCACGCTGTCAGTCTTCTCAGTTTAAAAAGGTGTTAATATTAAAGAAGAGGGTTTATAATGGATTTATTTTTTGTTCAAATTGGAAATATTTCTGCAAGTTAATTACAGTAGAATGTTTGTTTTGTTAATAAAAATATATAAATGAATTATTTATTGATGAAACAAATTGTTGAAATATATAAAATAATGAGTTATGATATGTGATGTTTAATGAATACAACAATAAATATTGTGTGAGAGTTAATTTCTCATTTTGCGAGTAAGCTCAAAGCCACTCGCAATTTTTTGCGAGAGGCTTTTTTCGCTAAATTCTAACACTGGGATTGCATATGGGGTGGGTGGTGTCAAGGTCAAGGTCACTGTTACTAAAAATAGAAAAACGGTTTCCGCTCAATATTTTTCTTGTTTGTAGTAATGAAGGCCCATAAACTCTGACAAAGCGGTTGAATAGTCGAGCGCGCTGTCCTAAGACAGCTCTTGTTTATATTTGTTGTGTTATTTGACATAACTAATGATGAGCAATTATAAAAATCAAGTTTCATTTTAAAAAATCAACACACGAATGTTTTATTATTTTAAAGTATTTTTATCAGCAAAACACATTATGCACAATTCATAGAGCAGGATTATGCTTGATTACTTTTGAAGGATGAACATTGAATGTTTAGGTATTACTTACTCAACGCTATGTTCCTGGTCTGTGGGGTCTTGTTCTTTTACCTGATAACATGGATGGCGGGGGTGATAAATCACACGGTGGTGAAGAAGGAGGCCCTTGCTATCTCCTCCCTTAGGAAGTCCTTATCGGACCCTTACAAGGCAAAGATGTTCACAGAAAGACAGCAGGTATGGGATTCCTCTGGGTTTGTAGAAGTTTTCAGCATTATTGGTTAATTCAGATATTAGTTGTTTTGGAAGTTTTTGTGCAACAGAAACTAGGAGCCAAAAAATGGATGTGCTCAGCTATGTTAGGGCTAAGAAATCAAAATTAGTAGCTAAAACTTGTCAAATTTGCAAAAAAACGGACATTTTGAAAGGAAATTGTGAAAGTATACCTCATTTTCATATAATTCCAAAATTTGAGTAGCCAGTAGCTATTTTGGATAACTGTAACATAGTGTATTCAGTATATAAAACAACCTGATGTCAGTGTTTTCAGTATTTCCATACTAGCACACATGTCCTCTTATGCGGTTCTTGTAATGGATATTCTTAGCCAAGGATCTTAATTTGGCCATTATTGTCCATATTAGTAAGGCTAAAAAAAACTAGCACACATGTCCTCTTTGTTGCAGTTCTTGTAATGGCTATTCTTAGCCAAGGATCTTAATTTGGCCATTATTGTCCACATTAGTAAGGCTAAAAAAAAATAATTGTGTGTCGGGCAACGGTCTCAAAAAAGTTTGGTAGGGTCGGGATTGAGGTTTGTTTTAAACCTTTTTTCGGTCTAAAAACATTGAAAATTATCTAAAATCTGATGAACGTGGATCTGAAGGAAAGCAATAGTTGCAAAAAACTTTATGGTCAGGGGGTTTTCGCTTGGCAGGGTCGGATTGCCCGAAACACAGAAATATATTTTTTTGGCCTAACAACAACTTGTAAAATATTGAATGAACGGTAAGTCGTGTGTTTAGTGTAACAATACATGAATAATGCTTAGCACCATTAACTGTGAACTGTTATCTACACATAGGTTTATGTCACCAGCATTGCTTTCTGGTGGTATATATTAAGCAGTTTTCATTAATAGCATTTTCCAACACGAATTATACATGTATTCAGGTTGTACTGAAAGACGTTGGCGGCTTGCATGATGCAAAGACAGAGCTGCAGAAAGTTGTAGACTATATGAAAAATCCAACAAAGTACATGGTGGGATATTACATGTATATTTTGTGAGCTTGTTAACTAGATGTTAAATTGATACAAAACATCACATGCATGTAAAACTGGTATTTGTTAAATAAAATACATGCTTATCTGATAGTTGGCATTATAGATTGCCAGACAATTTGGTTAAATAGTGAGTATGCTTTGACTATACGCTACAGACTGGATACACTGCTTTAAACATTCTAATTTGATACTTCCTAGATCACACCAATGCTTGCTTTTAAGTGATCATTATTTATACACAGTGATTGTTTACTTCTTTGGATGGATGTATTTTTAGCTCACCTGAGCCCAATCTGTTTATTATATTGTTTTAGGGTTTCTATGCATCTAGGAACATCTTGGTAACAGGGGCCGCGGGCTGTGGAAAGAGGTCTCTAATCAGAGCCATTGCCGGGGAGTGTCAAGTCCCATTGATATCAGAACTGCAGATTTTAATGCATTTCTTAGATGTAAAAGAAAGTCTGGAATCTAAAGGTGATTGTCTGGAAGTTTGGAATGTTGTTTTGCAACTATTATTGACCCAGCGTTTTCCACAGGATTTTTTCCGGTGCCCCGGTCATGGCACGAAAATTTATTTATGCATGTCGTGCCTATGCGCATTAAATGTTAAAGACCTATTGTACAGAGTATTACTTTCTGTAATAACAGTTTTAACGATTAACGGGTATACTTACCAAAGATGCTACATAATGCTAAATAACACTTCAAATCGCAAAAAGGTGTTAAGTTTACGGTACAAGGAAATCTGGCATGTTTGTCACTTGTCACTTAGCAACAAACTAGTCCCGGGGGGACTCTGATTCCAAAATTCAAGCAGACTGTTAAATGGCCTGTGGAAAACGCTGATTGGCCTGTTGAAAACGCTGATTGGCCTGTGGAAAACGCTGATTGGCCTGTGGAAAATGCTGATTGGCCTTTCAAATGTATGCTAGTACCTGGTGTTCAGCAAGCAGACTGTTAAATGGCCTGTGGAAAACGCTGATTGGCCTTTCAAATGTATACTAGTACCTGGTGTTCAGCAAGCAGACTGTTAAATGGCCTGTGGAAAAGGCAGATTGGCCTTTGATATGTATGCTAGTACCTGGCGTTCAGCAAGCAGACTGTTAAATGGCCTGTGGAAAACGCTGATTGGCCTTTCAAATGTATGCTAGTACCTGGTGTTCAGCAAGCAGACTGTTAAATGGCCTGTGGAAAACGCTGATTGGCCTGTGGAAAACGCTGATTGGCCTTTCAAATGTATACTAGTACCTGGTGTTCAGCAAGCAGACTGTTAAATGGCCTGTGGAAAATGCTGATTGGCCTTTCAAATGTATACTAGTACCTGGTGTTCAGCAAGCAGACTGTTAAATGGCCTGTGGAAAACGCTGATTGGCCTGTGGAAAACGCTGATTGGCCTGTGGAAAATGCTGATTGGCCTTTCAAATGTATGCTAGTACCTGGTGTTCAGCAAGCAGACTGTTAAATGGCCTGTGGAAAACGTTGATTGGCCTGTGGAAAACGCTGATTGGCCTTTCAAATGTATACTAGTACCTGGTGTTCAGCAAGCAGACTGTTAAATGGCCTGTGGAAAACGCTGATTGGCCTTTCAAATGTATACTAGTACCTGGTGTTCAGCAAGCAGACTGTTAAATGGCCTGTGGAAAACGCTGATTGGCCTTTCAAATGTATGCTAGTACCTGGTGTTCAGCAAGCAGACTGTTAAATGGCCTGTGGAAAACGCTGATTGGCCTGTGGAAAACGCTGATTGGCCTTTCAAATGTATACTAGTACCTGGTGTTCAGCAAGCAGACTGTTAAATGGCCTGTGGAAAACGCTGATTGGCCTTTCAAATGTATGCTAGTACCTTGTGTTCAGCAAGCAGACTGTTAAATGGCCTGTGGAAAATGCTGATTGGCCTGTGGAAAACGCTGATTGGCCTGTGGAAAATGCTGATTGGCCTTTCAAATGTATGCTAGTACCTGGTGTTCAGCAAGCAGACTGTTAAATGGCCTGTGGAAAACGCTGATTGGCCTGTGGAAAACGCTGATTGGCATTTCAAATGTATACTAGTACCTGGTGTTCAGCAAGCAGACTGTTAAATGGCCTGTGGAAAATGCTGATTGGCCTTTCAAATGTATACTAGTACCTGGTGTTCAGCAAGCAGACTGTTAAATGGCCTGTGGAAAACGCTGATTGGCCTTTCAAATGTATGCTAGTACCTGGCGTTCAGCAAGCAGACTGTTAAATGGCCTGTGGAAAACGCTGATTGGCCTTTCAAATGTATACTAGTACCTGGTGTTCAGCAAGCAGACTGTTAAATGGCCTGTGGAAAACGCTGATTGGCCTTTCAAATGTATGCTAGTACCTGGTGTTCAGTCAATAAGCTGGTGTTGCTTTCTATGGCAGCATTTGTTGATGGTCCCATGTTTATGTGACATTCTTGTGCTCCTGTCAGACTTTTTGGCATATAAGCATTTAACTTGAAAAAAAGGAATTTGGAATTGAGTTTGTACATGTAACAATAATTTAGGCCTAAAAAAATGTCTGTGTTTCGGGCAACCAGACCCTACCTAGCTAAAACCCACCGACCCTAAAGTTTTTAGCAACAATTGTTTCCCCTTAAATCTGTATTAGTCAGATTATAGGTAATTTTCTGTTTTTTTACCGAAATATGTCTTTAACAAAAGTTTGGAAAAAAAATCAATCCCGACCCTAACAAACTTTTTTGAGACTGTTCCCCGAAACACATTATTTATTTTGTTGACCTGGCGAGATTTTAGTCTCTTAATTCATGGCCTTGAACTGACACTAGATATTACATGAACAATATGAATTTAATTAGATTTTAAAGAAGCATGTTATAATGTTGTATTTTGTTGACCTTATGATTTAGTCTCTTAATTCGTGGTCTGGAACTGACACTAGATATTACATGAACAATATGAATTTCATTAGATTTTAAAGAAGCATGTTATAATGTTGTATTTTTTTTTACCTTACGAGATTTTTGTCTCTTAATTCGTGGCCTTGAACTGACACTAGATATTACATGAACAATATGAATTTAATTAGATTTTAAAGAAGCATGTTATAATGTATTTTGTTGACCTTACGAGATTTTGGTCTCTTAATTCGTGGTCTTGAACTGACACTAGATATTACATGAACAATATGAATTTCATTAGATTTTAAAGAAGCATGTTATAATGTTGTATTTTGTTGACCTTACGAGATTTTAGTCTCTTAATTCGTGGTCTTGAACTGACGCCAGATATTACATGAACAATATGAATTTCATTAGATTTTAAAGAAGCATGTTATAATGTTGTATTTTTTTTTACCTTACTAGATTTTTGTCTCTTAAATCGTGGTCTTGAACTGACACTATATATTACATACTCAATATGAATATCATTAGATTTTAAAGAAGCATGTTGTATTTACAGAACAAACTGACATTTTCTGGTCAAACTTCAAAATTGAATGGCCTGAATCATTCATAATTTACCTTGATGTGGACTCCATTTGTAGACTTCTGGAGGCAAAGTCTTTGACGTAAGTCACATGGTCACCATGCTTACTCTTACTCATACGTACTTTATTTGCCTATTTGACACTAGTGATTTAAGACACTCCAATAACAGCTAAAATTTGTAATATCGGTAATTATGTATGTGTCTGCTTTGGGACATTTCATTTAACATAAATAAATGTATAATAAAAAACTGTTGTTCTGCCACTGATAAGGCTAAAATGAGTACAACTTAAGAGCGTGTAATTGTTGCTAAAATGGGAAATTATCATAAACAGTTGGTTTATTTTACTTTGCCTAATAAAAATGCTTTTAAAATGTATTGCTACCAGTTTATTTTTTTCTTAATTCAATCTGTGGTTGTTGGTTTTTTGGTGGGGGGGAAGGGTAGGTATTGAAAAAATCATGTATATAGTATATTTTTTTTATCTCAGTTTTGTTTAATTGATGTTTGTGCCACAGTATTTTGCAATCTTCATGGATCATCATCAAACACAATAAAAAAATTTAATACAAAGCTATTATATTAAGATACAAGTATAAATAAAATACATAATTTGTTATGAGCTTAATATATACAAAAATATACATATTATTAGAACAATTAAAATGAAGAAACTTTTTTACAGGGATTACCTACTATTGTTTTGGCAAAGCTAAATTAATTGAATATTTTAATATTGATTTAATTGAATTAAGTTTGAATGTTTGAACACATTGATAGCATAGATTAATTTGTCTATTTACTGGACACGCTTTTTATATGTTTTTGCACATTGATTTCATTGAAGTGTTCAAACACAGACTGGAGATATATAATTATGCCCCCCTTCGAAGAAGTGGGGGTATCTTGCTTTGCACCTGTCCGTTGGTTGGTCGGTCGGATGGTCGGTCTGTCCGTAGACCATTTCGTTTCCGCACGATATCTAGAGAACGATTTGACCTACGATCATGAAAGTTGGTTTGCTGGTTACTTGGGAGGAAAGGAAGACGCCTATACATTTTGTGGTCAACAGGTCAAAAGTCAAGGTCACCGTTGCTAAAAAAACAAAAACGGTTTCCGCTCAATAACTTGAGAATGCATAGAGATATTTTAATGAAACTTCATACATAGATACCTTATATTGAGACCTCGCTTGGGATTGCATATGGGGTGGGTGTGGTCAAGGTCACTGTTACTTAAAATAGAAAACTGGTCTCTGCTCAATAACTCGAGAACACATCAAGATCTTTTAATGAAACTTCATACATAGATACCTTATATTGAGACCTCGCTTGGGATTGCATATAGGGTGGGTGGGGTCAAGATCACCGTGACTAAAAATAGAAAAAACGGTTTCTGCTCAATAACTTGCGAAGGCATCAAGATATATTAATGAAACTTCATACATATATACCTTATACCGATTATTCGCTTGGCATTGCCTATGGGTTGGGTGGGTCAAGGTCACCATTACTAAAAATAGAAAAACGGTTTCCGCTCAATAACTTTAGAATCCATAAAGATATTTTAATGAAACTTAATACGTAGATACCATATATCAATACCTCACTTGGGATTGCATATGGGATGGGTTGGGTAAAGATCAAGGTCACCATAACTAAAAATAGAAAAACGGTTTCTGCTCAATAACTTGAGAACGCATCGAGATATTTTAATGAAACTTCATACATTTATACCTTATATCCAAGCCTTGCTTGAGATTGCATATGGGGTGGGTGTGGTCAAGGTCAATGTGACAGTTACTAAAAATAGAAAATGGTTTCCGCTTAATAACTTGAGAACGCATCAAGATATTTTAATGAAACTTCGTACATAGATATCTTATATGAAGAACTCTCTTGGGTTTGCATATGTGGTGGGTGGGGTCAAGGTCAAGGTCACCATTACTAAAAATAGAAAAACGCTTTTCGCTCAATAACTTGACAAGCTTTGAGATATTTTAATGAAACTTCATACATAAATACCTTATATCGAGACCTCGCGTGGGATTGTATATGGGTTGGGTGGGGTCAAGGTCACCGTTGCTAAAAATTGAAAAACGGTTTCCGCTCAATAACTTGAGAAATTCATACATAGATACCCTATATTGAGACCTCTCTTGGTTGGGGTCAAGGTCACCATAACTAAAAATAGAAAAACGGTTTCCTCTCAATAAGTTGAGAACGCATCGAGATATTTTAATGAAACTTCATACAGAGATACCATATATCGAGACCTCGCTTGGGATTGCATATTAAAAGAAGTTCTTAACAATTGCACATATTCACAACTTGGCTGTAAGTTGGGAGGCATGCATGTTTTACAAACATCTCTTGTTTATTGATGTGTCTGTTCTAAATCACTGCACATTATTTTCACAGGATTGATGATTATGTGAAGATGCATGAACTGTGGATGAATATGATCAGTAATGCCAACCATTACATCCAGTTTGGAGTTCATAACGATACTGATAGTGACCTGCAAAAGGTAAGAGGGTCTACATTTCAGTCTAAGTCTACAAAAGGTCTCCATGATTTTTAGTTCGACTATTCAACGATTGGCCTAGCTATTCTACTCAACTGTTCGTCTGCGGCGATGTAATGCTCTGGTTAAGGTTTGCGTGCAACAAATCAGTATCTCTACATCAACTACAAATATTCATTAAAGCTTCACATATGTCTTCAGGGTCATTATATAAGGACACTGGCCAAGGCCCATTACTGTGACCAGCATTTTAGCTCTTTTTGTACATAGACAATTCAGATTAAGGCTTGAGTGCCAGTACATATCTCTGTAACTACTTCAGATATTCAGTTAAAATTTTATACATGTCTTCAGGGTCATTATGTAAGGTCACTGACCCATGTCCATAATTCTGACCTGCAATTTAGCAGAGTTATTTCCCTTTTCATGCTGTGCAATACATGTACTTAGGTTAAAGTTTGACTAATACAGATATTCAATTGAAACTTCACACAAGTCTACGGTTCATTATGTAAGGTCACTGACCAAGGCCCATAACTATGTCGAGCATGCTGTCCTTATTCCTTTGACTAAATATGCATAATGTTTACACATAGACATAATGAGTTTAGTTTAAAATCACATGACAGGCATGGTCTTAACAAATAACCTCATTTTTATGGAGATGCCCGATGTTAGTTGAATGTGAAAATACATTATTATGCTAGTAGTACCGGTAAATAACTTCTAATAAAAGCCGCTTCTTTTATTTCAATGATATTGTTAATAAGCTGATCTTATGTTATATACCTTATGTAGTATCTATAATATACATGCTCAAAACTTTAATGCCAAATAAACTAGCAGCCGGTTAACTTTAGATCTAAATAAAATTAATATTAGATGCAACTTGTTAATCAAACATGTTAAAATTGTTTTAGCATAACAATTTATATACAATAAAGTCACAATTTAATATTGTTATGTTTAATTATGCCCCCCTTCGAAGAAGTGGGGGTATATTGCTTTGCACCTGTCGGTCGGTTGGATGGTTGGTCGGTCTGTCCGTAGACCATTTCGTTTCCGCACGATATTTAGAGAACGCTTTGACCTACGATCATTTAAGTTGGTATGCTGGTTACTTGGGAGGAAAGGAAGACGCCTATTGATTTTGAGGTCAACAGGTCAAAGGTCAAGGTCACAGGGGCTTGTAACATGAAATTTGTTTCCGCACAATATCTAGAGAACGCTTTGACCTACGATCATTTAAGTTGGTATGCTGGTTACTTGGTAGGAAATGAAAACGCCTATCAATTTTGAGGTCAACAGAAAAAAGGTCAAGGTGAGAGAGGCTTGTAACATGAAAACTGTTTCCTCTGTAGACCATTTCGTTTCCGCATGAAATGCAGAATACGCTTTGACCTACGATCATCCAAGTTGGTATGCTGGTTACTCGGGAGGAAAGGAAGACGCCTATTAATTTTGAGGTCAACAGGTCAAGGCCACAGGGGCTTGTAACATGAAAACTGTTTTCTCCGTAGACCAACATTATTATATTAATTATACTCTGTCTTTCTTTCAGCTTTTATATTTACTTTCTAAAGCATCAACTTAAATTTCATCACAATGTGTTATTGTGCACATACAATATTAAAAAATCTCTTAACAATTGCACATATTGACGACTTGGCTGCAAGTTGGGGGGCATTCATGGTTTACAAACATCTCTTGTTTTACATAAATATGTTCATCCAAATTTTAACAACTGTTAGCTTAATCAGCCGTGAAAGTTTTGAGCAACTCACTTCTGGTGTTCTTTATTATATATGAAGATCTGGTGTTGTCACACTGAGTATAAGTTCTTCGATGACAGTCTGTTTTGGTTGTGACCATGGTTGTTCCATCATAAATATATTGATATGTATTTTCTTCAGGATTTGTTTTCAAAAAGAATTTTCAACCGACTAATAAAAGTGGAGATGCCATCCTACGATGAACGACTAGAGATTGCGCAGATGAATATGAGTAAATATGTAGTGACTACCACACTACCGCCTAACATTGTAAGAACAGTGGCAGAACTGACAGATGGAAAATCAGGTTTTTAATAATTGTTAAACTTTTCTATTAATAAATAAAATACAATCTTACATCACTTTTTATACTTCAAACTTTATATTAAATTGGAAGGCTACGTCTCAGGACTTGTCTTAATATCTGTCATTTTATTGTGACAACCTTGCCTTTTTTTATGAAATCCATTAATAATGACACCATAACTAGAATATCTACTACATTCATGTTTATAGTATACTTGTGTATTGTCATTGAATACATTTGTTTTGTTGCTGTATGTGGTGTACATGTTTGACTTATAATAAAATACCTGCATGTATACCTTCAACAGAATGTATAACACACCAAATGGAATACATGGAAATTGTTGTATTTTCTGGATTTATAAGAATTTCAGCTTGAAATGTCAGCTATGATTATTTTAGTTGTACATGCATGTGTTCATACCAAAATATTGGAAAAAATATGAAAGAATTTGGTTTACCATAACGCAGCTGAAATTCTTATTAATAAAGAAAATACAACAATTTTCTTTGGTGCGTTATAACTTTGCATTCATTGATTATACACATTTGTATTACATTAGTCATTATTGTAAATTTACGTCATAATTATATGCATTTTCATTATTAAACTGCACATAAATGTTAACACCGATGTAATGCACCCTCCTGGTAGTTGACAAAATGTCATGCTTATACTTGCTATTGCAGAAATAATCACTAAAATCTAGAATGGGCATTTTCTAGGTGCAGACATCGCCACATTGTGCAGACAGACAGTAAAGGGTGATAGACTAAAACTGCGACCTGACGACCTTACCGATTTCCAGTACGCCTGTGAGCGACTGAATCCAGGTAAACGTATTTGACTAGTTGTGAAACTCAGTTTAACTGAGATAATGGGTTATGCAGTGTAATTGTGTTAATAAAATTATTGACTTTTGAATATGGCCTCAGGCTGTGTATTGTTTAAGAAATAATTTTTTATTTATCCTTGTTTATTGGGAATAAACAACGATTTGGAGTTCGGATGCGTAAGAATTAAACCAGGTGGGCGTTAGCCGAGTTGTTTAATAGCCACGCATCAGAATGGCAAAGAGTTGTATATTGGTCGATAAACAATGATAATGTGAAAATTATTTTGATTCTTACATGATTAGACAAATAAATTTGCAATTGTAATTGGACTTCTTTTTACTATGCTCCGCTGAGAATCGGGACTTCTTTTTGCGTTGTTTATTGGGTATTGTAACAATGATAATTTAGTTCTTTGTCTATAGAAAAATTAGTGAGTATCATGTTAGAATAACGATTTACTGATGGTTTGTAACACACATACACATGTATTGACAACATAACTATTTGTTTGGCATTTGAGCAGACATACGAGCAGGCATATTCTTCTTTCATAAAAGCATAATGTACAACTCATTTTTTGAGACTCAACATTCAGGAGATATTAAATAAGCTGTTTTAGAGTTTACCTTTGCTACAGTTTGGTAAATGATACCAACTCTATTTGCATAGATTTTCATGATGATGCTATACTGTAACTCTCCTTGAATGATTTTTTTTCAAGAATGGTCTGGTTAGGCTTCTATTTTCATGGTGACATTGTATACTGTTACCTATCTTAGTCCAATGGATTGCTGAACATATTTATGATATCCATTTCCAGCTCGTGTCTTTGCAGGAAACCCGACCCTTACAAGATCAGCTGAAGCCGTGAATTCACCCGCGGACCTGGACGAAGTTATCACCTGCCACAAGTTGGGACATGCTTTGGTGGCTCTTCATTTGAGAAATACAGATTTTGTACCTTTTTTTCCTGTATGTCATTAATATTTTGTTTCATGAGTATATGTATTTAATATGGCAATGATATTTACTTGTACACATGTTTTATGTGAAGTTCACGAAAACAAAATTGTGCTTGTTCTCGTGGAATTTATAAACTATTATTAATAAGAAAAGATTATTTAGCTTTGAACACATCGTCACATTACAGCACAAGGTTGACCTGTAACAATAGTTAACAGTTAATAATATTCTTGTAAAGTAGAAGAAAAATATGTTTAACATTGTTAACAAGCCATAGGGTTACTCCACAAGCTTTCTGATTAACCCTCGTAACTACGGTTTTCCTGAAAAATCCTTGTAACTACGATTTTCCTAAATAACCCTCTTGTCACTGTGATTTTCCTGAATACCTCTTGTCACTATGATTTTCCTAAATAACCCTCGTAACTACGATTTTCCTAAATAACCCTCGTAACTACGATTTTCCTGAATAACCCTTGTCACTATGATTTTCCTAAATGACCCTCTTGTCACTATGATTTTCCTTAATAACCCTTGTCACTATGATTTTCCTAAATAACCCTCTTGTCACTATGATTTTCCTGAATAACCTTCTTGTCACTATGATTTTCCTGAATAACCCTTGTCACTATGATTTTCCTGAATACCTCTTGTCACTATGATTTTCCTGAATAACCCTAGTCACTATGATATTCCTCAATAACCCTTGCCACTATGATTTTCCTGAATACCTCTTGTCTCTATGATTTTCTTAAATAACCCTCGTAACTACGATTTTCCTGAATAACCCCTTTTGTCACTATGATTTTCATGAATAACCCTTGTCAATATGATTTTCCTAAATAATCCTCTTGTCACTATGATTTTCCTGAATAACCCTTGTCACTATATGATTTTCCTGAATAACCCTTGTCACTAAGATTTTCGTAAATAACCCTCGTAACTACGATTTTCCTGAATAATCCTCTTGTCACTATGATTTTCCTGAATACCTCTTGTCACTATGATTTTCCTAAATGACCCTCGTAACTTCGATTTTCCTAAATAACCCTCTTGTCACTATGATTTTCCTGAATAACCCTTGTCACTATGATTTCCCTGAATAACCCTTGTCACTATGATTTTCATGAATAACCCTCGTAACTACGATTTTCCTGAATACCTCTTGTCACTATGATTTTCCTGAATAACCTTGTAACTATGATTTTCCTGAATAACCCTTTTAACTACGATTTTCCTAAATAACCCTTGTAACTACGATTTTCCTAAATAAGCTTTGTAACTACAATTGTCCTAAATGACACTTGTAACTACGATTTTCCTGAATAACCCCTTTTGTCACTATGATTTTCATGAATAACCCTTGTCAATATGATTTTCCTAAATAATCCTCTTGTCACTATGATTTTCCTGAATAACCCTTGTCACTATATGATTTTCCTGAATAACCCTTGTCACTAAGATTTTCGTAAATAACCCTCGTAACTACGATTTTCCTGAATAATCCTCTTGTCACTATGATTTTCCTGAATACCTCTTGTCACTATGATTTTTCTAAATGACCCTCGTAACTTCGATTTTCCTAAATAACCCTCTTGTCACTATGATTTTCCTGAATAACCCTTGTCACTATGATTTCCCTGAATAACCCTTGTCACTATGATTTTCATGAATAACCCTCGTAACTACGATTTTCCTGAATACCTCTTGTCACTATGATTTTCCTGAATAACCTTGTAACTATGATTTTCCTGAATAACCCTTTTAACTACGATTTTCCTAAATAACCCTTGTAACTACGATTTTCCTAAATAAGCTTTGTAACTACAATTGTCCTAAATGACCCTTGTAACTACGATTTTCCTGAATAACCCTTGTTATTACGATTTTCCTAAATAACACTTGTAACTACGATTTTCCTAAATAACCCTTGTAACTACGATTTTCCTAAATAACCCTCGTAACTACGATTTTCCTGAATAACCCTTGTAACTACGGTTTTCCTGAATACCTCTTGTCACTATGATTTTCCTGAATACCTCTTGTCACTATGATTTTCCTGAATAACCCCTGTAACTACGATTTTTTTGAATAACCTTGTAACTACAATTTTCCTGAATAACCGTTGTAACTATGATTTTCCTAAATAATCATCGCAAACATTTTCATTTTATTATTCCATTAACCTATTACAGTTAATGATGTTTTTTTCAGAAGGATGTTTGCAGTCGGCTGGGTTTCCATGGTTTCTTTGATCACATGGACAAGACCGTCCCGGGCTGCCCACGGGAGACGTTCTTTGACATTGTCTGTCACTATGTCGCTGGCTGGGTGGCAGAAGCTGTGCTGTACAACACTGTTACCAGAGGTTGGTTTCTAGAAAAACTGGATCTATGTAAAGACATGGCAGAAAGTCTTCATTATTAATACTTATATGGGTAATGTCACTAGTTTTGAACCTTTTCGTACATCAGGTATAATAAAAAGAACATGCTCAGTATTTACACAACCTGACCCCAGTATTTTCAGATTTCGTAACTGTCAAACATGATAACTTGCAACCTGATTATCAATTGGTTTGAGTTGTTATTGACTTACTGGGAAAGGATTTTGAATATTTAGGAGACTTAACAATTATTTTCTAATAATATACTAGTACTTGTAATATTTATTGTGTGATTAATGCATATTATGTTTTTAGCTAGTTATAACTCCCCCCCCCCTGATAATGTACAGCTTTCATCGTGCTGAGTTTTTACTCGTTACAACACAAACTAATGCCACACTTATAATATTACATCCACACATACAGAATTTACTGAATTTGTATTATCCATGTTGGCCTTCAGTGTTCACTGTACCATGTCTATTAATCCATCACAGGTGGACTGGATGCTTTAAACAAAACAAAGGACTTTGTACTAGAACGTCTCCATGACAACCAGTCCCTTGGTGCAGTGCAGCTCTCATCCAATGAAAAACATGATCAACATGACATGCTGTATCCATGGCAACAAATGATAGACAAAATTCGTGAGCGAGAAGCTAAACACCTGGTCGGGCAGGCGTTCAAGCAAGTCGAACAGATTCTCAACTCAGAAAGGGAAATTCTTCAAGAGGTAATACCTGTTTTTGAGTGTTTGTTTAATTATTAATAAAGATATTTTTGCTTTCAATCACGATTAAACAGCAGTGTTATGACACATATTGATACAAACATTACTGCCATTTTAGAATTTTTGTTAACAGTGGATTAAAAAAAATATCCATGTGTTAATAAAGAAGTACTGGTCAATGCCAAAAGTATTTCATTTCAGGGTACTATTCTTGTCATTGTGACACATTTGTTGCTGTTAACCTTTTTTATGCACCCAAAGGAGGGCATGTTATACTGGTAGTCGCACCATCCGTCCGTACGTCAGAGGGTTGGTGGTCGTGTGTCCATCCAACCAGATTTTGTTCCGTTTTTAACTTTTTAATGGTTGGAAGGATTTCAATATAACTTCAGATTATTATTCCCCATCTCCAGAAAATGTGTCTCGTGTAAGACCCATGCTTGTCTGCCAAAGGTCAAGGGCACACTTCAAGGTTGATGGTTAAGGATTTTTCTTTCCACTCCATAACACCTGGAAGGATTTTAATATTACTTCAGATTATTATTTCCCACGACCAGACAATGTGTCGCTTGCAACACCCATGCTCGTCTGTCAAAGGTCAAGTTCACAATTCAAGGTCAAAGGTCAATGATTTTAATTTCCGCTCCAAAACTTCTAAATGCCTGGAAGGATTTTAATTTTACTTCAGATTAATATTCCGTTTGACCAGACGATGTGTTGTGTGCAACACCCATGCTTGTCTGTCAGAGGTCAAGGTCACAATTCAAGGTCTAAAGATCAAATATTTTCGTTTCCGCTGCAGAACTTCGGAATGCCTGGAAGGAAATTAATATTACTTCAGATTATTATTCCCGATGACCAGATGGTGTGTACATCCCATATGCTTGTCTGTCAAAGGTCAATTCAAACGTCTAATATTTGTCTGGAGCATTTTTTCTGGCATGGAGGGATTTTCTTATAACTTAGAAATAGAAATGATTACCATCATAAGATGTCATGCGCAAGATCAAGGCCTTTAGTTAAGACGTCAATGTTGCACTACGAGGTAAAGATATTTGTCCGTGGCATATATTGTACTTTTTTCTGACATTGCTTTCCTCTGATATGCATATGCTTCGGGGACGTATGTGTGACAAGCATTGTTTTTTTTTTTTTAGCTCACCTGAGCACGAAGTGCTCGATGAGCTATTGGTATAGGACACCTTTCCGGCATCGTCCGTCGTCCGTATGCCGTCAACAATTTGGACCGTTATCGCGATAAAGACTACATTTTTTATTTAATCTTGACCTTACTTGCACAGTTTGTGCATGACCATAAAATCTCGGATGGGATTGTTATTGGGTCACATCACACCAGTAACACCAGAGTTATTGCCCCTTTTTCATGCAAAAAAGAAGTGCAAAAATGCCCTTTTCCACCGTATAGACTTTATTTTCCATCCAATCTTATCAAACTTTCACATTTTGTGTATGACCATCAGATCTCAGCAGACGCCAAAAATGGGCCAGATCGTGTTTCAAACACCAGAGTTATTGCCCTTTGTTTATGAAAGAAATATACAAAATGGACATTATTCAAGATAGAGACTTCATTTTTCATGCAATCTTCACCAATCTTGCACAGTTTGTCTATTATTATGAGATTACAGTTGAAGTCGAATATAAGCAAGATCGGACCAGAAACACCAGAGTTATTGCCCTTTGTTTGTGAAAAAAAAATGCAAAAATTGACAATATTCAGGATAGAGACTTCATTTTTCATCCAATCTTCACCAATCTTGCACAGTTTGTCTATGACCATAAGATTAAAGGTAAAGTCGAATATAAGCAAGATTGGACCAGAAACACCAGAGTTATTGCCCTTTGTTTGTGAAAAAATATGCAAAAATGGACATTATTCAGGATAAAGGCTTCATTTTTCATCCAATCTTCACCAATCGTGTACAGTTTGTCTATGAACATATTAAGATTACAGGTGAAGTCGAATATAAGCATGATCGGGCCAGAAAAACCAGAGTTATTGCCCCTTGTGTTTGAAAAAACATCAACAAGTTATCAATGATTGGCTTGCACACACGATTTTTGATTCAATGTTGACCAAACTTACACAGTTTGCGCATGACCATAAAAATTGATCGATAAAATTTGATTGCCAACAGTTGCAAGAATTGCATGCAGTTATCTGTACATGCAACATTGATGGCTTCAGAGCCTGCATTAACATCATTTATCATCATTGGACAGAAAATTATCAAAGAAAAAGCAAAACTTGACCTTATAGCACAGACATCGCAATTATCGCATTGCAACTAGTTCTCCAAAACTGTTTGCGAAAACGACATCAGAATCTACTGTTTCTGCATTTTCCAGAATTGTCAATGACTAAATAAAAAAGGGACAGGTAAAATTATGGAGAAAAATGATTTGAGAACCATTAGCAAAAAAAAAACACGTCCACTACCCAACTCATACTTTAGTTAGCCCATTGCACTAACTGATGTTTTAATCAAAATTGATCCTATCCCCCTCTGCGTATTGTTCCGATACCTTAATTTTCAAACCTGTCACATCAGTATGGTCTTCATCTGTACGAGTTCTCAGGTGAGCGCTTTGGGCCATCATGGTCCTTACTTGTTCTATGTATGAGAGTAAATCAGCTAGACAATTTATTTAAGGACATTATGGCGTACATTCCCACAATCCTTTTACAACAGTAAGGCTTTCATCTTGGCCAGTACTCAGGTGAGCCCTTTGGGCCATCATTGCCCTCTTGTTATTATTAACAGTCTGAGCATATTGACATAGTCTTTGAGTATTTTGCATTTTGTCAATTACAAGTTGTGCCTGCTCAAATACACAAAATGTACAAAGTGATTTCGAATAGATTAATTAATGCCCTGATACTTGGATGGAACTAAAATAGATTGTTTTAAACCACAAGCACAATTAGAAGTATGTATAATGAAAATCTAAAGTGCCTTTAAATCAAATGATTTCAGATGATGAAAATATGTGGCTTTAAATCAAATGATTTCAGATTAAGAAAGAAGTGTTTTTAAATCAAATGATTGCAGATGATGAAAATGAGTGCCTTTAAATCAAATGATTTCAGATGATCAAAATGAGTGCCGTTAAATCAAAAGGAGTGCCTTAAATCAAATGATTTTAGATGATGAAAATGAGTGCTTTTAAATAAAATAATTTCAGATTATGAAAACGAGTGCCTTTAAATCAAAATGAGTGCCCTTAAATCAAATTATTTCAATTGGTAAAAATCAGTGCCTTTAAAAAAACAAGTGCCTTTAAGTCAAATGATTTCAGATGAAGAAAATCAGTGCCTTTAAACTTGCTGATTTCAGATGATGAAAATGAGCCAGAATGAGCCCAAGAACCCTAGCAGGGATAATGAGAGGGACAGGTTTGAGGTGCTAATGAGCATGCTGCCCTATGAGAGCGACAAGGGCAAGAGTTTCTTTAAACGCTTCAGATACGAGGATAAAGTTATCAGAGACTGCACTAGGCTGTTTGTCCCGATCGAGCAGTCAAAGAGCTGAGCTTATGCAGGGATGTGGGGATGAGAATCTCAGTAAAAAGTTTGTGTAATATTGGCTAATTCTAGTTGTGAAGAGATTAAGATGAAGAGACTGTGTCACAATGGCTGATGAATGATAGATTTGACGAGGTTAAGTTAAAAACCAGACTGTGTCACAGTCGCTGTTGAATGATAGATTTGACGAGTTTAAGTTAAAAACCAGACTGTGTCACAGTGGCTGTTGAATGATAGATTTGACGAGTTTAAGTTAAACACCAAACTGTGTCACAGTGGCTGATGAATGCTAGAATTGATGAGTTTAAGCTAAAAACCAGACTGTGTCAAATTCGCTGATGAATGCTATATTTGATGAGTTTAAGCAAAAAACAGGACTGTGTCACAGTGGCTAATGAATGCTAGATTTGATGAGTTTAAGCTAAAAACTAGACTGTGTCACACTGGCTGATGAGTGCTAGATTTGATGAGTTTAAGCTAAAAACAAGACTATGTCACAGTGGCTAATGAATGTTACTTGTGAAGAGAATCAGTGAAAAACTGGTTTGTGTAAGATTGGCTGATTCATCCTAGTTGTGAACAATGTATTTGACTCTGATGGAGAAATGCCATTTGCAGAGAAGGAAGGAGTTGGAGGGTGGTGGCATTCCGGTATTCATGATTGGCTGAAATGTTCAATACGTGTCTCACCGCATGGAACGCCCACTCATAGGTTAAGAAATCGCAGCGGAACAATGTCATCTGGATTAATGCACTTAATTATAAAACAAGAAAAAGTTGTGTCCCCACAGGGGTTTGATCAAAGGTCAGACTATGCTTGTCACTTAGCCATACTGTCTGGTGTATTTAAGCTGTATTAAGTTAGTAAATCATGTTTTCACAAATACTCTGTTGCTCGCTTCGTAAACCTTAAAATTGTATTTACAGAAGTTTTCAGGGTAATCCATTAATGAAACGTACTTGTCCAGCATGCTTCAGTTTCCTGTTTGCTATTTCACTTTATTTTAATGCTGTCTAATGATTATGTGACAAAAATGTTGAACATTGTGAATTTGCCAATTGTGAATACTGTTGGCCCATTTAACACTGTCTGTTTATTTTGTACGTGGGAGCATCACTTAGATTAGTATCTAAACACACGTGCACACACACACACACATGCACACACACACATATGCTGGACATGTTTAAACTATAAAGCTTACTGTATTGCTGTGTGAATATTACAACACAGACAAATAATAGTTGTAATATTCACAGAGAAAAACTGATGTCCATACATATATCGGTATTTATATACATTATGCCGGTACTTCACATGATTGTGAAGCAAATAGAGAAATAATGGTTCATTTGATTACATTGTTTGAGACATATAAAATTTATATATGTACTCTTACACATTGTGTTTTTATTAAGCTTTGTTTATTATTACTGCCTTTAAAGATACAATGACAAGGTTGGTGCTAAGAAATTGAAAGAAGTAGCCAATGTTTCTCATTTGCAAAAATACGGTAAAGTACCTGTCATTTTGTTTAAACCTATTTTCTCCTATGAGGCACTTTCGAGTCTGTTTCCTGGGTAGAACCAGTACTTATTGTCTTCTGATAAAGACCATTCGAAAGGTCACTAGTAGGGATCGAACTCACGACCTCCCGATCACAAGGCGGACACCATTTCAATTACACGACTGCGACCTGTGATTTCGAAATATTTTCCCCAGAGCATGTGAAAATTTTCAAACAATTTCCAAATGTTCAGTAGCTATTGGGAGCGCTTCCGTTAATGGGCGTCCGGGCGTAAATTGCGCCCGAAAATTGCAGTCGTACGTCCATTTTACAAACAGCGGGAGTCCTTTTTACGTCCAAATATTCGCATGTACGTTGTTTACAAATACACCGGACGTACGGAACCCTACAGGATATCGAGGCCGGTGATGCGTATTAGTGTATCACTGCGCCATACTTAACCCCGCCTCCAATCAATTGCCTGAGGTGCATTGCTCAGCGAGTGGCCAATATTGATTTTTATAACTCCGCCTACGATTCACCGTAAGCGTCCCGCTATCCAATCAGCCGATTAATTCGAGGTCGTCCTTATATAGGTGTTTCACACGTTTGATTGACAGCGGCTGTGTGCCAAACTAATTGATCGACGGCCTAAGAAGCGTTATCAGCTTTTTGTAATTGCCTTGTAATTCGGTTATGGTCATTAACAAAAATACGGACGTGTTGAGTATTTAATTGGTACTCGGTAAGTGATAATCGTGTACGGGTTTATTTGATCTTGATACGCAAATTTATTCATTTAATGGTTAATGTGCATTGACTTCAAATGGATAAAATTTGAAATATACATGTATGATTTTTTTTGTTTATTTAAGATTAAGCAGGAAAGATCACTGTTAACATTTTATTGCGCTCATCTATTTTATTGACGCTGATGAATGGTAAATGCATTTGAAAAAGTTTGTTATTTAATGTCATTGAAGCTAAAAAATGAAATAAATAAATAAAATATCAACATTTTCTTTATAGTTTTTCAATTATAATTAAAAAAAACAACCAACAGGACCGACGTCCACAGTGATTAACATACTAAGATAACGAATAAACTTGGCCATCGCCGCGTAACCTGGCACGTTTGTAGAGCCGCCCCGTTTGGCACCGTTCGCGGAGATGAGATCCAATTGGGGACCGTTTTTTGTCGGTCTACCGTAAACACATGACGTCGATTTTAACGTCAACGACGTCACTCAGCGGGTCGGCGACACTTTAGACACTCGTGGAACTTCGAGCCAAACAACGTAGAGCAATTTCCGTTATCTACCATTCACCGTTACGTCAAATAATGCTAACTGACGTTTACGTAAACGACGTTTTCTTCGCGTAACGTTAAATTGCTCGAATGGTCGCGACCGTGCAGTTTTGCAGGGGACATTGGTCCCATCAAACGTGTGAAGGTTCATCACGATGGACCGTATACTTTTGCTTCGGTCATGCATAAACCGTCCCCTGTATAAGGTATGGGCGATTTGACGTCACTATGGGCGCAATGCATGTAACGCGTTTTACCGGCGCCAAAGGAAAATGCCGCGGGCCATCGCCGCGTAACTTGGCACGATTGTAGAGCCCATAGGGCCGCCCCTGTTTGGCACTGTTCGCGGAGATGAGATCAAATAGGTCTGTGAAGTTGGCTGTTAGATGTTAGGTATTCACCAGCTGTTCAAACTAGAATGCATAGCTATGCATCAGGTGTTCGTCAGATGTTCAAAGGCAAAAGAATAGCCTTACACCAGGTGTTCACTAAGTATTCAAATCAGAATGTATAGCTATGCACCAGGTGTTCGTCAGATGTTCAAAGGCAAAAGTATAGATATGCACAAGGTGTTCGTCAGATGTTCAAAGGCAAAAGTATAGCTATGCATCAGGTGTTCGTCAGTTGTTCAAAGGCAAAAGTATAGCTATGCATCTGGTGTTCGTCAGATGTTCAAGGCAGACGTATAGCTATGCATCGGGTGTTCGTCAGATGTTCAAAGGCACAGGTATAGCTATGCACCAGGTGTTCGTCAGATGTTCAAAGGCAAATGTATAGCTATACACCAGGCGTTTACTAGGTATTCTTATCAAAATGTCTAGCTATGCACCAGGTGTTCGTCAGATGTTCAAAGGCAAAAGTATTGCTATGCACCAGGTGTTCGTCAGATCATAAAAGGCAAAAGTATAGCTCTATACCAGGAGTTCACCAGGTATTCAAATTAGAATGCATAGCTGTGCACCAGGTGTTCGCCAGATGTTCAAAGGCAAATGTATAGATATACACCAGGTGTTTACTAGGTATTCACATCAGAATGTACAGATATGCACCAGGTGTTCGTCAGATGTTCAAAGGCAAATGAATAGCTATGCATTAGGTGTTCGTCAGATGTTCAAAGGCAAAATGTACAGCTATACACCAGGTGTTGACTAGGTATTCTTATCAGAATGTATAGCTATGCACCAGGTGTTCGTCAGATGTTCAAAGGCAAAAGTATAGTTATGCATCAGGTGTTCGTCAGATGTTCAAAGGCAGACGTATAGCTATGCATCAGGTGTTCGTCAGTTGTTCAAAGGCAAAAGTATAGCTATGCATCAGGTGTTCGTCAGATGTTCAAAGGCAAATGTATAGCTATACACCAGGTGTTTACTAGGTATTCTTATCAAAATGTCTAGCTATGCACCAGGTGTTCGTCAGATGTTCAAAGGCAAAAGTATAGCTATGCACCAGGTGTTCGTCAGATGTTCAAAGGCAGAAGTATAGCTATATACCAGGTGTTCACTAGGTATTCAAATCAGAATGTATAGCTGTGCACCAGGTGTTCGCCAGATGTTCAAAAGCAAATGTATAGATATATATACCAGGTGTTCACTAGGTATTCAAATCAGAATGTATAGCTGTGCACCAGGTGTTCGCCAGATGTTCAAAGGCAAATGTATAGATATACACCAGGTGTTTACTAGGTATTCACATCAGAATGTATAGATATGCACCAGGTGTTCGTCAGATGTTCAAAGGCAAATGAATAGCTATGCTTCAGGTGTTCGTCAGATGTTCAAAGGCAAAATGTATAGCTATACACCAGGTGTTTACTAGGTATTCTTAGCAGAATGTATAGCTATGCACCAGGTGCTCGTCAGATGTTCAAAGGCAAAAGTATTGCTATTCACCAGGTGTTCGTCAGATGTTCAAAGACAGACTTATAGCTATGCATCATATGTTCGTCAGTTGTTTAAGGCAAAGGTATAGCTATGCATCAGGTGTTCGTCAGATGTTCAAAGGCAAATGTATAGTTATACACCAGGTGTTTACTAGGTATTCTTATCAGAATGTCTACCTATGCACCAGGTGTTCGTCAGATGTTCAAAGGCAAAAGTATAGATATGCACCAGGTGTTCGTCAGATGTTCAAAGGCAGAAGAATAGCTATATACCAGGTGTTCACTAGGTACTGAAATTAGAATGTATAGCTGTGCACCAGGTGTTCGTCAGATGTTCAAAGGTAAAAGAATAGCTATGCACCAGGTGTTCGTCAGATGTTCAAAGGCAGAAGTATAGCTATATACCAGGTGTTCACTAGGTATTCAAATCAGAATGTATAGCTGTGCACCAGGTGTTCGCCAGATGTTCAAAGGCAAATGTATAGATATACACCAGGTGTTTACTAGGTATTCACATCAGAATGTATAGCTATGCACCAGGTGTTCGTCAGATGTTCAAAGGCAAATGAATAGCTATGCATCAGGTGTTCGTCAGATGTTCAAAGGCAAAATGTATAGCTCTACACCAGGTGTTTACTAGGTATTCTCATCAGAATGTATAGCTATGCACCAGGTGTTCGTCAGATATTCAAAGGCAAAAGTATAGCTATTCACCAGGTGTTCGGCAGATGTTCAAAGGCAAAAGTATAGCTATATACCAGGTGTTCACTAGGTATTCAAATTAGAATGTATAGCTGTGCACCAGGTGTTCGCCAGATGTTCAAAGGCAAATGTATAGCTATACACCAGGTGTTCACTAGGTATTCAAATCAGAATATATAGCTGTGCACCAGGTGTTCGCCACATGTTCAAAGGCAAATGTATAGCTATACACAAGGTGTTTACTAGGTATTCTTATCAGAATGCCTAGCTATGCACCAGGTGTTCGTCAGTTGTTCAAAGGCAAAAGTATAGCTATGCACCAGATGTTCGTCAGATGTTCAAAGGCAGAAGTATAGCTATATACCAGGTGTTCACTAGGTATTCAAATCAGACTGTATAGCTGTGCGCCAGGGGTTCGCCAGATGTTCAACGGCAAATGTATAGATATACACCAGGTGTTTACTAGGTATTAACATCAGAATGTATAGATATGCACCAGATGTTCGTCAGATGTTCAAAGGCAAATGAATAGCTATGCATCAGGTGTTCGTCAGATGATCAAAGGCAAATGTACAGATATACACCAGGTGTTTACTAGGTATTCACATCAGAATGTATAGCTGTGCACCAGATGTTCGCCAAATGTTCAAAGGCAAATGTATAGCTATACACCAGGTGTTTACCGGGTATTCACATACGAATGTAAAGCTATGTACCAGGTGTTCGTCAGATTTTCAAAGGTACAAGTATAGCTATGAATCAGTTGTTTGTCAGATGTTCAAAGGCACAAGTATAGCTATGCACCAGATGTTCAAAGGCAGAATAATAGCTATACACCAGTTGTTCACTAGGTATTCAAATCAGAATGTATAGCTGTGCACTTGGTGTTCGTCAGATGTTCAAAGGCAGCTATACACCAGGTCTTTACTAGGTATTCTTATCAGAATGTATAGCTATGCACCAGGTGTTCGTCAGATGTTCAAAGGCAAATGTATAGCTATGCATCAGGTGTTCGCCAGATGTTCAAAGGCAAAAGTATAGAGATACACCACGTGTTTACTAGTTATTCACATCAGAATGTATAGCTAGGCACCAGGTGTTCGTCAGATGTTCAAAGGCTAATGAAAAGCTATGCATCAGGTGTTCGTCAGATGTTCAAAGGCTAAATGTATAGCTATACACCAGGTGTTTACTAGGTATTCACATCAGAATGTATAGCTATGCACCAGGTGTTCGCCAGATGTTCAAAGGCAAAAGTATAGCTATGCACCAGGTGTTCGTCAGATGTTCAAAGGCAGACGTATAGCTATGCATCAGATGTTCGTCAGTTGTTCATAGGCAAAGGTATAGCTATACACCAGGTGTTCGTCAGAGGTTCAAAGGCAAAAGTATAGCTATGCATCAGGTGTTCGTCAGATGTTCTAACGCAAAATAATATATATACACCACATTTTTGCTAGGTATAGAAAACAGAACGTACAGGTTTGCACCAGGTGTTCGTCAGATGTTCAAAGGCAAAATTATCGGTGTGCATCGGTATGCATAGATTCAAATGCGAAGTACAGCTATGCACAAGGTGTTCGTCAGACGTTTAAAGCAGAATTCATACCTATGCATCAGTCCAGGTGTCCACTAGATGTTCAAAACCAGAATGTATGGCTATTTACCAGGTGTTCGCTAGATTATCAAAGGCAGAAATAAAGCTATTTACCAAGTGTTCGCTAGATGTTCAAAGGCAGTAGAATTACTTTTCAACAGGTGTTCGCTAGATGTTCAAAGGCAGAAGTAAAGCTATTCACCTGGTGTTCGCTAGATGTTCAAACGAGGATGTATAGCCATTCACCATGTGTTCGCCAGATGTTAAAATGCAAAAGTATAGCTACACAGCAAGTGTTCGTCAGATGTTCAAAGCAAAATTCATAGCTATGCATGAGGTGTTCGTCACAATTTCAAAGGATAATGCTAGCTGTGCACCAGGTGTTTGTCAGATCTTCAATTCAAGATAACTACCCACCAAGTATCCTCAAAATCTTTTAAACCATAATGTATAGCTA
Source organism: Congeria kusceri (assembly GCA_027627225.1). Classification (NCBI taxonomy): domain Eukaryota; kingdom Metazoa; phylum Mollusca; class Bivalvia; order Myida; family Dreissenidae; genus Congeria; species Congeria kusceri. Next base: position 25,456,828 of record CM051036.1, read on the forward strand.
CGCACCAGGTTTGCTAGATGTTTTATTAGGAAAAGATAGGTATGCGTTACGTTTTCGACAGTTGTTAATATGTGAAAGTACAGCTGCACACCAGATGTTCGCTAGATGTTCAAACTTAGAAACGGTCATGAATAATATAACGAGATTGCTTCTTAACCTGTGTTATAAAACCACCCGCTGGCCTCAGGCCAGCGTGCATCAGCGGGAATAAAAGACCCTGTTCAGTATTTCTCTAGTGTGTATGTAAAATGCGACGCACAATGCTATGCACTAGGTGTTCGTCAGATGTTAAAATGCAGAAGTATAGTTTACTCTAGGTGTTAACTAGACTTTCAAAACAGAATGAATAGCTATGCACTAGGTGTTCGTCAGATCATACGTTTAAATGCAGAAATATAGCTAGACTTTCAAACAGAATGAATAGCACTAGGTGCTCGTCAGGTGTTCAAAACATAATGTATAGCTATGCATCAGTTTTTTTGCCTGATCTTCACCTAAAAATAAAAACCGCTATACACCAGGTATTAGCCAAATGTTCTAAACCGTAATGTGTAACTTCGCACCATGTGTTCGCTAGATGTTCATATCAGTAATGGGCATCTACATATTCTCTGAAATCACAGACGGGGATCAGGCTTGTGTGAACCAGTGGGAATACAAAAACTGAGTATTTCTTTTGTTTAGATGTACAATTCGAAAACACAGCTATATATGCACTAGTTGTTTGTCAGATGTTAAGATGCAATACATTATGCGTTCACAGGAAGTTCAAAACAGAATATAATATTGTAATATATGCAATATATATAAATACAGTATATAATAATAATATGAATCATATATTATAAAATTAAATCTATATTATATAAAATAATGTATACTTAATACTCGTATATTTGTTAAGTCGATTATATTAATGAAACATAATAATTTAAAAATAATATATTTTAATACAATAAAATAAAATATATAATATTATATTATACCTGTGTATAATATTTAGTATTATTAATTAAATGTTACATATAAATAATAGTATATAGTTTTCCTTTCTTCATTACATAAGTAAACTATATTTACATATATGGAATATTATAAAGTAATAATATACAGCAAACATTAAAAATTAAATTAAATTTATAATAATTATATAAATAAAAGACGAAACAAAACAAACAATGAAATAAAATATTTTTATTTTAAACAAAATGAAATAAATACACAGCCACAATACAAATACGTATAATTATATTGATATAATATATACCATTTGCCGGGAGCTGGAATTGATGCACAATCGTCGCCGTAGCCTGAGCCTGACTATTTCCTAAAAGATTGTGACCCTTAGTTTTAGGAAATAGTGCAGATTTAAAACAATATAGCTACGGTCAGAGAAAATTGCGGCTACGCGTCAGTCATTCGAGATCACGAACTATCTTTAAGATGGCACATGCCGTGCGTATTCTGAAAGGGATTGATTAATTACAGATCTACTGACAGTCAAGTTTATAAAATATAATCTTCTTCATATTTAAATCACTCTCCAACATTCGTTATTTATAATGTAGGCCTATGCAGCCAAAATATTCGCCTCAGTGTCCTGAAACTGACCTATAAATAAATGCGCTCGACGTGCTACTTTCGTCTTGAAATAGATGCAGAGTGTTGTTTCCTGTCAAACACCAGCAAATGCCAAAATACATGTAATAGACAGCTTCTGCTCATCGAATATCACAATCATTCGGTACCATGTACGTGATCTTTTGTGTAAAATAGTTTACCCGTTAAACACGTGATATACATGTGCAATGATTGGATAACAATGCAGATTAAATTACGGATGATTAACATTTTAATTTGTCTTTTATAAAAAAAATAGATAGGACTGAATTCGTGTTTTCTTTTCCAAAAGAGAGCTTACATATTTCTTTTCATGATATAAAATGAAATCGTGATATTTAACTCTATCTAGCTTTAGGTTATTTATCGATCACATTTTTGAGCTGTGAGCATTTTAATGAACTTTCCTTTTTAGCTCGACTATTCGAAGAATAGGTGAGCTTTCCTACTACCACCGGCGTCGGCGTTCGTATGTGAATTTGGTTTAAGTTTTTATTCAAAAGAATTGTAACTTTAAAACTACACGAGAATCTTTACTTGAAACTTGGAATATACCTTTGTCATCAACTCCGGTGTCAGGGGCTGTATTTTGACAGAGTTAAGTCACTTTTTCACATAGAATTTCTGATTATTAAAGTTTATATTCAACGGTTTTGTAACTTCAGAACTACATAAGGTATTTACTTGAAAATTTGAAAATACCTTTGTTATCAACTCCAATATCAGGGACAACATTCCCTATAACTCTGATTTGTATTTTGACAGAGTTATGCCCCTTTTTCACATATATTTTATGGTTAAAGTTTATATTCAAAAGTCTAATACCTGCAGAACTGTATAAATTATTCACGTTAAACTTGAAATATATCTTTGTCATCAACTTCAGTGTCAGGGGCAACACAGAGGGCATGTGCCCCCTCCTCACAGCTGACCCCAAAGCTTATGTATTGTATATATTTAAAATTTCATAGCAGTCTGTTCCACAAGCCCACTTTAGCAAAGAAATCCCTGGTAGAAGATAGCGGTACATGCAAATTGCTGCTAAGCGGGAAATGTAATCTTGACCTCAGTGAGACCTAAAAATCCTTCATGGTGCATTACTTATCAGCCTACTTATCTGATAAAACATTATGGGTTCTCCATTGTGGTCAGTGAGAATATACTCTGTACAGCTAGTGCTGTTGAATAAATAACAGAATCAGTGCAAAAGTCTAGATTGCATTTTATATAATCATTAATGCTTCTCAAAAATACATGTCACAACAAAGAATGCATAACAATGATTAATGTACTAGTAAATTAAAGCATGAAAGTAATGCATGCATGTACATGTAAAAGCTCTTACTTGCAATTAATTTCAATAAAGTGCATTGTAAAAGATGACTTTGTGAGATAAGATACAGTTATATAGATGGAAAACATTGCATTTTTGTATGAACAGCAAATGCATAGCACAAAGGTATAATAGACAATTCCGCCAATTATGTTTCTTTCAGAAAAAAAGGTTTTCACAATTCATATAAATGTTCAGGGCTAGCTTTGCATTTAAAGATAGAGTGAAGTTCCATTTAACAAATATTTGTTGATCTATCCACCTAATATAACTGTTGAATTCAAAATGCAAAATCATCATTCAAAATAGTGTATCTATTAATGAATACATTTGTATAATATATCAATGAAGAGTAAATTCATTAACATTATTATCAACGTTCAAACTAAACTAGAAAACAATCATTTTTGATTTCATTTATTTACAAAAATTACAAATTACTTGTCCTTTGAGCATTACTATGATAGTCTCAAAATATCAGCAATAAAATTATATCGCATACATTTACATTTAAACCAGCCTCAATAATAAAGGCGCTGGGTTACGCGAACGAGATACTGAGTCGTGAGCATGAGCTAATAAGTCGTGAGTACGAGATACTTACACGTGAGCACAAGATTCTAAATCGCGAACAAGACATAACTAAATCATGAGCACGACATAACTAAGTCATGTGCAAAACAAAGATGCTTAAACCAATTGTTCTGAAAATTTGTTAGCAAACAGAAAGTTTCCTGTAAAATATAGCAAGAGCTTATCGGATGGTGATTGCTAATTATTGCCTCCGTGCAGTGAATTGACCCCGCTGACCACTTCAGCACTATATGGTATGTTAGGGAGTAACGGTACTGGCCAGCTCACTAGTGAGCAAAAGTTTGGGCTTGTGGAACAGACTGATAGGAATCAAAACGCTGACAGCGTAGAAAGACTGTTGGTGAGAAAAGAATCTAAGAGCAAATGAATTATGAGAGTACTTTTATCATAACACACATTTCTTGAAGTAAGTCACCTGTCTGTGATATCATTTCTACAAAAAAAAACTCATAACTATACACTCCACATAAGATAAATTGGTATAATCTGGTATTGGACCTAATTGAAGATCAAAATCCAGGCCACTGTTTTGCAAATTAAAAATAATATAGCGCGCGTCTAATTCAATGCTATTTATCTAAGGCATTCTCATCATTTTTTGTTTTTATTCGTGGGTGGCAAATATTTTGGGGCAAACTATTTAAAAAGCAAACAAAAATATATGCATACACGTCAATCTATAACGGGTAAAAATAGTCGATTAACCGTATAAGTTTGAATTAATATTCAGTGTTTTTTATCACAAGCGCTATGTTCGGAAATACCAATTTAAATAAAATAAGTTGATTTTGTAAAATACATTCAAAACTCTCTTTAGAAGAACAATGCCTTTCCATAATTCTTATGCATACGTCAAAAACTACAGCAATCGTCAATTGAGTGGTTACGATCGCTCCGCTATATGTACTGACTCAATACACTGTTGTTAAACTTACGCAATATGATGACATACGCGGTTAACCAGTCAACAGTAAAAACAGATACGCTATCATACCTATGTGGATAGACATAACATGAATTTACTTGTAGATGTGGACTAAATGGATTATTATTGTTGTTTATTAGTGTTTTAAGTCGGATCTATTTCTTGTCATCTATTCATAGAACGTAGCATCGATAACAGGAAGCCTCACTGCTCAGCGAGCGAAGCGCAGTAATTTATATATTTACTGATTCGTAGAAAGCAAAGTAAAGAAGTAGTTCCCCCAATACCGATTTCAGAGTACACCTACTAAATCCTGTTGGCTTGCGCCAACAGTCTAAAAAGCAGATTGTGAAAATATGTGTTGCCTCTAAACTGATAATTGCCGCTAATCCAATACATTCCCACAGATCAAAGGGAGGAGCGGCACATGGGACATGTGCTTCCAGCTGATCCTAAAGTAAATCGCATGCTATGTTTAAATTTCTAAAAATTGTACTGTGAAACAAACGCACAGGTCCTGCCCCTATACTGATCGTTATCGTGGAATACCTAGTGAACACCTGGTATATAGCTATACACTTGTCTTTGAACATCTAACGAACACCGTGTGCACAGCAATACATTCTGATTTGAATACCTAGTGAACACCTGGTGTATAGCTATTATTCTGCCTTTGAACATCGGACGAACACCTGGTGTATAGCTATACGTTTGCCTTTGAACATCTGACGAACACCTGATGCATAGCTATACATTTGCCTTTGAACAGCTGACGAACACATGGTGCATAGCTATACATTCTGATAAGAATACCTAGTAAAGACCTGGTGTATAGCTGCCTTTGAACATCTGACGAACACCAAGTGCACAGCTATACATTCTGATTTGAATACCTAGTGAACAACTGGTGTATAGCTATTATTCTGCCTTTGAACATCTGACGAACATCTGATGCATAGCTATACTTGTACCTTTGAAACTCTGACGAACACCTGGTACATAGCTTTACATTCGTATGTGAATACCCAGTAAACACCTGGTGTATAGCTATACATTTGCCTTTGAACATTTGGCGAACACCTGGTGCACAGCTATACATTCTGATGTGAATACCTAGTAAACACCTGGTGTATATCTGTACATTTGCCTTTGATCATCTGACGAACACCTGATGCATAGTTATTCATTTGCCATTGAACATCTGACGAACACCTGGTGCATATCTATACATTTTGATGTTAATACCTAGTAAACACCTGGTGTATATCTATACATTGCCGTTCAACATCTGGCGAACACCTGGCGCACAGCTATACATTCTGATTTGAATACCTAGTGAAAACCTGGTATATAGCTGTACTTCTGCCTTTGAACATCTGACGAACATCTGGTGCATAGCTATACTTTTGCCTTTGAACAACTGACGAACACCTGGTGCATAGCTAGACATTCTGATAAGAATACCTAGTAACCACCTTGTGTATAGCTATACATTTGCCTTTGAACATCTGGCGAACACCTGGTGCACAGCTATATATTCTGATTTGAATACCTAGTGAACACCTGGTGTATAGCTATACATTTGCCTTTGAACATCTGGCGAACACCTGGTGCACAGCTATACATTCTAATTTTAATACCTAGTGAACACCTGGTATATAGCTATACTTTTGCCTTTGAAGATCAGACGAACACCTGGTGCATAGCTATACTTTTGCCTTTGAACATCTGACAAACACCTGGTGCATAGCTATACATTCTGATGTGAATACCTAGTAAACACCTGGTGTAAAAAAATATCTATACATTTACCTTTGAACATCTGGCGAACACCTGGCGCACAGCTATACATTCTGATTTGAATACCTAGTGAACACCTGGTATATAGCTATACTTCTGCCCTTGAACATCTGACGAACATCTGGTGCATAGCTATACTTTTGCCTTTGAACAACTGACGAACACCTGGTGCATAGCTAGACATTCTGATAAGAATACCTAGTAAACACCTTGTGTATAGCTATACATTTGCCTTTGAACATCTGGCGAACACCTGGTGCACAGCTATATATTCTGATTTGAATACCTACTGAACACCTGATGCATAACTATACTTTTGCCTTTGAACATCTGACAAACACCTGGTGCATAGCTATACATTCTGATGTGAATACCTAGTAAACACCTGGTGCCTTTGAACAACTGACGAACATATGATGCATAGCTATACGTCTGCCTTTGAACATCTGACGAACACCTGGTGCATAGTTACACTTTTGCCTTTGAACATCTGACGAACACCTGGTGCATAGCTATACATTCTGATAAGAATACCTAGTAAAGACCTGGTGTATAGCTATACATTTAGACTTTGAACATCTGACGAACACCTGATGCATAGCTATTCATTTGCCTTTGAACATCTGACGAACACCCGGTGCATAGCTATACATTCTCATGTGAATACCTAGTAAACACCTGGTGTATATCTATACATTTGCTTTTGAACGTCTGGCGAACACCTGGTGCACAGCTATACATTCTAATTTGAATACCTAGTGAACACCTGGTATATAGCTATACTTCTGCCTTTGAACATCTGACGAACACCTGGTGCATAGCTATTCTTTTGCCTTTGAACATCTGACGAAGATCTGTTGCATAGCTAGACATTCTGATAAGAATACCTAGTAAACACCTTGTGTATAGCTATACATTTGCCTTTGAACATCTGGCGAACACCTGGTGCAAAGCTATACATTCTAATTTGAAAATCTGGTGAACTGCTGGTATATAACTATACTTTTGCCTTTAAACATCTGACGAACACCTGGTGCATAGCTATACTTTTGCCTTTGAACATCTGACGAACACCTGGTGCATAGCTAGACATTCTGATAAGAATACCTAGTAAACACCTGGTGTATAGCTATACATTTGCCATTGAACAACTGACGAACACCTGATGCATAGCTATTCGTCTGCCTTTGAACAACTGACGAACACCTGGTGCATAGCTATACTTTTGCGTTTTAACATCTGACGAAAAACTGGTGCATAGCTATACATTCTGATAAGAATACCTAGTAAACACCTGGTGTATAGCTATACATTTTGCCTTTGAACATCTGACGAACACCTGGTGCATAGCTATACCTTTGGCATGGAACATCTGACGAACACCCGGTGCATAGCTATACATTCTGAAAAGAATACCTAGTAAACACCTGGTGTATAGCTATACATTTTGCCTTTGAACATCTGACGAACACCTGATGCATAGCTATTCATTTGCCTTTGAACATCTGACGAACACCTGGTGCATAGCCATACATTCTGATGTGAATACCTAGTAAACACCTGGTGTATATCTATACATTTGCCTTTGAACATCTGGTGAACACCTGGTGCACAGCTTTACATTCTGATTTGAATACCTATTGAACACCTGATATATATCTATACATTTGCCTTTGAACATCTGGCGAACACCTGGCGCACAGCTATACATTCTGATTTGAATACCTAGTGAACACCTGGTATATAGCTATACTTCTGCCTTTGAACATCTGACGAACACCTGGTGCATAGCTATACTTTTGCCATTGAACATCTGACGAACACCTGGTGCATAGCTAGACATTCTGATAAGAATAACTAGTAAACAGCTGGTGTATAGCTATACATTTGCGTTTGAACATCTGGCAAACACCTGATGCACAGCTATACATTCTAATTTGAAAACCTGGTGAGCTCCTGGTATATAGCTATACTTTGCCTTTAAACATCTGACGAACACCTGGTTCATAGCTATACCTTTGCCTTTGAACATCTGACGAACACCTGGTGCACAGCTATACTTTTGCCTTTGAACATCTGACGAACACCTGGTGCATAGCTATTCATTTGCCTTTGAACATCTGACGAACACCTGGTGCATGGCTATACATTCTGATGTGAATACCTAGTAAACACCTGTTGTATATCTATACTTTTGCCTTTGAACATCTGACGAACACCTGGTGCATAGCTATACATTCTGATTTGAATACTTAGCGAACACCTGGTGTATAGCTATTCTTTTGCCTTTGAACATCTGACGAACACCTGATGCATAGCTATGCATTGTAGTTTGAACAGCTGGTGAATATCTAACATCTAACAGCCAACTTCTCAGACCTCCGATTTTGTCCATTCGAATTCACCGTGGGCCTTAAGCGACACGTTTTCTAAGGTTCTCATCGTACGTAACATAGGAAACGTCAACGTCGGTTATTAATGTCATTTAGGCATTCGAATGGTCGGGACTGTGCACGGGTTAGCGACCCATGGAACCCTTAATAAATACTGCCTTTCATGAGAATTTTTAAAGTGTGCTTAATAACACGCATCATTGGTCGTTTGTTGCAACAAATTACATACTAATTAGTACGTATATCCGTTTTTTACGCTTGCCTATCGAAAACGGCTGGGCAGTCTTGTAGAGCCCCGACATTTGACACCGGACCCGTCGAAACGGCTTCATTGGGGGACATTAATCGTCATGTTTTCTAGGGATCTCCGTATACATGTACGTTACACAGGAAACGTCAACGTCTGTTATTGAGGTCAACTGAGTAGCTGGAGGGTCGGGAATGTGTGCGCGTAAGCGGCCCATGGGACACTAAATAACTACCGTATCTTCATAATGCTGGCTATTATATAACTTTGCATGCACCTGCCGTTTTCCTATATCTAATGTGTTGTCGTTGTTCTAACGAATGACGGCTGGGGCTGGTTTGGTGAAAATAGGTAGTATTGTAGAGCTGTAGAGCCCGCGTTGGGTGTTGATCTCGGAGCTATAGCTGTGCAATAATCGAAATCATAGCTGGATGTGGATGTCAGATCTCACAGCCGACTTCTGTTACTAATGCACAGCCCCGCTGGATTCAGAGATGAATGCACAGCCAGCACTACATTGGACCTTGAATTATATTTCGATATTGGATTGTAGATCTATCTATGCAATCATCGAATTCAGTGCGTGGTGTGGATGTCATATCTCACAGCCATCTTCATGGACCTATATACATACACTCTTACAAACTTCTACTTACTTTCGGAAAAATATTAAAACCTAACTAACCGGTATTTACTAGTAACACCGTATGTGATAAAAGTAAACAGTGCATATATAGTTCGATCGCCTGTTTATAAGCAAGTCTCGTAAACTTCTATATTTACTATCGGCTCTATACTAATAATAAACTAACCGGTACCTAACACCGAATGTGATTAAAATAAAAAGTGCACAGTTCGATCGCCTGTTTGTAAGAAAGTGGCATGACCTCTAAACAGCGATGTATTTGTTGATAAACGCACTTGACGATGGTAAAGCAGTTTCCGGCTGCTCCATAGCTGGTTGATATTGGCTCGATTTGTAGAATAATACAAGATAAGTCGCGCTGGAAACAGATTTCGGACTCAGTTAGGGCTAAGCGTTGTTGAATTATTATGAACTAATGCGCTGTGCAGTGAATAATTACTACACTCTGGATTACGTGAATATAATGTGTGGACTATTCGTACTTATTTTCGTATTCAAACGTCTGATATTAGTTTACTAGAATTACGTGGAAACAGTGTTTTAACATAACCGGTCTTTCCGAATATTTTATTTTAAGCGGATGTGTTAAACAAATATTTAGAGATTTTGTTCAATATTTGAACGAACACCCTTTTGAACAAGCAAACTACGTTTGGGCTAACGTTGAGTGAACGTTATTGGAACGTTTGGGCTAACGTTGAGTGAACGTTATTAGAACGTTTAAAATTGTGCCAGCTGGGTGGGATATTATTGTTGATAACTTTTTGATTCGCTTTCAAACGAGGCTATTATGGTTATGGATATTTAGCTACGAAGATATAGTAAAAGAAAATATGTACTCCCCTGTGTTAGGATTGGACGACAGTAAAAACTGGACCGGTGCGGATCTGAGTCGCGAAAAAGCGCGAACATTGGTAGGTTCGATCGTGTATTTACTGGTGGTCATGATCATCGGCGTTGTAGGAAACATTCTGGTGTTAATAATATTTTACTTTCGATTCACCCCTTCAACTCATAGATGTTTTATTCTGACGCTCGCCTTATATGACTTAATGGCCTGTGCCATCGGAGCCCCATGGGCTGTAACGGAGTCCTTTTTCGCCTTTACCTACTATGACGCAGTTTCCTGCAAAGTGTTCCGTTTCGTCCTGTATTACACGTGCATTGCATCGAGCCTTACTCTCGTGCTGATTGCCATAGAAAGAAGCCGCAAAATCTGCACGCCATTTAAGACCCAGTTTACTGTCCCGATGGCAAAGCGAGCTATATATGTGGTTGTGCTGGTCATATCGTCCATATCTGCAAGCCCGGCTTTGGTCCTGTATGGGAACCATACCATAGCAACGGGTTATAAAAATGTTACGGGGACCAAGTGCTTTATCACCGACCACTTCAGCGAGACCGAGTGGCCGAAATATTTCAATATTTACCTTCTCGGCTTGGCCTTTCTTTCCACGACGATTATGGCGGTGAGTTACGTACGAATCGCCAGGACCGTGTCGAAAATGGGCAAAGATAGAATCTCCAATCGCATCAAAAAGAAAGAAACCGAACATTGTAACAGCAGAATGGACAATTCAGTCGAGAAAAGCGAGGACGATATTTTTGAAACCGACCGTCAGTGTCCGCCACAAGACAGTGTACAATTGTCGCAATGCCGAACGTCACGCGTTATGGAGGTTAAAGACAAACTTCTTCACCAAGCAAGCGTCGACTCGGCCTCGAGCGAATGCAGCAAGACGAAAACGAAATCCCGCCTGCGAGAGAAGTCCACCAAGTGGGCAAGCAAGGTCCTGAAGCGTCTGTCAACGTCGTCGGGACGTCAGACGTTACGTATAACGAAGATGCTGACGTTCGTTACCATCGCGTTCGTGATCAGTTATCTGCCACACCTAAGTCTTATGTTGTGGAGTATGTGTATAAGCGAGGAGGAGCAAGATACGCTTCCCAAAGACAACGTGTATCAGGTTCTGTTCCACTCATTCCTTCTTAACAACCTCGTGAATCCTTTCATATATGCGACAATGGATGAGAAATTTAAGACAGAGATCAAGAAGATATTCAAATGCGAGTTTTAAAACCCCGGTGTGCATGTTTTACGAACAGTTGCAATGATGTACAAGGGTTTTGTTTAAATATCATTATTGTGATTGTGATAATGAAAAGCAGCATGCTGTCTTTTGTTGTAATACATAATGTCTAAAATAACGTAACAATAGGAAGATATTTGGTCTTTTTTCAAAAGAGAATTGAGAATGATTAAATTATACAACGCTAGGTTTGCTTAACTTATGGGTATCTGTATAATTCAAGTGGGCCAGATTGTACAAATAATTTATGGTTCGAGATGGAGAAATCTGAGTGAACTGATAAACAACCGCTGTACTTTACAACAAACATTCCTATTTGGTTGATTTATTTAGTACTTGGAATCAGTGATATCTGGCGGTAAAATAAACAAATCTATCTCTGTGTTACGCGAATAACCACCAAAATACGTATCTTCTGTTCTTTCCGACATCGTGAGAAAATAAAACTATTTTTTAAATATTTGCATATACATTTGTACATTTTATTTAATAATACGTGTGTCAGCAATTGTATCGGATAAGATTAACATCAATTTATAGTGTTTTTAAAAAAGTAAAAATAAATAAATAAATAAAGCAACTACATGCATATTTTAAAAATACACATTGCTATAGTGAATCATTATTGAAATAAAAATATTGAGTCGCTTTTGATTTCTTGTGTATGGCAACCCCATGAATTACGCGTTGCATATATTGTTCCTGATATAACTATACATTGTATTACTTTACCTCTGTTTTGTTATATATGGCAAGATAACTTTAGATTCACAAAATATAAAATACATGTAAAATTCAACTCATTTTCGATATTTATTATTATGACAGTTAGGTGTGTTTACTGACATGTCTCAATCGAAAGTACAAATTAGTTTTCAACATGCATTTAATTAGTTGATAATTTATTCATTAGGACATGTGCAAAACCGTTATCAATGAAATTGATTCACCATGAAATCCATTTAATTTTTATATGTAGGCAGACATTGTAACGAATTGTTTCAACGGATTGTTTCGCGGTTAACAATACTTGTTTTCGAAGGAATTTTGTCAAAATGAGAGCAGGAAAAGATATCTGACATGTTAATAGTTTATTAGTTGTTTTTAAGCATGGGAATGACTACTGGCAGCTATTAGAGGATACCTGTTATTAATCACAATTAATTTGAGAAAGGCGGTAACGCTGATCCGGGACGGCACTTTCCGCTTTTATGGTATTTTCTGTTTCAGTGAAGTCCCTTCTAAACATAAATCCAATGTACCGGTAGGCGGAAAGTGCCGTCCCGGATCAGCCTGTGCGGACTGCACAGGCTAATCCAGGACGACACTTTACGCACATGCATTAAGCCCGGTTTTCTCACAAATTTATTCACGATGTATATACATGTATATATACGTATTAAATTACTCATTACTAATAACAGTGTTCCACAAATCCAGTGCCCGGAGCCCATGGGCTACCAAAATTTCAAACTGGGCTACTACAATTTCAAATGAGAAGTCCACCGGGCTACTAAAGCTGTTTTATTATCTGTATTATTTATTGCTTATTCTGTATTTAAGTAGTATATATATATATTATAAAAAATGTATGTATTAATTTATTTATATATGATTATTGCTATATATATTATCCACAACACTTTTAAAAAAATCATTCGTCGGACACTACTAATAAGCAAATAGATGTAAAAACATTGTGATTGTGAATCTACCGTACTATATAATGTCAAAATTAAACGATTTTGGTATGCTAGCAACTAAACAACTCGCATTATAATGCTCTTAATAAGCCAACATGTAAAGAAACTTTAACAAGCAAGCCTACATTGAAACCGTTTTGTTTACATTTTGCATTTACTCAATAGCAAATAACATACATGTGTAAAAACTATAACAACGTTATATATGTGTATAATGTAGACTTTAAATGCCCAATCACAATATTTTAAATAATGTTACTTAGTAGTATACGTTTATCTTGTAATTTTATGACAATATAGTAAAGTGTAATGTAACTTTAAGATCATAGATACGCTTCGTCTTTGATGTTGATGAATTAAGTGGTAATTCTTTGATTGAACTGGCATACCATATCCTAATTGAATATTCTCGTATTTAGATTAATTGTGCACCTGTCGTCATCGTTGTCGATAAGAAACCCGTGATAAAAATCTATTTCTAAAAAAATTATCGTTATTAATAATAAGTATTAAAATCAAATAATAATATTAAAAGGCTTGCTCGTGTAAACGATCAATGATAACGCACCGTTTACATCAGAGCTTTTACTACATGTTCGCGGACCAGCATTCATAAAGGTATTACGAACAATCTTTACTAAAGTCGAACTGAAGTAAACAATTCAGAGATCAAAACGTCTAGGTGAAATTTGTATTTTACCAAATGGCATTAACTAAAACACACAATGTAAATCTAACTTTAAATGAAACCGCAATAGACTTTAAAAGTAATACTAACATGATACTCGCTAATTTTTCTATAGACTAAGAACACAATTATCGTTGTTAAACTACCCAATAAACAACGCAAAAAGAGGTCCCAATTCTAAGAGGAGTATAGTAAAAAGTAGTTCCAATTAAAATTTCAAAAATATATGTCAAATCTTGTTAGAATCGAACTAATTTTCACATTATCGTTGTTTATCGGCCAATAAACAGCTCTTTGTCGTTCTGATGCGTGGCTATTAAACAACTCGAGCTAACGCCCTCGTGGTTTAATTCTTACGCATGAGAACTCCAAATCGTTGTTTATTGGCCGATAAACAACGATAATTCGAAAATCTTTTCTTAATTTCATTATGATTTAACGAAGTGTACTTATATACGTTCTTACTTGAACGCTTAATAGATAAGGGGTCTCCTGATAACCAACGCTTTCAATCTCAAACGTAGTATCAATCAAAAATATTTGAGAATGATTTATACATTTTAACTTTATGCACCTATCAATATTTCCCCCCCCCAGAGGGGGGGGGGCGGCGGGCTGACCCAGGGAATTAGACAAATTTTATTTTTTGGGGTCTAATTCCCCACCCTAGAGCCTAGCCTATTTGTCTAAAACCCGTCAGTGGGAGATGCTATATGTCCATCAAATGGCCCGGGGGCCTTTAATACCGGGATCTAAAATCCGACCAAAGTCTATTACCCCGGGACCCGGAATCATTCGGAATGTCAAATTCCCGCCTGTCGGGAATCGCTTTCAGTCTAAAGTCCCGTATATGCCCCCACCCCCCCGGGGGAAAACATTGATAGGTGCATTAATTGCAATTAGTTTAAGATTAATATTAAGATTAAGAATGTTCAAAGCAATTGGTTGGTTTCTAGCTTGTCAGAAGATCATACTGGCATGAAATTAACGGAAAGGATAGAGAAGTCGCACATAGACTTGAACTGAATTTTACAGTTTGTTAAAAAGGTTATTCAATATTGTATTTCTATACAGAACTATTATAGAAATCTGATAAATAATTAATCAGCCTTTCATATCTTAACCCCAATGCGAATAATCCAGCTCCATTAATAAGCATATACCTTCTTGGTATATGCAACCGGACTGTATTGGAACATTGGAATAGGAGTATTATCCTGATAATTTCTCGTCTTACCGTGTCCCAGACGTGTATATGTGTATACCAGTACGGCCATATGACTAAACATCAATTAGACCTCATTTAATAGGTTTTGCGTTTCCAGACTCAGAATACTGAACACCGGCTCTCGATTTAACGCTCTTCGCCCACGGTGACCTACTTTTGACCAGAGGTTGAACATCAGCACTGCATGGCATTTATATTCGCAGGAATCTTAGGACAATTTTTAAAGGGACCTGTTCACAGATTGGCAAGTTGACAATTTCAAAAATTGTCACATAGATCTCAAAAAGGAAAATACATTATATATAGACAAGCGAATTAACACTGTTGACAAAGAAATATATAAGAAATATGGTGTCGTTTAATACAAATCATCAATTGAAAAGGATAAAATTATAAAGCGTGTGTAACGCCTTTCATCGGCATTTTGAAAAACACGTGTATCACAAAGTTAAATAATTCGCCACTATCAATGGACGTCGGAATGGTTAAGGGGTTAAAGCGACAGATTTTTGATCGGGCGGTCGTATGTTCGAGTCTCGGCGACTCGATCTTATTATTTTATTTTTTTAAATAATATTTGTTTTTATTAGGCCACAGCTTTAGGCCTTACAGTTAAGACATTAAAATGGCCTTTTTCAAAAATACGAAAATCTGTGAATAAGTCCCTTTAAGTTAATAGATTGCTTGGCGGCAATTATTTTGTTTTCATATGTATTGGACGGGTGGTGGACACAATAAAATCGCTCCGCTTAAAATTCCCACCGTGTCGAGTAAAAATAAAAACAGCATAGAATAAAAGCGCATCGAAAGACAGTGTTGCATTTATGTCAGCTGCGGTTGTATGAATAGTGAATACCACAATGTCTTAGCCACTGTCAAAGTTTCTTAAATTAATAATATATTAGATTTAAAAGTGTCATTTCATTCCTTAATTAAAAAAAATATAGTGTACATACCAAATGTGTACATGGATAATATGAACGTCCAAGGGACAGAAGTAAATACATGTGATGGATTTTTTTCATGTTTGCTGAACTTCTGTAAACTAATTTATTAAAACTTAATGCCCCTATACTTATGTCAGTTTTATGAAGGTGTTCGAAACTTGTTTAGACGCATTGTCTCGGTTATTTCCGAAGAAGCCATGTATTTTCATCACGGAACATCGATCGCTATATATTCTGTTATATGTGTATTTTTTTAATACAGACAAAAAGTACATAGGTCATGTCGTTCGGTTGTCAGATCCACAAACTTACTCTGTCAACACGTATAGAACAAAAATAGTATAGTTTAGGGTAATTATTATTGGTGGTGGTGGTGGTGATCATGATGATGCTGTTGTTGATGACTGTGGATACTGCTGATGATGATCACGACGACGATGATGGTTTTACTTTTTATCATGATTCTCATTATCATGACCTAAACCATCCCGGCCGCGAACAACCCGCATCGCCGTGCTTTGCTGTCACCACTTTATTACTTTCAATTAAATTTAAGTACTTCGCTATGATGTCTAAATAGCTGGATATGTTTACTTCGGCCATTTCCTGACCTCATTGATGCGGTGTCGAGATGTCATCTCCCGATTGTTGGCTTTCGTACAAACTATAACACTAATCTAAATTGCTTATTAGTCAGCTGAATTTAAAGCTCCACTGCAACACGCGATTTCTTTGGTGAATATTTAATTAAAGAGACTGCATCTGGCATTGATAATTATTGTAGTATGTGGGTGTGTTTTTAACTTTTCGCAAGAGTTTGCTTCAGTTTCAACGTTTAAGATTTTGTCACAGTTTAAACGTGTTATGTCTACGAAAAGCTTGAGTGATCTCCTAAAGCAATGCAAATTTCAGTATATAATATCGATAAGCAATAAAAAAAAGGCATTAAGATTAAAATTAACAAGAGCTGTTTGTCACCCAGTCACGCCAGTTATGCCCCCTGTGAAAAATATCAAGTTTGGCGAAGATCAGATGAAAACTGTTAGACATAGGGAGCGTAAACTGCTAAAAAGGCCAATTTTAGATAATTCATGGATCATTGTTGTGAAGATCGGATGATAACTGTTGGACTTAGAGACGGCTGAAAAGGCGAATTTTATATAATTCAAAGGCCATAACCCCACAATTCCTGGTGCGATTTGGGCTCATTATCGAACTTGGCCGAGATATTATGCCCCCAAAGATTTTCATAAAGTTTGGTGAAGATCAGATGAAAACTGTTGGACTAAGAGAGCGGAAACAAAAGTGGTCGACCAACAGACAGACAGACTGACCGACATTATCAAACCAATATACCCGCCATCTTCGACGGGGGCATAATAAGGTATGAATAATGCGCTGCATTATGAAATTTTGGTAAAACCAAATAAACAAAAACGCTTTGAAAAACGACAAGAAAAACTGAATATTGATGCATGGATATTGTTATATAAATGTTTGTAATAATACAAGTTTTTTTTTGGCAGCGAAATAGTGAAATGTAACCGTTCTCCGGGAGCGCAATAAATGGCATGAAGCCGCAATAAAATAAAATGAAACATAGCAGTGCTTTAATGCACTCCGTTTTACGTTCGATCGTGTTTCCAGTAATGTCTGTTCAAAAATAAAACCTGTCAAAAACTCCAGATAACAGTGACCTCCTAAATTATAAACACTGCCTAGTCGGCATTTTTCAAGCTGAACTTAGGCCAACCATTACTTCAACATTTTCACAATCAGATAGCTGGAATAGTGCGTATAGGGTTACTGGAAATACGAAATATACAGAAATATACATGAATCTATCTAAATCTTCGATAAAACTATTTATTTGTTTGTTTAAAAGATGTGTTTTGGCATAATTCAACGACGTATAATAATAAGACCCACATAGTTTATAACATAAGACGAGTATGTGCCGAAATAAGTAACAGAAAAGGGCCATTACATACAATTGCTTTTTTTAATGTTACTTTTATATATATATATATATATATATATATATATATATATATATATATATATTTGTTTTTCCTACTGTTTATTCTACACGACACTATGTGATACGCTTATTGCATTAAAACATTATACAATGCTTATTCCAAAAATAACATATGTCAATGTTATGTTATGTAAATGTAGAAAGTACAAAAATATTTCTTGGAGCATCAATTATCAAATCTTAACAGGTCAACATTCATTTAAACAGTAAAGAATTATACTTTAGTCAAATAACAATATAAAAAATCGTCACATTTTACACAAGTATGTTTTAAGACATATATCTTACTACATGTCATTCTGTAAGCTGATTATCAAAACATATAATTTTCCAGATCGTTTCTATCTTCTTTTTTTTGGATTGGGTGTTTAAAAGATTTTCGAACTTAATCAGCGATGTCCAGTGACAATAATATGATTGCAGATTATTTTTTCTCAGTTCTCTATAGGGGTGTACGTCCCAATACTTAAAAGTTACAGTAATAACAGTATATATACCTGTTTTAAAAATGTATTATGTTGTAAAAAACATGTATTAACATGATGTATATAACATAATGATACATGTATTCTTTAAAATTTCGTCATATAATATACTATATTAATTACTGGTTTTGCTATGTACATATACATGTAATTGCTAAAGAATCTGCTCTGATTATCTTTTCTGACTTAACTTAAAGTTTAATCGAAATATGATCTAGGCATGGCGGTCTATAATGTTTGAACATTAGTATATATAAACTGGTTAAAATGTTGTTTTTTTCTGAAAAAAAAACAAACAACAACAACAAACAAACAACAACATGTTGTTTTTCACACAGTTAATCATTTAAATATTACTTTTTTTCTTTGATAGAAGACAAACCCGAAAATATAAAACAGTTTTATCTGAAATAAGAACACATTGTAATGACATAAAAGGACTTACTTTAACTTCTATTTTTACTACATATCACGTTATTTTTAATATGCATATAAAAATTGCTTTTTTAATGAATTTCTAGACGTTAAATAAATAATGATATGCATCATTTAATGATAATGCTGGTTTTTATATTGATCGATTCATATGGCATGGCAATTTGTAAATTGTTTGCTTGTCTTTACATCATGGATCCGCCAATTTTACCAGTTCGCTCATTGTGAAAATGTGTATTGGTTGTTAATACATTATAAATATTATATATTATTTATTAGATGTTTGCAACTTCATTCAATGTTATGAATTACGATTCATCACTTGTTACATGCTTTTATACTTTGTTGTTGACATACGTAGTGAATAAAAATAAATATATTACATGGCTTTGTATTATTGGTCATTTATTATATAATAATTTATTATGAAATGTAATAAAAATAAAGATTTATATAATTTAGATCAATTCATGTAGATTCCGATAGATTCATGTAGATTTCGGTATTTCCAATAACCGGTGCATATACAACGCTATTTTATAACAAGGTGTACTCCAGTTCATAACAAGAGGCCATGATGGCCCAAAGGGCTCACCTGAGTACTGGCAAAGATCAAAGCCTTACTGTTGTGACAGGCCAGAACAAATGTGGGAATGTACTCCATAATGTCCTTAAACAATTTGTCTACCTGACTAACTCTCATACATATAACAAGTAAGGACCTGGAAATATTTTCTCTACCCTGGTATCCAACTTTTCGCAGGCAATTTCAGAGGAATAGTGTTAATCCGCAGTTCTGGAAGATAATGGTGGCGGCTGCACAAAGGTCATGTCATGCTTGCCGGCTTGTTTCAAAGAGTAGAGTGTATTGCCATTTACTTTTCATATATTCAAATTCGCTCTAGATCGCATGGTCATAGACAAATTGTGCACATTTGGTCCAAATTGGTTTAAAATGAACTCCATTTTGCATCAAATCCATTTTTGCATTAATGTTCACAATTAAGGGAAAATAACTCTAGTGTTCGTGACCTGATCTGTCTCATTTGCCGCTTTTGCCGAGATCTTATGGCCATACAAACCTGTGGAAGTTTTATCATGATTGAATGAAATCTGAAATCTCCATGCACAAAAAGGGCAATTTTTGCATTTTTGCCACTAACAAAGGGGTCATAACTCCGATGTTTGTGACCCAATCTGGCCCACTATGAAAGTTTGGTCAAGATTGGAAGAAAATAAAGTTTCTGTGAACAAAATAGGCAATTTTTTTTTTCTCCACACACATTGGGCCATAGCTCCAGTGTTTGTGACCTAACCATACCCATTTTTTTGTTATGCTGAAAGCTTTATGTCACACACAAACTGTGGAAGTTTAGTGAAGATTGGACAAAAAAATAAAATCTTAATCAAGGTAAAATGGCAATGTTTGCCTATTTTTCAACAAAAAGGGGGAATAACTCTGGTCTTTGTGGCCCAATCCGGTCCACTGTTGGCTTCTGATGTGATCTTTTGATAATACACAAACTGTGGAAGTTTGGTCAAGATTGGAAGAAAAATGAAGTCCCTATGAACGAAAAAGGCAATTTTTGCATTTTTTCCCCACAAACAAGGGGCCATAACTCTAAGCTTTCTGGTCTGATTTGGCTCATTATCAATACCAACCAAGATTTTATGGTCATACACAAACTGTGCAAGTTAGGTCAAGACTGAATAAACAAGAGGGCCACCATGGCCCTAGGTCGCTCACCTGAGTTCAAGACATCCCAGTTTTTACCCCAGGGGTATCATTTGAACAATCTATGTAGAAGACCAGTATGCAATATTACATACCAAATATGAAACCTCTGGGCCTTGTGGTTTCAGAGGAGAAGATTCTTAAAGTAATTTTGCTATTTAAGTCTATACAAATAATGTGACCCCCGGGGCGTGGCCAGTTTTGACCCCATGGCATCATTTGAACACTCTATGTCGAGGACCACTAGAGGATGCCACATACCAAATATGAAACCACTAGGCTTTGCAGTTTCAGAGGAGAAGATTTTTGCAGTAATTTAAGTCTATATAAACCATGTGAACCCCGGGGTTTTGACCCCAGGGGCATCATTTGAACTATCTTTGTAGAGGACCACAATACAATGTTACCAACCAAATACCAAACCTCTAGGCCTTGCGGTTTCAGAGAATAAGATTTTTAAGTCTATATAAACCATCTGACCCCAGGGGCATCATTTGAACAATCTTTGTAGAGGACCACTAGAGGATGCCAAATACCAAATATGAAAGATCTTAGCCATGCAGTTTCAGAGATTTTTTAAGTTTTCACTTTTTAATCTATTTTTAGCTCTGGTGACCTACATATGCAGTGGACGGGAACGATTTGAACAATTTTGAAAGAGGGTCACCCAAGGATAATTCCTGTGAAGTTTGGTGAAAATCTGCCTAACGGTTAAGAAAGAGATGTTCTTTGAATGAAAATGTTGACACACAACGGACGACGCACAAAAGGCGATCCTAAAAACTCACCATGAGCACGTTGTGCTCAGGTGAACTAAAAATGTAGTCTTTATCGCGATAACGGTCCAAATTGTTGACGGCATACGGACGAAAGACACCGGACGCCGCCAGAGAGCTCCACTATACCAATATCTCACCGAGCACTACGTGCTCAGGTGAGCTAACAAGAGCTGTCAGAGGACAGTGCGCTGGACTTTTCTTGTGCTTGTCAGAGTTTCTGGCATTTTTTCTAAAACAAACTGTATAGTAGGGGCCAGTGAAACAAAATTAATTTCTTTCTTTAGTTACTGAGTGGAAGCATTTTTCTTAATTTCAAAACAGTGACCTTGACCTTGACCCAACTAACCCCATATGCAGTCTCGTGCAATGTTTCATTATACAGTATCTGTACATTGAATTTTATTAAAATATTTCAATTTGTTCTCAAGTTATAAAGCAGATTTTTGTTATATTTTTATTAACAGTGACCTTGACCCCACCCAACCCACCACAAATGTAATCCCGAGCAAAGTTTTGTTTTAGGGTATTTATGTATGAAGATTGATTCTCAAGTTAGAGAGTGGAAATCAAAAGTTGACGCCGCCATTCCTCCCACATGCAATTTTGTAAGTGTAAAAATGCCCATAATTTTGACAAATTTCAAACTAGAGTTATCAAAATTGGCCTATTAGTTCATTTTAATATAGGAAATAAGTGTTCTAAGTTTGAATGAAATCCCTCAAGCCATTCCTGAGAAACCAGCTTACAGAAAACCCTTAACCTGTCGATATAGCTTACATGTAAAATGTCTAAGTGCAAAAAGGCTCATAATTTGGACAAATTTTAAACAAGAGTTATCAAAATTGGCCTATGAGTTCATTTTAATGTGGTGAATAAATGTATTAAGTTTCAATGAAATCCCTCAAGCCAATCCTGAGAAACTAGCTTACCAAAAAACTTTAACCTAGCTTGGACGCCAACGCCAACAGAATAGCTTGCCTTTTCTTCGAAAAGTCCAGCTTAAAAGGCCTTCTAATTAGCAATAGATATATTATAAGCAAACAAAATTAAGTACGTAAATGGGCTTCAAATCCTTTAAGCAACACAAGTACAAAACCTTGAATTTTAACATTAATTGCATTTGTAGAAATCAATTCATTACATATTATGCAAGTAACGAGAAGCTACATTCTGCCTTTTTTATTTATCAGTTAACTAAATTACTCTGCACGTCCATCACATGCTCTTGCATTTTTCGAATATTACGCTTTTTGCCTACCCGCATAACATATTGTGTTAACTGTATGTAAACATTTACACTTAAACTATAATTATCTTTAACAAGAGGGCCAAATGGCCCTGGGTCGCTCACTTGAGTTTCATTAATCACACAATTTTCCATGTGTTAGATTTTTATACAGATATGGATATACTGATATGGACTGATGGAAATGCGACCTTAATCATCATGGTATGAAAAACTTAAGTGACAACAGACATTCAAAATTTGGGAAGTACATATTGAAATTGAAGCTTTTTCTTCAATTTGACCTAGTTACCTAGTTTTTGACCCCACATGACCCAGATTCGAATTCGGCTGAGATACCATTGGGACAAATGTTCTGACCAAGTTTCATGAAGATTGGGCAAATAATGTAACTTCTAGACGGTTAACAAGCTTTTTCTTCAATTTGACCTAGTGACCTAGTTTTTGAACCCACATGACCCAGATTCAAACTCGGCCAAGATATCATTAAGACAAATGTTCTGACCAAGTTTCATGAAGATTGGGCAAAAAATGTGACTAGAGTGTTAACAAGTTTTTTCTTCAATTTGACCTAGTGACCTACTTTTTGATCCCACATGACCCAGATTCGAACTCGGCCGAGATACCATTGCGACAAATGTTCTGACCAAGTTTATGAAGATTGGGAAAAAAATTTGACTTCTAGTGTTAAAAAGTTTTTTCTTCAATTTGACCTAGTGATCTAGTTTTAGACCCCAAATGACCTGATTCGAACTCGGCTGAGATATCACTGGGACAAATGTTCTGACCTAGTTTCATGAAGATTGGGCAAAAAAGGTGACTTCTAGAGTGTTAACAAGCTTTTTCTTCAATTTGACCTAGTGACCTAGTTTTTCACTTCACATGACCCAGATTCGAACTTGGCCGAGTTATCATTAAGACAAATGTTCTGACCAAGTTTCATGAAGATTGGGAAAAAAATGTGACTTCTGGAGTGTTAACAAGCTTTTTCTTCAATTTGAGCTAGAGACCTAGTTTTTCACCCACATGACCCAGATTCGAACTCAGCCGAGATATCACTGGGACAAATGTTCTTACCAAATTTCATGAAGATTGGGAAAAAAATGTGACTTCTGGAGTGTTAACAAGCTTTTTCTTCAATTTGAGCTAGAGACCTAGTTTTTGACCCCACATGACCCAGATTCGAATTCAGCCGAGATACCATTGGGACAAATGTTCTGACCAAGTTTCATGAAGTTTGGGCAAAAATTGTGACTTCTAGTGTTAACAAGCTTTTTCTTCAATTTGACCTAGTGACATAGTTTTTCACCGCACATGACCCAGATTCGAACTCATCCAAGATATCATTAAGACAAATGTTCTGACCAAGTTTTATGAAGATTGGCAAAAAATGTGACTTCTAGAGTGTTAACAAGCTTTTCTTCAATTTGACCTAGTGACCTAGTTTTTGACCCCACATGACCCAGATTCGAACTTGGCGTAGATATCATTGGGACAAATGTTCTGACCAAGTTTTATGAAGATTGGCCAATAAACGTGGCCTCTAGAGTGTTAACGAGGTAAATGTTGACGGCGCACAATGAACGACAGATAAAAGGCGATCACAAAAGCTCACCATGAGCACGTTGTGCTCAGGTGAGTTAAAAATACATGTCATTTTGAAACACTTGTTTAGTTGATGTTTAAATTGTTTGCGTTTTTATAAGTACTGAGCATATACATTCTAAAAATATACAACATAAACAACCAAATGATGATTAAAAATTTAATTTCCATAAAATCAGCAACAGACAAATATACCTCATAAAGTAAGATCTGTAAATATAAATAAATAAGAACTTATCACAAGAGTAAATTAAAGTGTATACATCTTTCACCCAGCAAATCATTTACGACCCAATAACTAGTCAATTTTTCAAACTCAAAATAGCTTCAACTAAAAATAGAGACTAATGAAAATTATTGTTACATACGAGTACATACGAGTTGTGGTTTTCTTGGGTTAATATTAAAAGGACAGTGCACAGTTTCAGGTTGCAAAAACATTTCTTTAAAATGGAATATTAAAATTCCTGAATTTGTAGTATCTACTGAAACTTTTGTCTGTTAAACTGAAACTGTTTGTCTGTTATGCTGTTTTGGTTGCAAAACATAATCATTTTCATATTTATTATGCCTTTATTTGTAAAAACAATAACTAAGGAATGTCTACCATGTAGCAAATATTTCTCGAAAAATAACAGACATAGGTATTCGTCAAAAGTTGAACTTTCACAAGCCACATACTTTCAAACCTAGAAATACGAACAATAAGTGTATTATAGAACAGGAAAAGCCACTTTTAGAAAATTATTTCTCACAGCCAAAAACTGTGGAACTGCCCCTTTAAAGATTTAAGTTTAAGGGTGATTGTACTCATGAAACCTGATGTCGAATGTTTGCCATTTTAGATCAAAATATTTACTATATATACATGCTATCCATTCTGTGTCATGAGTAAACCTTATAAAATACATAAAGGAATTAACAAACATTCACTGACCGACAGTAACTTATTTATTTTACAGCAAAAAGAACCAAATAATAAATGCCCAGTTTCAAACTTAACAAACATTCAAATTCAAACATATTCAATCCACTGCAGAAATAGAACTTTGGTTGCTGGAACATGAAAACATTTCTTCATGAAAATTCTATAAAGATTATTATCAGTAAGACGTGCATATGATCCAATTTCGTACTTCTTGAAAAAACAATAACTATTTATTAATCAAGAAATATTTAGATATACTCAGATTTGTATTGGAACAATAACAGTACAACAGATATATAGGTAATTACAAAACATTCTCAATCAAGTGCAATTCATTATTACTATTTTGCGGTAAAATGCTAGAACATTTATATACATTGTATATTTATACACAACAAAATACAAATGTAAGTATTTGTAATCAATTAAAGGGTAATAATTCCCATGTTTCTTTGGCTACCCTGGCACAACTGGTCAGCACATTAGCCCAAACAAGTTGAATTGATCATGAAATGCCAACCATCTTTTTCAAAGGTATGCCTACAGATGGAGAGATTACTGGTTAGTAAAGACAAGTTAGTTGGTTAGGGTGAAGCAGGGGTTCAATCCAGGAGTCGCAGGTTCGAGTCCCTGCTACATGCTATCCTACTAACTCATTTTTAGCACGAGGCATTAAACTGAGATGCAGTGTAGTAGGTGCTAAAAGACCCAGGGTCACATATGGAACAGGGCGTCCACTGTATCTTGCACTATCCCCAGTAACACAATTAACGAGTCTTCAGGAGGGTGATGGCCAATCAGTACACAATTAACAAGTCTTCAGTGGGGTGATGGCCAATCAGTTCACAATTAAGAAGTCTTAAGGGGGGGTGATGGCCAATCAGTTCACAATTAACAAGTCTTCAGGGGGGGTGATGGCCAATCAGTACACAATTAACGAGTCTTCAGCGGGGGTGATGGCCAATCGGGAGAGAACACTATCCCCAGTCACACAATTAACAAGTCTTCAGGGGGGGTGATGGCCAATCGGGAGAGAACACTATCCGCAGTAACACAATTAACAAGTCTTCAGGGGGGGTGATGGCCAATCGGGAGAGAACACTATCTCCAGTAACACAATTAACAAGTCTTCGGAGGGGGGGGGGGGGCCAATCGTGGGAGAACACTATCCCCAGTAACACAATTAACAAGTCTTCAGGGGGGGTGATGGCCAATCGTGGGAGAACACTATCCCCAGTAACACAATTAACAAGTCTTCAGGGGGGGGGGGGATGGCCAATCGTGGGAGAACACTATCCCCAGTAACACAATTAACAAGTCTTCGGGGGGGGGGGGGGGGGGGGGCCAATCGGGAGAGAAAATTATCCCCAGTAACACAATTAACAAGTCTTCACGGGGGGTGATGGCCAATCAGTACACAATTAACAAGTCTTCAGGGGGGGGGATGGCCAATCGGGAGAGAGATCTTCAGGGGTGATATTAAGATATTAAATTAGGGGCGATATTCTGAACAATTCTTAGAAAAATTTTCTGCTAAAGAATATTCTGTATCTTAATTTTTAGCTAAGATATGAAATTTTCTTAGTTTTTGTCTAAGAAATTTCTTCGAGAAATTTGTTTAAGAAAATAACATAAGAAAACATTCTATATATAATGGAATTATTGAGTTAAAAACGAAAACAAAGGCATTGGGTCAAATAAATAGGTATTAAAGATACGACTTTTAACATAAAAATGGCTATAGGAGGGATGTCAGCAAATAACGGAAATTTTTTATATTGTTTACAACTAAATAAACTTAACTAAATAAAACCTGAATATAACAAGTGGGCCATGATGGCCCAAAGCGCTCACCTGAGAACTGGTACAGATGAAGACCATTCTGTTGTGACAGGTTTGAAACTTAAGGTATATGAACAATACTCAGAGGGGGATAGGATCAATTTTGAATTAAAACATTGGTTAGTGCAATGAGGTAACTAAAGTATGAGTTGGGTAGTGATGTGCACTTTTTTGAGAATGGTTCTCAAATAATTTTTCTCAATATTCTTACCTGTCTCTTTTTCATTTACTCATTGACAATTCTGGAAAATGCAGAAACAGTAGATTTTGATGTCTTTTTTCGCAAACAGTTTTGGGAGAACTAGTTGCAATGCGATAATTGCGATGGCTGTGCTATAAGGTAAAGTTTTGCTTTTTCTTTGATAATTTTCTGCCCAATGATGATAAATGATGTTAATACAGGCTCTGAAGACATCAATGTTGCATGTATAAATAACTGCATGCAAGTCTTGCAACTGCTGGAAATCAAATGTTATCAATCAATTTTTATGGTCATGCGCAAACTGTGTAAGTTTGGTCAACATTGAATCAAAAATCGTGTGTGCAAGCCAATCATTGATAACTTGTTGATGTTTTTTTCCAAACACAAGGGGCAATAACTCTGATTTTTCACCTGTAGGCTTACGTTCATAGACCAACTGTACACGATTGGTGACAATTGGATGAAAAATGAAGTCTCTATCCTGAATAATGTACATTTTTGCATATTTTTTTCACAAACAAAGGGCAATAACACTCGTGTTTCTGGTCCAATCTTGCTTATATTCGACTTCAACTGTAATCTCATGATAATAGACAAACTCTGCAAGATTGGTGAAGATTGGATGAAAAATGAAGTCTCTATCTTGAATAATGTCCATTTTTTTTATAGTTTTCTTAATAAACAAAGGGCAATAACTCCGGTGTTTGAAACACGATCTGGCCCATTTTTGGCGTCTGCTGAGATCTGATGGTCATACACAAACTGTGAAAGTTTGGTTAAGATTGGATGGAAAATAAAGTCTATACGATGGAAAAGGGCATTTTTGCAAGTTTTTTGTATGAAAAAGGGGCAAATAACTCTGGTGTTACTGGTGTGATTTGACCCAATAACAATCCTATCCGAGATTTTATGGTCATACACAAACTGTGCAAGTTAGGTCAAGATTGAATCAAAAATGTAGTCTTTATCGCGACAACGGTCCAAATTGTTGACGGCATACAGACGATGGACGCCGGACAACGCCGGAGAGGTCCCCTCAGGTGAGCTAAAAATGAATCGGGATTCAAATGGAACATTTTTAATAAGTAATATTGTGAAATTAATTTGTTATGCGCCTAATCTATTTGATAATATAACCATGGTAACCGTTAAGCGGAGCACGCCATTTATTTGCATTACAACAAGTAAATAGATCGTAAATTCTGTACGAAATAAGTATACTTACTTCATAACATTTTTGTATAATGTAAGACAAACATACATTGACATCATACTAAACGTTGGCTTCATTGTAGGGTTGCCTATTAATAAAAACAATATTGATATGACGGTGATGTACAATGTCAATTGGAAAAAATGTAATAGTGAAATCAACTCCATATTTGGATGGTAATGGAAATAGAGTAAAGATATTTGTAAATCATCTATGCAGACATTTGATTTTATCAACAAGCCGCATAAAATACAGTTTTTGCGTAGGGCACGTGTTTTCACGGAGTGCAACAGAATTTTCAGATGGCATTGTAAGCATTGAGACATGAATGGATAAGGAAAAAGAGACGTGACGATGACAACGTCAGTCAGCTTAAATTAGCTTGATCAGCATGGACAGACAATGGTCAGGTAGCTATGCGAAATGTCTCGCTTGGTTTATTTCTCCATGATTAATGCATGTTGATTAGTAAGCAATAAGTAGAAAATGTCAATGACAAATGACATCATTATTTTAATTTTCAGTGTACATGCAAATTTAAAATAAGACGTAAATATTACTTTATTTTAAATATTTCTAACAGGTATTTCCTTTCTTGATTCAGTAAGATAATGT
Organism: Congeria kusceri; assembly: GCA_027627225.1. NCBI lineage: Eukaryota > Metazoa > Mollusca > Bivalvia > Myida > Dreissenidae > Congeria > Congeria kusceri. Next base: position 25,486,168 of record CM051036.1, read on the forward strand.
ATGCATACGAGTATGTTAACATTATACACGTTTATATGCTGAATGTTTAATGTAATCAGACATACTTAAAATGCAGAATGTTTTAAAATATATTTTATATGTTGGTATTCAAACACCATAAAGAGCTCTGTACACCAGCATGCGAGACTGGTTATCATATTGCCTCAAGACCATGATGAGAAAGGCCTCTTTACGGAGATTCCAACACAAGAATCATTGATTAGTGTAATTAAAATATCTGAAAATATGGAATAATAGTGAAATAATAATATTGAAACAAGAACATTTCCTTCGTGCCAAATCTTCCCTGAAGTAAATGACGTTAACGAAGTCATTGAATTCCATTTGACGTGCTCCGGGTTGCCTATAGTGACTCATTTTAAAGGCCTGCCATTGTTAACAGAGAAGAGTAAAATCGCTGAAATTTTGTAAATTGATGCAATATATATTCCAGTTTATTTTAATGTACTTTTTCTCTATGAAATAATTATATGTCTAAAAATATGAAAAAAATCTACATTATTTTTTATCATCCCTCGTAAATCATTTAAGTTTATAAATGTTCTAATATATTGTCATTATTCTGTTAAAATCTAAGATTGTTCTTAGTTTTTGCTCTCATTATCATAAAATTATCTTAGAATAACTGTTTTTGTCTTTAAATGTTAGAAAGCTTTGCACCAGTCTTAAAAGTTTAGATTTGTCTCAGACAAAAATTAAACTATGTTTTTGTCATTCTTACTTAAAAACCTGCACACATGTTACATCCATAAGTGAACAAACACTTGCATGTGATTACAAATATTTTGTATATATTATTGTATAAACTTTCATCAATTTGTTTCTTTGTGGTCTCTAAAGTCGACAACTAATTGGAAATGAATACGCTCAAATATAAACTCGAGTAATATCGAGTTAATCTTCTATTCTTTGCATAAGTCTCATTAAATGGTTTTATTGTAATATATTTTATAATCTAAAGTTCAGTATTATTATAAGATTCAATGTTTATATTTGTTTACTAATTTAATGATATATCACCGTATCACCCTTTTTCTTAAACAAATATTTTATGTTCTTAGAAAAGTTTTCTCTACGATTTCTTTGTGAAACTATCTAAGATAAAATGTAAGAAAATAATTATCTTGGCTAAAGTTAAAAAAAACTCTTAGAAAATTTCTAAATACAGACCAACTACACATAAAAAAACACACTATTTTTGTCTAAGAAAAATCTATTTTAAGGACAATAACCATTAATCTTATTTTTTTCTGATTTTTTTTACAATTATTAGAGAAAAACTAAGAATTTCTCAAATTTTCAGAAAATAACGAATAAATCTTAGAAAATTTATGCAATCTTAGTGAAAAAAATTGTCTTAGAAAGGTTCAATATACCATCTATGGTGCACTCGACCAAAACATCACCACAAACACAGGTGTCACGAATGTCTCATCATTTGGTGGAGGATAGCATAATACCTTTTTTCAAAATGAAGACAGTTAAAACATTTCAAACACAATCTCAACACTATATAAATCATTTCAAAAGATCTGATTGTGACCAATATAAGTATAACAAAAGATGGATGATATGGATTTACAGAATATTATATTTCAACATGAATGAATTTCATCAATGAATAGGGCAAGGCATTACGGCCCACTGTCAACACAAAAGCTATATCAGACTAACAAATTTGGCCATAGATCTAGACCTGTAATGAGTATATTAAGACTAAGCATTGTAAAAGTCCCATACAATACTTTGGCAGAAAGACTTCTATTCATTAACAACTAATACACAGTGTCGGATGTGCGTAGCTGCAAAATGACTATATGTTGCTATAGAAACTGACAGAACTATAACCTATGTGCACTTCATTGTTACAAAGACCTTGACAACTGGTTGACTTTTATGACAACTGGGTGTCCATAAGCACGGAAACCGTTTAAGTTGCTAAGAAATTCATTTCACCTACAACATAAAATGATTCTGTTATTCCCCAAGACCCGATATTATATACAATAACAACCCGTCTTTGCCAAAGAACATTTATGCAGTCAGTATGAGACAAGTCAAAATCAATTGAACTTATCAATTGCAAACCAGTTCAGACAATACTTGAATACCACTTCTTTCCATTACTGCTAATTAAACTTGTTCCCAAAAGAAGATGTTTAAATTAACTACAAATGGATTGCAATGTTCAAAATGGAACACACATAGGAGTTATCAGCAATAAATGCATTGCATAATAAACATACATGACAAGTATTAAACATAATACCATAGGTTTGCTTAAAACTGACAGCAGCATGGCAAATAACCTGAACAATGTGATAAAGTGGATGACAAGCATTAAGTCCCTTTAAACCAAACTATTTAATCAGGAAGAATCAATTTTGATTAAAAAATAAATAAAATGAATAAGTGGGCCCCAAACCATGATAACCAACATAATTCAAATGAGGCATGTCATGGGAAAACTGGGCTTAATGCATGTGTGTTGTCGTCCCGGATCAGCCTGTGCATCCGGGACGACACTTTCCGCCTACAGTGTACTTACGTTTAGACGATACTTCATTAAAACAGAATATACCATAAAAGCAGGAAGTGTCATCCCAAATCAGCCTGTACGGACTGCACAGGCTGATCCGGGAGACACATGCATTAAGCCTGGTTTTCCCACGACACGCCACAAATGTATCCAGTGCACAGCACATTAAGTTACTTTTGATTCTCATTCTTAGATGTTTCAGGAATTGAAACCACATGACCGACATCTTCAATCTCATTGGCTGATGGGGCTGTGCTATTAGAACTTCTGTTTTCTGTTGTCTGATTGGCTGAATACTCCACCAATGACGGCATGTGATAAACAGCTGGCTGCTGATTGGTCAAACCAGGCGCATCTTGAGACACGCCTCCTGATGAGCTCAAAGAACTGTCTTCTACACCATTTGCCTGCAACACAGACATGTTAAAAATAACATGTTCATAGATCTCTGCCTACAATGAAAAAGCATTGACAAAACACACTCGGGAGTTTGTTAATGTCAGTTGGTTCTTTGTCCATGTACATGTACTTATTGATGATGTTTTGTAATGGCACCCTAGCTAGACTTCCCGATAAATACCATATTTACCTTTTGCAATTCAGACAAAATTCTCAATGTTCACACATAATTTAATTGAATATTCTAGGACTGTGATCATTGTTTGAAAAATTGCATTTTTCATAAAATTGCATTCTCCAAGTTGGATATGATGTGATTACCACCAGAGAATGACCCAGCCATTAAACATCTGAATGCAAAATGTGGGTCCACCTGTGAAGTGACAGTGCTGCCGGGCTTGTGTTCCTTGGCATGACCCTGCAACTGCTGTTCTTCAGTGAACTGTTTACTGCACGTGGAGCACTGGAACATGCGACTGCTGTGGTGACGCTTCAGGTGGATCTTCAGAGTCGAGTTCTGCGCCGTCGCGTATTCACAATACGTGCACTTGAATGGCTTCTCACCTAGATAGGAATCCAGCACAGAGAAAGTTACTATTGAGCCATGCTTACAATGGTTGAAATAGCAGAGACCCATAAGCCCTGTACTAAATAGCAGAGACCCATAAGCCCTGTACTAAATAGCAGAGACCTATAAGCCCTGTACTAAATAGCAGAGACCCATAAGCACTGTACTAAATTTTTTTTAACTAGGCTTGCTCAGATTCTCAGTTTTCATTCAATGGGCTCTTGAATCATTTTCTACTAATATAAGAACTCAGGCATGCTTGGCCAAACTGCTAATTTCAATGACTTAACTAATATACTGTATATAACGGTGTTTTGTAAACTTCTAAAGAATTCCTCAACAGTATTATTCATTAACCATTTGTGTTATGTAAAAACATTCATAGAACATAAGCCATGACAACTGTGCAATAAAGCCCACACAAAAACATCCTGACAGTTATTCCAAACTCTTCGTAATTAAATATATTTTTATAATTCAAATAAATTTCTTTCATGATTAGCTATGAAATACTGCTGTGAAGTACTCTGTTAAAATTCACACAAACATCATACATACCGGTGTGTATTCGAATATGGACTTTTAGATGTGACCTTTCCACTGTTGAATAGTCACACTCTCCACATTTATATGGCTTAATCCCTGAAAATACATAATGCATCTAAAATGTAAATGTTATTTTGACGACAACAAACATTTATAATTTTACACGTCACTCTACCAGCCACCACATACTATAGTGTGCAAAAGGCTCAAAATTTAACAGTAAGTAATTTAAGAATTAATTTTAGATATAAGCGTTGTTTATCAGCTAATAAACAACGATTTGGATTTCTGATGCGTATGAATTTAACAATGAGGGCGTGAGCTCCAGTTGTTTAATAAACTGCATCAGAACAACAAATCGGTGTTTATAAGCCTTTTAACAACGAAAATGAGAAAATTATTTCCATTATAACATGACCTGGCATTTTCTGCAATTATATTTGCGAACTATATTTTACAGCTTTGTAACTTTTTTTTTTCCGGTTGTTTATTGGTAGTTTAACAATGGTGATTTATGTTCTTTGTCAATAGAAAACTCTGCGCATGTCATGTTAGAATTTGGATTTGAATTCATTGAAAATACTATTTTGATACATTACTCGATTACTCGGGATCATTCCATTTTTGCAAAAGTACTAAATGAACACGACCACATATAAAAACATCTGACTATTAAAGAAACATTTTCCTGGCTACAACTTTTTTCTTCATACAACCTGAAAACTACACAACATTTCTATGCCGGTAAATTTCGGTGAAATTCCATTAAGAACAATTTTAGTAATGGTGTGACCTTAATGAGAAATTTGAAGAATTATACTACTTAAAATTAAACCCAAACTACTTCCTTTTTCTTGAATTTCATTTTAATACTGGGTATGCCTGGCTCTTCATACAACCTAAAAACTACAGAACATTTCTATTTCGGTAATAATTTTTTATGAAATTTTTTAGTCAAGATCATCCTGTACCCGAATCATCCTAACGCAGTGCAGCGACCCTAACGCAGTGCCAAAATGGCAGACACTGAGACAGAATGTGCTATTATTTTTCATGTTTTTATCATGTTGTTATGTTTGTGCTAAGTATAAATTTAAATCTGTCAATAGTTATAGTGTCCAGTGGTTTATGTACTTAATATTTTGTTTGACAATCACTCTTATGATGCTAGAAGTCATTCAAATGTACCCGAAAAAAGTCCCCATAAAGAACATTTTTATGTTTGCGACCTGTTAAAATATCTTATTAGTACCTTAATTGAAAACTATATTAGTTAAATGAACATCTGTACGACAATGTGTAATCATATCAAAGTTTAAAGTCGATGTTTACAGCTAAAAATTGTCTTTATTGTGAAGTGGTTATGTGCTTACGGATAATTCCTAACTGATGTAGGAAACTGTGATGGATAAGTGCAAACGTAAAAAGGATAATTACCTAACAAACTGAAAATAGGATATCTGTTCGTCCTGTATGTATGAAATAATTTCTTTTAGTGTTATTAATGTGCTTGTTCAATAATTTCCTCAAAACTGTCAAAAGATGTACATTGTATCACAATATACACACTTAAACTTTGGACGTTCAAATACATTCACAAGAGGGTCACTATGAATGCGTTCTATGCTTTTATATTTTTAAGGGTGTTCCACTTTCATTATTTTGAACTATATATACTATATCGTCTTTAATAATAATTGATTTTTTGTCTGTCTTTGCAAATTATTTGGCACTCTATCATAGAATTTCTAGCGATACCCATACTTCCAACTATATATTCGTCCAGCAAAAGCTCGCGATTTTCAACACAGGTTTTCATGATTAAGTTTTATATGTAAATACACGTTAAAAATTGTCACTGGTGAACGAGCAAATTATACAATACGATTGGAATGAAAATAGAAATATATAGAGGTCCATTATAGTCGTTTAGCATACAAGTATATTCATTCATTTATATAGAATATTAGTCAGTTTGGTGTTTATTCGTCAGGTTTAATACGTTGGTTTGGTTTTTATCCGTTCCTAGTATACATTGCGTTTGGTTATTATCAACTAGAAATTAGGTTTTTATCCATTTTCTCGCAGTCCGCACATTCGAACGAGTATTGTGTCCATATACGATGGGATAACAACACAGTGTAAATGGGGTTTTGAGGCAGTATATGTTTGCTTTCAAACAGCGAAATAATATGGCAATTTAAAGCATGGAAGTATTTTTAAAGATTTTTTATAAATATTTCAATTGGATGTTTGGCCTTGTTCCTCAGCATTCCATCTTACAACCCAATAATTGCTAGATGTAACATTAGGTATATTGGATTTAATACTTATTTGATCAATGGCGACGGATATTACAACCAAAACATACCTGTACATAAGAAAAATATGCATAAAACAAAGTAGCCCCGACTTGCCCGCCAGGCAGCAGTCGGACGGTGGCAGCTGACAATTTTGCTCATTGGACGGCGCCCGTTGAAGTTTCAGGAATACTTAAACGTTAGCGGCGACCTGGCAATTTTTTTCGGGGTCAGGGAGTTCAAAAACAAGTCGACCGGTTACCGTCCGATCACCGGGCGGCATTTCTTGGATTGGGCGGTGGCCGTACAATATTTCTACTTTAAAAACATTGTCTGATTTTAACGGTGACCGTACGGGCACCGACCTTTGTACAGTTATCTTCACGGTATCAGGCGGTGCCTGTAAAGACACCAGGCGGCCTCCGTTTTTTGGGCGCTGGCCGGCCGACTTACATTGACTTGGTACCTTTTTTTAATACATTTTAGTTGCAGTCATCTACAATCCTGCGCGGCGACCATCCGATTAACATATTCACTGCACAGGCGCCGTCTGGTCATCGGTCGGTCGCCGCCCGTTGCTCAAACTGCATGTTCCCCATGTCAGTCAGCCAAAACCATCCGGCGCACGATTGAATTTGTGACCACGCAAGGCAAAAAATATATAAATTGCCAACAATTGCCGATGCTTGACCAATAATTAAAATCGGATGGTGCCCGTTCTTTTTGTGACCTAAGCATTAATGAGAACTTAAACTGGGTACTTTCTTTTATAACAAGAGGGCCACGATGGCCCTAGGTTGCTCACCTGAGTTTATGGCATCATAATGGCTTATAAGAAGAGGACCATATGGCACTAAACCACCTACATGAGTATAAAGATCTGGGCCTTGCAGTTTCAGGAGCAGATTTTAATAGTCTATATAAACCAGGTGACCCACAGGGCATGGCCACTTTCTACTCCAGGGGCATAATTTGAACAATATTTGTAAAGGACCAGTATACAATTTTTAAGCCAAATATCAAACCTCTGGGCCTTGTGGTTTCCGAGGAGAATTTTAAAGCCCACTTCCCACATAAGTCTACAGCAACCATGCGACCCCCCGGGTGTGGCTTCACTTTACTCCAGGGGCATCATTTGAACAAAATTTGTAGAGGACTACTATACAATGTTACATACAATATATGCAACCTCTGGGCCTTGCAGTTACAGAGAAGATTTGTAAAGACCACTTTCCATATAAGATAATACAAACCATGTGACCCCGGGGGCGTGGCTAAGTTTGACCCCAGTGGCATAACTTGAACAATCTTTGTAGAAGACCAATATAAGATGTTACATACCAAATCACTAAACCTCTGGGCCTTAAGGTTTCAGAGAAGAAATTTTGTCATTGAAGTCTACACAAACCATGTGACCCCCGGGGTGTGGCTTCTTTTTACCCAAGGGGCATAATTTGAACATTCTTTGTAGAGGACCACTATACAATGTTACATACCAAATACAAAACCTTTGGGCCTTGCAGTTTCAGAGGAGAAGATTTAAGTCCACTTGCCATATATAAGTTTATATAAACCATGTGACCCCCAGGGCGTGGCCAGGTTTGACCCCAGGGGCATAATTTGAATAATTCTTGTGGAAGATCACTATACAATGTTACATACCAAATACAAAACGTCTGGGTCTTGCATTTTTAGAGAAGATTTTTAGTCATTTTGCAATTTAAGCCTATATTAATTGTGACCCCTGGGGCGTGGCCACTTTTTACCCCAGGGGCATTATTTGAACAATCTTTGTAGAGTTCCACTTTACAATGTTACATACAAAATACGAAACCTCTGTGCCTTGCAGTTTCAGAGGAGAAAATGTTTAAGTCCACTTGCCATATAAGTCTAAAGAAACCATGTGACCCCCAGGGCGTGACCAGGTTTCATCCCAGGGGCATAATTTACATAATCTTTGTAGAGGATCAATTTACAATGTTACATACAAAATATGAAACCTTGGGACATTGCGAATTCAGAGGAGAAGATTTTTAAAGTCATTTTGCAATGTAAGTCTATATAAACCATGTGACCACTGGGGAGTGGCCAGTTTTGACCCCAGGGGCATAATTTGAACACTCTTTGTAGAGGACCACAGTACAATGTTACATACCAAAATACTAAACCACTGGGCCTCAGTGTTTCAGAGGAGAAGATTATTAAAGTCATTTTGTTATTTAAGTCTATATAAACAATGTGACCCCCGGGGCATGGCCAGTTTTGACCCCATGGCACCATTTGAACAATCTTTGTAGAGGGTCCCTATACAATGTTACCAACTAAATACCAAACCTCTGGGCCTTGCGGTTTCAGAGAAGAAAAATTTCAAAGTCATTTAGCTATTTAAGTCTATATAAACCATGTGAGCCCCGGGGTGTGGCCAGTTTTGACCCCATCGGCATCATTTGAACAATCTTTGTGGAGGACCACTATGCAATATTACAAACCAAATATGAAACCTCTGGGCCTTGCAGTTTCAGAGGAGACAATTTCTGCAGTAATTTTGCTATTAAAGTCTATATAATCCATGTGACCCCCGGGTAGTGGCCAGTTTTGACCCCAGGGGAATCATTTGAACGATCTTTGTAGAGGACCCCTATACAATGTTACCAACCAAATTCAGAACCTCTTGGCCTTGCGGTTTCGGAGAAGAAGATTTTCAATGTCATTTTGCTATTTACGTCTATATAAACCATGTGACCACCGGGGCGTGGCCAGTTTTAAACCCAGGGGCATCGTTTGAACAATTTTTGTAGAGGACCACTATGCAATGTTACATACCAAATATGAAACCTCTGGGACTTGCCGTTTCAGAGGAGGATTTTTTAAGTCATTTTGCTATTAAAGTCTTTATAAACCATGTGACCCCCGGGGCGTTGCCAGTTTTTACCCCAGGGGCATCATTTGAACAATCATTGTAGAGGACCACTAAAGGATGCCACATACCAAATATGAACCACTAGGCTTTGCGGTTTCAGAGGAGAAGATTTTTGCAGTAATTTTTATATTTAAGTTTATATGAACAATGAGACCCCGGGTGCATGGCCAGTTTTGACCCCAGGGGTATTATTTGAACAACCTTTGTAGAGGACCCCTATACAAAGTTACCAACCAAATACCAAACCTCTGGGCCTTGCGGTTTCAGAGAAGAAGATTTTCAAAGTAATTTAGCTATTTAAGTCTATATAAACCATGTAACCCCCGGGGCGTGGTCAGTTTTGACACCAGAGGCATCACTTGAACAATCTTTGTAGAGGACCCCCATGCAATATTACATACCAAATATGAAACCTCTTTGCCTTGTGGTTTCAGAGGAGAATATTTTTAAAGTCATTTTGCTATTTAAGTCTTAATAAACAAATGTGACCTCCTGGGCGTGGCCAGTTTTGACCCAGGGGCATAATTTGAACAATCTTTGTAGAGGACCCCTATACAATGTTACCAACCAAATACCAAACCTCTAGGCCTTTCAGTTTCAGAGAAGAAGTTTTTTTAAGTCATTTAGCTATTTAAGTATATATAAACCATGTGACCCACGGGGCGTGGCCAATTTTGACCCCATGTGGAACCTTTGAACAATCTTTGTAGAGGACCACTATGCAATGTTACATACCAAATATGGAACTTCTTGAGCCATGCGGTTTCAGAGGAGAAAATTTTTAAACTCATTTTGCTACACAAGTCTATATAAACCATGTGACCCCTGGGCAGTGGCAAGTTTTGACCACAGGGGCATCATTTGAACAATCTTTGTAGAGGACCACTAGAGGATGCCAAACACCAAATATGAAAGCTCTCAGCCATGCAGTTTCAGAAAAGAAGATTTTGAAAGTTTTCACTTTTAAAATATATTTTTAGCTCTGGTGACCTACATATGCAGCGGACCAAAACGATTTGAACAATTTTGAAAGAGGGTCACCCAAGGATCATTCCTGTGAAGTTTGGTGAAAATCTGCCCAGCGGTTAAGATGTTGTTTGAATGAAAATGTTGACGGACAACGGACGACGCACAAAAGGTGATAACAAAAGCTCAGCGTGAGCACGTTGTGCTCAGATGAGCTAAAAAATCCCAATTAGCTTACATTTCTTAATTAAACAGAGAGCAACTTGTTCATGAAATATATGCATCAATATAATATATATAAATACAAATGAGGCGTCGTGGGAAACCCGGACTTACAAACATCTGCGTGAACTGTAGTCCCAGATCCAGGATGGCACTTTCTGGTTTTATGGTACTTTCTGTTTCAAGGAAGTCTCTTCTAAACATAATTGCACTCTAGGCAGAAAGTTCTGTCCTGGATTAGCCTGTGCGGACTGCACAGGTTGATTCGTGAATAAAATTTTACGCACATGCATTAAGCCTGGTTTTCCCATGACACGCTTCAAATATATAAACAAAATCTCAAAGGATCTAACCTGTGTGCTTGCTCATGTGTTTCTTCAGATGAATCCTTTGGTTAAACGCCATCGTACATTTCTCACAATGGAAAGGTTTCGAAGACTCGCTTCTGTACGCATAGTCACTATCAGAATTTGTAGACTGTGTCGTCGCAGTTTTGCTGGATTGCTTTGCCAAAATGGAGGATCTGATCATTTCTTTGGTACCAGTCTGGGACTTTGGACTAGTGTTGCTTTTCACCAATATGCTTGCAGTGGTGTTTGGTGCTATCTGGGAATAAGCCTGAGTACCAATATTAGATTCAATGGACACTGTCGATGTACAGCTTGAGCTTGGAACTTTCCCAGTGCTCGGTAGAATGCATGTTGCTGGAAAGGAATATGTAAAAGGAATTGAAAATAAAGTTCCTGGTTTTAGAATTAAAGACCTTTGCTTGGTAGGAGTAGCTTCACTTGGTTGTGACAGCTCTGTAAATCCTTCAGACTCATGGGTATCATCTACAGACTGGTGAACGCTGAAAGATGCACCCTGGGAATCATTTGAAAGTAGTGAGTCTGACTCTACATCGATATATATAGTGCCTCTGGATTGCGGCTTGCTTGACATGTAAGAAGTTACCGTTCTGGCAGCATTACAGGCTCTGCTTCTGTACATCATTTTACGTCTAGCATAGCGACTAGAGCCCCAAGAGAACGGCATGTGTTTCAACTCCATGTGGCGTTTACGTTTTTTTGGTACTACAGCATTACAGCACTTCTGAAGATGCTCATGTGAGCCTGGTATGACAGTGACCCCACATCCCTGGTCGTTACAACATGCCTGCCCTGTGTCTATGTCCTCCTCAACCAACTTATCTTCTTCTTCTGGATCTAGATCAGCTGATTCTTCAAGCTCCATGTCTGTATCCAACTGTTGGTTATTCGTGTTTTCTGTAATATTTTCACTTGATAGATCTGTTTTTGCAGCAGATGTTGTAGCAAGGGGAAATGTATTTGGCAAAATGTTGGAAGTGTTATTTGAAGAGACAAATGGAGTGTTAGCAATTGTTGCCACAACCGCTGTCACTTTTGGTGCAACACTAAGATGCTTCTCTTGGAATGTTACACCTGATGTTACAGCGTAGGGTAGAATTGGTGTAACTGGGGCAAGAGTTATATTCCTGCTAGCACCAAAACTAAAAGAAGGCATACTTGAACTAGTATTAAACACAAGGGTCCCACTTTCAGGTATTGTTTTTGAAGGTCTGGGAAGCAGCTTCACTTGTGTTGCAGGCAAAATTGGATTTGGAGCCATCGTGGTGTATGTAACCTTAGCTGGCATGAAGCGAAGACATGTACCTTGGAGGTCAATAGCATTGCTTACACCATGCTCTTTAAATGTATCTTGCAATCCAGAAGGTTTAGTTAAATCAATCTCACTAAATTTTCTGCCAGCTTTAGATAAATCTTTCACTGTTCTATCTCTATTTTCACTGACTAATGTTGTATCATTTTTGATGGACGCTGCACTCAATGTTATCTCTGATTCCGTAATACTTGTCTGAGAATCGCCTAACTTTTGAGAACTCTTAAAACTTTGAATGTTTTGCAACTGTCTTGGTAGTGGTGTTGTCTGATTATGAACAGTAGATTTCGAGGTATTTTCTAGAAAGATTGTCAACTTGTGGGTTATCTGAGCATGCAGTAAAAGTCCCCAGGCTGTCATGAAGCCAGCTTCACAGAAGTTACACTTCAAGTCTGCAAAAACAAAACACACATCTCAATGAACAGATAATAATATTTGTAATAAATACTCCATTGGACAAAGATATCTTCAATACACCTCAAGTAATGAAACAACAACTTAAGATGTTTTGCTTATCAACATATTTATTTGTGAATGTCAGATGAAGCTTACCATTACCCAAGCGTACCAGGATGAAGCGTACCACTTTGCAGGACAAAGCGTACCACCCTATATTGCATACAGATAATGAATGAAATAAAATGTTTAATGATGAAATAAAATATTATTTGCATTGTCCATCGTCATTTATTAAACAAGAGGGCCTGAGTTTAAGGCATTATAAAGGCTATAACAATTATGACGGCCAAATAATCCTAAAACACTTACATGTGTATAAAGATCTGGGCCTTACAGTTTCACGAGAAGATTTTTAAAGTCTATATAAACCATGTGACCACAGGGCGTGGCCACTTTCTACACTTGGGAAATATTTGAACAATCTTCGTAGAGGACCTTGCAGTTTCAGAAGAGAACATTTTAAAAGTTATTTTGCTATTTAAGTCTATATATAAACCATGCGACCCCGGCGCATGGCCAGTTTTTACCCCAGGGGCATAATTTGAACTCTCTTTGTAGAGGACCACTACACAATGTTTCATTATAAATATGAAACCTCTGGGCATTACAGTTTCAAACGAGTAGATTTTTAAGGCCCACTTGCCAATTAAGTCTATATAAACAATGTGACCCTCTGGGTGTGACCAGTTTTTACTCTAGGGGCATCATTTGAAAAACCTTTGACGAGTACCACTATACAATGTTACATACCAAATATGAAAATACTGGGCCTTGTGCTTGCACAGGAGATTTTTAAAGTCATTTTGCTATTTAAGTCTCTATCAACACTGTGACCCCTGTGGCCTGGCCAGTTTTGACTCTAGGGGCATCATTTGAACACTCTTTGTAGAGGACCACTATAAAATGTAACATACCAAATATGAACAAGAGGGCCACAATGGCTCTAGGTCGCTCACCTGATATCTATGTATGAAGTTTCATTAAAATATCTCAATACATTCTCAAGTTATTGAGCAAAAACTGTTTTTCTATTTTTAGTAACAGTGACCTTGACCACACCCACCACATATGTAACGCAAGGTCTCGATATAAGGTATCTACGTATGAAGTTTCATAAAAATATCTCACTGCGTTCTTAAGTTATTTGGCGTAAACCGTTTCTACTTTTAATAAAAGTGATCTTGACCCCACCCACCCCATAAGCAAACCCAAGTGAGGTCTCGATCTAAGATATGTGAATTAAGTTTCATTAAAATATCGCAATGCATTCTCAAGTTATTGAGCAGAAACCGTTTTTCTATTTTCAGCAACGGTGACCTCGACCCCATCCACCCCATATGCAATCCCAAACAATATCTCGATATAAGGTACTTATGTATTAAGTTTCATTAAAATAGCTTATTGCGTTCTCAAGATATTTAGCTGAAACCATTTCGCTATTTTTAAAAATGGTAACCTTGACCCCACCCACCCCATATGCAATCCCAATCGAGGTCTCAATATAATGTATTTATGTATTAAGTTTTATTAAAATATCTCAATGCGTTCTCAAGATATTGAGCAAAAACCATTTATATATTTTTAGTAACAGTGACCTTGACCTTGATCCCTCCCACCCCATATGCAATCCCATGCGAGGTGTCGATATAAGGTATCTATGTATTAAGTTTCATTAAAATATCTCAATGCGTTCTAAAGTTATTGAGCGGAGCCCATTTTTATATTTTTAATAACAGTGACCTTGACCCACCCATCCCATATGCAATCCCAATCGAGGTCTCGATATCATGTTTTAACCAAATATGAAACCCTGGGCCTTGTTGCTTCAGAGAAGAATTTTTAATTTTACTATTTACGTCTATATAAACCATGTGAGCCCCGGGGTGTGGCCAGTTTTGACCCCAGGGGCATCATTTGAACAATCTTTGTAGAGAACCACTATACAACATAATATACCAAATATGAAACCTCCGGGCCTTGCGGTTTCAGGAAAAAAGATTTTAAAAGTCATTTTTCTCTTTAAGTCTAAGTTTTGACCCCAAGGGCATCATTTGAACAATCTTTGTAGAGGACCACTACACAATGTTACATACCAAATATAAAACCTCCAGGCTTTGAAGTTTCAGAGGAGAAGATTTTTAAAGTCATTTTGCTATTTAAGTATATATAAACCATGTCACCCTCGGGGTGTGGCCAGTTTTGACCCAAGGGGCATCATTTGAACAATCTTTGTAGAGGACCACTATACAATGTTACATACCAAATATGAAACTTCTGGGCCTTGCGCTTTCAGAGAAGATGATTTTTAAAGTCATTTTGCTATTCAAGTCTATATAAACCATGTGACCCCCGGGGCGTGGCCAGTTTTGACCCCAGGGGCATCATTTGAACAATCTTTGTGAGGACCACTAGAGGATGTCACATATCAAATATGAAAGCTCCAAGCCTTGTGGTTTCAGAAGATTTGCAGTGTTTTCAGTTTTTAAATCTATTTTTAGCTCTGGTGACCTACATACATGTATGCAGCGGATCAGAACGATTTGAACACTTCTGAAAGAGGGTCACCTAAGGATCATTCCTGTGAAGTTTGGTGAAAATCTGCCCAGTGGTTTAGGAGATGTTCTTTGAATGAAAATGTTAACACATGACGCACGACGGATGACAGACAAAAGGCAATCCTAAAAGCTCACCATGAGCACGTTGTGCTCATGTGAGCTAAAAATACTGGGCCTTGTGGTTTTACAGGAGATTTTTAAAGCCATTTTGCTATTTAAGTCTATATAAACACTGTGACCTCTGGGGCGTGGCCAGTTTTGAACCCAGGGGCATCATTTAAATAATCTTTGTAGAGAACCACTATACAACATAATATACCAAATATGAAACCTCCGGGCCTTGCGGTTTCAGGAAAAAAGATTTTAAAAGTCATTTCCTCTTTAAGTCTAAGTTTTGACCCCAGGGGCATCATTTGAACAATCTTTGTAGAGGACCACTACACAATGTTACATACCAAATATAAAACCTCCAGGCTTTGAAGTTTCAGAGGAGAAGATTTTTAAAGTCATTTTGCTATTTAAGTATATATAAACCATGTCACCCTCGGGGTGTGGCCAGTTTTGACCCAAGGGGCATCATTTGAACAATCTTTGTAGAGGACCACTATACAATGTTACATACCAAATATGAAACTTCTGGGCCTTGCGCTTTCAGAGAAGATGATTTTTAAAGTCATTTTGCTATTCAAGTCTATATAAACCATGTGACCCGCGGGGCGTGGCCAGTTTTGACCCCAGGGGCATCATTTGAACAATCTTTGTGGAGGACCACTAGAGGATGTCACATATCAAATATGAAAGCTCCAAGCCTTGTGGTTTCAGAAGATTTTCAGTGTTTTCAGTTTTTAAATCTATTTTTAGCTCTGGTGACCTACATATGCAGCGGATCAGAACGATTTGAACACTTCTGAAAGAGGGTCACCTAAGGATCATTCCTGTGAAGTTTGGTGAAAATCTGCCCAGTGGTTTAGGAGATGTTCTTTGAATGAAAATGTTAACACATGACGCACGACGGATGACAGACAAAAGGCAATCCTAAAAGCTCACCATGAGTACGTCGTGCTCATGTGAGCTAAAAATACTGGGCCTTGTGGTTTTACAGATTTTTAAAGCCATTTTGCTATTTAAGTCTATATAAACACTGTGACCTCTGGGGCGTGGCCAGTTTTGAACCCAGGGGCATCATTTAAATAATATTTGTAGAGAACCACTATACAATGTTACATACCAAACATGAAACCTCTAGGCCTTGATGACTTTATAAACAATGTAACCCCCGGGGCGTGGCCAGATTCGACCACAGGGTCATCATTTGAACAACCTTTGTAGAGGACCACTATACAAACTAAAAATGAAACCTCTGGGCCTTGCAGTTTCAGAGGAGAAGATTTTCAAAGTCATTTTGCTATTTAAGTCTATATAAACCATGTGACCCCAGGGCATGGCCATTTTGCACCCCAGGGGTATCACAATGTTTCATGCTAAATATGAAACCTCTGGGCATTACAGTTTCAAAGAAGATTTTTAAAGCCCACTTGCCATATAAGTCAATATAAATAATGTGACCCCGCGGCGTGGCCAGTTTAGACCCCAGGGGTTTCATTTAAACAATCTTTGCAGAGGACCACTACACAATGTTTCTTGCTAAATATGAAAACCTCTGGGCATTACGGTTTCAAACGAGACGATTTTTAAGGCCCACTTGCCATATAAGTCTGTATAAACAATGTGACCCCCAGGGCGTGGCCATTTTTGACCCCAGGGGCATCATTTGAACCATATTTGTAGAGGACCACTATACAATGTTACATGCCAAATATGAAACCACTGGGCCTTGTGGTTTCAGAGAAGATTTTTAAAGTCATTTTGCTATTTATAAACAATGTGACCCCTGGTGGGTGGCCAGATTTGACCCCAGGGGCATCATTTGAACAATCTTTGTAGAGGACCACTATACAATGTCAGGGCTTTCCTTTGACCCGAGCTCCAGGGTTTTGACGCGTGGAAATTTCTAAATACGCTTGTTTGACTCGCGAGGAAATTACTTCATGCGTCACTTTTGACCCGGGGCAATTTCCTGACTTCCGTCATACAGTATAACTCGGCCGGCTGAATATCCCAATCAGTCGAACAGCGATGTCAAAGTTGATAAAACACTCTGCGATTGTTCGTTGGAGGGGCAGTCAATCTTTAAAAAGACGCTGTCCATCAGTGGTCAAGTTATCGTGTAGCTCCGCCCATTAGGCGGAGTTTTGTCACTCAGAAAAATCTATATTGACCAATTAAAACGCATAGTTATATACGCTACCAATGACGTGAACAATCGACCTATCGGCGTAATATACATGTATCCACACTGTAGTTAATGTACATGAGTCCGTTAGAGTATGTTTATTCCCGACCATTTAACGTTTAACACACAATTTACTCACCGCTTCGGTTGTTGATAATATCCACATTCAGTTTAGTTCCTAAATATAAAGGCATTGTTTTTAATTACATTCCTTTATATTTAGGGTGAAGTTAATAATATATTTCCAAAATTTGGAATCCGAAAATTCTGACCCTTACGTAACATTTATTATATTCGAAATATCCACCATCCAATTTTAGTGTTCTAGTGTCATAAACACATTTTTTTCATAGTCTGTGTATTTCATGTAAATCCTTTGTTTTCTAGAAAAGCGAGCGAAAGTTATGCTGACACAAACGACGTCACGTTCCACGCATGAAACGTGCGTGTATCGACCATGTGCTTTACCAAATGTATACATGTCATCTGGGAATAAAAACTTCATAGAGCAAGAACTTTGAAATCTTTTCTTTTTGTATAAAACTTTTGTAGTGCAAAAACTTTGCAATCTTTAGAATTTGAATAATTACTTTACTGCAGAGTATTAATATACTTTTTAAGAGTAAAACAATATTTGCGGACCGTAACTACGCATATTTTTTGGGGGTAAGTAAAGCCTACGTTTTATTGTTGTACATGGTATGCGATTTCTATTTTTTTTA
The DNA here is from genome assembly GCA_027627225.1 of Congeria kusceri. NCBI lineage: Eukaryota > Metazoa > Mollusca > Bivalvia > Myida > Dreissenidae > Congeria > Congeria kusceri. The sequence continues at coordinate 25,504,358 of CM051036.1, forward strand.
AATCAGTGGTATTTTTAGTATACAAAGAATATCCTAAAATCGTCTTAATAATTATAATAATAATAATAAATAATAATAATAATAGATCTAATAATAATAATAATAGATCTAATAATAATGATAATGGATCTTATAATAATAATTATGGATCTAATAATAATAATAATAGAATAATAATAAGAAGAACATAAAATTAAATAAATTTAAAAAAAAAGTTAATAAAAATAAATAAATAAGTAAATAAGAATAATATTATCAAATTATAAAATAAAAATAATAAAATAATACAAATAATAATAAAAAGAAGGAAAATGAATGGAAACTACCCACAATGCTTCGACTCTTGAAAGTTTATATCTGACTCATGGCGAATTTGATTTTGACTCCTGAAAATTTGACCCCAAGAGTCATTGACTCTTGAAATTCAAAGTCTAAGGAGAGCCCTGAATGTTACAAACTAAATATGAAGCCTTGCGATTTCAGATGAGAAGATTTTTAAAGTCATTTTGCTATTTAAGTCTATATAAACCATGTGACCCCCCAGGGCGTGGCCATTTTGTACCCCTGGGGTATGATTTGAACAATCTTTGTAGAGGACCACTACACAATGGTTCATGCTAAATATGAAACCTCTGGGCATTACAGTTTCAAAGGAGGAGATTTTTAAGGCCCACTTGCCATATAAGTCTATATAAACAATTTAACCCCCGGGGCGTGGCCAGTTTTGACCCCAGGGGCATCATTTGAACAAACTTTGTAGAGGACCACTATACAATGTAACATACCAAATATAAAACCACTGGGCCTTGCGGTTTCAGAGGAGATTTTTTAAAGTCATTTTGCTATTTAAGTCTATATAAACCATGTGACCCCCAGGGCGTGGCCAGTTTTGACCCCAGGGGAACAATTTGAACAAACTTTGTAGAGGACCACTACAGGATGTCACATATCAAAATGTAAAGCTCCAAGCCAAGTGGTTTCAGAGAAGATTTTTAGAGTTTTCAGTTTTTAAATCTATTTTTAGCTGTGGTGACCTACATATGCAGCGGACCAGAACGATTTGAAAAATTTTGAAAGAGGGTCACCCAAGGATCATTCCGGTAAAATTTGGTAAAAATCTGCTCAGCGATTTAGGAGGAGATGTTCTTTGAATGAAAATGTTGACACACAACGCACGACGGACAAAAAGCGATCCTAAAAGCTCCCCATGAGCACAACGTGCTCAGGTGAGCTAAAAATAACATGAAACAAAAAAAATCAAGATTAAACGCATACTGAAACAGAACGGCCAAGATGGCCCTAGGTCGCTTAGCTGAGTTTAAGGCATCATAATGGCATTTTAAAATTAGATAGCAGGTACAATAAATGTTTGAAGTTAAAATGTTGACACCAATGAAAACGATGGACACCTGACACCCATAGCCATATATGGTCAAACTGACCAGCCCCCTGGCAACCTTGTTTTGAAACAAATCACAATGATTTTTATCCAATCTTTTCGCCCGTGTTGACGAAATAACACCCCGTGGGATAAACTTAGCTGTATTTCCACCTTGTTGAATACAGCAAACACAAGCATTATACTTGTGTCTATTTTTTATTTATTTTTTAACGTCATTTGATGTTTATCGTGTTATTCAGTGTTTTTCTCTTGTTTATTTTGTGCATAAAGACAGAAAATGATGAGATAAATTCAATGTTCAGTACACACAACTTTATTTGCTCAGCACAAAAACCTAAACCACTCGCTAAGGCTTGTGATTTATGTTTTCTAAGCCTCGCTAAATAAACTTATACTGGTGTCATTTAAGGAACATTACACTGAAAATATTTCAAAATCCAGCAAGTGGTTTCTGACAAGACGATTGTCAAAGTTGCCCATATGGCCATACACGGTCAAACATACCCAACCCCTGGGAGCCATGTTTTTAAACAAATAAAACTTATCAGAAGGAATTTGGTAGAGAGAGGGTCACGTAAGGAACTTTCTGTGTAATTATTTTGAAATCCAGTTAATGGTTTCTGATAAGATTGTCAAAATTGTTCAGATCGAGGGCTGAACGGAAAACTGTCGTAACTCACTTTTTTTAAATTTTACAGTAGAAGGAAAAAACTGTTATTTTTCTTAATTAATTCTGCGTTATAAACTTTGTTTAACCAATAAGTGATAAAATTGTATTATTTTACTTATTAAGATGTTACAGTCTGCAAAAATGTAATATTAAGCATTATATTAAGAGGTTTTTAACTTACAACAATTTTCCGCTGAAATCTGTGCAAACTCCAGTATAAAAATTAATGGAAAACTGTCGCAAGTCAAACAATTATAACTTTCCATTTATGACATTTTATCATTACTAACAAATGGGACACTGTTTGTTAAAAATTAGTTAACACTTGCAAAAAAATTATAATTCTAATTATCATTTAGTAATTATGACCTACAAAATAAAGAAAACAGCAGTCATTTCAAGTAACGGTATAATAAACGCGATGTCCTTAGTATCATAAAACACAATACAGAGTTTATAAAGGTGTACAAAGTTTAACATAATAACAAAAATAATGATAATAATAAAACTTGCATGTTAGTTACAAGAAGCAACAGTTTTTATGGGATCTGGCCCTGGTGTCAACGAAACTACTGTAGTCTTATCTTAGCCTTACACTGGAACAAGAGGGCCAAGATGGCTCTAGGCCGCTAACCGGAGTTTTAAGAATCATAGTGGATTGTACAAGTTTAATTGTAGCTTATAAGATCTGTTTGAAGTAAAATTTTGACAATGTCTTTTAACAAGTCCAAATATTTTGGTCACTTAATGAACGTTTCTTTGAAATTATTTAGAGATTAAAACAGTGGTTTCTGACAAGAAATTGTTCCACATTTGCAATTTAATCAAAGGAGGAATACTTGTTGCTAATATTTTGGGAATTCAGAATGATTTTAAAGAATATGGTTGAGGCAAATACAGACAAAAGCCCTCCCAGAAAAAAATCCAGCACAGTTTTTCACAACCAAGACATTAGCCTGCTTGTAATTTTGACGACCCAGTAAGTATCAGGTTGTTGCAATTACACCCAGGACAATTATTATTATAATATCCGACTAAGTGTGGGTGATAATTATAATTAAAGAAGATAATTGACCTAATTGTCGCAATTAAACACAAACTTAGTGCATTTATTAAGGGCAGTAAAATTTGTTTTATTAGGACGTCGCACGTATTAATTCCAAATACTTGAGTCAATAATTTCTACGAGCGGGCTAATGCTCGTGGTGTGAAAAACAATGAGTGGGCTTTTGTCTGGGAGCGCTTTTGTCCGGATTCCGTTAGAGGGTCATCCAAGGAACATTTCTGTAAAGCCAGGGGTAGCGAATATATAATATATGGCGGATATTGCCTTACTTGTCTGTTTTTTAAAAAGTCGTTTGCAACTTGTCTGTAGAATTATTATATATAGTGAAGCCTCTCTAAACACAACCCTCTGAAAACCAATTCCCCGTCTAAACTGGACAATTGTTTCAGTTCCAATTTTTCGTCCTTCTTATTCTGTTCATCAAAAAACGTGTATAAACTGAACACTGCAAAAACTGGTAACTAATTGCATGGTTTTTAATAAAAAATTGATAAGAATAAATAGTAAACAAGATCTTGTGTTTGATTAACACACATGCCCCCAATTGGTCCTGGGTAGCCCATTACTAAGTCCAAATTAGGTCAAGGTCAAAGTGAAGTTGGGTGATATGGGTGGATTGGGGATGGTCATAAGCAACAACTGTGTAAGTATCCAAGTGTTGTAGCAAGCGGTGTTGGTGCTAGATGAAATGGTAAAATGTAGATAACCAAGGAACAGCCCATTTGAATTATTTTAAGTGCAAATTAGGTCAAGGTCAAAGTGAGGTTGGGTGATATGGGTGGATTGGGAACGGTCATAAGTAACAACTGTGTAAATATCTATGTGTTGTAGTAAGCGGTGTTGGTGCTAGACAAGACAGTAAAATCTAGTTAACCAAGAAATTGCACTTTTGAATTATTTTAAGTGCAAATTAGGTCAAGGTCAAAGTGAAGTTGGGTGATATGGGTGGATTGGGAACGGTCATAAGTAACAACTGTGTAAATATCCAAGTGTTGTAGTAAGCGGTGTTGGTGCTCGACGAAACTGTAAAATCTAGTTAACCAAGAAATTGCACTTTTGAATCATTACAAGACCAAATTAGGTCAAGGTCAACGCGAAGTTGAGTGATATGGGTGGATAGGGAATGGTCATAAGCAACAACTGAGTATCCAAGTGTTGTAGTAAGCGGTGTTGGTGCTAGACGAAACGGTAAAATCTACTTAACCTTGACACGGACGGAATGACGGACAGGACAATCACTATATGCCTCCTGCATCAAGATGCTGGGGGCATAAAAAGCTACATAAACCAAACGGCTATGTCCAGTCTGGTGTCACTTGGCTTCACCCTTGAGGTGTTAAGGTGATTAATTTCTCTTAAATGATAACATGGCCTCTTAATTAGAGTAACAACAGAGAGAAAAAACCACGAGAAATGATTGACCAGGTCCCGATGATGTTTTCACAGTTTTTACTGTTTTAAAATCTGTCAAATTTTCACTTGTCCGTTCATGCTGTGGGACAACCTCAGCAATAAAGACAAACAAATTTGCTATAGCTGAAATTTATTTTCAAATCCATCAGGTGGTGTCAGACATGATTTTCAGAGTTTTCAACAGAGACATATAGTCATACAAGCTCAAACTTCCACACCTACTAGTGGTCATATTTTTTTTATGAATAAATATACGGTAATAAGAAGGAATTTGGGAGAGGGTCACCCAAGGATTTTTAAATCCAACCAGTGGTTTCAGATAAGAACATTTTAAAAGTTTTCAATATAGCCATAGAAGGAAATCTGCCCGACCCTGACGGCCATGTTTTTTAACGAAACCACGATTTCAAAGAATTTGGTAGTTGGTTCTGTCCCATATGACTATCACACCCAGAAGACTTGCTATTGGGTCAAAATTGGGTCAGTTGGAGAAGGTTATGCAATACATGAAATAGGATAGAAGGTCAAATAAGATTCAAGTAAACAGTTGCTGTGGTTAGTGTGTTTCTCTCTGATGAGATTTTCTGTAGAAGAATATCATAGTTACCTTAAGAATTGGGAATATTCAATGTATTAAAATATTATTCGAATATGGGTTGTTGTTTATGTTCATGCCTTCATCATCATCATCATCATTATTATCATCATTAACAACACCAAAATCACAATATCATAAGCAACATTAACAACAGCTTTTGCAATTTTTAACCCAGGTCTTATAGGCAACATTTATAAACAGCTGACTTTATTAAGGTTGATGTCAAATAAGATTTAAGTGATTTCAGACTAATAAATTGGCAATTTGTTAAAAGTAACAGTAAGTTCATACTACTTTACACCATCAAACTGAATAATAAATGTCGTTTTAATGCATTTATTAGCCATTCATTTATACAAAGAATTTATAATAGTTTAATGAAATTTCATGGAATAATCCTCACCAAATTTACCCATCTATACAGCACCATTTTCAGTAACTATAGAACAATTTCAATATCATGCAATGCAATACAAGAAGATTTTCAAAGTTTTCAATATAGTCATATAAGGTAAACTGTTCGTCCCATGGCAGCCATGATTTTTAAACGAAACAAAATGATTTGAAGGAATTTGGTAGAGGATCACCCAAAGAACATTTGTGTGAAATTATTTCAACATCCAACTAGTGGTTTCTGACAAGAAGACTTTGAAAATTTTCAATACAGCAATATAAGGAAAACTACCCCGCCCCCTGGTGGCCATGTTTGTTCACGAATCAAAATGATTTCAAGAAATTATTTTGAAATTTAACCAGTGGTTTCAGACAAGAAGATTTTCAAAGTTTTTAATATAGATATATAAGGAAAACTGCCCAGCCTCCTGGCGATCATGTTTTAATGAATCAAAATTATTTCAAGGAATTTGGTAGAGGGTCACCCAAGGAACATTTCTGTGAAATTATTTTGAAATCCAGCCTGTGGTTTCAGACAAGAAGATTTTCAAAGTTTTCAATATAGCCATATAAGGAAAACTGCCCCTCCCCCTGGCGGCCATGTTTTTTAATGAATCAAAATGATTTGAAGGAATTTAGTAGAAAAAAATCACCCAAGGAGCATTTCTGTAAAAGCCATTTTCAAATCCAGCCAGTGGTTTCTGACAAGGAGATTTTTTAAGTTTTCCAGTTTTTAAGCTTTTCGTTGCCATGGCAACCAGAGTGTTCAATATATTCGAATAAATTGAAGGAATTTGGTAAAGGACCATCTCAGGAATATTCCTGCCAAGTTTGGTTAAAATCCGCCCAGTAGTTTCGGAGAAGTCGTTTGAAGTAAAATGTTGACGACGGACGACAGCCGGACACAGACTGACCACAATAGGTCACCCTTGAGCATGAACCTCGAGCACTTCGTGCTCAGGTGAGCTAAAAAAAATATAGAAAAATAAATATTAATCAATTAATTAAATTACGACTTCTCAGTCTGATTGACTGAGAAATTACAGATATAATTAGCGGTTTAAATAAAGATTGCGTTACTACTATTATTATTGAATAATTTACTTAGTTGATGTATATCTAAAATAAGTTAAATTGGGCACTAATCAATAAATATGATGGGAAATTTCGAATAGTTTTATTGTTTAATAACTTGACAACTTTTTCTTTGTACTTATGTAAAACAAAAGTTCTGTACTAAATGTCTTGTTTTCCTTTTCAATTAATTAAAATCAGGCTAATGCTGTCCCTATAAAATCCCTATAAACAACTATTTGTCGACACTTACACACATTTTCTATACTCCACCCGAAATATCAGATGGGAGTTTATCACACCTTATCAGCAGGGTGCAAACAACATGCTGTAAAAACACATGTATACAGGGGGTGGTACGCTTCATGTATTCAGGGGGTGGTACGCTTCAAGTATACAGGGGGTGGTACGCTTCATGTATACAGGGGGTGGTACGCTTCATGTATACAGGGGGTGGTACGCTTCATGTATACAGGGGGTGGTACGCTTCATGTATACAGGGGGTGGTACGCTTCATGTATACAGGGGGTGGTACGCTTCATGTATACAGGGGGTGGTACGCTTCATGTATACACGGGGTGGTACGCTTCATGTATACACGGGGTGGTACGCTTCATGTATACACGGGGTGGTACGCTTCATGTATACACGGGGTGGTACGCTTCATGTATACACGGGGTGGTACGCTTCATGTATACACGGGGTGGTACGCTTCATGTATACACGGGGTGGTACGCTTTATGTATACAGGGGGTGGTACGCTTCATGTATACAGGGGGTGGTACGCTTCATGTATACACGGGGTGGTACGCTTCATGTATACACGGGGTGGTACGCTTCATGTATACAGGGGGTGGTACGCTTCATGTATACACGGGGTGGTACGCTTCATGTATACACGGGGTGGTACGCTTCACGTATACAGGGGGTGGTACGCTTCATGTATACACGGGGTGGTACGCTTCACGTATACAGGGGGTGGTACGCTTCATGTATACAGGGGGTGGTACGCTTCATGTATACATGGGGTGGTACGCTTCATGTATACAGGGGGTGGTACGCTTCATGTATACAGGGGGTGGTACACTTCATGTATACACGGGGTGGTACGCTTCATGTATACACGGGGTGGTACGCTTCATGTATACAGGGGGTGGTACGCTTCATGTATACACGGGGTGGTACGCTTCATCCTAAAATGGTACGTTTAGGCACTTGTACGCTTCGGAAATGGTACGCTTTATCCTGCACCCTTTGTCATTTTAAGTGTACTGTAGCACAAACATATACAAACGTCATTGTATAAAACTTCAGTCACATTATGCACTGCAATTAACACACTCACTCAATTACCATTGTATCACAAGACCATTCCATGCCAAACAATATGTAACAGTTGTGTCATGGTATGAACTTATGTAACAGTTGTGTCACGGTATGAACTTGGTCAGTAAAAGAGACAGGTGGTGTAACTGCCTGGTTTGCTAGTCGGGAAAGCACTCGCCCTGTTAATGCGAGCTCGCAAATTAAAATTCTAGACTGGCAGCAAAATCTCACCCTGTGACAATAGGCACCCAATTAGGGATTGTGAAATGACCCAGTGCCATATATTCTCATTGTGCCTGTGGTACTTACGTTAAACACCCTTGAATTTCAGGACGATGACAACATCACAACTACCCTATTTATACTGTGACATAAGGATATAGAATACTGCAAACCAGTGAAATACTGAAGGTATGTACATGTACATGACATATAAATAATTATGCTCATAACTGATTTTGTACCAAATGCCTGTGCTGTGCCAGTAACTGCATCATCACAGTCCAGTTTCTTGTGCTGAATAAAAAGTGTGATTCCCTGGAGAGGAAACTCCCTTGAACACTGGCCACAGGTTAAATAATCAGCTGTCATCTTGTACACCTGTAAAAATGTGAAATGAAGTTTGGTATTAAAAAACATACCAATATATACTCCGGATACCGTTTACCTGTGTATACTGTCTATTGGTGTAATCTGAGATATGCCTACTATGGTCGAGGTGAGGCAGTAAGTTCTTATGTCCCCATTGCTCTGGATAGGCTGTTATTATTTGGAAAGATTACTAGAGACTGTGACAGTTTTAGTCTGTGATAGAAATACATTAGATTTGTGAATTGATTACATGAGATATTGTCATATTGTTCATATTTATAATTATGTTTATCTTATTTTGATGTATATTTATATATATATATCATTCTGATTATACCTTGAAAAAAACACACAGAAAAAGCAAAGTCAAATATATTCAAAAACAAAGTTTTTTGTTTGTTAATAATTGCTTTTAGGCAAGTCATATAAACGAGAGGTTTAATACAGCAGCTGATCATGAAACAAGGGAGATAATTACAGTTGCACCGGTAATCGGTACATTCATCGTAAAACAAAATAGCTGACCCTAGGTTCAACAAAGAGGTCACTGTCGCACTTATGAAAATATAAAATCGTACGAAAGTGCCAAATTATGAACGGTCACATTATTATCGTAAATATCATTCACTATTCTACAATATAAATATAATTTTAGTCATATTTAATCGTGTTTAAAGCTTAATACACCAGTAGACAGTACACCCAGTATACATACATAATCATTACATGATGTTTTAGCAGTCATTTTAAAAGTATCCTGGAGTGTCCATATTCCGATGACATAAGAAACTGATCAATTCAAAGATATTTAGTGAACTTTCAAAAATCAAAATATCAGCTAATATTGAAACAATAGTCATGTATCTATCAACTACAACACATTATTTGCACTTTTGTCACATAAACATGACCAACAAATGGAAAATGCATTTGCGAGTGCCAGAAATCCGCCATCTTGAATTTGTTCCAAATTCCGATGACACAATGTAACAACATGAAATATACTTGTTTTGCTTTGTTTTTCAACATTAAATCACCTTTTATGTTATCCATTTATCAATTGTCAACATTGTAGACAAAATTAACTAGAGGTTTCTTATGCACTTTTTCAGAATCTTTGACACAATAGTAGACACCGTGTGAAAAATAACAGACAATGTGGCTGTTTTATATATTTCATGAAAAATTACTCTAAATAAATATTTTTTGATTTTTTCCGCGTAGCTGTCTAAGATCACTTTTGACCTAGATTTCTTGCGATAATTATGCAGCGGGAAAATTGAATGCCAATAGAATTGGGCAAATTTTCTAATTTTAGGGAATGCAAACTTTAAACAATGGTTTAACGTATACAAATAACTGTTGCATACTTTTGGGGGTTAAAAAATTACATAATTTTTTACAAAAGCGGTTAAAATGAAGTTATAAACATATCCTCAACATATACTCTAGAACTGAAGTTAATTATGAATGTATTTTGTCATTGTATGCCATAAACAGAATGTTATATTCATTCACGTAACGAAATAACTATTTTGTTTAGCCTACATTTATATAAGCGGTACACTCTATAAATAGCAATTGTTCCCATTCATAAATCTCATTCACAGAGTTTCCGTTCCATGTAGCCCATTGATTCTAGCGAGTTCAACAAATTCCAGGAACAGCAGTGTCATTCTAAAAATAAAGCGCGTTAGCTAGCAACCGTTGTATAGCCTTGTTAATATACTCGTACATGCATCAATAATAGCGTCCAGAAAATCATAAACCTAACAATTTCAATAAATGGGGAATTTATATTGATAAACTTACTGTTAATTTGAATTAAAATTGTGGTTACAATTTATTAACGACTATTTATAATTGCATCTTTCTATGAACTTCTCAAGTAGATGTTATTTAATCTGTAAAAAGACGCTACATTTTCTATAGATACAATGTTATGAAAGAAGATTCGGAATACGATGAATTGTTATTCGCGTAGCATGAATACACAATTTGTAATACTAAATATACACAGGAACCCTTGATATATCATATTTCTACTGATATAATTTAAAATCTTCATAGTCTAATGAATTTTTATGTTTGAGTTATCGAAAATAAAGTCTTAAGATTTCAAAAATCGCTGAATGTTCCTTACTATTGCATTTATTGGGATACACAGTATAAATGCTTATTTAACTTCAAATCGTTATTATATTAGATAACTACCTGGTAACATGAATGGTATATTACCGGTACTATAAATAACTATATAGACTCGTCTGATACATAATAATTTTAATTCATTCCCGAAATTATTTTCTTACATTGTTAATTTGTTAAATTGGCTTGACAAATTCAGATAACAATTATGTTAACCTAAATTATTTTGGTTATTCATATATTACTGGTGGAAATATGGAGCTGTATGATTGGTTTATTCACGGCATAGATATTAATGATAATTTTATTTAATTTTTAAATAAATAAATTTATCTCAAATTAACTTTTGGGTCCGATAAGTTTTCTTATACTGGTTGGCGAGTAGTATCTGTGATTTTTTAGTACTATTTCTTTATTTTCAATCGCGTAAGTAATACTTTTAATGAAAAGCTTGTTGCAGTACAAAGTTGGGCTCCTTCTGTTTACAAGGATGTAAATATCTTGTCATGACGTCATATGGATTTTTCCATATAAGGGGCTCCAAAGCGGTAATCAATAAGCATTACTTGAAGCAATAAAACTAGTAGTATCCGTGATTTTTCCTTTCAATTGAAAATGCGATTTTTGTGCTACAAACCTCAAGATTTTAATCACTCTATATTATTCTACATTATATTACCTACATCATAATGATGTAATATTTATTAAAGACTATGCCAGATTAATGGTGACGATGCAACTACAAACATAAGTGAATGCCGAAAAATGGGCTTTTGATAACCCCTTTGGCACCCCTTAAAAATTTGCTAATTGTAAACGGGAGATAACCTTGTTATTATCGAGGTAGACACTTCCCCTGCATTGAAATTTTGTCAAAATCGTCCCGAAACTAGCCGTATAATTTAGTAAACATTTTAAAATTGCAATTCTTTGTTAATATTTTATTTGAGTAAACATTTTGCGACTGCGATTCTTTATTTTTTTTTAATTTAATGCACGAAGAATGCGTGTTGAATAAACGGATGGTGGTGTTTAAATACTAAAATTGCTGCTTTATGTGAATAACCTAGCGATCACCCTTGGTAAATCGAAAAAAGAGAAGTACAAGATAAAAATAGGGGTCCAATTATAGATTAATGCGCATGCGCAAAGACGTGTGCGTGAATGCCCAGCGAGGAGTTAAGTTGTTTTGAGATTGTTTTAAAAAAAGAGTAAATATCTTGAAAAATATCAAGTTTTGGAGACTTCAGCTTATTCTGTGTTTGGAACAGTTGCTAGGTGATGTGTGTAAACTCAACATTCAATGCTGGTGAGCTTTTACACCTTTTAATATTCAAATCACGGATACTGCTAGTTCATGGATACTACTCGCCAACCAGTAGTGTCCGAAAATTCTGGGGTCCAACAAGTCTCCTAATATTGGTGGGGACCAAAAAATCTGGGGTCTGAGAAACTGATCATCTTGGTCGTCTGTTTAGGTAATTTTTAAATGACATCTCAATATTAATTTCAACGCCGATTGTCTTTTTTACAGACATTTCTTGTTTTTTTCTGTCATGCATGTTTTAAAATCAATTTCAACAAAATAAATAAATAATCCTACAGGCGTGTAATATAAATCTAGACCTAGAGTTTAATCCACCAGTAACTTAGTCACAAGTTTGTGACAAGTAACGATAGTGCCGAGTGCAAAAACTTAAGATGGCAAGAATTTTTGTTGGATTAACTTTTGATCAAATGATGTCATTAATGTACGGAGAAATTAACTATTGACGCTTCAAATAAAATCATATTCTGTGAGCATATTCTTATACATACATCACTTTTAGCTGAAAATACAGAAAATTATCTGTTTAAGCCATTATCTAGATCCATCACACAGACGATTGTAAACAAAAACACAACAAAAACGTAGGCTGTATAACACCAAACTCGTTAGAATGTCTGGTTAGGTTGGACAAAATTGAGCTGCAAATATTGCATATTAAAGTTTTCCTCGTGTCGGGTATTTTCTCGACGATGCAATGTTTTTTATACAAATAGCAATATTAATGTAGGTTAAACACACCAAACCAATGTATGTTTCTAGAAAAAAATATATTTTGAATAATATTTTACGAAACAGAAACTACTGAAGCTTTTATGTTTGTTTACATTGTACTAAAATGGCCGACCCTCACCGGTTATGTTCTGCAAGTCACGTGGGGTATTTTCGACGGTCGCACTCCACTCATAATCCACTGCACTATACTGTTCAAAAAAGTTTAGTAGCACTGTCCAAATAAAACCTCAAACTATTTAAAGTATATTTAAACTGTGTTGATTTTTTTATATATAAACTTTAACATATTTACAGTTGTATTTACATGTGTTGAACACTATTTCATTAGTCTTCTGATTTACACCCAGGACAATGGAAGGTATCACCTAACCTCAATACTTTAATGGGTGAACAGAAAGCCAAATGTACCCATCCATGGCACAAATCACAGCAACCCCACTTTACAATGTTAATGTGAGATAGTTTTGTGTTATTGTTAGGAGGGTAGAACTTTTTGCACATTATGCACTTGTCAGAGTCAGGAATGTCACTGTCATCTGTCATCCAACTGCTCAATAGGTGGCTGTTTTCTTTTTCGCTGAATGCCAGAGGTGCTGGGAACAGTCATTGCATTGTCAAAATCCTGTAATGACTTCTGAGCAGTTTGATTTGTTTTTCCGTTTTGTGAAGCAAAATGAAATTTAACTGCGTTAACAACTGAAGATTCTGTAATTGCCTTGCCACCAACAACTTTGCTAACTGTTTTCCTTCGTTTTGCAATGATTGCCTGTTTTAAAATTTGCCCACCTTTAGCTTCAAAGAATAAATCAACAGGTGTTTGTTGTGTTGCTTCACTAGCAGACTGACTTGCTTCGTTGTTCTGAAAAACAGTGGATGGTGCTACAGTTGAAGGGCTTACAACATTTGGATTAAATGGGTACACCCCTGATTTTGTAAACGCTGCCTGGACATTCAAAGTTGTCAGTGTGCTGGTGTACACCTTGCAAGCAATTCCACAAACATCAAATCTTGTGATGACATTACCACCCCTTTCTCGCATGTGCTTATGACAAGCCGAGTTCCACGCCTGCTCAAGCGGACCATAGCAACTGACATCTAAGGGTTGCAGTATGTGGCTACAATGGGGTGGCAAAACAAAAAGGTCAATGTTTTCCTGAATGGCCCATTCAATTAAAGACAATGTAACATGACTTTTATGTACATCATAAAGAATAAGTACATGTCCATTATTTCTAGAGGGAAGATATTTGATCAAATGTTCTTTCATGTATTTCTCAAATACAAGTGAATTCGACCATCCAGATTCTGAGATAGTGCAAGTGGCACCTGGTGAAGCTCCTTGCAGCAACGAGTCCAGCATCCGCTTGCCTGGAAATACAAAATATGGGGGTATTAGTTGGCCGACACCATTTACACATCCGATCAAGGTGACATTTTTTGATTTCCCAGTTGTGATTACCTGAGCTTTGTACAATTTACCAGCTACAATCTTTGGAGGTTTATGTTCACAGTTTAATCCTTTTTCATCAATGTTAAAGATGCGTTCTGGTTTATTTACTAAATCATATTTTTTCCAAGATGTTTTGAAGTTCTTTGAAATAAGTGTCAGTTGTACTTTTAGTGGCTGATTTTGCTCTGGCTATCTCCAGACTCCTGGGCTTGACCAACTTCAAATCTGGTCATCTTCACAAGAATGAATAAAACCAATCAAAACCTAATGACTGTGTGGCTGGTCTTAAACCTAGATGACTAGCATAGTCAGAAGCCAGGTTCATGGTTTCTTGTCTGGAGTACCCGTATCCCACTTCAGCCATGGTCTTTAGATGGTTGGCTAAGAATGCCTCTTGTTCATGGGAGAAAACAGTTGAGGGCCCAGATTTTGCTGTGTCTATTGATACCCTGCCCTTGACACGGTCTTTTAATGTGCTAATGGGCACAGCATACATCTTGGCAGCCCTCTCAACAGGTATGCCCTTCTCCAGAACAGCATTATAGGCATCTGTGAGGTCATCTGCACTATACTGTCGATAACAGCCTCTCGTGGAACCTTTTGGCTACAAGAAATAGATGTCTTAAAAACTCTAAAGGTTAATTCAAAAGTCAATAAAAGTTTTGTGTGTGAAATGATAGATTAAATAACGACACAATTTTTATGTTGAACAGTATACTACGAATGTGCATAAACATCACGTGACTACTATGGTATGTACCGTGTGTAAAGCAGACGAACTGTCAACTTTTTGCATCAATCGGAAATTATTGAAAACTTAATTATCAATGGGGATATTTCAGGATTAGTTAAAATGGATCAAAAATACAATGTTCAAACATAAGTAAGTTTATTTACCGCTATACTCGCCATGAAAACTTAAATTAGGTCATCCTTGAATGATCTGTGTGTCACCGATGTAAATAACACGTGACATCCGCCAAGCAAGCGCAATACTCGTGTTTACGCCGGATAATGCGCAATCGTCGAAAATACCCATACGTCGAAAATACCCGATGTCGCGTATGAATTGTTAACGTGGATACAGGTGGCAAACGGTGCGTCCCCATGACCCCTAACACCCTGCCAAGGTTCAATGATAAGTCGTTTATAGTATTCTCACAAACACGCAAAAACGCGTATACGGACATAGAAATTTTCGGCCCAAAATTGCCTTATAAAGGCCCGTAGAGAATCGGTTTTTGCATCTTATTGGCGAAAGTATAAGAGCTATCGCCACGAAATTTGGCAGTCTGTTAGGGTCTATGGGGCCGAGACTGCCTGCACGAGGTGAGCTTCCTGGTGACGTAATTGACGTCAAAACGACGTCAACGGCAGCCCAATTTAACGTGTTCAGTACAGCAATCGGCGTACGTTGGTACGCTTCTGGTCGCGTACGAATTGTTAACGTGAATAAAGGTGCCAAACGGTGCGTCCCCATGACCCCTAACACCCTGCCAAGGTTCAATGATAAGTCGTTTAGAGCATTCTCACAAACACGCAAAAACGCGTATACGGACATAGAAATGTTCGGCCCAAAATTGCCATATACAGGCCCGTAGAGAATCGGTTTTTGCATGTTATTGGCGAAAGTATAAGAGCTATCGCCACGAAACTTGGCAGTCTGTTAGGGTCCATGGGGCCGAGACTGCCTGCACGAGGTGAGCTTCCTGGTGACGTAACTGACGTCAAAACGACGTCAACGGCAGCCCTATTTAACGTATACAGTAGAACAATAGGCGTACATTGGTGCGCTTCAGGTCGCGTATGAATTGTTAACGTGGATACAGGTGCCAAACGGTGCGTCCCCATGACCCCTAACACCCTGCCAAGGTTCAATGATAAGTCGTTTAGAGTATTCTCACAAACACGCAAAGACGCGTATACGGACAAAGAAATGTTCAGCCCAAAATTGCCTTATACAGGCCCGTAGAGAATCGGTTTTTGCATGTTATTGGCGAAAGTATAAGAGCTTACGCCACGAAACTTGGCAGTCTGGTAGGGTCCATGGGGCCGAGACTGCCTGCACGATGTGAGCTTCCTGGTGACGTAACTGACGTCAAAACGACGTCAACGGCAGCCCTATTTAACGTATAAAGTACAGCAATAGTCGTACATTGGTGCGCTTCAGGTCGCGTATGAATTGTTAACGTGGATACAGGTGCCAAACGGTGCGTCCCCATGACCCCTAACACCCTGCCAAGGCTCAATGATAAGTCGTTTATAGTATTCTCACAAACACGCAAAAACGCGTATTCGGACATAGAAATTTTCGGCCCAAAATTGCCTTATACAGGCCCGTAGTGAATTGGTTTTTGCATGTTATTGGCGAATGTATGAGAGCTATCGCCACGAAATTTGGCAGTCTGTTAGGGTCGATGGGGCCGAGACTGCCTGCACGATGTGAGCTTCCTGGTGACGTAACTGACGTCATAACGACGTCAACGGCAGCCCTATTTAACGAAAAAAGTACAGCAATAGGCGTACATTGGTGCGCTTCAGGTCGCGTATGAATTGTTAACTTGGATACAGGTGCCAAACGGTGCGTCCACATGACCCCTAACACCCTGCCAAGGTTCAATGATAAGTCGTTTATAGTATTCTCACAAACACGCAAAAACGCGTATACGGACATACTAATTTTCGGCCCAAAATTGCCTGTTTACAAGCCCGTAGAGAATCGGTTTTTGCATGTTATTGGCGAAAGTATAAGAGATATCGCCACGAAACTTGGCAGTCTGTTAGGGTCCATGGGGCCGAGACTGCCTGTACGAGGTGAGCTTCCTGGTGACGTAAGTGACGTCAAAACGACGTCAACGGCTGCCCTATTTAACGTATACAGTACAGCAATAGGCGTACATTGGTGCGCTGCAGGCCGCGTATGAATTGTTAACGTGGATACAGGTGCCAAACGGTGCGTGCCCATGACCCCTAACACCCTGCCAAGGTTCAATGATAAGTCGTTTATAGTATTCTCACAAACACGCAAAAACGCGTATACGGACATAGAAATTTTCGGCCCAAAATTGCGTTGTACAGGCCCCTTGACAATCGGTTTTTGCATGTTATTGGCGAAAGTATAAGAGCTATCGCCACGAAACCTGGCAGTCTGTTAGGGTCCATGGGGCCGAGACTGCCTGCACGAGGTGAGCTTCCTGGTAACGTAACTGATGTCAAAACTACGTCAACGGCAGCCCTATTTAACGTATACAGTACAGCAATAGGCGTACATTGGTGCGCTTAAGGCCGCGTATGAATTGTTAACGTGGATACCAGTGCCAAACGGTGCGTCCCTATGACCCCTAACACCCTTCCAAGGTTCAATGATAAATAGTTTATGATATTCTCACAACACGCAAAAACGCGTATACGGACATAGAAATTTTCGGCCCAAAATTGCCTTGTACAGGCCCGTAGTGAATCGGTTTTTGCATGTTATTGGCGAAATTATAAGAGCTATCGCCACGAAACTTGGCAGTCTGTTAGGGTCCATGGGGCCGAGACTGCCTGCACGAGTTGAGCTTCCTGGTGACGTAACTGACGTCAAAACGACGTCAACGGCAGCCCTATTTAACGTATAAAGTACAGCAATAGGCGTACATTGGAGCGCTGCAGGCCGCGTATGAATTGTTGACGTGGATACAAGTGCCAAACGGTGGGTCACCATGACCCCTAACACCCTGCCTAGGTTCAATGATAAGTCATTTATAGTATTCTCACAAACACGCAAAAACGCGTATACGGACATATAAATTGTTCGGCCCAAAATTGCATTATACAGGCACGTAGAGAATCGGTTTTTTGCATGTTATTGGCGAAAGTATAAGAGATATCGCCACGAAACTTGGCAGTCTGTTAGGGTCCATGGGGCCGAGACTGCCTGCACGATGTGAGCTTCCTGGTGACGTAACTGACGACAAAACGACGTCAACGGCCGCCCTATTTAACGTATACAGTACAGCAATAAGCGTACATTGGTGCGCTTCAGGTCGCGTTTGAATTGTTAACGTGGATACAGGTGCCAAACGGTGCGTCCCCATGACCCCTAACACCCTGCCAAGGTTCAATGATAAGTCGTTTATAGTATTCTCACAAACACGCAAAAACGCCTATACGGACATACAAATGTTCGGCCCAAACTTGCCTTTTATTGGCCCGTAGAGAATCGGTTTTTGCATGTTATTGGCGAAAGTATTATATCTATCGCCACGAAATTTGGCAGTCTGTTAGGATCCATGGGGCCGAGACTGCCTGCACGAGGTGAGCTTCCTGGTGACGTAACTGACGTCAAAACGACGTCAACGGCAGCCCTATTTAACGTATACATTACAGCAATAGGCGTACATTGGTACGCTTCAGGTCGCGTATGAATTGTTAACGTGGATACAAGTGCCAAACGGTGCGTCCCCATGACCCCTAACACCCTGCCAAGGTTCAATGATAAGTCGTTTAGAGTATTCTCACAAACACGCAAAAACGCGTATTCGGACATAGAAATGTTCGGCCCAGAATTGCCTTTTACAGGCCCGTAGAGAATCGGTTTTTTTGCATGTTATTGGCGAAAGTATAAGAGCTATCGCCAAGAAAATTGGCAGTCTGTTAGGGTCCATGGAGCCGAGACTGCCTGCACGAGGTGAACATCCTGGTGACGAAACTGACGTCAAAACGACGTCAACGGCAGCCCTATTTAACGTATACAGTACAGCAATCGGCGTACATTGGTGCGCTTTAGGTCGCGTATGAATTATTAACGTGGATACAGGTGCCAAACGGTGCGTCCCCATGACCCCTAACACCCTGCCAAGGTTCAATGATAAGTCGTTTATATTATTCTCACAAACACGCAAAAACGCGTTTTCGGACATCGAAATTTTCGGCCCAAACTTGCCTTATACAGGCCCGTGGTGAATTGGTTTTTGCATGTTATTGGCGAATGTATAAGAACTATCGCCAAGAAATTTGGCAGTCTGTTAGGGTCGATGGAACCGAGACTGCCTGCACGATGTGAGCTTCCTGGTGACGTAACTGACGTCATAACGACGTCAACGGCAGCCCTATTTAACGTATACAGTACAGCAATATGCGTACATTGGTGCGCTTCAAGTCGCGTATGAATTGTTAACGTGGATACAGGTACCAAACGGTGCGTCCCCTTGACCCCTAACACCCTGCCAAGGTTCAATGATAAGTCGTTTATAGTATTCTCACAAACACGCAAAAACGCGTATACGGACATAGAAATGTTCGGCCCAAAATTGCCTTATACAAGCCCGTAGTGAATCGATTTTTGCATGTTATTGCCGAAAGTATAGAGCTGTCGCCACGAAACTTGGCAGTCTGTTAGGGTGTATGGGGCCGAGACTGCCTGCATGAGGTAAGCTTCCTGGTGACGAAATTGACGTCAAAACGACGTCAACGGCGGCATCAATTTAACGTATACAGTACAGCAATCGGCGTACGTTGGTACGCTTCTGGTCGCGTACGAGTTGTTAACGTAGATAAAGGTGCCAAACGGTGCGTCCCCATGACCCCTAACACCCTGCCAAGGTTCAATGATAGGTCTTTTATAGTATTCTCACAAACACGCAAAAACGCGAATACGCACAAACAAATGTTCGGCCCAAAATTGCCTTATACAGGCCCGTAGTGAATTGGTTTATCCATGTTATTGGCGAAAGTATAAGAGCTATCGCCACGAAATTTGGCAGTCTGTTAGGGTCGATGGAACCGAGACTGCCTGCACGATGTGAGCTTCCTTGTGACGTAACTGACGTCAAAACGACGTCACCGGCAGCTCTATTTAACTTATACAGTACAGCAATATGCGTACATTGGTGCGCTTCAGGTCGCGTATGAATTGTTAACGTGGATACAGGTGCCAAACGGTGCGTCCCCATTACCCCTAACAGCCTGCCTAGTTTCAATGATAAGTCGTTTATAGTATTCTCACAAACACGCAAAGACGCGTATACGGACATAGAAATGTTTTGCCCAAAATTGCGTTATACAGACCCGTAGAAAATCGGTTTTTGCATGTTATTGGCGAAAGTATAAGAGCTATCGCCACGAAACTTGGCAGTCTGTTAGGGTCCATGGGGCCGAGACTGCCTGCACGAGGTGAGCTTCCTGGTGATGTAACTGACGTCATAACGACGTCAACGACAGCCCTATTTAACGTCTACAGTACAGCAATAGGCTTACACTGGTGCGCTTCAGGCCGCGTATGAATTGTTAACGTGGATACAAGTGCCAAACGGTGCGTCCCCATGACCCCTAACACCCTGCCAAGGTTCAATGATAAGTCGTTTAGAGTATTCTCTCAAACACGCAAAAATGAGTATACGGACATTCAAATTTTCGGCCCAATAAAGCCTTATACAGGCTCTTAGAGAATCCGTTTTTTGCATGTTATTGGCGAAAGTATAAGAGCTATCGCCACGAAACTTGGCAGTCTGGTAGGGTCCATGGGGCCGAGACTGCCTGCACGAGGTGAGCTTCCTGGTGACGTAACTGACGTCAAAACGTCGTCACCGGCAGCCCTATTTAACGGATACAATACAGCAATAGGCGTACATTGGTGCGCTTCAGGTCGCGTATGAATTGTTAACGTGGATACAGGTGCCAAACGGTGCGTCCCCATGACCGATAACACCCTGCCAAGGTTCAATGATAGGTCTTTTATAGTATTCTCACAAACACGCAAAAACACGCATACGCTCATACAAATGTTCGGCCCAAAATTGCCTTATATTGGCCCGTAGTGAATTGGTTTTTGCATGTTATTAGCGAAAGTATAAGAGCTATCGCCACGAAACCTGGCAGTCTGTTAGGGTCCATGGGGCCGAGACTGCCTGCACGAGGTGAGCTTCCTGGTGACGTAACTGATGTCAAAACGACGTCAAAGGCAGCCCTATTTAACGTATACAGTACAGCAATAGGCGTACATTGGTGCGCTGCAGGCCGCGTATGAATTGTTAACGTGGATACATGTGCTAAACGGTGCGTCCCCATGACCCCTAACACCCTGCCAAGGTTCAATGATAAATAGTTTATGGTATTCTCACAAACACGCAAAAACGCGTATACGGACATAGAAATTTTCGGCCCAAAATTGCTTTGTGCAGGCCCGTAGTGAATCGGTTTTTGCATGTTATTGGCGAAAGTATAAGAGCTATCGCCACGAAACTTGGCAGTCTGTTAGGGTCCATGGGGCCGAGACTGCCTGCACGAGTTGAGCTTCCTGGTGACGTAACTGACGTCAAAACGACGTCAACGGCCGCCCTATTTAACGAATAAAGTACAGCAATAGGCGTACATTGGTGCGCTGCAGGCCGCGTATGAATTGTTAACGTGGATACAAGTGCCAAACCGTGCGTCCCCATGACCCATAACACCCTGCCTAGGTTCAATGATAAGTCATTTATAGTATTCTCACAAACACGCAAAAACGCGTATACGGACATAGAAATGTTCGGCCCAAAATTGGCTTGTACAAGCCCGTTGAGAATCGGTTTTTGCATGTTATTTGCGAAAGTATAAGAGCTATCCCCACGAAACTTGGCAGTCTGTTAGGGTCCATGGGGCCGAGACTGCCTGTACGAGGTGAGCTTCCTGGCGACTTAACTGACATCAAAACGACGTCAACGGCCTCCCTATTTAACGTATACAGTTCAGCAATAGGCGTACATTGGTGCGCTTCAGGCCGCGTATGAATTGTTAACGAGGATACAGGTGCCAAACGGTGCGTCCCCATGACTCCTAACACCCTACCAAGGTTCAATGATAAGTCGTTTATAGTATTCTCACAAACACGCAAAAACGCGTATACGGACATAGAAATGTTCGGCCCAAAATTGGCTTGAACAGGCCCGTTGAGAATCGGTTTTTGCATGTTATTTGCGAAAGTATAAGAGCTATCCCCACGAAACTTGGCAGTCTGTTAGGGTCCATGGGGCCGACACTGCCTGCACGAGGTGAGCTTCCTGGCGACTTAACTGACGTCAAAACGACGTCAACGGCCTCCCTATTTAACGTATACAGTTCAGCAATAGGCGTACATTGGTGCGCTTCAGGCCGCGTATGAATTGTTAACGAGGATACAGGTGCCAAACGGTGCGTGCCCATGACCCCTAACACCCTGCCAAGGTTCAATGATAAGTCGTTTATGGTATTCTCACAAACACGCAAAAACGCGTATAATGACATAGAAATTTTCGGCCCAAAATTGCCATATACATGCACGTAGCGAATCGGTTTTTGCATGTTATTGGCGAAAGTATAAGAGCTATCGCCACAAAACTTGGCAGTCTGTTAGGGTCCATGGCGCCGAGACTGCCTGCACGAGGTGAGCTTCCTGGTGACGTAACTGACGTCAAAACGACGTCTAAGGCAGCCCTATTTAACGTATACAGTACAGCAATAGGCGTACATTGGTGCGCTTCAGGCCGCGTATGAATTGTTAAAGTCGATTCAGGTGCCAAACGGTGCGTCCCCATGACCACTAACACCCTGCCAAGGTTCAATGATGAGTCGTTTATGGTATTCTCACAAACACGCAAAATCTCGTATACGGACATTGAAATTTTCGGACCGAAATTGGCTTGTACAAGCCCGTTGAGAATCGGTTTTTGCATGTTATTGGTGAAAGTATAAGATCTATCCCCAGGAAACCTGGCAGTCTGTTAGGGTCCATGGTGCCGAGACTGCCTGCACGAGGTGAGCTTACTGGCGACGTAACTGACGTCAAAACGACGTCAACGGCTGCCCTATTTAACGCATACAGTACAGCAATAGGCGTACATTTGTGCGCTTGAGGCCGCGTATGAATTGTTAACGTGGATACATGTGCCAAACGGTGCGTCCACATGACCCCTAACACCCTGCCAAGGTTCAATGATAAGTCGTTTATAGTATTCTCACAAACACGCAAAAACGCGTATATGGACATAGAAATTTTCGGCCCACAATTGACTTGTTCAGGCCCGTTGAGAATCGGTTTTTGCATGTTATTTGCGAAAGCATAAGAGCTATCCCCACGAAACTTGGCAGTCTGTTAGGGTCCATGGGGCCGAGACTGCCTGCACGAGGTGAGCTTCCTGGCGACGTAATTGACGTCAAAACGACGTCAACGGCAGCCCTATTTAACGTATACAGTGCATAATAGGCGTACATTGGTGCGCTTCAGGTCGAGCAGGAATTGTTAACGTGGATACAGGTGCCAAACGGTGAGTCCCCATGACCCCTAACACCCTGCCAAGGTTCAATGATGAGTCGTTTATAGTATTCTCACAAACACGCAAAATCTCGTATACGGACATAGAAATTTTGGGTACAAAATTGCCTTGTACAGGCCCGTAGGGAATCGGTTTTTGCAGTTTATTGGCGAAAGCATTAGAGCTATCGCCACGAAACGTGGCAGTCTGTTAGGGTCCATGGGGCCGAGACTGCCTGTACGAGGTGAGCTTCCTGGCGAATTAACTGACGTCAAAACGACGTCAACGGCCGCCCTATTTAACGTATACAGTTCAGCAATAGGCGTACATTGGTGCGCTTCAGGCCGCGTATGAATTGTTAACGAGGATACAGGTGCCAAACGGTGCGTCCCCATGACTCCTAACACCCTACCAAGGTTCAATGATAAGTCGTTTATAGTATTCTCACAAACACGCAAAAACGCGTATACGGACATAGAAATGTTCGGCCCAAAATTGGCTTGAACAGGCCCGTTGAGAATCGGTTTTTGCATGTTATTTGCGAAAGTATAAGAGCTATCCCCACGAAACTTGGCAGTCTGTTAGGGTCCATGGGGCCGACACTGCCTGCACGAGGTGAGCTTCCTGGCGACTTAACTGACGTCAAAACGACGTCAACGGCCTCCCTATTTAACGTATACAGTTCAGCAATAGGCGTACATTGGTGCGCTTCAGGCCGCGTATGAATTGTTAACGAGGATACAGGTGCCAAACGGTGCGTGCCCATGACCCCTAACACCCTGCCAAGGTTCAATGATAAGTCGTTTATGGTATTCTCACAAACACGCAAAAACGCGTATAATGACATAGAAATTTTCGGCCCAAAATTGCCATATACATGCACGTAGCGAATCGGTTTTTGCATGTTATTGGCGAAAGTATAAGAGCTATCGCCACAAAACTTGGCAGTCTGTTAGGGTCCATGGCGCCGAGACTGCCTGCACGAGGTGAGCTTCCTGGTGACGTAACTGACGTCAAAACGACGTCTAAGGCAGCCCTATTTAACGTATACAGTACAGCAATAGGCGTACATTGGTGCGCTTCAGGCCGCGTATGAATTGTTAAAGTCGATTCAGGTGCCAAACGGTGCGTCCCCATGACCACTAACACCCTGCCAAGGTTCAATGATGAGTCGTTTATGGTATTCTCACAAACACGCAAAATCTCGTATACGGACATTGAAATTTTCGGCCCAAAATTGGCTTGTACAAGCCCGTTGAGAATCGGTTTTTGCATGTTATTGGTGAAAGTATAAGATCTATCCCCAGGAAACCTGGCAGTCTGTTAGGGTCCATGGTGCCGAGACTGCCTGCACGAGGTGAGCTTACTGGCGACGTAACTGACGTCAAAACGACGTCAACGGCTGCCCTATTTAACGCATACAGTACAGCAATAGGCGTACATTTGTGCGCTTGAGGCCGCGTATGAATTGTTAACGTGGATACATGTGCCAAACGGTGCGTCCACATGACCCCTAACACCCTGCCAAGGTTCAATGATAAGTCGTTTATAGTATTCTCACAAACACGCAAAAACGCGTATATGGACATAGAAATTTTCGGCCCACAATTGACTTGTTCAGGCCCGTTGAGAATCGGTTTTTGCATGTTATTTGCGAAAGCATAAGAGCTATCCCCACGAAACTTGGCAGTCTGTTAGGGTCCATGGGGCCGAGACTGCCTGCACGAGGTGAGCTTCCTGGCGACGTAATTGACGTCAAAACGACGTCAACGGCAGCCCTATTTAACGTATACAGTGCATAATAGGCGTACATTGGTGCGCTTCAGGTCGAGCAGGAATTGTTAACGTGGATACAGGTGCCAAACGGTGAGTCCCCATGACCCCTAACACCCTGCCAAGGTTCAATGATGAGTCGTTTATAGTATTCTCACAAACACGCAAAATCTCGTATACGGACATAGAAATTTTGGGTACAAAATTGCCTTGTACAGGCCCGTAGGGAATCGGTTTTTGCAGTTTATTGGCGAAAGTATTAGAGCTATCGCCACGAAACGTGGCAGTCTGTTAGGGTCCATGGGGCCGAGACTTCCTGCACGAGGGGATCTTCCTGGTGACGTAACTGACGTCAAAACGACGTCAACGGCGGCCCAAATTAACGTGTTCAGTACAGCAATCGGCGTGCGTTAGTACGCTTCTGGTCGCGTACGAATTGTTAACGTAGATAAAGGTGCCAAACGGTGCGTCCCCATGACCCCTAACACCCTGCCAAGATTCAATGATAAGTCGTTAATAGTATTGTCACAATCACGCAAAAGCGCGTATAAGGACATACGTTCGGCCGAAAATTACCTTTTACAGGCCCGTAGAGAATCGGTTTTGGCATGTTATTGGCGAAAGTATAAGAGCTATCGCCACAAAACTTGGCAGTCTGTTAGGGTCCATGGGGATGAGGCTCCATGCACGAGGTGACCTTCGTGGTGACGTAACTGACGTCAAAACGACGTCAACGGCTGCCCTATTTAACGTATACAGTACAGCAATAGGCGTACATTGGTACGCTTCAGGTCGCATATGAATTGTTAACGTGGATACAGGTGCCAAACGGTGCGTCCCCATGACCCCTAACACCATGCCAAGGTTCAATGATAATTCGTTTATGGTATTCTCACAAACACGCAAAAACGCTTATAATGACACCTAAATTTTCGGCCCAAATTTGAGTTGTTCAGGCCCGTACCGAATCAGTTTTTGCATGTTATTGGCGAAAGTATAAGAGCTATCGCCACGAAACTTGGCAGTCTGTTAGGGTCCATGGGGCTGAGACTGCCTGCACGAGGTGAGCTTTCTGGTGACGTAACTGACGTCAAAACTACGTCAACGACAGCCCTATTTAACCTATACAGTTCAGCAATAGGCGTACATTGGTGCGCTGCAGGCCGCGTATGAATTGTTAACGTGGATACAAGTGCCAAACGGTGCATCCCCATGACCCCTAACACCCTGCCAAGGTTCAATGATAAGTCGTTTATAGTATTCTCACAAACACGCAAAAACGCGTATATTGACATAGAAATTTTCGGCCCAAAATTGCCTTGTGCAGACCCGTAGAGAATCGGTTTTTGCATGTTATTGGCGAAAATATAAGGGCTATCGCCACGAAACTTGGCAGTCTGTTAGGGTCCATGGGGCCGAGACTGCCTGCACGAGGTGAGCTACCTGGCGACGTAACTGATGTGAAAACGACGTCAACGGCAGCCATATTTAACGAATACTGTACAGCAGTAGGCGTACATTGGTGCGCTTCAGGCCGCGTATGAATTGTTAACGTGGATAAAGGTGCCAAACGGTGCGTCCCAATGACCCCTAACACCCTGCCAAGGTTCAATGTTAAGTCGTTTATAGTATTCTCACAAACACAGAAAAACGCGTATACCGTCATAGAAACTTTCGGCCCAAAATTGCATTAACCAGGCTAGTAGTGAATCGGTTTTTTGCATGTTATTGGCGAAAGTATAAGATATAACGCCGCGAAACTTGACAGTATGTTAGGGTCCATGGGGCCGAGACTGCCTGCACGAGGTGAGCTTCCTGGTTACGTAACTGACATCAAAACGATGTCAACGGCAGCCCTGTTTAAAGTATACAGTACAGCAATAGGCGTACATTGGTGCGCTTCAGGCCGCGTATGAATTGTTAACGTGGATACAGGTGCCAAACAGTGCATCCCCATGACCCCTAACACCATGCCAAGGTTCAATGATAAGTCGTTTATGGTATTCTCACAAACACGCAAAAACGCGTATAATGACACCGAAATTTTCGGCCCAAAATTGAGTTGTTCAGGCCCGTACAGAATCGGTTTTTGCATGTTATTGGCGAAAGTATAAGAGCTATCGCCACGAAACTTGGCAGTCTGTTAGGGTCCATGTGGCCGAGACTGCCTGCACGAGGTGAGCTTTCTGGTGACGTAACTGACGTCAAAACGACGTCAACGACAGCCCTATTTAACCTATACAGTACAGGAATAGGCGTACATTGGTGCGCTGCAGGCCGCGTATGAATTGTTAACGTGGATACAAGTGCCAAACGGTGCATCCCCATGACCCCTAACACCCTGCCAAGGTTCAATGATAAGTCGTTTATAGTATTCTCACAAACACGCAAAAACGCGTATACGGACATAGAAATTTTCGGCCCAAAATTGCATTATACATGCCCGTAGAGAATCGGTTTTTTGCATGTTATTGGCGAAAGTATAAGAGCTATCCCCACGAAACTTGGCAGTCTGTTAGGGTCCATGGGGCCGAGACTGTCTGCACGAGGTGAGCTTCCTGGTGACGTAACTGACGTCAAAACGACGTCAACGGCAGCCCTATTTAACGAATACAGTACAGCTATAGGCATACATTGGTGCGCTTCAGGCCGCGTATGAATTGTTAACGTGGATACAGGTGCCAAACGGTGCGTGCCCGTGAACCCTAACACCCTGCCAAGGTTCAATGATAAGTCGTTTATAGTATTCTCACAAGCACGCAAAAGCGCGTATAAGGACTAATGTTCGGCCGAAAATTACCTTTTACAGGCCCGTAGAGAATCGGTTTTTGCATGTTATTGGCGAAAGTATAAGAGCTATCGCCACGAAACTTGGCAGGCTGTTAGGGTCCATCGGGCTGAGACTGCCTGCACGATGTGAGCTTCCTGGTGTCGTAACTGACGTCAAAACGACGTCAAAGGCAGCCCTATTTAACGCATACAGTATAGCAATAGGCGTACATTGGTGCGCTTCAGGCCGCGTATGAATTGTTAACGTGGATGCAGGTGCCAAACGGTGCGACCCCATGACCCCTAACTCCCTGCCAAGGTTCAATGATAAGTCGTTTATAGTATTCTCACAAAGACGCAAAAACGCGTATACGGACATACAAATGTTCGGCCCAAAATTGCCTTTTACAGGCCCGTGGAGAATCGGTTTTTGCATGTTATTGGCGAAAGTATCAGATCTATCGCCAGGAAACTTTGCAGTCTGTTAGGGTCCATGGGGCCGAGACTGTCTGCACGAGGTGAGCTTCCTGGTGACGTAACTGACGTCAAATCGACGTCAAAGGCAGCCCTATTTTACGTATACAGTACAGCAATTGGCGTACATTGGTGCGCTTCAGGCCGCGTATGAATTGTTAATGTGTATACCAGTGCCAAACATGCGTCCCCACGACCCCTAACACCCTGCCAAGGTTCAATGATAAGTCGTTTGTAGTATTCTCACAAACACGCAAAAGGGCGTATACGGACAAATAAATTTTCGGAATAAATTGCCTCATACAGTTTCGTAGAGAATCGGTTTTTGCATGTTATTGGCGAAAGTATAAGAGCTATTGCTACGAAACTTGGCAGTCTATTAGGGTCCATGGGGCCGAGACTGCCTGCACGAGGTGAGCTTCCTGGCGACATAACTGATGTCAAAACGACGTCAAGGGCAGCCCTATTTAACGTATACAGTACAGCAATAGGCGTACATTGGTGCGCTTCAGGTCGCGTATGAATTGTTAACGTGGGTACAGGTGCCAAACGGTGCGTCACCGTGACCCCTAACACCATGCGAAGGTTCAATGATAAGTCGTTTATAGTATTCTCACAAACACGCAAAAACGCGTATACGGACATAGAAATTTTCGGCCCAAAATTGCCTTGTACAGGCCCGTAGTGAATCGGTTTTTTGCATGTTATTGGCGAAAGTATAAGAGCTATCGCCACGAAACTTGGCAGTCTGTTAGGGTCCATGGGGCCGAGACTGCCTGCACAAGGAGAGCTTCCTGGTGACGTAACTGACGTCAAAACGACGTCAACGGCAGCCCTATTTGACGAATACAGTACAGCAATAGGTGTTCATTGGTGCGCTTCAGGCCGCGTATGAATTGTTAACGTGGATACAGGTGCCAAACGGTGCGTCCCCATAACCCCTAACACCCTGCCAAGGTTCAATGATAAGTCGTTTATAGTATTCTCAGAAACACGCAAAAACGCGTATACGAACATAGAAATTTTCGGCCCAAAATTGCCTGATACAAGCCCGTTGAGAATCGGTTTTTGCATGTTATAGGCGAAAGTATAAGAGATATCGCCACGAATCTTGGCAGACTGTTAGGGTCCATGGGGCCGAGATAGCCTGCACGAGGTGAGCTTCCTGGCGACGTAACTGACGTCAATACGACGTCAACGGCAGCCCTATTTAACGTATAAAGTACAGCAATAGGCGTACATTGGTGCGCTTCAGGCCGCGTATAAATTGTTAACGTGGACACAGGTGCCAACCGGTGCGTCCCCATGACCACTAACACCCTGTCAAGTTTCTATGATAAGTCGTTGATGGTATTCTCACAAACACGCAAAAAAGCGTATACGGACTTAGAAATGTACGGCCCAAAATTGCCTAATACAGGCCCGTTGAGAATCGGTTTTTGCATGTTATTGGCGAAAGTATAAGAGCTATCGCCACGAAACTTTGCAGTCTGTTAGGGTCCATGGGGCCGAGACTGCCTGCACGATGTGAGCTTCCTGGTGACGTAACTGATGTCAAAACGACGTCAACGGCAGCCCTATTTAACGTATACAGCACAGCAATAGGCACATTGGTGCGCTTCAGGCCGCGTATGAATTGTTAACGTGGATACAGGTGCCAAACGTTGCGTCCCAATGACCCCTAACACACTGCCAAGGTTCAATGATAAGTCGTTTATAGTATTCTCACAAACACGCCAAAACGCGTATACGGACATAGAAATTTTCGGCCCAAAATTGCCTTGTACAGGCCCGTAGTGAATCGGTTTATGCATGTTATTGGCGAAAGTATAAGAGCTATCGCCACGAAACTTGGCAGTGTGTTAGGGTCCATGGGGCCGAGACTGCCTGCACGATGTGAGCTTCCTGGTGACGTAACTGAAGTCAAAACGACGTCAACGGCAGCCCTATTTAACGTATACAGTTCAGCAATAGGCGTATATTGGTGCGCTTCAGGTCGCGTATGAATTGTTAACGTGGATACAGGTGGCAAACGGTGCGTCCCAATCACCCCTAACAACCTGCCAAGGATCAATGATAAGTCGTTTATAGTATTCTCACAAACACGCAAAAACGCGAATTCGGACATAGAAATTTTCGGCCCAAAATCGCCTTGTACAGGCCCGTAGTGAATCGGTTTTTGCATGTTATTGGTGAAAGTATAAGGGCTATCGCCACGAATCTTTGCAGTCTGATAGTGTCCATGAGGCCGAGACTGCCTGCACGAGGTGAGCTTCCTGGTGACGTAACTGACGTGAAAACGACGTCAACGGCAGCCCTATATAACGTATACAGTACAGCAATAGGCGTACATTGGTGCGCTTCAGGCCGCGTATGTATTGTTAACGTGGATACAGGTGCCAAACGGTGCGTCCCCATGACCCCTAACACCCTGCCAAGTTTCAATAATAAGTCGTTTAGAGTATTATCGCAAACACGCAAAAACGCGTATACGCAAATAGAAATGTTCGGCCAAAAATTGCCTTATAAAGGCCCGTAGTGAATCGGGTTTTTGCATGTTATTGGCGAAAGTATAACAGCTATGAAACTTGGCAGTCTGTTAAGGTCCATGGGGCCGAGATTGCCTGCACGACGTGAGCTTCCTGGTGACGTAACTGATGTCAAAACGACGTCAACGGCAGCCCTATTTAACGTATACAGTACAGCAATAGGCGTACATTGGTGCGCTTCAGGCCGCGTATGAATTGTTAACGTGGATACCAGTGCCAACCGGTGCGTCCCCATGACTCCTAACACCCTGCCAAGGTTCAATGATAAGTCGTTTATAGTATTCTCACAAACACGCAAAAACGCGTATTCGCAAGTAGACATTTTCGGCCCAAAATAGCCTTGTTCAGGCCCGAAGAGAGTCGGATTTTGTGCATGTTATTGGCGGAAGTATAAGAGCTATCGCCACGAAACTTGGCAGTCTGTTAGGGTCCATGGGCCCGAGACTGTCTGCACGATGTGAGCTTCCTGGTGACGTAACTGAAGTAAAAACGACGTCAACGGCAGCCCTATTTAACGTATACAGCACAGCAATAGGCGTACATTGGTGCGCTCAGGTCGCGTATGAATTGTTAACGTGGATTCAGGTGCCAAACGGTGCGTCCCCATGACCCCTAACACGCTGCCAAGGATCAATGATAAGTCTTTATATTATTCTCACAAAGACGCAAAAACGCGTATACGGACATAGAAATCTTCGGCCCAAAATCGCCTTATACAGGCCCGTATAGAATCTGTATTTGCATGTTATTGGCGAAAGTATAAGGGCTATCGCCACGAAACTTGGCAGTCTGTTAACGTCCATTTGGCCGAGACTGCCTGCACGAGGTGAGCTTTCTGGAGACGTAACTGACGTCAAAACGACGTCAACGGCAGCCCTATTTAACATATACAGCACAGCAATAGGCGTACATTGGTGCGCTGCAGGCCGCGTATGAATTGTTAACGTGGATACAAGTGCCAAACGGTGCGTCCCAATGACCTCTAACACCCTGCCAAGGTCAATGATAAGTCGTTTATAGTATTCTCACAAACAGGCAAAAACACGTATACGAACATAGAAATTTTCAGCACAAAATTGCATTAACCAGGCCCGTAGAGAATCGGTTTTTTGCATGTTATTGGCGAAGGTATAAGAGAAAGCGCCGCGAAACTTGGCAGTGTGTTAGGGTCCATGGGGCCGAGACTGCCTGCACGATGTGAGCTTCCTGGTGACGTAACTGAAGTCAAAACGACGTCAACGGCAGACCTATTTAACGTATACAGTACAGCAATAGGGGTACATTGGTGCGCTTCAGGTCGCGAATGAATTGTTAACGTGGATACTGGTGCCAAACGGTGCGTCCCAATGACGCCAAACACCCTGCCAAGGTTCAATGATAAGTCGTTTATAGTATTCTCACAAACACGCAAAAACGCGTATACGGACATGGAAATTTTTGGCCCAAAATTGCCTTGTTCAGGCCCGTTGAGAATCGGATTTTGTGCATGTTATTGGCGAAAGTATAAGAGATATCGCCACGAAACTAGGCAGTCTGTTAGGGTCCATGGGGCCGAGACTGCCTGCACGAGGTGAGCTTCCTGGTGACGTAATACTGATGTCAAAACGACGTCAACGGCAGACTTATTTAATGTATACAGCACAGCAATAGGCGTATATTGGTGCGCTGCAGGCCGCGTATGAATTGTTAACGTGGATACAAGTGCCAAACGGTGCGTCCCCATGACCCCTAACACCCTGCCAAGGACCAAAGATAAGTCGTTTATAGTATTCTCACAAACACGCAAAAACGCGTATTCGTACATAGAAATTATCAGCCCAAAATTGCATTAACCAGGCCCGTACAAATCGGTTTTTTGCATGTTATTGGCGAGGGTATAAGAGAATTCGCCGCGAAACTTGGCAGTGTGTTAGGGTCCATGGGGCCGAGACTGCCTGCACGATGTGAGCTTCCTGGTGACGTAACTGACGTCAAAACGACGTCAACGGCAGACCTATTTAACGTATACAGTACAGCAATAGGCGTACATTGGTGCGCTTCAGGTCGCGTATGAATTGTTAACGTGGATACAGGTGCCAAACAGTGCGTCCCCATGACCCCTAACACCCTGCCAAGGTTCAATGATAAGTCGTTTATAGTATTCTCACAAACACGCAAAAACGCGTATACGGACATTGAAATTTTCGGCCAAAAATTGCCTTGTACAGGCCATTGGGAATCGGTTTTTGCATGTTATTTGCGAAAGTATAAGAGATATCGCCACGAAACTTGGCAGTCTATTAGGGTCCATGGGGCCGAGACTGCCTGCACGATGTGAGCTTCCTGGTGACGTAACTGACGTCAAATCGACGTCAAAGGTTGCCCTATTAAACGTATACAGTACAGCAATAGGCGTACATTGGTGCGCTTCAGGTCGCGTATGAATTGTTAACGTGGATACAGGTGCCAAACGGTGCGTCCCCATGACCCCTAACACCCTGCCAAGGTTCAATGATAAGTCGTTTATAGTATTCTCACAAACACGCCAAAACGCGTATACGGACATAGAAATGTTCGACCCAAAATTGCCTGATTAAAGCCCGAAGAGAATCGTTTTTTCGCATGTTATTGGCGAAAGTATAAGAGCTATCGCCACGAAACTTGGCAGTCTGTTAGGGTCCATGGGGCCGAGACTGTCTACACGAGGTGAGCTTCCTGGTAACGTAACTGACGTGAAAACGACGTCAACGGCAGCCCTATTTAACGTATAGAGTACAGCAATAGGCGTACATTGGTGCGCTTCAGGTCGCGTATGAATTGTTAACGTGGATACAGGTGCCAAACGGTGCGTCCCCATGACCCCTAACACCCTGCCAAGGTTCAATAATAAGTCATTTATAGTATTCTCAGAAACACGCCAAAACGCGAACACGGACATAGAAATATTCGGCCCAAAATTGCCTTGTACAAGACCGTTGATAATCGGATTTTGTGCATGTTATTGGCGAAAGTATAAGAGATATCGCCACGAAACTTGGCAGTCTGTTTGGGTCCATGGGGCCGAGACTGCCTGCACGAGGTGAGCTTCCTGGTGACGTAACTGATGTCAAAACGACGTCAACGGCAGCCCTATTTAAAGTATACAGCACAGCAATAGGCGTACATTGGTGCGCTTTAGGCCGCGTATGAATTGTTAACGTGGATTCCAGTGCCAAACGGTGGGTCCCCATGACCCCTAACACCCTGCCAAGGTTCAATGATAAGTCGTTGATAGAATTCTCACAAACACGCAAAAACGCGTATACTGACATAGAAATGTTCGGCCCAAAATTGCCTTTTACAGGCCCGTAGTGAATCGGTTTTTGCATGTTATTGGCGAAAGTATCTATTGCCACGAAACTTGGCAGTCTGTTAGGGTCCAGGGGGCTGAGACTGTCTGCACGAGGTGAGCTTCCTGGTGACGTAACTGACGTCAAAACGACGTCAACGGCAGCCCTATTTAACGTATACAGTACAGCAATAGGCGTACATTGGTGCGCTTCAGGCCGCGTAAGAATTGTTAACGTGGATACCAGTGCCAAACGGTGCGTACCGACGACCCCTAACACCCTGCCAAGGTTCAATGATAAGTCGTTTATGGAATTCTCACAAACACGCAAAAACGCGTATACGGACATAAAAATTTTCGGCCCAAAATTGCCTTTTACTGGCCCGTAGAGAATCGGTTTTTGCATGTTATTGGCGAAAGTATAAGATCTATCGCCACGAAACTTGGCAGTCTGTTAGGGTCCATTGGGTTGAGACTGCCTGCACGAGGTGAGCTTCCTGGCGACGTAACTGACCTCAAAACGAGCTCACATCGTGTACAGGCCCGTAGACAATCGGTTTTTGTACATGTTATTGGCGGAGTTTAAGAGCTATCGCCACGAAACTTGGCAGTCTGTTAGGGTCCATGGGGCCGAGACTGTCTGCACGATGTGAGCTTCCTGGTGACGTAACTGAAGTCAAAACGACGTCAACGGCAGCCTTATTTAACGTATACAGTACTGGAATCGGAGTACGTTGGTGCGCTTCAGGCCGCGAATGAATTGTTAACGTGGATACAGGTGCCAAACGGTGCGTCGCCATGACCCCTAACACCCTGCCAATGTAATGATAGGTCGTTTATAGTATTCTCACAAACACGCAAAAACGCGTATTCGGACATAGACATTTTCGGCCCAAAATCGCATTATACATGCCCGTATAGAATCGGTTTTTGCATGTTCTTGGCGAAAGTATAAGTGCTATCGCCACGAAACATGGCAGTCTGTTAAGGTCCATGGGGCCGAGACTGCCTGCACGAGGTGAGCTTCCTGGTGACGTAACTGACGTGAAAACGACGTCAACGGCAGCCCTATTTAACGTATACAGTACTGGAATCGGAGTACGTTGGTTGGCTTCAGGCCGCGTATGAATTGTTAACGTGGATACAGGTGCCAAACGGTGCTTCGCCATGACCCCTAACACCCTGCCAAGGTTCAATGATAAGTCGTTTATAGTATTCTCACAAACACGCAAAAACGCGTACACGGACATAGAAATTTTCGGACCATAATTGTCTTAAACAGGCCCGTAGTGAATCGGTTTTTTGCATGTTATTGGCGAAAGTATAAGAGCTATCGCCACGAAACTTGGCAGTCTGTTAGGGTCCATGGGGCCGAGACTGCCTGCACGAGGTGAGCTTCCTGGTGACGTAACTGATGTCAAATCGACGTCAACGGCAGCCCTATTTAACGTATACAATACAGCAATAGGCGTACATTGGTGCGCTTCAGGCCGCGTATGAATTGCTAACGTGGATTTTTCAGTGCCAAACGGTGCGTCCCCATGACCCCTAACACCCTGCCAAGGTTCAATGATAAGTCGTTTATAGTATTCTCACAAACACGCAAAAACGCGTATACGGACATAGAAATGTTCGGCCCAAAATTACCTTGAACAGGCCCGTAGAGAATCAGTTTTTGCATGTTATTTGCGAAAGAATAAGAGCTATCGCCACGAAACTTGGCAGTCTGTTAGGGTCCATGGGGCCGAGACTGCCTGCACGAGGTGATCTTCTTGCTGACGTAACTGACGTCAAAACGACGTGAACGGCAGCCCTATTTAAGGTACATAGCACAGCAATAGGCGTACATTGGTGCGCGGCAGGCCGCGTATGAATTGTTAACGTGGATACAAGTGCCAAACGGTGCGACCCCATGACCCCTAACACCCTGCCAAGGTTGAATGA
This sequence comes from Congeria kusceri, assembly GCA_027627225.1. Taxonomy (NCBI): domain Eukaryota; kingdom Metazoa; phylum Mollusca; class Bivalvia; order Myida; family Dreissenidae; genus Congeria; species Congeria kusceri. The sequence goes on from CM051036.1 coordinate 25,540,618, forward strand.
TAAGTCGTTTATAGTATTCTCACAAACACGCAAAAACGCGTATATTGTCATCGAAATTTTCAGCCCAAAATCGCCTTGTACAGGCCCGTAGAGAATCGGTTTTTGCATGTTATTGGCGAAAGTATAAGAGCTATCGCCACGAAACTTGGCAGTCTGTTAGGGTCCATGGGGCCGAGACTGCCTGCACGAGGTGAGCTTCCTGGTGACGTTACTAACGGCAAAACGACGTCAACGGCAGTCCTATTTAACGTATACAGCACAGCAATCGGCGTGCATTGGTGCGCTGCAGGCCGCGTATGAATTGTTAACGTGGATACAAGTGCCAAACGGTGCGTACCCATGACCCCTAACACCCTGCCAAGGTTCAATGATAAGTCGTTTATAGTATTCTCACAAACACGCAAAAACGCATATTCGGACATTGAAATTTTCAGCCCATAATTGCATTAACCAGGCCCGTAGAGAATCGGTTTTTTGCATGTTATTGGCGAAAGTATAAGAGACAATCTGCCGCGAAACTTGGCAGTCTGTTAGGGTCCATGGGGCCGAGACTGCCTGCACGATGTGAGCTTCCTGGTGACGTAACTGAAGTCAAATCGACGTCAACGGCAGCCCTATTAAAAGTATACAGTACAGCAATAGGCGTACATTGGTGCGCTTCAGGTCGCGTATGAATTGTTAACGTGGATACAGGTGCCAAACGGTGCGTCCCCATGGCCCCTAACACCCTGCCAATGTTCAATGATAAGTCGTTTATAGTATTCTCACAAACACGCAAAAACGCATATACGGACATAGAAATTTTCGGCCCAAAATTGCCTGATAAAAGCCCGTAGAGAATCGGTTTTTTGCATGATATTGGCGAAAGTTTAAGAGCTATCTCCACGAAACTTGGCAGTCTGTTAGGGTCCATGGGGCCGAGACTGTCTACACGAGTTGAGCTTCCTGGTAACTTAACTGACGTCAAAACGACGTCAACGGCAGCCCTATTTAACGTAATCAGTACAGCAATAGGCGTTCATTGGTGCGCTGCAGGCCGCGAATGAATTGTTAACGGGGATACAGGTACCAAACGGTGCATCCCCATGACCCCTAACACCCTGCCAAGGTTCAATGATAAGTCATTTATAGTATTCTCACAAACACGCAAAAACGCGTACACGGACATAGAAATATTCGGCCCAAAATTGCCTTGTATAGGACAGTTGAGAATCGGATTTTGTGCATGTTATTGGCGAACGTATAAGAGATATCGCCACGAAACTTGGCAGTCTGTTAGGGTCCATGGGGCCGAGACTGCCTGCACGAGGTGAGCTTCCTGGTGACGTAACTGATGTCAAAACGACGTCAACGGCAGCCCTATTTGACGAATACAGTACAGCAATAGGTGTTCATTGGTGCGCTTCAGGCCGCGTATGAATTGTTAACGTGGATACAGGTGCCAAACGGTGCGTCCCCATGACCCCTAACACCCTGCCAAGGTTCAATGATAAGTCGTTTATAGTATTCTCAGAAACACGCAAAAACGCGTATACGAACATAGAAATTTTCGGCCCAAAATTGCCTGATACAAGCCCGTTGAGAATCGGTTTTTGCATGTTATAGGCGAAAGTATAAGAGATATCGCCACGAATCTTGGCAGACTGTTAGGGTCCATGGGGCCGAGATAGCCTGCACGAGGTGAGCTTCCTGGCGACGTAACTGAGGCCAAAACGACGTCAACGGCAGCCCTATTTAACGTATACAGTACAGCAATAGGCGTACATTGGTGCGCTTCAGGCCGCGTATAAACTGTTAACGTGGATACAGGTGCCAACCGGTGCGTCCCCATGACCACTAACACCCTGCCAAGGTTCTATGATAAGTCGTTGTTGGTATTCTCACAAACACGCAAAAAAGCGTATACGGACTTAGAAATGGTCGGCCCAAAATTGCCTAATACAGGCCCGTTGAGAATCGGTTTTTGCATGTTATTGGCGAAAGTATAAGAGCTATCGCCACGAAACTTGGCAGTCTGTTAGGGTCCATGGGGCCGAGACTGCCTGCACGATGTGAGCTTCATGGCGACGTAACTGACGTCAAAACGACGTCAACGGCAGCCCTATTTAACGTATGCAGTACAGCAATAGGCGTACATTGGTGCGCTTCAGGCCGCGTATGAATTATTAACGTGGATACAGGTGCCAAACGGTGCGACCCCATGACCCCATGACTCCTAACATCCTGCAAAGGTTCTATGATAAGTCGTTTATAGTATTCTCACAAACACGCAAAATCGCGTATACGGACATAAAAATTTTCAGCCCAAAATTGCCTTGTACAGGCCCGTAGAGAATCGATTTTTGCATGTTATTGGCGAAAGTATAGAGCTATCGCCACGAAACTTAGCAGTCTGTTAGGGACCATGGGGCCGAGACTGCCTGCATGAGGTGAGCTTCCTGGTGACGTAACAGATGACAAAACGACGTCAACGGCAGCCCTATTTAACGTATACAGTACAGCAATAGGCGTACATTGGTGCGCTTCAGGCCGCGTATGAATTGTTAACGTGGATACCAGTGCCAAACGGTGCGTTCCCATGACCACTAACACCCTGCCAAGGTTCAATGATAAGTCGTTTATGGTATTCTCACAAACACGCAAAAACGCGTATACGGACATAGAATGTTCGGCCCAAAATTGCCTTGTACAGGCCCGTAGTGAATCGATTTTTGCATGTTATTGGCGAAAGTATAAGGGCTATCGCCAAGAAACTTGTCAGTCTGTTATGGTCCATGGGGCCGAGACTGCCTGAACGAGGTGAGCTTCCTGGTGACGTAACTGAAGTCAAATCGACGTCAACGGCAGCCCTATTTAACGTATTCAGTACAGCAATAGGCGTACATTGGTGCGCTGCAGGCCGCGTATGAATTGATAACGTGGATACAAGTGCCAAACAGTGCATCTCCATGGCCCCTAACACCCTGCCAAGGTTCAATGATATGTCGTTTATAGTATACTCACAAACACGCAAAAACGGGTATACGGACATTGAAATTTTCGGCCCAAAATTGCATTAACCAGGCCCGTAGAGAATCGGTTTTTGCATGTTATTGGCGAAGTATAAGAGCTATCGCCACCAAACTTGGCAGTCTGTTAGGGTCCATGAGGCCGAGACTGCCTGCACGAGGTGAGCTTCCTGGCGAGGTAACTGACGTGTAAACGACGTCAACGGCAGCCTTATTTATCGTATACAGTACAGCAATAGGCGTACATTGGTGCGCTTCAGGTCGCGTATGAATTGTTAACGTGGATACAGGTGCCAAACGGTGCATCCCCATGACCCCTAACACCCTGCCAAGGTTCAATGATAAGTCGTTTATAGTATTCTCACAAACACGCAAAAACGCGTATACGGACATAGAAATTTTCGGCCCTTAATTGCCTTATACAGGCCCGTAGAGAATCGGTTTTTTGCATGTTATTGGCGAAAGTATAAGAGCTATCGCCACGAAACTTGTCAGTCTGTTAGTGTCCATGGGGCCGAGACTGCCTGCACGAGGTGAGCTTCCTGGTGACGTAACTGATGTCCAAACGACTTCAACGGCAGCCCTATTTAACGTATACAGTATAGCAATAGGCGCATATTGGTGCGCTTCAGGCCGCGTATTAATTGTTAACGTGGATACCAGTGCCAAACGGTGCGTCCCGATGACCCCTAACACCCTGCCAAGGTTCAATGATAAGTCGTTTATAGTATTCTTACAAACTCGCAAAAACGCGTATACGGACATAGAAATGTTCGGCCCAAAATTGCCTTGTACAGGCCCGTAGAGAATCGGTTTTTGAATGTTATTGGCGAAAGTATGAGCTATCGCCACGAAATTTGGCAGTCTGTTAGGGTCCATGGGGCCGAGACTGCCTGCACGAGGAGAGCTCCCTGGATACATTACTAACGGCAAAACGACGTCAACGGCAGCCCTATTTAACGTATACAGCACAGCAATCGGCGTGCATTGGTGCGCTGCAGGCCGCGTATGAATTGTTAACGTGGATACAAGTGCCAAACGGTGCGTACCCATGACCCCTAACACCCTGCCAAGGTTCAATGATAAGTCGTTTATAGTATTCTCACAAACACGCAAAAACGCGTATTCGGACATTGAAATTTTCAGCCCATAATTGCATTAACCAGGCCCGTAGAGAATCGGTTTTTTGCATGTTATTGGCGAAAGTATAAGAGAAAATCTGCCGCGAAACTTGGCAGTCTGTTAGGGTCCATGGGGCCGAGACTGCCTGCACGATGTGAGCTTCCTGGTGACGTAACTGAAGTCAAATCGACGTCAACGGCAGCCCTATTAAAAGTATACAGTACAGCAATAGGCGTACATTGGTGCGCTTCAGGTCGCGTATGAATTGTTAACGTGGATACAGGTGCCAAACGGTGCGTCCCCATGGCCCCTAACACCCTGCCAAGGTTCAATGATAAGTCGTTTATAGTATTCTCACAAACACGCAAAAACGTATATACGGACATAGAAATTTTCGGCCCAAAATTGCCTGATAAAAGCCCGTAGAGAATCGGTTTTTTGCATGTTATTGGCGAAAGTTTAAGAGCTATCGCCACGAAACTTGGCAGTCTGTTAGGGTCCATGGGGCCGAGACTGTCTACACGAGTTGAGCTTCCTGGTAACTTAACTGACGTCAAAACGACGTCAACGGCAACCCTATTTAACGTAATCTGTACAGCAATAGGCGTACATTGGTGCGCTGCAGGCCGCGAATGAATTGTTAACGGGGATACAGGTACCAAACGGTGCATCCCCATGACCCCTAACACCCTGCCAAGGTTCAATGATAAGTCATTTATAGTATTCTCACAAACACGCAAAAACCCGTACACGGACGTAGAAATATTCGTCCCAAAATTGCCTTGTATAGGACCGTTGAGAATCGGATTTTGTGCATGTTATTGGCGAACGTATAAGAGATATCGCCACGAAACTTGGCAGTCTGTTAGGGTCCATGGGGCCGAGACTGCCTGCACGAGGTGAGCTTCCTGGTGACGTAACTGATGTCAAAACGACGTCAACGGCAGCCCTATTTAACGTATACAGCACAGCAATAGGCGTACATTGGTGCGCTGCAGGACGCGTATGAATTGATAACGTGGATACAAGTGCCAAACAGTGCATCTCCATGGCCCCTAACACCCTGCCAAGGTTCAATGATAAGTCGTTTATAGTATACTCACAAACACGCAAAAACGGGTATACGGACATTGAAATTTTTGGCCCATAATTGCCTTATACATGCCCGTCGTGAATCGGTTTTGAGCATGTTATTGGCGATAGTATAAGAGCTATCGCCACGAAACTTGTCAGCCTGTTAGTGTCCATGGGGCCGAGACTGCCTGCACGAGTTGAGCTTCCTGGTGACGTAACTGAAGTCAAAACGACGTCAACGCAGCCCTATTTAACGTATACAGTACAGCAATAGGGGCATATTGGTGCGGTTCAGGCCGCGTATGAATTGTTAACGTGGATACAAGTGCCAAACGGTGCGTCCCCATGACCCCTAACACCCTGCCAAGGTTCAATGATAAGTCATTTATAGTATTCTCACAAACACGCAAAAACGCGTATACGGACATAGAAATTTTCGGCCCAAAATTGCCTTGTACGGGCCCGTAGAGAATCGGTTTTTGAATGTTATTGGCGAAAGTATGAGCTATCGCCACGAAACTTGGCAGTCTGTTAGGGTCCATGGTACCGAGACTGCCTGTACGAGGTGAGCTTCCTGGAGACGTAACTGACGTCAAAACGACGTCAACGGCAGCCCTATTTAACGTATACAGCACAGCAATCGGCGTACATTGGTGCGCTGCAGGCCGCGTATGAATTGCTAACGTGGATACAAGTGCCAAACGGTGCGACCCAGTGACCCCTAACACACTGCCAAGGTTCAATGATACGTCATTTATAGTATTCTCACAAACACGCAAAAACGCGTATACGTACATTAAAATTTTCGTCCCCAAATTGCCTTATACAGGCCCGTAGAGAATCGGTTTTTGCATTTTATTGGCGAAAGTATAAGAGCTATCGCCACGAAACTTGGCAGTCTGTTAGGGTCCATGGGGCCGAGTCTGCCTGCACAAGGAGAGCTTCCTGGTGACGTAACGGACGTCAAAACGACGTCAACGGCAGCCTTATTTGACGTATACAGTACAGCAATAGGCGTACATTGGTGCGCTTCAGGCCGCGTATGAATTGTTAACGTGGATACAGGTGCCAAACGGTGCGACCCCATGACCCCTAACGCCCTGCCAAGGTTCAATGATAAGTCGTTTATAGTATTCTCAGAAACACGCAAAAACGCGTATACGTACATAGAAATTTTCGGCCCATAATAGCCTTATACAGGCCCGTCGTGAATCGGTTTTGAGCATGTTATTGGCGATAGTATAAGAGCTATCGCCACGAAACTTGTCAGCCTGTTAGTGTCCATGGGGCCGAGACTGCCTGCACGAGGTGAGCTTCCTGGTGACGTAACTGAAGTCAAAACGACGTCAACGGCAGCCCTATTTAACGTATACAGTACAGCAATAGGCGCATATTGGTGCGGTTCAGGCCGCGTATGAATTGGTAACGTGGATACCAGTGCCAAACGGTGCGACCCCATGACCCATAACACCCTGCCAAGGATCAATGATAAGTCATTTATAGTATTCTCACAAACACGCAAAAACGCGTATACGGACATATAAATTTTCGGACAAAATTGCCTTGTACGGGCCCGTAGAGAATCGGTTTTTGCATGTTATTGGCGAAAGTATGAGCTATCGCCACGAAACTTGGCAGTCTGTTAGGGTCCATGGTGCCGAGACTGCCTGAACGAGGTGAGCTTCCTGGTGACGTAACTGACGTCAAAACGACGTCAACGGCAGCCCGATTTAACGTATACAGCACAGCAATAGGCGTACATTGGTGCGCTGCAGGCCGCGTATGAATTGTTAACGTGGATACAAGTACCAAACGGTGCGACCCAATGACCCCTAACACCCTGCCAAGGTTCAATGATAAGTCGTTTATAGTATTCTCACAAACACGCAAAAACGCGTATACGGACATTGAAATTTTCGGCCCAAAATTGCATTAACCAGGCCCGCAGAGAATCGGTTTTTTGCATGTTATTGGCGAAAGTATAAGAGATATCGCCGCGAAACTTGGCAGTCTATTAGGGTCCATGGGGCCGAGACTGCCTGCACGAGGTGAGCTTCCTGGTGACGTAACTGGCGTCAAAACGACGTCAACTGCAGCCCGATTTAACGTATACAGTACAGCAATAATCGTACATTGGTGCGCTTCAGGCCGCGTATGAATTGTTAACGTGGATACAGGTGCCAAACGGTGAGTCCACATGACCCCTAATACCCTGTCAAGGTTCAATGATAAGTCGTTTATAGTATTCTTACAAACACGCAAAAACGCGTATATAGGCATAGAAATGTTCGGCCCAAAATTGCCTGATACTAGCCCGTAGAGAATCGGCTTTTGCATGTTATTGGCGAAAGTATAAGAGCTATCGCCACGAAACACGGCAGTCTATTAGGGTCCATGGGGCCGAGACTGCCTGCACGAGGTGAGCTTCCGGGTGACGTAACTGACGTCAAAACGACGTCAACGGCAGCCCTATTTAACGTATACAGCACAGCAATAGGCGTACATTGGTGCGCTTCAGGCCGCGTATGAATTGTTAACGTGTATACCAGTGCCAAACGGTGCGTCCCGATGACCCCTAACACCGTGCCAAGGTTCAATGATATGTCGTTTATAGTATTCTCACAAACACGCAAACACGCGTATACGTACATAGAAATGTTCGGCCCAAAATTGCCTTGTACAGGCCCGTAGAGAATCGGTTTTTGAATGTTATTGGCGAAAGTATGAGCTATCGCCACGAAACTTGGCAGTCTGTTAGGGTCCATAGGGCCGAGACTGCCTGCACGAGGAGAGCTTCCTGGTGACGTTACTAACGGCAAAACGACGTCAACGGCAGCCCTATTTAACGTATACAGCACAGCAATCGGCGTGCATTGGTGCGCTGCAGGCCGCGTATGAATTGTTAACGTGGATACAAGTGCCAAACGGTGCGTACCCATGACCCCTAACACCCTGCCAAGGTTCAATGATAAGTCGTTTATAGTATTCTCACAAACACTCAAAAACGTGTATTCGGACATTGAAATTTTCAGCCCATAATTGTATTAACCAGGCCCGTAGAGAATCGGTTTTTTGCATGTTATTGGCGAAAGTATAAGAGAAAATCTGCCGCGAAACTTGGCAGTCTGTTAGGGTCCATGGGGCCGAGACTGCCTGCACGATGTGAGCTTCCTGGTGACGTAACTGAAGTCAAATCGACGTCAACGGCAGCCCTATTAAAAGTATACAGTACTGCAATAGGCGTACATTGGTGCGCTTCAGGTCGCGTATGAATTGTTAACGTGGATACAGGTGCCAAACGGTGCGTCCCCATGGCCCCTAACACCCTGCCAAGGTTCAATGATAAGTCGTTTATAGTATTCTCACAAACACGCAAAAGCGCATATACGGACATAGAAATTTTCGCCCCAAAATTGCCTGATAAAAGCCCATAGAGAATCGGTTTTTTGCATGTTATTGGCGAAAGTTTGAGAGCTATCGCCACGAAACTTGGCAGTCTGTTAGGGTCCATGGGGCCGAGACTGTCTACACGAGTTGAGCTTCCTGGTAACTTAACTGACGTCAAAACGACGTCAACGGCAGCCCTATTTAACGTAATCAGTACAACAATAGGCGTTCATTGGTGCGCTGCAGGCCGCGAATGAATTGTTAACGGGGATACAGGTACCTAACGGTGCATCCCCATGACCCCTAACACCCTGCCAAGGTTCAATGATAAGTCATTTATAGTATTCTCAAAAACACGCAAAAGCGCGTACACGGACGTAGAAATATTCGGCCCAAAATTGCCTTGTATAGGACCGTTGAGAATCGTATTTTGTGCATGTTATTGGCGAACGTATAAGAGATATCGCCACGAAACTTGGCAGTCTGTTAGGGTCCATGGGGCCGAGACTGCCTGCACGAGGTGAGCTTCCTGGTGACGTAACTGACGTCAAAACGACGTCAACGGCAGCCCTATTTAACGTATACAGCACAGCAATAGGCGTACATTGGTGCGCTGCAGGCCGCATATGAATTGATAACGTGGATACAAGTGCCAAACAGTGCATCTCCATGGCCCCTAACACCCTGCCAAGGTTCAATGATAAGTCGTTTATAATATACTCACAAACACGCAAAAACGGGTAGACGGACATTAAAATTTTCAGCCCAAAATTGCATTAACCAGGCCCGTAGAGAATCGGTTTTTGCATGTTATTGGCGAAAGTATAAGAGCTATCGCCACCAAACTTGGCAGTCTGTTAGGGTCCATGAGGCCGAGACTGCCTGCACGAGGTGAGCTTCCTGGCGAGGTAACTGACGTGTAAACGACGTCAACGGCAGCCTTATTTATCGTATACAGTACAGCAATAGGCGTACATTGGTGCGCTTCAGGTCGCGTATGAATTGTTAACGTGGATACAGGTGCCAAACGGTGCATCCCCATGACCCCTAACACCCTGCCAAGGTTCAATGATAAGTCGTTTATAGTATTCTCACAAACACGCAAAAACGCGTATACGGACATAGAAATTTTCGGCCCTTAATTGCCTTATACAGGCCCGTAGAGAATCGGTTTTTTGCATGTTATTGGCGAAAGTATAAGAGCTATCGCCACGAAACTTGTCAGTCTGTTAGTGTCCATGGGGCCGAGACTGCCTGCACGAGGTGAGCTTCCTGGTGACGTAACTGATGTCCAAACGACTTCAACGGAAGCCCTATGTAACGTATACAGTATAGCAATAGGCGCATATTGGTGCGCTTCAGGCCGCGTATCAATTGTTAACGTGGATACCAGTGCCAAACGGTGCGTCCCGATGACCCCTAACACCCTGCCAAGGTTCAATGATAAGTCGTTTATAGTATTCTTACAAACTCGCAAAAACGCGTATACGGACATAGAAATGTTCGGCCCAAAATTGCCTTGTACAGGCCCGTAGAGAATCGGTTTTTGAATGTTATTGGCGAAAGTATGAGCTATCGCCACGAAACTTGGCAGTCTGTTAGGGTCCATGGGGCCGAGACTGCCTGCACGAGGAGAGCTTCCTGGTGACATTACTAACGGTAAAACGACGTCAACGGCAGCCCTATTTAACGTATACAGCACAGCAATCGGCGTGCATTGGTGCGCTGCAGGCCGCGTATGAATTGTTAACGTGGATACAAGTGCCAAACGGTGCGTACCCATGACCCCTAACACCCTGCCAAGGTTCAATGATAAGTCGTTTATTGTATTATCACAAACACGCAAAAACGCGTATTCGGACATTGAAATGTTCAGCCCATAATTGCATTAACCAGGCCCGTAGAGAATCGGTTTTTTGCATGTTATTGGCGAAAGTATAAGAGAAAATCTGCCGCGAAACTTGGCAGTCTGTTAGGGTCCATGGGGCCGAGACTGCCTGCACGATGTGAGCTTCCTGGTGACGTAACTGAAGTCAAATCGACGTCAACGGCAGCCCTATTAAAAGTATACAGTACAGCAATAGGCGTACATTGGTGCGCTTCAGGTCGCGTATGAATTGTTAACGTGGATACAGGTGCCAAACGGTGCGTCCCCATGGCCCCTAACACCCTGCCAAGGTTCAATGATAAGTCGTTTATAGTATTCTCACAAACACGCAAAAACGCATATACGGACATAGAAATTTTCGGCCCAAAATTGCCTGATAAAAGTCCGTAGAGAATCGGTTTTTTGCATGTTATTGGCGAAAGTTTAAGAGCTATCGCCACGAAACTTGGCAGTCTGTTAGGGTCCATGGGGCCGAGACTGTCTACACGAGTTGAGCTTCCTGGTAACTTAACTGACGTCAAAACGACGTCAACGGCAACCCTATTTAACTTAATCAGTAATAGGCGTTCATTGGTGCGCTGCAGGCCGCGAATGAATTGTTAACGGGGATACAGGTACCAAACGGTGCATCCCCATGACCCCTAACACCCTGCCAAGGTTCAATGATAAGTCATTTATAGTATTCTCACAAACACGCAAAAACGCGTACACGGACGTAGAAATATTCGTCCCAAAATTGCCTTGTATAGGACCGTTGAGAATCGGATTTTGTGCATGTTATTGGCGAACGTATAAGAGATATCGCCACGAAACTTGGCAGTCTGTTAGGGTCCATGGGGCCGAGACTGCCTGCACGAGGTGAGCTTCCTGGTGACGTAACTGATGTCAAAACGACGTCAACGGCAGCCCTATTTAACGTATACAGCACAGCAATAGGCGTACATTGGTGCGCTGCAGGACGCGTATGAATTGATAACGTGGATACAAGTGCCAAACAGTGCATCTCCATGGCCGCTAACACACTGCCAAGGTTCAATGATAAGTCGTTTATAGTATACTCACAAACACGCAAAAACGGGTATACGGACATATAAATTTTCGGCCCAAAATTGCATTAACCAGGCCCGTAGAGAATCGGTTTTTGCATGTTATTGGCGAAAGTATAAGAGCTATCGCCACCAAACTTGGCAGTCTGTTAGGGTCCATGAGGCCGAGACTGCCTGCACGAGGTGAGCTTCCTGGCGAGGTAACTGACGTGTAAACGACGTCAACGGCAGCCTTATTTATCGTATACAGTACAGCAATAGGCGTACATTGGTGCGCTTCAGGTCGCGTATGAATTGTTAACGTGGATACAGGTGCCAAACGGTGCATCCCCATGACCCCTAACACCCTGCCAAGGTTCAATGATAAGTCGTTTATAGTATTCTCACAAACACGCAAAAACGCGTGTACGGACATACAAATGTTCGGCCCAAAATTGCCTTGTGCAGGCCCGTAGTGAATCGGTTTTTGCATGTTATTGGCGAAAGTATAAGAGCTATCGCCACGAAACTTGTCAGTCTGTTAGGGTCCATGGGGCCGAGACTGCCTGCACGAGGAGACCTTCTTGGTGACGTAACTAATGTCAAAACGACGTCAACGGCAGCCCTATTTAACGTATACAGCACAGCAATTGGCGTACATTGTTGCGCAGCAGGCCGCGTATGAATTGTTAACGTGGATACAAGTGCCAAACGGTGCGTCCCCATTACTCCTAACAGCCTGCCAAGGTTCAATGATAATTCGTTTATAGTATTCTCACAAACACGCAAAAACGCGTATACGGACATAGAAATTTTCGGCCCTTAATTGCCTTATACAGGCCCGTAAAGAATCGGTTTTTTGCATGTTATTGGCGAAAGTATAAGAGCTATCGCCACGAAACTTGGCAGTCTGTTAGGGCCCATGGGGCCGAGACTGCCTGCACGAGGTGAGCTTCCTGGTGCAGTAACTGACGTCAAAACGACGTCAACGGCAGCCCTATTTAACTTATACATCACAGCAATAGGCGTACATTGGTGCGCTGCAGGCCGCATATGAATTGTTAACGTGGATACAAGTGCCAAACGGTGCGTCCCCATGACCCCTAACATCCTGCCAAGGTTCAATGATAAGTCGTTTATAGTATTCTCACAAACACGCAAAAACGGGTATACGGACATTAAAATTTTCGGCCCAAAATTGCCTAATACAGGCCAGTAGAGAATCGGTTTTTGCATGTTATTGGCGAAAGTATAAGAGCAATCGCCACGAAACTTGGCAGTCTGTTAGGGTCCATGGGGCCGAGACTGCCTGCACAAGGAGAGCTTCCTGGCGACGTAACTGACGTCAAAACGACGTCAACGGCAGCCCTATTTGACGAATACAGTACAGCAATAGGTGTTCATTGGTGCGCTTCAGGCCGCGTATGAATTGTTAACGTGGATACAGGTGCCAAACGGTGCGACCCCATGACCCATAACACCCTGCCAAGGTTCAATGATAAGTCGTTTATAGTATTCTCAGAAACACGCAAAAACGCGTATACGAACATAGAAATTTTCGGACCAAAATTGCCTGATACAAGCCCGTTGAGAATCGGTTTTTGCATGTTATAGGCGAAAGTATAAGAGATATCGCCACGAATCTTGGAAGACTGTTAGGGTCCATGGGGCCGAGATAGCCTGCACGAGGTGAGCTTCCTGGCGACGTAACTGACGTCAAAACGACGTCAACGGCAGCCCTATTTAACGTATACAGTAGAGCAATAGGCGTACATTGGTGCGCTACAGGCCGCGTATAAATTGTTAACGTGGATACAGGTGCCAACCGGTGCGTCCCCATGACCACTAACACCCTGCCAAGGTTCTATGATAAGTCGTTGATGGTATTCTCACAAACACGCAAAAAAGCGTATACGGACTTAGAAATGTACGGCCCAAAATTGCCTAATACAGGCCCGTTGAGAATCGGTTTTTGCATGTTATTGGCGAAAGTATAAGAGCTATCGCCACGAAACTTGGCAGTCTGTTAGGGTCCATGGGGCCGAGACTGCCTGCACGAGGTGAGCTTCCTGGTGACGTAACTGATGTCAAAACGACGTCAACGGCAGCCCTATTTAACGTATACAGCACAGCAATAGGCACATTGGTGCGCTGCAGGCCGCGTATGAATTGTTAACGTGGATACAGGTGCCAAACGTTGCGTCCCAATGACCCCTAACACACTGCCAAGGTTCAATGATAAGTCGTTTATAGTATTCTCACAAACACGCAAAAACGCGTATACGGACATAGAAATTTTCGGCCCAAAATTGCCTTGTACAGGCCCGTCGAGAATCGGTTTTTGCATGTTATTGGCGAAAGAATAAGAGCTATCGCCATGAAACTTGGCAGTCTGTTAGGGTCCATGGGGACGAGACTGTCTGCACGAGGTCAGCTTCCTGGTGACGTAACTGACGTCAAAACGACGTCAACGGCAGCCCTATTTAACGTATACAGAACAGCAATAGTCGTACATTGGTGCGCTGCAGGCCGCGTATTAATTGTTAACGTGGATACAAGTGCCAAACGGTGCATCCCCATGACCCCTAACACCCTGCCAAGGTTCAATGATAAGTCGTTTGTACTATTCTCACAAACACGCAAAATCGCGTATACGGATATAGAAATTTTCGGCCCCAAATTGTCTTGAACAGGCCCGTAGTAAATCGGTTTTTGCATGTTATTGGCGAAAGTATAAGAGCTATCGCCACGAAACTTGGCAGTCTGTTAGGGTCCATGGGGCCGAGACTGCCTGCACGATGTGAGCTTCATGGCGACGTAACTGACGTCAAAACGGCGTCAACGGCAGCCCTATTTAACGTATGCAGTACAGCAATAGGCGTACATTGGTGCGCTTCAGGCCGCGTATGAATTATTAACGTGGATACAGGTGCCAAACGATGCGACCCCATGACCCCATGACTCCTAACATCCTGCCAAGGTTCTATGATAAGTCGTTTATAGTATTCTCACAAACACTCAAAATCGCGTATACGGACATAAAAATTTTCAGCCCAAAATTGCTTGTACAGGCCCGTAGAGAATCGATTTTTGCATGTTATTGGCGAAAGTATAGAGCTATCGCCACGAAACTTAGCAGTCTGTTAGGGTCCATGCAGCCGAACCTGCCTGCACGAGGTGAGCTTCCTGGTGACGTAACTGACGTCAAAACGACGTCAACGGCAGCCCTATTTTGACGTATACAGAACAGCAATAGTCGTACATTGGTGCGCTGCAGGCCGCGAATGAATTGTTAACGTGGATACCAGTGCCAAACGGTGCGTCCCGATGACCCCTAACACCCTGCCAAGGTTCAATGATAAGTCGTTTATAGTATTCTTACAAACTCGCAAAAACGCGTATACGGACATAGAAATGTTCGGCCCAAAATTGCCTTGTACAGGCCCGTAGAGAATCGGTTTTTGAATGTTATTGGCGAAAGTATGAGCTATCGCCAAAAAACTTGGCAGTCTGTTAGGGTCCATGCGGCCGAGACTGCCTGTACGAGGTGAGCTTCCTGGTGATGTAACTGACGTCAAAAGGACGTCAACTGCAGCCCTATTTAACGTATACAGCACAGCAATAGGCATACATTGGTGCGCTGCAGACCGCGTATGAATTGTTAAAGAGGATACAAGTGCCAAACGGTGCGTCCCCATGACCCCTAACACCCTGCCAAGGTTCAATGATAAGTCGTTTATAGTATTCTCACAAACACGCAAAAACGCGAATACGGAGCTAGAAATTTTCGGCCCAAAATTGAATTAATTAGGCCCGAAGAGATTCGGTTTTGGCATGTTATTGGCGAAAGTATAAGAGCTATCGCCACGAATCTTCTCAGTCTGTTAGGGTCCATGGGGCCGATACTGCCTGCACGAGGTGAGCTTCCTGGTGACGAAACTGAGGTCAAAACGACGTCAACGGCAGCCCTATTTAACGTATACGGTACAGCTATTGGCATACATTGGTGCGCTTCAGGTCGCGTATGAATTGTTAACGTGGATACAGGTGCCAAACGGTGCGACCCAATGACCCCTAACACCCTGCCAAAGTTCAATGATAAGTCATTTATAGTATTCTCACAAACACGCAAAAACGCGTATACGGACATACACATGTTCGGCCCAAAATTGCCTTTTACAGGCCCGTAGTGAATCGGTTTTTGCATGTTATTGGCGAAAGTATCTATCGCCACGAAACTTGGCAGTCTGTTAGGGTGGTCCAGGGGGCTGAGACTGTCTGCACGAGGTGAGCTTCCTGGTGACGTAACTGACGTCAAAACGACGTCAACGGCAGCCCTATTTAACGAATACAGTACAGCAATAGGCGTACATTGGTGCGCTTCAGGCCGCGTATGAATTGTTAACGTGGATACCAGTGCCAAACGGTGCGTCCCGACGACCCCTAACACCCTGCCAAGGTTCAATGATAAGTCGTTTATGGAATTCTCACAAACACGCAAAAACGCGTATACGGACATAAACATTTTCGGCCCAAAATTGCCTTTTACTGGCCCGTAGAGAATCGGTTTTTGCATGTTATTGGCGAAAGTATAAGATCTATCGCCACGAAACTTGGCAGTCTGTTAGGGTCCATTGGGTTGAGACTGCCTGCACGAGGTGAGCTTCCTGGCGACGTAACTGACCTCAAAACGACGTCAACGGCAGCCCTATTTAACGTATACAGTACAGCAATAGGCGTACATTTGTGCGCTTCAGGTCGCGTATGAATTGTTAACGTGGATACAGGTGCCAAACGGTGCGTCCCCATGACCCCTAACACCCTGCCAAAGTTCAATGATAAGTCGTTTATAGTATTCTCAGAAACACGCAAAAACGCGTATACGAACATAGAAATTTTCGGCCCAAATTGCCTGATACAAGCCCGTTGAGAATCGGTTTTTGCATGTTATAGGCGAAAGTATAAGTGATATCGCCACGAATCTTGGCAGACTGTTAGGGTCCATGGGACCGAGACAGCCTGCACGAGGTGAGCTTCCTGGCGACGTAACTGACGTCAAAACGACGTCAACGGCAGCCCTATTTAACGTATACAGTACAGCAATAGGCGTACATTGGTGCGCTTCAGGCCGCGTATGAATTGTTAACGTGGATACAGGTGCCAACCGGTGCGTCCCCATGACCACTAACGCCCTGCCAAGGTTCTATGATAAGTCGTTGATGGTATTCTCACAAACACGCAAAAAAGCGTTTACGGACTTAGAAATGTACGGCCCAAAATTGATTAATACATGCCCGTAGAGAATCGGTTTTTGCATGTTATTGGCGAAAGTATAAGAGCTATCGCCACGAAACTTGGCAGTCTGTTAGGGTCCATGGGGCCGAGACTGCCTGCACGATGTGAGCTTCCTGGTGACGTAACTGATGTCAAAACGACGTCAACGGCAGCCCTATTTAACGAATACAGCACAGCAATGGGCACATTGGTGCGCTGCAGGCCGCGTATGAATTGTTAACGTGGATACCGGTGCTAAACGTTGCGTCCCAATGACCCCTAACACACTGCCAAGGTTCAATGATAAGTCGTTTATAGTATTCTCACAAACACGCAAAAACGCGTATACGGACATAGAAATTTTCGGCCCAAAATTGCCTTGTACCGGCCCGTAGAGAATCGGTTTTTGCATGTTATTGGCGAAAGAATAAGAGCTATCGCCACGACACTTGGCAGTCTGTTAGGGTCCAAGGGGGGCGAGACTGTCTGCACGAGGTGAGCTTCCTGGTGACGTAACTGACGTCAAAACGACGTCAACCGCAGCCCTATTTAACGTATACAGAACAGCAATAGGCGTACATTGGTGCGCTGCAGGCCGCGTATGAAGTGTTGACGTGGATACAAGTGCCAAACGGTGCATCCCCTTGACCCCTAACACCCTGCCAAGGTTCAATGATAAGTCGTTTATAGTATTCTCACAAACACGCAAAAACGGGTATACGGACATAGAAATTTTCGGCCCAAAATTGCATTAACCAGGCCCGTAGAGAATCGGTTTTTTGCATGTTATTGGCGAAAGTATAAGAGATATCGCCGCGAATCTTGGCAGTCTGTTAGGGTCCATGGGGCCGAGACTGCCTGCACGAGGTGAGCTTCCTGGTGACGTTACTAACGTCAAAACGACGTCAACGGCAGCCCGATTTAACGTATACAGTACAGCAATAGGCGTACATTGGTGCGCTTCAGGCCGCGTATGAATTGTTAACGTGGATGCAGGTGCCAAACGGTGCGTCCCCATGACCCCTAACACCCTGCCAAGGTTCAATGATAAGTCGTTTATAGTATTCTTACAAACACGCAAAAACGCGTACATAGGCATAGAAATTTTCGGCCCAAAATTGCCTGATATATGCCCGTAGAGAATCGGTTTTTGCATGTTATTGGCGAAAGTATAAGAGCTATCGCCACGAAACTTGGCAGTCTATTAGGGTCCATGAGTCCGAGACTGCCTGCACGAGGTGAGCTGCCTGGTGACGTAACTGACGTGAAAACGACGTCAACGGCAGCCCTAATTATCGTATACAGTTCAGCAATAGGCGTACATTGGTGCGCTTCAGGTAGCGTATGAATTGTTAACGTGGATACCAGTGCCAAACGGTGCGTCCCCATGACCCCTAACACCCTGCCAAGGTTCAATGATAAGTCGTTTATAGTATTCTCACAAACACGCAAAAAAGCGAATACGGACATAGAAATTTTTGGCCCATAATTGCCTTATACATGCCCGTCGTGAATCGGTTTTGAGCATGTTATTGGCGATAGTATAAGAGCTATCGCCACGAAACTTGTCAGCCTGTTAGTGTCCATGGGGCCGAGACTGCCTGCACGAGTTGAGCTTCCTGGTGACGTAACTGAAGTCAAAACGACGTCAACGCAGCCCTATTTAACGTATACAGTACAGCAATAGGGGCATATTGGTGCGGTTCAGGCCGCGTATGAATTGTTAACGTGGATACCAGTGCCAAACGGTGCGTCCCCATGACCCCTAACACCCTGCCAAGGTTCAATGATAAGTCGTTTATAGTAAACTCACAAACACGCAAAAACGCGTAAACGGACATAGAAATTTTCGGCCCAAAATTGCATTAACCAGGCCCGTAGAGAATCGATTTTTTGCATGTTATTGGCGAAAGTATTAGAGATATCGCCGCGAAACTTGGCAGTCTGTTAGGGTCCATGGGGCCGAGACTGCCTGCACGAGGAGAGCTTCCTGGTGATGTTACTAACGTCAAAACGACGTCAACGGCAGCCCTATTTAACGTATACAGCACAGCAATCAGCGTACATTGGTGCGCTGCAGGCCGCGTATGAATTGTTAACGTGGATACAGGTGCGAAACGGTGCGTCCCCATGACCCCTAACACCCTGCCAAGGTTCAATGATAAGTCATTTATAGTATTCTCACAAACACGCAAAAACGCGTACACGGACGTAGAAATATTCGTCCCAAAATTGCCTTGTATAGGACCGTTGAGAATCGGATTTTGTGCATGTTATTGGCGAACGTATAAGAGATATCGCCACGAAACTTGGCAGTCTGTTAGGGTCCATGGGGCCGAGACTGCCTGCACGAGGTGAGCTTCCTGGTGACGTAACTGATGTCAAAACGACGTCAACGGCAGCCCTATTTAACGTATACAGCACAGCAATAGGCGTACATTGGTGCGCTGCAGGACGCGTATGAATTGATAACGTGGATACAAGTGCCAAACAGTGCATCTCCATGGCCGCTAACACACTGCCAAGGTTCAATGATAAGTCGTTTATAGTATACTCACAAACACGCAAAAACGGGTATACGGACATATAAATTTTCGGCCCAAAATTGCATTAACCAGGCCCGTAGAGAATCGGTTTTTGCATGTTATTGGCGAAAGTATAAGAGCTATCGCCACCAAACTTGGCAGTCTGTTAGGGTCCATGAGGCCGAGACTGCCTGCACGAGGTGAGCTTCCTGGCGAGGTAACTGACGTGTAAACGACGTCAACGGCAGCCTTATTTATCGTATACAGTACAGCAATAGGCGTACATTGGTGCGCTTCAGGTCGCGTATGAATTGTTAACGTGGATACAGGTGCCAAACGGTGCATCCCCATGACCCCTAACACCCTGCCAAGGTTCAATGATAAGTCGTTTATAGTATTCTCACAAACACGCAAAAACGCGTGTACGGACATACAAATGTTCGGCCCAAAATTGCCTTGTGCAGGCCCGTAGTGAATCGGTTTTTGCATGTTATTGGCGAAAGTATAAGAGCTATCGCCACGAAACTTGTCAGTCTGTTAGGGTCCATGGGGCCGAGACTGCCTGCACGAGGAGACCTTCTTGGTGACGTAACTAATGTCAAAACGACGTCAACGGCAGCCCTATTTAACGTATACAGCACAGCAATTGGCGTACATTGTTGCGCAGCAGGCCGCGTATGAATTGTTAACGTGGATACAAGTGCCAAACGGTGCGTCCCCATTACTCCTAACAGCCTGCCAAGGTTCAATGATAATTCGTTTATAGTATTCTCACAAACACGCAAAAACGCGTATACGGACATAGAAATTTTCGGCCCTTAATTGCCTTATACAGGCCCGTAAAGAATCGGTTTTTTGCATGTTATTGGCGAAAGTATAAGAGCTATCGCCACGAAACTTGGCAGTCTGTTAGGGCCCATGGGGCCGAGACTGCCTGCACGAGGTGAGCTTCCTGGTGCAGTAACTGACGTCAAAACGACGTCAACGGCAGCCCTATTTAACTTATACATCACAGCAATAGGCGTACATTGGTGCGCTGCAGGCCGCATATGAATTGTTAACGTGGATACAAGTGCCAAACGGTGCGTCCCCATGACCCCTAACATCCTGCCAAGGTTCAATGATAAGTCGTTTATAGTATTCTCACAAACACGCAAAAACGGGTATACGGACATTAAAATTTTCGGCCCAAAATTGCCTAATACAGGCCAGTAGAGAATCGGTTTTTGCATGTTATTGGCGAAAGTATAAGAGCAATCGCCACGAAACTTGGCAGTCTGTTAGGGTCCATGGGGCCGAGACTGCCTGCACAAGGAGAGCTTCCTGGCGACGTAACTGACGTCAAAACGACGTCAACGGCAGCCCTATTTGACGAATACAGTACAGCAATAGGTGTTCATTGGTGCGCTTCAGGCCGCGTATGAATTGTTAACGTGGATACAGGTGCCAAACGGTGCGACCCCATGACCCATAACACCCTGCCAAGGTTCAATGATAAGTCGTTTATAGTATTCTCAGAAACACGCAAAAACGCGTATACGAACATAGAAATTTTCGGACCAAAATTGCCTGATACAAGCCCGTTGAGAATCGGTTTTTGCATGTTATAGGCGAAAGTATAAGAGATATCGCCACGAATCTTGGAAGACTGTTAGGGTCCATGGGGCCGAGATAGCCTGCACGAGGTGAGCTTCCTGGCGACGTAACTGACGTCAAAACGACGTCAACGGCAGCCCTATTTAACGTATACAGTAGAGCAATAGGCGTACATTGGTGCGCTACAGGCCGCGTATAAATTGTTAACGTGGATACAGGTGCCAACCGGTGCGTCCCCATGACCACTAACACCCTGCCAAGGTTCTATGATAAGTCGTTGATGGTATTCTCACAAACACGCAAAAAAGCGTATACGGACTTAGAAATGTACGGCCCAAAATTGCCTAATACAGGCCCGTTGAGAATCGGTTTTTGCATGTTATTGGCGAAAGTATAAGAGCTATCGCCACGAAACTTGGCAGTCTGTTAGGGTCCATGGGGCCGAGACTGCCTGCACGAGGTGAGCTTCCTGGTGACGTAACTGATGTCAAAACGACGTCAACGGCAGCCCTATTTAACGTATACAGCACAGCAATAGGCACATTGGTGCGCTGCAGGCCGCGTATGAATTGTTAACGTGGATACAGGTGCCAAACGTTGCGTCCCAATGACCCCTAACACACTGCCAAGGTTCAATGATAAGTCGTTTATAGTATTCTCACAAACACGCAAAAACGCGTATACGGACATAGAAATTTTCGGCCCAAAATTGCCTTGTACAGGCCCGTCGAGAATCGGTTTTTGCATGTTATTGGCGAAAGAATAAGAGCTATCGCCATGAAACTTGGCAGTCTGTTAGGGTCCATGGGGACGAGACTGTCTGCACGAGGTCAGCTTCCTGGTGACGTAACTGACGTCAAAACGACGTCAACGGCAGCCCTATTTAACGTATACAGAACAGCAATAGTCGTACATTGGTGCGCTGCAGGCCGCGTATTAATTGTTAACGTGGATACAAGTGCCAAACGGTGCATCCCCATGACCCCTAACACCCTGCCAAGGTTCAATGATAAGTCGTTTGTACTATTCTCACAAACACGCAAAATCGCGTATACGGATATAGAAATTTTCGGCCCCAAATTGTCTTGAACAGGCCCGTAGTAAATCGGTTTTTGCATGTTATTGGCGAAAGTATAAGAGCTATCGCCACGAAACTTGGCAGTCTGTTAGGGTCCATGGGGCCGAGACTGCCTGCACGATGTGAGCTTCATGGCGACGTAACTGACGTCAAAACGGCGTCAACGGCAGCCCTATTTAACGTATGCAGTACAGCAATAGGCGTACATTGGTGCGCTTCAGGCCGCGTATGAATTATTAACGTGGATACAGGTGCCAAACGATGCGACCCCATGACCCCATGACTCCTAACATCCTGCCAAGGTTCTATGATAAGTCGTTTATAGTATTCTCACAAACACTCAAAATCGCGTATACGGACATAAAAATTTTCAGCCCAAAATTGCTTGTACAGGCCCGTAGAGAATCGATTTTTGCATGTTATTGGCGAAAGTATAGAGCTATCGCCACGAAACTTAGCAGTCTGTTAGGGTCCATGCAGCCGAACCTGCCTGCACGAGGTGAGCTTCCTGGTGACGTAACTGACGTCAAAACGACGTCAACGGCAGCCCTATTTTGACGTATACAGAACAGCAATAGTCGTACATTGGTGCGCTGCAGGCCGCGAATGAATTGTTAACGTGGATACCAGTGCCAAACGGTGCGTCCCGATGACCCCTAACACCCTGCCAAGGTTCAATGATAAGTCGTTTATAGTATTCTTACAAACTCGCAAAAACGCGTATACGGACATAGAAATGTTCGGCCCAAAATTGCCTTGTACAGGCCCGTAGAGAATCGGTTTTTGAATGTTATTGGCGAAAGTATGAGCTATCGCCAAAAAACTTGGCAGTCTGTTAGGGTCCATGCGGCCGAGACTGCCTGTACGAGGTGAGCTTCCTGGTGATGTAACTGACGTCAAAAGGACGTCAACTGCAGCCCTATTTAACGTATACAGCACAGCAATAGGAATACATTGGTGCGCTGCAGACCGCGTATGAATTGTTAAAGAGGATACAAGTGCCAAACGGTGCGTCCCCATGACCCCTAACACCCTGCCAAGGTTCAATGATAAGTCGTTTATAGTATTCTCACAAACACGCAAAAACGCGAATACGGAGCTAGAAATTTTCGGCCCAAAATTGAATTAATTAGGCCCGAAGAGATTCGGTTTTGGCATGTTATTGGCGAAAGTATAAGAGCTATCGCCACGAATCTTCTCAGTCTGTTAGGGTCCATGGGGCCGATACTGCCTGCACGAGGTGAGCTTCCTGGTGACGAAACTGAGGTCAAAACGACGTCAACGGCAGCCCTATTTAACGTATACGGTACAGCTATTGGCATACATTGGTGCGCTTCAGGTCGCGTATGAATTGTTAACGTGGATACAGGTGCCAAACGGTGCGACCCAATGACCCCTAACACCCTGCCAAAGTTCAATGATAAGTCATTTATAGTATTCTCACAAACACGCAAAAACGCGTATACGGACATACACATGTTCGGCCCAAAATTGCCTTTTACAGGCCCGTAGTGAATCGGTTTTTGCATGTTATTGGCGAAAGTATCTATCGCCACGAAACTTGGCAGTCTGTTAGGGTGGTCCAGGGGGCTGAGACTGTCTGCACGAGGTGAGCTTCCTGGTGACGTAACTGACGTCAAAACGACGTCAACGGCAGCCCTATTTAACGAATACAGTACAGCAATAGGCGTACATTGGTGCGCTTCAGGCCGCGTATGAATTGTTAACGTGGATACCAGTGCCAAACGGTGCGTCCCGACGACCCCTAACACCCTGCCAAGGTTCAATGATAAGTCGTTTATGGAATTCTCACAAACACGCAAAAACGCGTATACGGACATAAACATTTTCGGCCCAAAATTGC
The DNA here is from genome assembly GCA_027627225.1 of Congeria kusceri. NCBI lineage: Eukaryota > Metazoa > Mollusca > Bivalvia > Myida > Dreissenidae > Congeria > Congeria kusceri. The sequence goes on from CM051036.1 coordinate 25,564,459, forward strand.
CTTTTACTGGCCCGTAGAGAATCGGTTTTTGCATGTTATTGGCGAAAGTATAAGATCTATCGCCACGAAACTTGGCAGTCTGTTAGGGTCCATTGGGTTGAGACTGCCTGCACGAGGTGAGCTTCCTGGCGACGTAACTGACCTCAAAACGACGTCAACGGCAGCCCTATTTAACGTATACAGTACAGCAATAGGCGTACATTTGTGCGCTTCAGGTCGCGTATGAATTGTTAACGTGGATACAGGTGCCAAACGGTGCGTCCCCATGACCCCTAACACCCTGCCAAAGTTCAATGATAAGTCGTTTATAGTATTCTCAGAAACACGCAAAAACGCGTATACGAACATAGAAATTTTCGGCCCAAATTGCCTGATACAAGCCCGTTGAGAATCGGTTTTTGCATGTTATAGGCGAAAGTATAAGTGATATCGCCACGAATCTTGGCAGACTGTTAGGGTCCATGGGACCGAGACAGCCTGCACGAGGTGAGCTTCCTGGCGACGTAACTGACGTCAAAACGACGTCAACGGCAGCCCTATTTAACGTATACAGTACAGCAATAGGCGTACATTGGTGCGCTTCAGGCCGCGTATGAATTGTTAACGTGGATACAGGTGCCAACCGGTGCGTCCCCATGACCACTAACGCCCTGCCAAGGTTCTATGATAAGTCGTTGATGGTATTCTCACAAACACGCAAAAAAGCGTTTACGGACTTAGAAATGTACGGCCCAAAATTGATTAATACATGCCCGTAGAGAATCGGTTTTTGCATGTTATTGGCGAAAGTATAAGAGCTATCGCCACGAAACTTGGCAGTCTGTTAGGGTCCATGGGGCCGAGACTGCCTGCACGATGTGAGCTTCCTGGTGACGTAACTGATGTCAAAACGACGTCAACGGCAGCCCTATTTAACGAATACAGCACAGCAATGGGCACATTGGTGCGCTGCAGGCCGCGTATGAATTGTTAACGTGGATACCGGTGCTAAACGTTGCGTCCCAATGACCCCTAACACACTGCCAAGGTTCAATGATAAGTCGTTTATAGTATTCTCACAAACACGCAAAAACGCGTATACGGACATAGAAATTTTCGGCCCAAAATTGCCTTGTACCGGCCCGTAGAGAATCGGTTTTTGCATGTTATTGGCGAAAGAATAAGAGCTATCGCCACGACACTTGGCAGTCTGTTAGGGTCCAAGGGGGGCGAGACTGTCTGCACGAGGTGAGCTTCCTGGTGACGTAACTGACGTCAAAACGACGTCAACCGCAGCCCTATTTAACGTATACAGAACAGCAATAGGCGTACATTGGTGCGCTGCAGGCCGCGTATGAAGTGTTGACGTGGATACAAGTGCCAAACGGTGCATCCCCTTGACCCCTAACACCCTGCCAAGGTTCAATGATAAGTCGTTTATAGTATTCTCACAAACACGCAAAAACGGGTATACGGACATAGAAATTTTCGGCCCAAAATTGCATTAACCAGGCCCGTAGAGAATCGGTTTTTTGCATGTTATTGGCGAAAGTATAAGAGATATCGCCGCGAATCTTGGCAGTCTGTTAGGGTCCATGGGGCCGAGACTGCCTGCACGAGGTGAGCTTCCTGGTGACGTTACTAACGTCAAAACGACGTCAACGGCAGCCCGATTTAACGTATACAGTACAGCAATAGGCGTACATTGGTGCGCTTCAGGCCGCGTATGAATTGTTAACGTGGATGCAGGTGCCAAACGGTGCGTCCCCATGACCCCTAACACCCTGCCAAGGTTCAATGATAAGTCGTTTATAGTATTCTTACAAACACGCAAAAACGCGTACATAGGCATAGAAATTTTCGGCCCAAAATTGCCTGATATATGCCCGTAGAGAATCGGTTTTTGCATGTTATTGGCGAAAGTATAAGAGCTATCGCCACGAAACTTGGCAGTCTATTAGGGTCCATGAGTCCGAGACTGCCTGCACGAGGTGAGCTGCCTGGTGACGTAACTGACGTGAAAACGACGTCAACGGCAGCCCTAATTATCGTATACAGTTCAGCAATAGGCGTACATTGGTGCGCTTCAGGTAGCGTATGAATTGTTAACGTGGATACCAGTGCCAAACGGTGCGTCCCCATGACCCCTAACACCCTGCCAAGGTTCAATGATAAGTCGTTTATAGTATTCTCACAAACACGCAAAAAAGCGAATACGGACATAGAAATTTTTGGCCCATAATTGCCTTATACATGCCCGTCGTGAATCGGTTTTGAGCATGTTATTGGCGATAGTATAAGAGCTATCGCCACGAAACTTGTCAGCCTGTTAGTGTCCATGGGGCCGAGACTGCCTGCACGAGTTGAGCTTCCTGGTGACGTAACTGAAGTCAAAACGACGTCAACGCAGCCCTATTTAACGTATACAGTACAGCAATAGGGGCATATTGGTGCGGTTCAGGCCGCGTATGAATTGTTAACGTGGATACCAGTGCCAAACGGTGCGTCCCCATGACCCCTAACACCCTGCCAAGGTTCAATGATAAGTCGTTTATAGTAAACTCACAAACACGCAAAAACGCGTAAACGGACATAGAAATTTTCGGCCCAAAATTGCATTAACCAGGCCCGTAGAGAATCGATTTTTTGCATGTTATTGGCGAAAGTATTAGAGATATCGCCGCGAAACTTGGCAGTCTGTTAGGGTCCATGGGGCCGAGACTGCCTGCACGAGGAGAGCTTCCTGGTGATGTTACTAACGTCAAAACGACGTCAACGGCAGCCCTATTTAACGTATACAGCACAGCAATCAGCGTACATTGGTGCGCTGCAGGCCGCGTATGAATTGTTAACGTGGATACAGGTGCGAAACGGTGCGTCCCCATGACCCCTAACACCCTGCCAATGTTCAATGATAAGTCGTTTATAGTATTCTCACAAACACGCAAAAACCCGCACACGGACATTTAAATTTTCGGCCCAAAATTGCCTTGTACAGGACCGTTTAGAATCGGTTTTTGTGCATGTTATTGGCGAAAGTATAAGAGATATCGCCACGAAACTTGGCAGTCTGTTAGGGTCCATGGGGCCGAGACTGCCTGCACGAGGTGAGCTTCCTGGTAACGTAATACTGATGTCAAAACGACGTCAACGGCAGCCCTTTTTATCGTATAAAGTACAGCAATAGGCGTACACTGGTGCGCTTCAGGCCGCGTATGAATTGTTAACGTGGATACCAGTGCCAAACGGTGCGTCCCCATGACCCCTAACACCCTGCCAAGGTTCAATGATAAGTCGTTTATAGTATTCTCACAAACACGCAAAAACGCGAATACGGAGCTAGAAATTTTCGGCCCAAAATTGAATTAATTAGGCCCGAAGAGATTCGGTTTTGGCATGTTATTGGCGAAAGTATAAGAGCTATCGCCACGAATCTTCTCAGTCTGTTAGGGTCCATGGGGCCGATACTGCCTGCACGAGGTGAGCTTCCTGGTGACGAAACTGAGGTCAAAACGACGTCAACGGCAGCCCTATTTAACGTATACGGTACAGCTATTGGCATACATTGGTGCGCTTCAGGTCGCGTATGAATTGTTAACGTGGATACAGGTGCCAAACGGTGCGACCCAATGACCCCTAACACCCTGCCAAAGTTCAATGATAAGTCATTTATAGTATTCTCACAAACACGCAAAAACGCGTATACGGACATACACATGTTCGGCCCAAAATTGCCTTTTACAGGCCCGTAGTGAATCGGTTTTTGCATGTTATTGGCGAAAGTATCTATCGCCACGAAACTTGGCAGTCTGTTAGGGTGGTCCAGGGGGCTGAGACTGTCTGCACGAGGTGAGCTTCCTGGTGACGTAACTGACGTCAAAACGACGTCAACGGCAGCCCTATTTAACGTATACAGTACAGCAATAGGCGTACATTGGTGCGCTTCAGGCCGCGTATGAATTGTTAACGTGGATACCAGTGCCAAACGGTGCGTCCCGACGACCCCTAACACCCTGCCAAGGTTCAATGATAAGTCGTTTATGGAATTCTCACAAACACGCAAAAACGCGTATACGGACATAAACATTTTCGGCCCAAAATTGCCTTTTACTGGCCCGTAGAGAATCGGTTTTTGCATGTTATTGGCGAAAGTATAAGATCTATCGCCACGAAACTTGGCAGTCTGTTAGGGTCCATTGGGTTGAGACTGCCTGCACGAGGTGAGCTTCCTGGCGACGTAACTGACCTCAAAACGACGTCAACGGCAGCACTATTTAACGTATACAGTACAGCAATAGGCGTACATTTGTGCGCTTCAGGTCGCGTATGAATTGTTAACGTGGATACAGGTGCCAAACGGTGCGTCCCCATGACCCCTAACACCCTGCCAAAGTTCAATGATAAGTCGTTTATAGTATTCTCAGAAACACGCAAAAACGCGTATACGAACATAGAAATTTTCGGCCCAAATTGCCTGATACAAGCCCGTTGAGAATCGGTTTTTGCATGTTATAGGCGAAAGTATAAGTGATATCGCCACGAATCTTGGCAGACTGTTAGGGTCCATGGGACCGAGACAGCCTGCACGAGGTGAGCTTCCTGGCGACGTAACTGACGTCAAAACGACGTCAACGGCAGCCCTATTTAACGTATACAGTACAGCAATAGGCGTACATTGGTGCGCTTCAGGCCGCGTATGAATTGTTAACGTGGATACAGGTGCCAACCGGTGCGTCCCCATGACCACTAACGCCCTGCCAAGGTTCTATGATAAGTCGTTGATGGTATTCTCACAAACACGCAAAAAAGCGTTTACGGACTTAGAAATGTACGGCCCAAAATTGATTAATACATGCCCGTAGAGAATCGGTTTTTGCATGTTATTGGCGAAAGTATAAGAGCTATCGCCACGAAACTTGGCAGTCTGTTAGGGTCCATGGGGCCGAGACTGCCTGCACGATGTGAGCTTCCTGGTGACGTAACTGATGTCAAAACGACGTCAACGTCAGCCCTATTTAACGAATACAGCACAGCAATGGGCACATTGGTGCGCTGCAGGCCGCGTATGAATTGTTAACGTGGATACCGGTGCTAAACGTTGCGTCCCAATGACCCCTAACACACTGCCAAGGTTCAATGATAAGTCGTTTATAGTATTCTCACAAACACGCAAAAACGCGTATACGGACATAGAAATTTTCGGCCCAAAATTGCCTTGTACCGGCCCGTAGAGAATCGGTTTTTGCATGTTATTGGCGAAAGAATAAGAGCTATCGCCACGACACTTGGCAGTCTGTTAGGGTCCAAGGGGGCGAGACTGTCTGCACGAGGTGAGCTTCCTGGTGACGTAACTGACGTCAAAACGACGTCAACCGCAGCCCTATTTAACGTATACAGAACAGCAATAGGCGTACATTGGTGCGCTGCAGGCCGCGTATGAAGTGTTGACGTGGATACAAGTGCCAAACGGTGCATCCCCTTGACCCCTAACACCCTGCCAAGGTTCAATGATAAGTCGTTTATAGTATTCTCACAAACACGCAAAAACGGGTATACGGACATAGAAATTTTCGGCCCAAAATTGCATTAACCAGGCCCGTAGAGAATCGGTTTTTTGCATGTTATTGGCGAAAGTATAAGAGATATCGCCGCGAATCTTGGCAGTCTGTTAGGGTCCATGGGGCCGAGACTGCCTGCACGAGGTGAGCTTCCTGGTGACGTTACTAACGTCAAAACGACGTCAACGGCAGCCCGATTTAACGTATACAGTACAGCAATAGGCGTACATTGGTGCGCTTCAGGCCGCGTATGAATTGTTAACGTGGATGCAGGTGCCAAACGGTGCGTCCCCATGACCCCTAACACCCTGCCAAGGTTCAATGATAAGTCGTTTATAGTATTCTTACAAACACGCAAAAACGCGTACATAGGCATAGAAATTTTCGGCCCAAAATTGCCTGATACATGCCCGTAGAGAATCGGTTTTTGCATGTTATTGGCGAAAGTATAAGAGCTATCGCCACGAAACTTGGCAGTCTATTAGGGTCCATGAGTCCGAGACTGCCTGCACGAGGTGAGCTGCCTGGTGACGTAACTGACGTGAAAACGACGTCAACGGCGGCCCTAATTATCGTATACAGTTCAGCAATAGGCGTACATTGGTGTGCTTCAGGTAGCGTATGAATTGTTAACGTGGATACCAGTGCCAAACGGTGCGTCCCCATGACCCCTAACACCCTGCCAAGGTTCAATGATAAGTCGTTTATAGTATTCTCGCAAACACGCAAAAAAGCGAATACGGACATAGAAATTTTTGGCCCATAATTGCCTTATACATGCCCGTCGTGAATCGGTTTTGAGCATGTTATTGGCGATAGTATAAGAGCTATCGCCACGAAACTTGTCAGCCTGTTAGTGTCCATGGGGCCGAGACTGCCTGCACGAGTTGAGCTTCCTGGTGACGTAACTGAAGTCAAAACGACGTCAACGCAGCCCTATTTAACGTATACAGTACAGCAATAGGGGCATATTGGTGCGGTTCAGGCCGCGTATGAATTGTTAACGTGGATACCAGTGCCAAACGGTGCGTCCCCATGACCCCTAACACCCTGCCAAGGTTCAATGATAAGTCGTTTATAGTAAACTCACAAACACGCAAAAACGCGTAAACGGACATAGAAATTTTCGGCCCAAAATTGCATTAACCAGGCCCGTAGAGAATCGATTTTTTGCATGTTATTGGCGAAAGTATTAGAGATATCGCCGCGAAACTTGGCAGTCTGTTATGGTCCATGGGGCCGAGACTGCCTGCACGAGGAGAGCTTCCTGGTGATGTTACTAACGTCAAAACGACGTCAACGGCAGCCCTATTTAACGTATACAGCACAGCAATCAGCGTACATTGGTGCGCTGCAGGCCGCGTATGAATTGTTAACGTGGATACAGTTGCGAAACGGTGCGTCCCCATGACCCCTAACACCCTGCCAATGTTCAATGATAAGTCGTTTATAGTATTCTCACAAACACGCAAAAACCCGCACACGGACATTTAAATTTTCGGCCCAAAATTGCCTTGTACAGGACCGTTTAGAATCGGTTTTTGTGCATGTTATTGGCGAAAGTATAAGAGATATCGCCACGAAACTTGGCAGTCTGTTAGGGTCCATGGGGCCGAGACTGCCTGCACGAGGTGAGCTTCCTGGTAACGTAATACTGATGTCAAAACGACGTCAACGACAGCCCTTTTTATCGTATAAAGTACAGCAATAGGCGTACACTGGTGCGCTTCAGGCCGCGTATGAATTGTTAACGTGGATACCAGTGCCAAACGGTGCGTCCCCATGACCCCTAACACCCTGCCAAGGTTCAATGATAAGTCGTTTATAGTATTCTCACAAACACGCAAAAACGCGAATACGGAGCTAGAAATTTTCGGCCCAAAATTGAATTAATTAGGCCCGAAGAGATTCGGTTTTGGCATGTTATTGGCGAAAGTATAAGAGCTATCGCCACGAATCTTCTCAGTCTGTTAGGGTCCATGGGGCCGATACTGCCTGCACGAGGTGAGCTTCCTGGTGACGAAACTGAGGTCAAAACGACGTCAACGGCAGCCCTATTTAACGTATACGGTACAGCTATTGGCATACATTGGTGCGCTTCAGGTCGCGTATGAATTGTTAACGTGGATACAGGTGCCAAACGGTGCGACCCAATGACCCCTAACACCCTGCCAAAGTTCAATGATAAGTCATTTATAGTATTCTCACAAACACGCAAAAACGCGTATACGGACATACACATGTTCGGCCCAAAATTGCCTTTTACAGGCCCGTAGTGAATCGGTTTTTGCATGTTATTGGCGAAAGTATCTATCGCCACGAAACTTGGCAGTCTGTTAGGGTGGTCCAGGGGGCTGAGACTGTCTGCACGAGGTGAGCTTCCTGGTGACGTAACTGACGTCAAAACGACGTCAACGGCAGCACTATTTAACGTATACAGTACAGCAATAGGCGTACATTGGTGCGCTTCAGGCCGCGTATGAATTGTTAACGTGGATACCAGTGCCAAACGGTGCGTCCCGACGACCCCTAACACCCTGCCAAGGTTCAATGATAAGTCGTTTATGGAATTCTCACAAACACGCAAAAACGCGTATACGGACATAAACATTTTCGGCCCAAAATTGCCTTTTACTGGCCCGTAGAGAATCGGTTTTTGCATGTTATTGGCGAAAGTATAAGATCTATCGCCACGAAACTTGGCAGTCTGTTAGGGTCCATTGGGTTGAGACTGCCTGCACGAGGTGAGCTTCCTGGCGACGTAACTGACCTCAAAACGACGTCAACGGCAGCCCTATTTAACGTATACAGTACAGCAATAGGCGTACATTTGTGCGCTTCAGGTCGCGTATGAATTGTTAACGTGGATACAGGTGCCAAACGGTGCGTCCCCATGACCCCTAACACCCTGCCAAAGTTCAATGATAAGTCGTTTATAGTATTCTCAGAAACACGCAAAAACGCGTATACGAACATAGAAATTTTCGGCCCAAATTGCCTGATACAAGCCCGTTGAGAATCGGTTTTTGCATGTTATAGGCGAAAGTATAAGTGATATCGCCACGAATCTTGGCAGACTGTTAGGGTCCATGGGACCGAGACAGCCTGCACGAGGTGAGCTTCCTGGCGACGTAACTGACGTCAAAACGACGTCAACGGCAGCCCTATTTAACGTATACAGTACAGCAATAGGCGTACATTGGTGCGCTTCAGGCCGCGTATGAATTGTTAACGTGGATACAGGTGCCAACCGGTGCGTCCCCATGACCACTAACGCCCTGCCAAGGTTCTATGATAAGTCGTTGATGGTATTCTCACAAACACGCAAAAAAGCGTTTACGGACTTAGAAATGTACGGCCCAAAATTGATTAATACATGCCCGTAGAGAATCGGTTTTTGCATGTTATTGGCGAAAGTATAAGAGCTATCGCCACGAAACTTGGCAGTCTGTTAGGGTCCATGGGGCCGAGACTGCCTGCACGATGTGAGCTTCCTGGTGACGTAACTGATGTCAAAACGACGTCAACGGCAGCCCTATTTAACGAATACAGCACAGCAATGGGCACATTGGTGCGCTGCAGGCCGCGTGTGAATTGTTAACGTGGATACCGGTGCTAAACGTTGCGTCCCAATGACCCCTAACACACTGCCAAGGTTCAATGATAAGTCGTTTATAGTATTCTCACAAACACGCAAAAACGCGTATACGGACATAGAAATTTTCGGCCCAAAATTGCCTTGTACCGGCCCGTAGAGAATCGGTTTTTGCATGTTATTGGCGAAAGAATAAGAGCTATCGCCACGACACTTGGCAGTCTGTTAGGGTCCAAGGGGGCGAGACTGTCTGCACGAGGTGAGCTTCCTGGTGACGTAACTGACGTCAAAACGACGTCAACCGCAGCCCTATTTAACGTATACAGAACAGCAATAGGCGTACACTGGTGCGCTGCAGGCCGCGTATGAAGTGTTGACGTGGATACAAGTGCCAAACGGTGCATCCCCTTGACCCCTAACACCCTGCCAAGGTTCAATGATAAGTCGTTTATAGTATTCTCACAAACACGCAAAAACGCGTATACGGATATACAAATTTTCGGCCCCAAATTGCCTTGTACAGGCCCGTAGTAAATCGGTTTTTGCATGTTATTGGCGAAAGTATAAGAGCTATGGCCACGAAACTTGGCAGTCTGTTAGGGTCCATGGGGCCGAGACTGCCTGCACGATGTGAGCTTCCTGGCGACGTAACTGACGTCAAAACGACGTCAACGGCAGCCGTATTTAAATATACAGTACAGCAATAGGCGTACATTGGTGCGCTTCAGGCCGCGTATGAATTATTAACGTGGATACAGGTGCCAAACGGTGCGTCCCCATGACTCCTAACATCCTGCCAAGGTTCAATGATAAGTCGTTTATAGTATTCTCACAAACACGCAAAAACGCGTTTACGGACATAAAAATGTTCAGCCCCAAATTGCCTTGTGCAGGCCCGTAGAGAATCGATTTTTGCATGTTATTGGCGAAAGTATAGAGCTATCGCCACGAAACTTAGCAGTCTGTTAGGGACCATGGGGCCGAGACTGCCTGCATGAGGTGAGCTTCCTGGTGACGTAACTGATGACAAAACGACGTCAACGGCAGCCCTATTTAACGTATACAGTACAGCAATAGGCGTACATTGGTGCGCTTCAGGCCGCGTATGAATTGTTAACGTGGATACCAGTGCCAAACGGTGCGTTCCCATGACCACTAACACCCTGCCAAGGTTCAATGATAAGTCGTTTATGGTATTCTCACAAACACGCAAAAACGCGTATACGGACATAGAAATGTTCGGCCCAAAATTCACTAATACAGGCCCGTAGAGAATCGGTTTTTGAATGTTATTGGCGAAAGTATGAGCTATCGCCACGAAACTTGGCAGTCTGTTAGGGTCCATGGGGCCGAGACTGCCTGTACGAGGTGAGCTTCCTGGTGACGTAACTGACGTCAAAACGACGTCAACGGCAGCCCTATTTAACGTATACAGCACAGCAATAGGCATACATTGGTGCGCTGCAGACCGCGTATGAATTGTTAACGGGGATACAAGTGCCAAACGGTGCGTCCCCATGACCCTTAACACCCTGCCAAGGTTCAATGATAAGTCGTTTATAGTATTCTCACAAACACGCAAAAACGCGTATACGGACATTGAAATTTTCGGCCCAAAATTGCATTAACCAGGCCCGTTGAGAATCGGTGTTTTGCATGTTATTGGCGAAAGTATAAGAGATATAGCCGCGAAACTTGCAGTCTGTTAGGGTCCATGGGGCCGAGACTGCTTGCACGAGGTGGGCTTCCTGGTGACGAAACTGACGTGAAAACGACGTCAACGGCAGCCCGATTTGACGTTTACAGTACAGCAATTGGCGTACATTGGTGCGTTTCAGGCCGCGTATGAATTGCTAACGTGGATACAGGTGCCAAACGGTGCGTCCCCATGACCCCTAACACCCTGCCAAGGTTCAATGTTAAGTCGTTTATGGTATTCTCACAAACACGCAAAAACGCGTTTACGGACATAGAAATGTTCGGCACAAAATTGCCTTGTACAGGCCCGTAGCGAATCGGTTTTTGAATGTTGTTGGCGAAAGTATGAGCTATCGCCACGAAACTTGGCAGTCTGTTAGGGTCCATGGGGCCAAGACTGCCTGTACGAGGTGAGCTTCCTGGTGACGTAACTGACGTCAAAACGACGTCAACTGCAGCCCTATTTAACGTATACAGCACAGCAATAGGCATACATTGGTGAGCTGCAGGCCGCGTATGAATTGTTAACGTGGATACAAGTGCCAAACGGTGCGTCCCAATGACCCCTAACACCCTGCCAAGGTTCAATGATAAGTCGTTTATAGTATTCTCACAAACACGCAAAAACGCGTATACGGACATAGAAAATTTCGGCCCAAAATTGCCTTATGCAGGCCCGTAGAGAATCGGTTTTTGCATGTTATTGGCGAAAGTATAAGAGCAATCGCCACGAAACTTGGCAGTCTGTTAGGGTCCATGGGGCCGAGACTGCCTGCACAAGGAGAGCTTCCTGGTGACGTAACTGACGTCAAAACGACGGCAACGGCAGCCCTTTTTAACGTATACAGAACAGCAATAGGCGTACATTGGTGCGCTTCAGGTCGCGTATGAATTGTTAACGTGGATACAGTTGCCAACCGGTGCGTCCCCATGACCCCTAACACCCTGCCAAGGTTCAATGATAAGTCGTTTATAGTATTCTCATAAACACGCAAAAACGCGAATACGGACATAGAAATTTTCGGCCCAAAATTGCCTCATACAGTCCCGTAGTGAATCGGTTTTTTGCATGTTATTGGTGAAAGTATAAGAGATATCGCCACGAACTTGGCAGTCTGTTAGTGTCCATGGGGCCGAGACTGTCTACACAAGGTGATCTTCCTGGTGACTTAACTGACGTCAAAACGACGTCAACGGCAGCCCTATTTAACGTATACAGTTCTGCAAAAGGAGTACATTGGTGCGCTTCAGGCCGCGTATGAATTGTTAACGTGGGTAAAGGTACCAAACGGTGCGTCTCCTTGACCCCTAACACCCTGCCAAGGGTCAATGATAAGTCATTTATAGTATTCTCACAAACACGCAAAAACGCATACACTGACATAGAAATATTCGGCCCAAAATTGCCTTGTACAGGACCGTTGAGAATCGGATTTTGTGCATGTTATTGGCGAAAGTATACGAGATATCGCCACGAAACTTGGCAGTCTGTTAGGGTCCATGGGGCCGAGACTGCCTGCAAGAGGTGAGCTTCCTGGTGACGTAACTGATGTCAAAACGACGTCAACGGCAGCCCTATTTAACGTATACAGTAGAGCAATAGGCGTACATTGGTGCGCTTCAGGCCGCGTATGAATTGTTAACGTGGATACCAGTGCCAAACGGTGCGTCCCCATGACCCCTAACACCGTGCCAAGGTTCAATGATAAGTCGTTTATAGTATTCTCACAAACACGCAAAAACGCGTATACGGACATAGAAATGTTCGGCCCAAAATTGCCTTGTACAGGCCCGTTGAGAATCGGTTTTTGCATCTTATTGGCGAAAGTATGAGCTATCGCCACGAAACTTGGCAGTCTGTTAGGGTCCATGGGGCCGAGACTGCCTGTACGAGGTGAGCTTCCTGGTGACGTAACTGACGTCAAAACGACGTCAACGGCAGCCCTATTTAACGTATACAGCACAGCAATAGGCGTACATTGGTGCGCTGCAGGCCGCGTATGAATTGTTAACGTGGATACAAGTGCCAAACGGTGCGTCCGAATGACCCCTAACACCCTGTCAAGGTTCAATGATAAGTCGTTTATAGTATTCTCAGAAACACGCAAAAACGCGTATACGGACATTGAAATTTTCGACCCAAAATTGCCTTCTGCAGGCCCGTAGAGAATCGGTTTTTGCATGTTATTGGTGAAAGTATAAGAGCTATCGCCACGAAACTTGGCACTCTGTTAGCGTCCATGGGGCCGAGACTGCCTGCACGAGGTGGGCTTCCTGGTGACGAAACTGACGTGAAAACGACGTCAACGGCAGCCCGATTTAACGTTTACAGTACAGCAATTGGCGTACATTGGTGCGCTTCAGGTCGCGTATGAATTGTTAACGTTGATACAGGTGCCAAACGGTGCATCCCCATGACCTCTAACACCCTGCCAAGGTTCAATGATAAGTCGTTTATAGTATTCTCACAAACACGCAAAAACGCGTATTCGGACATTGAAATTTTCGGCCCAAAATTGACTTATACAGGCCCGTAATGAATCGGTTTTTAGCATGTTATTCGCGAGAGTATAAGAGATATCGCCACGAAATTTGTCAGTCTGTTAGTGTCCATGGGGCCGATACTGCCTGCACGAGGTGAGCTTCCTGGTGACGTAACTGACGTAAAAACGACGTCAACGGCACCCCTGTTTAACGTATACAGTACAGCAATAGGCGTACATTGGTGCGCTTCAGGCCGCGTATGAATTGTTAACGTGGATACAGGTACCAAACGGTGCGTCCCCATAACCCCTAACACCCTGCCAAGGTTCAATGATAAGTCATTTATAGTATTCTCACAAACGCGCAAAAACGCGTACACGGACATAGAAATATTCGGCCCAAAATTGCCTTGAACAGGACCGTTGAGAATCGGTATTTTTTGTGCATGTTATTGGCGAAAGTATAAGAGATATCGCCACGAAACTTGGCAGTCTTTTAGGGTCCATGGGGCCGAGACTGCTTGCTCGAGGTGAGCTTCCTGGTGATGTAACTGTTGTCAAAACGACGTCAACGGCAGCCCAATTTAACGTATACAGTACAGCAATAGGCGTAAATTGGTGCGCTTCAGGCCGCGTATGAATTGTTAACGTGGATACCAGTGCCAAACGGTGCGTCCCGACGACCCCTAACACCGTGCCAAGGTTCAACGATAAGTCGTTTATAGTATTCTCACAAACACGCAAAAACGCGTATACGTACATTGAATTGTTCGGCCCAAAATTGCTTTGTACAGGCCCGTAGAGAATCGGTTTTTGCATGTTATTGGCGAAAGTATAAGAGCTATCGCCACGAAACTTGGCAGTCTGTTAGGGTCCATGGGTCTGAGACTGCCTGCATGAGCTGAGCTTCCTGGTGACGTAACTGATGTCAAAACGACGTCAACGGCAGCCTTTTTAACGTATACAGAACAGCAATAGGCGTACATTGGTTCGCTTCAGGTCGCGTATGAATTGTTAACGTGGAAACAGTTGCCAACCGGTGCGTCCCCATGACCCCTAACACCCTGCCAAGGTTCAATGATAAGTCGTTTATAGTATTCTCATAAACACGCAAAAACGCGAATACGGACATAGAAATTTTCGGCCCAAAATTGCCTCATACAGTCCCGTAGTGAATCGGTTTTTTGCATGTTATTGGCGAAAGTATAAGAGATATCGCCACGAACTTGGCAGTCTGTTAGTGTCCATGGGGCCGAGACTGTCTACACAAGGTGATCTTCCTGGTGACGTAACTGACGTCTAAACGACGTCAACGGCAGCCCTATTTAACGTATACAGTTCGGCAAAAGGAGTACATTGGTGAGCTTCAGGCCGCGTATGAATTGTTAACGTGGGTAAAGGTACCAAACGGTGCGTCCCCATGACCCCTAACACCCTGCCAAGGGTCAATGATAAGTCATTTATAGTATTCTCACAAACACGCAAAAACGAGTACACTGACATAGAAATATTCGGCCCAAAATTGCCTTGTACATGACCGTTGAGAATCGGATTTTGTGCATGTTATTGGCGAAAGTATACGAGATATCGCCACGAAACTTGGCAGTCTGTTAGGGTCCATGGGGTCGAGACTGCCTGCAAGAGGTGAGCTTCCTGGTGACGTATCTGATGTCAAAACGACGTCAACGGCAGCCCTATTTAACGTATACAGTAGAGCAATAGGCGTACATTGGTGCGCTTCAGGCCGCGTATGAATTGCTAACGTGGATACCAGTGAAAAACGGTGCGTCCCCATGACCCCTAACACCCTGCCAAGGTTCAATGATAAGTCGTTTATAGTATTCTCACAAACACGCAAAAACGCGTTTACGGACATAGAAATGTTCGGCCCAAAATTGCCTTGTACAGGCCCGTTGAGAATCGGTTTTTGTATGTTATTGGCGAAAGTATGAGCTATCGCCACGAAACTTGGCAGTCTGTTAGGGTCCATGGGGCCGAGACTGCCTGGACGAGGTGAGCTTCCTGGTGACGTAACTGACGTCAAAACGACGTCAACGGCAGCCCTATTTAACGTATACAGCACAGCAATAGGCGTACATTGGTGCGCTTCAGGCCGCGTATGAATTGTTAACGTGGATACAGGTGCCAAACGGTGCGTCCCCATGACCCCTAACACCCTGCCAAGGTTCAATGTTAAGTCGTTTATGGTATTCTCACAAACACGCAAAAACGCGTTTACGGACATAGAAATGTTCGGCACAAAATTGCCTTGTACAGGCCCGTAGCGAATCGGTTTTTGAATGTTGTTGGCGAAAGTATGAGCTATCGCCACGAAACTTGGCAGTCTGTTAGGGTCCATGGGGCCGAGACTGCCTGTACGAGGTGAGCTTCCTGGTGACGTAACTGACGTCAAAACGACGTCAACTGCAGCCCTATTTAACGTATACAGCACAGCAATAGGCATACATTGGTGAGCTGCAGGCCGCGTATGAATTGTGAAGGTGGATACAAGTGCCAAACGGTGCGTCCCAATGACCCCTAACACCCTGCCAAGGTTCAATAATAAGTCGTTTATAGTATTCTCACAAACACGCAAAAACGCGTATACGGACATAGAAAATTTCGGCCCAAAATTGCCTTATACAGGCCCGTAGAGAATCGGTTTTTGCATGTTATTGGCGAAAGTATAAGAGCAATCGCCACGAAACTTGGCAGTCTGTTAGGGTCCATGGGGCCGAGACTGCCTGCACAAGGAGAGCTTCCTGGTGACGTAACTGACGTCAAAACGACGTCAACGGCAGCACTTTTTAACGTATACAGAACAGCAATAGGCGTACATTGGTGCGCTTCAGGTCGCGTATGAATTGTTAACGTGGATACAGTTGCCAACCGGTGCGTCCCCATGACCCCTAACACCCTGCCAAGGTTCAATGATAAGTCGTTTATAGTATTCTCATAAACACGCAAAAACGCGAATATGGACATAGAAATTTTCGGCCTAAAATTCCTCATACAGGCCCGTAGTGAATTGGGTTTTTGCATGTTATTGGCGACAGTATAAGAGATATCGCCACGAACTTGGCAGCCTGTTAGTGTCCATGGGGCCGAGACTGTCTACATGAGGTGATCTTCCTGGTGACGTAACTGACGTCAAAACGACGTCAACGGCAGCCCTATTTAACGTGGGCAAAGGTACCAAACGGTGCGTCCCCATGACCCCTAACACCCTGCCAAGGTTCAATGGTAAGTCATTTATAGTATTCTCACAAACACGCAAAAACGCGTACACTGACATAGAAATATTCGGCCCAAAATTGCCTTGTACAAGACCGTTGAGAATCGGATTTTTTGCATGTTATTGGCGAAAGTATACGAGATATCGCCACGAAACTTGGCAGTCTGTTAGGGTCCATGGGGCCGAGACTGCCTGCAAGAGGTGAGCTTCCTGGTGACGTAACTGATGTCAAAACGACGTCAACGGCAGCCCTATTTAACGTATACAGTAGAGCAATAGGCGTACATTGGTGCGCTTCAGGCCGCGTATGAATTGTTAACGTGGATACCAGTGCCAAACGGTGCGTCCCCATGACCCCTAACACCGTGCCAAGGTTCAATGATATATCGTTTATAGTATTCTCACAAACACGCAAAAACGCGTATACGGACATAGAAATGTTCGGCCCAAAATTGCCTTGTACAGGCCCGTTGAGAATCGGTTTTTGCATGTTATTGGCGAAAGTATGAGCTATCGCCACGAAACTTGGCAGTCTGTTAGGGTCCATGGGGCCGAGACTGCCTGTACGAGGAGAGCTTCCTGGTGACGTAACTGACGTCAAAACGACGTCAACGGCAGCCCTATTTAACGTATACAGCACAGCAATAGGCGTACATTGGTGCGCTGCAGGCCGCGTATGAATTGTTAACGTGGATACAAGTGCCAAACGGTGCGTCCGAATGAACCCTAACACCCTGTCAAGGTTCAATGATAAGTCGTTTATAGTATTCTCACAAACACGCAAAAACGCGTATACGGACATTGAAATTTTCGGCCCAAAATTGCCTAATACAGGCCCGTAGAGAATCGGTTTTTGCATGTTATTGGTGAAAGTATAAGAGCTATCGCCACGAAACTTGGCAGTCTGTTAGCGTCCATGGGGCCGAGACTACCTGCACGAGCGGAGCTTCCTGGTGACGTAACTGACGTCAAAACGATGTCAACGGCAGCCCTGTTTAACGTATACAGTACAGCAATGGGCGTACATTGGTGCGCTTCAGGTCGCGTATGAATTGTTAACTTGGATACAGGTGCCAACCGGTGCGTCCCCATGACCCCTAACACCCTGAGAAGGTTCAATGATAAGTCGTTTATAGTATTCTCATAAACACGCAAAAACGCGAATACGGACATAGAAATTTTCGGCCCAAAATTGCCTTATACAGGCCCGTAGAGAATCGGTTTTTGCATGTTATTGGCGAAAGTATAAGAGCAATCGCCACGAAACTTGGCAGTCTGTTAGGGTCCATGGGGCCGAGACTGCCTGCACAAGGAGAGCTTCCTGGTGACGTAACTGACGTCAAAACGACGTCAACGGCAGCCCTTTTTAACGTATACAGAACAGCAATAGGCGTACATTGGTGCGCTTCAGGTCGCGTATGAATTGTTAACGTGGATACAGTTGCCAACCGGTCCGACCCCATGACCCCTAACACCCTGCCAAGGTTCAATGATAAGTCGTTTATAGTATTCTCACAAACACGCAAAAACGCGTATACGGACATAGAAATTTTCGGCCCAAAATTGCCTTATACAGGCCCGTAGTGATTCGGTTTTTAGCATGTTATTGGCGAAAGTATACCAGATATCGCCACGAAACTTGGCAGTCTGTTAGGGTCCATGGGGCCGAGACTGCCTGCAAGAGGTGAGCTTCCTGGTGACGTAACTGATGTCAAAACGACGTCAACGGCAGCCCTATTTAACGTATACAGTAGAGCAATAGGAGTACATTGGTGCGCTTCAGGCCGCGTATGAATTGTTAACGTGGATACCAGTGCCAAACGGTGCGTCCCCATGACCCCTAACACCGTGCCAAGGTTCAATGATAAGTCGTTTATAGTATTCTCACAAACACGCAAAAACGCGTTTACGGACATAGAAATGTTCGGCCCAAAATTGCCTTGTACAGGCCCGTTGAGAATCGGTTTTTGCATGTTATTGGCGAAAGTATGACCTATCGCCACGAAACTTGGCAGTCTGTTAGGGTCCATGGGGCCGAGACTGCCTGTACGAGGTGGGCTTCCTCGTGACGTAACTGACGTCAAAACGACGTCAACGGCAGCCCTA
Organism: Congeria kusceri; assembly: GCA_027627225.1. Lineage (NCBI taxonomy): Eukaryota > Metazoa > Mollusca > Bivalvia > Myida > Dreissenidae > Congeria > Congeria kusceri. The sequence goes on from CM051036.1 coordinate 25,583,113, forward strand.
TTTAACGTATACAGCACAGCAATAGGCGTACATTGGTGCGCTTCAGGCCGCGTATGAATTGTTAACGTGGATACAGGTGCCAAACGGTGCGTCCCCATGACCCCTAACACCCTGCCAAGGTTCAATGTTAAGTCGTTTATGGTATTCTCACAAACACGCAAAAACGCGTTTACGGACATAGAAATGTTCGGCACAAAATTGCCTTGTACAGGCCCATAGCGAATCGGTTTTTGAATGATGTTGGCGAAAGTATGAGCTATCGCCACGAAACTTGGCAGTCTGTTAGGGTCCATGGGGCCGAGACTGCCTGTACGAGGTGAGCTTCCTGGTGACGTAACTGACGTCAAAACGACGTCAACTGCAGCCCTATTTAACGTATACAGCACAGGAATAGGCATACATTGGTGAGCTGCAGGCCGCGTATGAATTGTTAAGGTGGATACAAGTGCCAAACGGTGCGTCCCAATGACCCCTAACACCCTGCCAAGGTTCAATGATAAGTCGTTTATAGTATTCTCACAAACACGCAAAAACGCGTATACGGACATAGAAAATTTCGGCCCAAAATTGCCTTATACAGGCCCGTAGAGAATCGGTTTTTGCATGTTATTGGCGAAAGTATAAGAGCAATCGCCACGAAACTTGGCAGTCTGTTAGGGTCCATGGGGCCGAGACTGCCTGCACAAGGAGAGCTTCCTGGTGACGTAACTGACGTCAAAACGACGTCAACGGCAGCACTTTTTAACGTATACAGAACAGCAATAGGCGTACATTGGTGCGCTTCAGGTCGCGTATGAATTGTTAACGTGGATACAGTTGCCAACCGGTGCGTCCCCATGACCCCTAACACCCTGCCAAGGTTCAATGATAAGTCGTTTATAGTATTCTCATAAACACGCAAAAACGCGAATACGGACATAGAAATTTTCGGCCTAAAATTCCTCATACAGGCCCGTAGTGAATCGGTTTTTTGCATGTTATTGGCGAAAGTATAAGAGATATCGCCACGAACTTGGCAGTCTGTTAGTGTCCATGGGGCCGAGACTGTCTACATGAGGTGATCTTCCTGGTGACGTAACTGACGTCAAAACGACGTCAACGGCAGCCCTATTTAACGTGGGCAAACGTACCAAACGGTGCGTCCCCATGACCCCTAACACCCTGCCAAGGTTCAATGATAAGTCATTTATAGTATTCTCACAAACACGCAAAAACGCGTACACTGACATAGAAATATTCGGCCCAAAATTGCCTTGTACAAGACCGTTGAGAATCGGATTTTTTGCATGTTATTGGCGAAAGTATACGAGATATCGCCACGAAACCTGGCAGTCTGTTAGGGTCCATGGGGCCGAGACTGCCTGCAAGAGGTGAGTTTCCTGGTGACGTAACTGATGTCAAAACGACGTCAATGGCAGCCCTATTTAACGTATACAGTAGAGCAATAGGCGTACATTGGTGCGCTTCAGGCCGCGTATGAATTGTTAACGTGGATACCAGTGCCAAACGGTGCGGCCCCATGACCCCTAACACCGTGCCAAGGTTCAATGATAAGTCGTTTATAGTATTCTCACAAACACGCAAAAACGCGTATACGGACATAGAAATGTACGGCCCAAAATTGCCTTGTACAGGCCCGTTGAGAATCGGTTTTTGCATGTTATTGGCGAAAGTATGAGCTATCGCCACGAAACTTGGCAGTCTGTTAGGGTCCATGGGGCCGAGACTGCCTGTACGAGGAGAGCTTCCTGGTGACGTAACTGACGTCATAACGACGTCAACGGCAGCCCTATTTAACGTATACAGCACAGCAATAGGCGTACATTGGTGCGCTGCAGGCCGCGTATGAATTGTTAACGTGGATACAAGTGCCAAACGGTGCGTCCGAATGAACCCTAACACCCTGTCAAGGTTCAATGATAAGTCGTTTATAGTATTCTCACAAACACGCAAAAACGCGTATACGGACATTGAAATTTTCGGCCCAAAATTGCCTAATACAGGCCCGTAGAGAATCGGTTTTTGCATGTTATTGGTGAAAGTATAAGAGCTATCGCCACGAAACTTGGCACTCTGTTAGCGTCCATGGGGCCGAGACTGCCTGCACGAGCTGAGCTTCCTGGTGACGTAACTGACGTCAAAACGACGTCAACGGCAGCCCTGTTTAACGTATACAGTACAGCAATGGGCGTACATTGGTGCGCTTCAGGTCGCGTATGAATTGTTAACTTGGATACAGTTGCCAACCGGTGCGTCCCCATGACCCCTAACACCCTGACAAGGTTCAATGATAAGTCGTTTATAGTATTCTCATAAACACGCAAAAACGCGAATACGGACATAGAAATTTTCGGCCCAAAATTGCCTTATGCAGGCCCGTAGAGAATCGGTTTTTGCATGTTATTGGCGAAAGTATAAGAGCAATCGCCACGAAACTTGGCAGTCTGTTAGGGTCCATGGGGCCGAGACTGCCTGCACAAGGAGAGCTTCCTGGTGACGTAACTGACGTCAAAACGACGTCAACGGCGGCCCTTTTTAACGTATACAGAACAGCAATAGGCGTACATTGGTGCGCTTCAGGTCGCGTATGAATTGTTAACGTGGATACAGTTGCCAACCGGTGCGTCCCCATGACCCCTAACACCCTGCCAAGGTTCAATGATAAGTCGTTTATAGTATTCTCTCAAACACGCAAAAACGCGTATACGGACATAGAAATTTTCGGCCCAAAATTGCCTTATACAGGCCCGTAGTGATTCGGTTTTTAGCATGTTATTGGCGAAAGTATACGAGATATCGCCACGAAACTTGGCAGTCTGTTATGGTCCATGTGGCCGAGACTGCCTTAACGATGTGAGCTTCCTGGTGACGTAACTGACGTCAAAACGACGCCAACGGCAGCCCTATTTAAGGTATACAGTGCAGCAATAAGCGTACATTCGTGCGATACAGGCCGCTTATGAATTGTTAACGTAGATACAAGTGCCAAACGGTGCGTCCCCATGACCCGTAACACCATGCCAAGGTTCAATGATAAGTCGTTTATAGTATTCTCACAACCACGCAAAAACTCGTTTACGTTCGTAGAAATTTTAGGCTCCAATTGTATTATACAGGCCGGTAGAGAATCGTTTTTTGCATGTTATTGGCGAAAGTATAAGAGATATCGCCACCAAACTTGGCAGTCTGTTAGGGTTCATTGGGCCGAGACTGCCTGCACGAGGAGAGCTTCCTGGTGATGTAACTGATGTCAAAACGACGTCAACAAATGTCCTATTTAACGTATACAGTACAGCAATAGGCGTACATTGGTGCCCTTCAGGTCGCGTATGAATTGTTAACGTGGATACAGGTGCTAAACGGTGCGTCCCCATGACCCCTAACACCCTGCCAAGGTTCAATGATAAGTCGTTTATAGTATTCTCACAAACACGCAAAAACGCGTATACGGACATAGAAATTTTCGGTCCAATATTGCCTTATACAGGCCAATAGAGAATCGGTTTTTGCATGTTCTTGGCGAAAGTATAAGAGCTATCGAAACGAAACTTGGCAGTCTGTTATGGTCGATGGGGCAGAGACTGCCTGCACGAGGTGAGCTTCCTGGTGATGTAACTGACGTCAAAACGACGTCAAAGACAGCCCTATTTAACGTATACAGTACAGCAATAGGCTTACATTGGTGCGCTTCAGGTCGCGTATGAATTGTTAACTTGGATACAGGCTCCAAACGGTGCGACCCCATGACCCCTAACACCCTGCCAAGGTTCAATGATACGTCGTTTATAGTATTCTCACAAACACGCAAACACTCGTATACGGACATAAAATTTTCGGCCCATAATTGCCTTAAACAATCCCGTAGAGAATCGGTTTTGTGCATGTTATTGGCGAAAGTATGAGAGATACCGCCACGAAACATGGCAGTCTGCTAGGGTCCATGGGGCCGAGACTGCCTGCACGAGGTGAGCTTATTGGTGACGTAACTGACGACAAAACGACGTCAACGGCAGCCATATTTAACGTATACAGTACAGCAATAGTCGTACATTGGTGCGCTTTAGTCGCGTATGAATTGTTAACGTGGATAAAGGTGCCAAACGGTGCGTCCCCATGACCCCTAACACCCTGCCAAGGTTCAATGATAAGTCGGTTATAGTATTCTCACAAACACGCAAAAACGCGTATACAGACATAGAAATGTTCGCCCCAAAATTGCCTTTTACAGCTCAATAGAGAATCGGTTTTTGCATGCTATTGGCGAAGGTATAAGATCTATCGCCATGAAACTTTTCAGTCTGTTAGGGTCCATGGGGCCGAGACTGCCTGCACGAGGTGAGCTTCCTGGTGTTGTAATTGAGGTCAAAACGACGTCAACGGCAACCCTACTTAACGTGTTCAGTACAGCAATAGGCGTACATTGTTGCGCTTCAGGCCGCGTATGAATTGTTAACGTTTTTACAGGTGCCAAACGGTGCGTCCCCATGACCCCTAACACTCTGCCAATGTTCAATGATAAGTCGTTTAGAGTATTCTCACAAACACGCAAAAACGCGTTTTCGGGCAGAGAAATTTTCGGCCCAAAATTGCCTTATACTGGCCCGTCGAGAATCGGTTTTTTTGCATGTTATTGGCGAAAGTATAAGAGCTATCGCCACGAAACGTGGCAGTCTGTTAGGGTCCATGGCGCCGAGACTGCCTGCACGAGGTGAGCTTCCTGGTGACGTAACTGGCGTCAAAACGACGTCAAAGGCAGCCCTATTTATCGTATACAGTACATCAATCGGCGTACATTGGTGCGCTTCAGGTAGCGTATGAATTGTTAACGTGGACACAGGTGCCAAACGGTGCGTCCCCGCGACCCCTAACACCCTGCCAAGGTTCAATGATAAGTCCTTTAGTGTATTCTCACAAACACGCAAAAACGCGTATTCCGACACATAAATTTTCGGCCCAATATTACCTTCCACAGGCCCGTAGAGAATCGGTTTTTGCATGTTATTGGCGAAAGTATAAGAGCTATCGCCACGAAACTTGGCAGTCTGTTAGGGTCCATGGGGCCGAGACTGTCTGCACGAGGTGAGCATCCTGGTGACGTAACTGACGTCAAAACGACGTCAACGGCAGACCTATTTAACCTACAGTACATCAATAGGCGTACATTGGTGCGCTTCAGGTCGCGTATGAATTGTTAACGTGGATACAGATGCCAAACGGTGCGTCCCTATGACCCCTAACACCCTGTCAAGGTTCAATGATAAGTCGTTTATAGTATTCTCACAAACACGCAAAAACCCGTATTCGGACGTAGAAATTTTCGGCCCAAAATTGCCTGACAAAAGCCCGTAGTGAATCGGTTTTTGCATGTTATAGGCGAATGTATAAGAGATAATGCCACGAATCTTGGCAGGCTGTTAGGGTCCATGGGGCCGAGACTGCCTGCACGATGTGTGCTTCCTGGCGACTTAACTGACGTCAAAACGACGTCAACGGCAGCCCTATTTAACGAATACAGTACAGCAATAGGCGTACATTGGTGCGCTTCAGGTCGCGTATGAATTGTTAACGTGGATACAGGTGCCAACCGGGGCGTCCCCATGACCCCTAACACCCTGCCAAGGTTCAATGATAAGTCGTTTATAGTATTCTCACAAACACGCAAAAACGCGTATACGGACATAGAAATTCTCGGCACAAAATTGCCTTATACAGGCCAGTAGAGAATCGGTTTTTGCATGTTATTGGCGAAAGTATAAGAGCTATCGCCACGAAATTTGGCAGTCTGTTAGGGTCCTTGGGGCGAGACTGCCTGTACGAGGAGAGCTTCCTGGTGACGTAACTTACGTCAAAACGACGTCAACGGCAGCCCTATTTAACGTATACAGTACAGCAATAGGTGTACATTGGTGCGCTTCAGGTCTCGTATGAATTGTTAACGTGGATACAGGTGCCAAACGGTGCGACCCCATGACCCCTAACACCCTGCCAAGGTTCAATGATAAGTCGTTTATAGTATTCTCACAAACACGCAAAAACGAGTATAAGACATAGAAATTTTCGACCCAAAATTGCCTGATAAAAGCCCGTAGAGAATCGTTTTTTGCATGTTATAGGCGAAAGTATAAGAGATATCGCCACGAATCTAGGCAGTCTGTTAGGGTCCATGGGGCCGAGACTGCCAGCACGATGGGAGCTTCCTGGCGATGTAACTGACGTCAAAACGACGTCAAAGGCAGCCCTATTTAACGTATACAGTACAGCAATAGGCGTTCATTGGTGCGCTTCAGGTCGCGTATGAATTGTTAACGTGGATACAGGTGCCAACCGGTGCGTCCCCACGACCCCTAACACCCTGCCAAGGTTCAATGATAAGTCTTTTATAGTATTCTCACAAACAAGTAAAAACACGTATACGTACATAGAAATTTCGGCCCAAAATTGCATTAACCGGGCCCATAGAGAATCGGTTTTTTGCATGTTATTGGCGAAAATATAAGAGATATCGCCGCGAAACTTGGCAGTCTGTTAGGGTCCTTGGGGCCGAGACTACCTGCACGAGGTGAGCTTCCTGGTGACGTAACTAACGTCAAAACGACGTCAACGGCAGCCCTATTTGACGTGTACAGTACAGCAATAGGCCTACATTGGTGCGCTTCAGGCCGCGTATGAATTGTTAACGTGGATACAGGAGCCAAACGGTGCGTCCCCATGACCCCTAACACCCTGCCAAGGTTCAATGATAAGTCGTTTATGGTATTCTCACAAACACGCAAAAACACGTATACGGACATAGAAATTTCGGCCCAAAATTGCATTAACCGGGCCAATAGAGAATCGGTTTTTTGCATCTTATTGGCGAAAATATAAGAGATATCGCCGCGAAACTTGGCAGTCTGTTAGGGTCCTTGGGGCCGAGACTGCCTGCACGTGGTGAGCTTCCTGGTGACGTAACTGACGTCAAAACGACGTGAACGTCAGCCCTATTTAACGTCTACAGTACAGCAATAGGCGTACATTTGTGCGCTTCAGGGCGCGCATGAATTGTTAACGTGGATACCAGTTCCAAACGGTGCGTCCCCATGACCCCTAACGCCCTGCCAAGGTTCAATGATAAGTCGTTTATGGTATTCTCACAAACACGCAAAAACGCGTATACTGACATAGAAATGTTCGGCCCAAAATTGCCATGTACAGGCCCGTAGAGGATCGGTTTTTGCATGTTATTGGCGAAAGTATAAGAGCTATCGCCACGAAACTTGGCAGTCTGTTAGGGTCCATGGGGCCGTGACTGCCTGCACGAGGTGAGCTTCCTGGTGACGTAACTGACGTCAAAACGACGTCAACGGCAGCCCTACTTAACGAATACAGTACAGCAATAGGCGTACTTTGGTGCGCTGCCGGCCGCGTATGAATTGTTAACGTGGATACAAGTGCCAAAGGGTGCGTCCCCTTGACCCCTAACACCATGCCAAGGTTCAATGATAAGTCGTTTATAGTATTCTCACAAACACGCAAAAACGCGAATACGGACATAGAAATTTTCGGCCCAAAATTGCATTAACCAGGCCCGTAGAGAATCGGTTTTTTGCATGATATTGGCGAAAGTATAAGAGATATCGCCGCGAAACTTGGCAGTCTGTTAGGGTCCATTGGGCCGAGACTGCCTGCACGAGGTGAGCTTCCTGGTGACGTAACTGACGTCAAAACGACATCAACGGCAGCCATATTTAACGTATAGAGTACAGCAATTGGTGTACATTTTTGCGCTTCAGGCCGCGTATGAATTGTTAACGTGGTTGCAGGTGCCAAACGGTGCGTCCCCATGACCCCTAACACCCTGCCAAAGTTCAATGATAAGTCGTTTATAGTATACTCACAAACACGTAAAAACTCCTATACGGACATACAAATTTTCGGCCCAAAATTGCTAGTACAGGCCCGTAGAGAATTAGTTTTTGCATGGTATTGGCGAAAGTATAAGAGCTATCGGCACAAAACTTGGCAGTCTGTTCGGGGCCATGGGGCCGAGACTGCCTGCACGAGGTGTGCTTCCTGGTGACGTAACTGACGTGAAAACGACAACAATGGCAGCCCTATTTAACGTATACAGTTCAGCAATAGGTGTTCATTAGTGCGCTTCAGGTCGCGTATGAATTGTTAACGTAGATACAAGTGCCAAACGGTGCGTCGCCATGATCCCTAACACCCTGCCAAGGTTCAATGATAAGTCGTTTATAGCATACTCACAAACACGTAAAAACTCGTATACGGACATAGAAATTTTCGGCCCAAAATTGCTAGTACAGTCCCGTAGAGAATCAGTTTTTGCACGTTATTGGCGAAAGTATAAGAGCTATCGGCACAAAACTTGGCAGTCTGTTCGGGACCATGGAGCCGAGACTGCCTGCACGAGGTGTGCTTCCTGGTGACGTAACTGACGTGAAAACGACAACAATGGCAGCCATATTTAACGTATACAGTTCAGCAATTGGTGTTCATTAGTGCGCTTCAGGTCGCGTATGAATTGTTAACGTAGATACAAGTGCCAAACGGTGCGTCGCCATGATCCCTAACACCCTGCCAAGGTTCAATGATAAGTCGTTTATAGTATTCTCACAAACACGCAAAAACGCGTACACGGACATGGAAATTTTCGGCCCAAAATTGCATTATACAGGACCGTAGAGAATCGGTTTTTTGCATGTTATTGGCGAAAGTATAAGAGCTATCGCCACGAAACTAGGCAGTCTGTTAGGGTCCATGGGGCCGAGACTGCCGGCACGAGGTGAGCTTCCTGGTGACGTAACTGACGTCAAAACGACGTCAACTGCAGCCCTATTTAACGTTTACAGTACATCAATAGGCGTACATTGGTGCGCTTCAGGCCGCGTATGAATTGTTAACGTGGATACAGGTGCCAAACGGTGCGTCCCCATGACCCCTAACACCCTGCCAAGGTTCAATGATAAGTCGTTTATAGTATTTTCACAAACACGCAAAAACGCGTATACGTACAGAAATTTTCGGCCCAAAATTGCCTTTTACAGGCCCGTAGAGAATCGGTTTTTGCATGTTATTGGCGAAAGTATAAGAGATATCGCCACGAAACTTGGCAGTCTGTTAGGGTCCATGGGGCCGAGACTGCCTGGATGATGTGTGCTTCCTGGTGACGTAACTGACGTCAAAACGACGTCAACTATAGTCCAATTTAACGTATACAGTACAGCAATTGACGTACATTGGTTCGCTTCAGGTCGCGTATGAATTGTTAATGTGGATACAGGCGCCAAACGGTGCGTCCCCATGACCACTAACACCCTGCCAAGGTTGAATGATAAGTCGTTTATAGTATTCTCACAAACACGCAAAAACGCGTAAACGGACATAGAAATGTTCGGCCCAAAATTGCCTTGTACTGGCCCGTAGAGAATCGGTTTTGCATGTTATTGGCGAAAGTATAAGAGCTATCGCCACGATACTTGGCAGTCTGTTAGGGTCTATGGGGCCGAGACTGCCTGCACGAGGTGAGCTTCCTGGTGACGTAACTGACCTCAAAACGACGTCAACGGCAGCCCTATTTAACGTATACAGTGCAGCAATAGGAGTACATTGGTGCGCTTCAGGCCGCGTATGAATTGTTAACGTGGATACAGGTGCCAAACGGTGCGTCCCCATGACCCCTAACACCCTGCCAAGGTTGAATGATAAGTCGTTTATAGTATTCTCACAAACACGCAAAAACGCGTATACGGACATAGAAATTTTCGGCCCAAAATTGCTTTATACATGCCCGTAGAGAATCGGTTTTTGCATGTTATTGGCAAAAGTATAAGAGCTATCGCCACGAAACTTGGCAGTCTGTTAGGGTCCATGGGGTCGAGACTGCCTGCACGAGGTGAGATTCCTGGTGACGTTACTGACGTCAAAACGACGTCAAATACAGTCCAATTTAACGTATACAGTACAGCAATAGGCGTACATTGGTGCGCTTCATGTCGCGTATGAATTGTTAACGTGGATACAGGTGCCAAACGGTGCGGCCCCATGACCCCTAACACCCTGCCAAGGTTCAATGATAAGTCGTTTATGGTATTCTCACAAACACGCAAAAACGCGTATACGGACATAGAAATGTTCGGCCCAAAACTGGCCCGTAGAGAATCGGTTTTTGCAAGTTATTGGCGAAGGTATAAGAGCTATCGCCACGAAACTTGGCAGTCTGTTAGGGTCCATGGGGCCGAGACTGCCTGCCCGAGGTGAGCTTCCTGGCGACGTAAGTGAGGTGAAAACGACGTCAAAGCAGCAGTATTTAACGTATACAGTACAGCAATAGGCGTACATTGGTGCGCTTCAGGTCGCGTATGAATTGTTAACGTGAACACAGGTGCCAAACGGTGCTCTCCCATGTCCCCTAACACCCTGCCAAGGTTGAATGATAGGTCATTTATAGTATTATCACAAACACGCAAAAACGCGTATACGGACATACAGATGTTCGGCCCAAAATTGCCTTGTACAGGCCCGTAGAGAATCGGTTTATGCATGTTATTGGCGAAAGTATAACAGCTATCGCCACGAAACTTGGCAGTCTATTAGGGTCCATGGTGCCGAGACTGCCTGCACGAGGTGAGCTTCCTGGTCAAAGTCAAGATAGTTAAAATCTGCAATCGTGTTCATAGCAGATGTTTCATCAAACAAACCATTTTTCTTCAAGTATTTAGTTATGACATTAGTAATACCTATATAATGCAAGTAGTTTGGATAGAAATTATATCTGTTACACAGTTCTTCATAACCATAAAATTCTAACCTATCGTATTTCTTGATCAAATCGCCAATAAAATGCACGCTATTTTCAAACCATGTTTTGAGGAAAACACTTTTATTACCAATTGTTATATCAGAATTATAGAATATTGGGGTTTGTAATATGTATTTTATATTTAATGATTCTGCTTTGCGGAAATCAGCAAACGATTTTAAAGTGTCCTTCCAAAAAGCATTGTCCGCTCTATTTATAAGGTTTTCAGGATAATGAACACCACAGTTGTAAAGTTTTTGGGTGTCTATAGTCATTTTTACAATATTGATCCATTTACCATTTCCTGTGATGATCCTTCGGATCCAAGAACATTTCAGTGCAATTATAAAAGAAAAAATGTGAACCATAGTAAGACCTCCTTCAGTATATTCTTTAATAAGTACATTTTTGTTAATTTTTGAAACTCCATTCCACACAAAGTTAAAAAAAAAATCATTTAGCTCTACCAATATTTTATCCGGTGGATTGGGAAGTGAAACAAACAAATGATTAAGCACTGGCAAAGCAATCGTTTTTATTACTTGTATCCTTCCAATTGGCGTTAATATCCTTCTGGACCAGTTTTTAAGCAGCGTTCGAATTCTGGACCATTTATCCTTATAATTAAGATCGATCATCTTGTCAAGATCGACGTGAAATGTTAAACCAAGCATATCAAAAGTATGTTGGTTCCATTTTAACTTCCATCTAGTTTTTATGCTTTCGGAACTGAATTTATGCTTCCCTATCCAAACTATTTTGGTTTTGTCAAAATTTACCTTTAAGCCAGAACACAATGTGAAATACGACAATTCATCTAAGGTTTCATTAAGGGATTCTGCAGAGCCATCCAGGAGTATAGACGTATCATCAGCAAATTGCGATAACTTCAGTATTATTGATTTTGATTCCTTTGATTTTTGGATTAGCCCTGAGTTTAAGTGACAAAATTTCAGCGCACAAAATAAAAATATAACAACTGTGGGGATCACCCTGACGACAACCACGTTGTATTTGAAAAAACTCGGATAAGAACCCACACTGCATTACTGCTGATATACCATCCTTATATAAAACATTAAACCAATTTTTAATGTCAGTACCGAAATTAAAAAAGGAGAGTGTTTTGTTTACAAACCTCCATGACAAGGAATCAAAAGCCTTTTCAAAATCTATAAGCAGGAGAAGTCCGGGAATATTATTTTCCTCAGTGTATTTCAAAATGTCGTAGATTAGCCTAGTGTTTTCTCCTATGAACCTGCCTTTGATAAAACAAGTTTGATCATTGTTTATAAGTTTATTCATATATTGTTTCAATCTATTAGCAATACTTCCCGAACCAATTTTATATACAGTGTTTAACAGTGTAATTGGACGCCAGTTTTTTAAAGATTGTCTGGGTTTATCACCCTTAGGTATGCAAGTAATTATCCCTTGTCGTTGGGTTATAGACAAATTGCCGCTTTTAAATGCGTGATTTAACGCTCTACAAACAAAAGTACCTAATTTAGGCCAAAAAACTTTGAAAAAATCAGCAGTAAAACCTGACGACCCAGGGCTTTTGTTGTTTGCCATGTTTTTTAAGACAAAAGAGGCCTCACTTAGTGTTATTGGCCCTTCTAATTGTTTTGACTCTTTTTCATGTGATAGTTTAGGTATATCAATATCTGCTATAAAACTATTAAAATCATCATCAATGTTGGTATTATCATTGTTTGATACAATGTTTTATAAAACAAAGCGGTTTCTTTTAAGATATCAACCTGCTTATCTAAAACAAGTCCGTCATCAGTTGTTAGGCTTGTGATCGTTTTTGTTGTATAGTTATATTTTTCGAGGTTGCAAAAAAAATTTGATGGTTTTTCTCCAAATTGTATCCATTCGGCTCGCGATCTTATTATAGCTCCTTTTAATTTCTCTTCTTGTATTTTCATAAGTTCATCTTTTAATTCAAGCATAATTTGCAGGTTACTCTCGGTCAACAATTTCTCGTGTTGTTCAATTTCAACTTTTAATTGGTTTTCGCGCTTGTTACGCGATTTTGTTTTATACGAACTATATGAAATAGCTTTACCTCTTATTTCCATTAAAACTGTATCTAAAAAAAGTTGGTCGTTTATTAAAAACTGTATGTCTTGGTCCGGTATTGTATCAATATTATCTTTATTGTACACAGGTAGCATATATTGTTTTTTAATTTCGGTAATTGTATCATTTATTGTGTTAATGTAATTGATGTCACTTAGAAGCATGTTATTATGTTTCCACAGACCCTTTCCGTGTTTAAAATCAGTAAATTTTAATGTCAAAGTTACAATCGAATGATCAGATTGGTAACTGGGCAATATATTATTGTCGTGAACAAATGGTGACAAAAATGACGATAATAGATAAAAATCAAGCCGGGCTTGTTGTATTGGATTGGTTCTTCTCCATGTATATCGTTTAGAGTTAGGATATAATATCCTAAAAGGATCAGTAAGATCACGATCTTCAATATTTTTCAATATACAATCTCTTGCATTTTTATTATTTATTGATTTGTAGTTATTATAATCCAGATTCGGGTCAAGAGCCACGAAACATGGCAGTCTGTTAGGGTCCATGGGGCCGAGATTGCCTGCACGAGGTGATCTTCCTGGTGATGTAAGTGAGGTGAAAACGACGTCAAAGCAGCCCTATTTAACGTATACAGTACAGCAATAGGCGTACATTGGTGCGCTTCAGGCCGCGAATGAATTGTTAACGTGGATACAGGAGCCAAACGGTGCTCTCCCATGACCCCTAACACCCTGCCAAGGTTCAATGATAAGTCGTTTATAGTATTATCACAAACACGCAAAAACGCGTATACGGACAGAAATTTGGTGACGTAACTGACGTCAAAACGACGTCAAAGGCAGCCCTATTTAACGTATACAGTACAGCAATAGGCGTACATTGGTGCGCTTCAGGCCGCGTATGAATTGTTAACGTGGATACAGGTGCCAAACGGTGCGTCCCCATGACCCCTAACACCCTGCCAAGGTTCAATGATAAGTCGTTTATAGTATTCTCACAACCACGCAAAAACGCGTATACGGACATAAAAATTTTCGGCCCAAAATTGCCTTGTACAGGCCCGTAGAGAATCGGTTTTTGCATGTTATTGGCGAAAGTATAAGAGCTATCGCCACGAAACTTGGCAGTCTGTTAGGGTCCATGGGGCCGAGATTGTCTGCACGAGGTGATCTTCCTGGTGATGTAAGTGAGGTGAAAACGACGTCAAAGCAGCCCTATTTAACGTATACAGTACAGCAATAGGCGTACATTGGTGCGCTTCAGGCCGCGTATGAATTGTCAACGTGGTTAGAGGTGCCAAACGGTGCGACCCCATGACCCGTAACACCCAGCCAATGTTCAATGATAAGTCGTTTATAGTATTCTCACAAACACGCAAAAACGCGTATTCGGCCCAAAATTGCCTTCTACAGGCCCGTAGTGAATCGGTTTTTGCATGTTATTGGCGAAAGTATAAGAGCTATCGCCACGAAACTTGGCAGTCTGTTAGGGTCCATGTGGCCGAGACTGCCTGCACGAGGTGAGCTTCCTGGTGACGTAACTGACGTCAAAACGACGTCAACGGCAGCCCTATTTAACGTATACAGTACAGCAATAGGCGTACGTTGGTGCGCTTCAGGTGGCGTATCAATTGTTAACGTGGATACAAGTGCCAAACGGTGCGTCCCCGTGACCCCTAACATCCTGCCAAGGTTCAATGATAAGTCGTTTATAGTATTCTCACAAACACGCAAAAACGCGTATACGGACATAGAAATTTTCGGCCCAAAATTGCATCATTCAGGCCAGTAGGGAATCCGTTTTTGCATGTTATTGGCGAAAGTATAAGAGCTATCGCCATGAAATTTGGCAGTCTGTTAGGGTCAATGGGGCTGAGACTGCCTGCACGAGGTGAGCTTCCTGGTGACGAAATTGATGTCAAAACGACGTCAACGGCAGCCCTATTTAACGTATACAGTGCAGCAATAGGCGTACATTGGTGCGCTACAGGCCGCGTATGAATTGTTAACGTGGATACAAGTGCCAAACGGTGCGTCCCCATGACCCCTAACACCCTGCCAAGGTTCAATGATAAGTCGTTTATTGTATTATCACAACCACGCAAAAACGCGTATACGTTCGTAGAAATTTTCGGGCCAAAATTGTATTATACAGGCCGGTAGAGAATCGTTTTTTGCATGTTATTGGCGAAAGAATAAGAGATATCGCCACGAAACTTGGCTGTCTGTTAGGGTTCATGGCGCCAAGATTGTCTGCACGATGTGAGCTTCCTGGTGACGTAACTGACATCAAAACGACGTCAACTAATGTCCTATTTAACGTATACAGTACAGCAATAGGCGTACATTGGTGCGCTTCAGGTCGCGTATGAATTGTTAACGTGGATACAGGTGTCAAACGGTGCGTCCCCATAACCTCTAACTCCCTGCCAAGGTTCAATGATAAGTCGTTTATAGTATTCTCACAAACATGCAAAAACGCGTATACGGACATAGAAATTTTCGGCCCAATATTGCCTTATACAGGCCCGTAGAGAATCGGTTTTTGCATGTTATTGGCGAACGTATAAGAGCTATCGCCACGAAACTTGGCAGTCTTTTATGGTCGATGGGGCCGAGACTGCCTGCACGAGGTGAGCTTTCTGGTGATGTAACTGACGTCAAAACGACGTCAAAGACAGCCCTATTTAACGAATACAGTACAGCAATTGGAGAACATTGGTGCGCTTCAGGTCGCGTATGAATTGTTAACTTGGATACAGGCTCCAAACGGTGCGACCCCATGACCCCTAACACCCTGCCAAGGATCAATGCTAAGTCGATTATAGTATTCTCACAAACACGCAAAAACGCGTACACGGACATAGAAATGTTCGGACCAATATTGCCTTTTACAGGCCAGTAGAGAATCGGTTTTGGCATGTTATTGGCGAAAGTATAAGAGCTATCGCCACGAAACTTGGCAGTCTGTTAGGGTCCATGGGGCCGAAACTGCCTGCACGAGGTGAGCTTCCTGGTGACGTAACTGACGTCAAAACGACGTCAACTACAGTCCTATTTAACGTATTCAGTACAGCAATAGGCGTACATTGGTGCGCTTCAGGTCGCGTATGAATTGTTAACGTGGATACAGGTGCCAAACGGTGCGGCCCCATGACCCCTAACACCCTGCCAAGGTTCAATGATAAGTCGTTTATTGTATTCTCACAAACGCGTATACGGACATAGAAATTTTCGGTCTAAACTTGCCTTCTACAGGCCCGTAGAGAATCTGTTTTTGCATGTTATTGGCGAAAGTATAAGAGCTATCGCCACGCAACTTGGCAGTCTGTTAGGGTCCATGGGGCCGAGACTGCCTGCACGAGGTGAGCTTCCTGGTGACGTAACTGACGTCAAAACGACGTCAACGGCAGCCCTATTTAACGTATACAGTACAGCAATAGGCGTACATTGGTGCGCTTCAGGTCGCGTATGAATTGTTAACGTGGATACAGGTGTCAAACGGTGCGACCCCATGACCTCTAACTCCCTGCCAAGGTTCAATGATAAGTCGTTTATAGTATTATCACAACCACGCAAAAACGCGTATACGTCCGTAGAAATTTTCGGCCCCAAATTGTATTATACAGGCCGGTAGAGAATCGTTTTTTGCATGTTATTGGCGAAAGTATAAGAGATATCGCCACGAAACTTGGCTGTCTGTTAGGGTTCATGGCGCCAAGATTGTCTGCACGATGTGAGCTTCCTGGTGACGTAACTGACATCAAAACGACGTCAACTAATGTCCTATTTAACGTATACAGTACAGTAATAGGCGTACATTGGTGCGCTTCAGGTCGCGTATGAATTGTTAACGTGGATACAGGTGTCAAACGGTGCGTCCCCATAACGTCTAACACCCTGCCAAGGTTCAATGATAAGTCGTTTATAGTATTCTCACAAACATGCAAAAACGCGTATACGGACATAGAAATTTTCGGCCCAATATTGCCTTATACAGGCCCGTAGAGAATCGGTTTTTGCATGTTATTGGCGAAAGTATAAGAGCTATCGCCACGAAACTTGGCAGTCTGTTATGGTCGATGGGGCCGAGACTGCCTGCACGAGGTAAGCTTCCTGATGATGTAACTGACGTCAAAACGACGTCAAAGACAGCCCTATTTAACGAATACAGTACAGCAATTGGAGTACATTGGTGCGCTTCAGGTCGCGTATGAATTGTTAACTTGGATACAGGCTCCAAACGGTGCGAACCCATGACCCCTAACACCCTGCCAAGGATCAATGCTAAGTCGATTATAGTATTCTCACAAACACGCAAAAACGCGTATACGGACATAGAAATTTTCGGTCTAAACTTGCCTTCTACAGGCCCGTAGAGAATCTGTTTTTGCATGTTATTGGCGAAAGTATAAGAGCTATCGCCACGAAACTTGGCAGTCTGTTAGGGTCCATGGGGCCGAGACAGCCTGCACGAGGTGAGCTTCCTGGCGACGTAACTGACGTCAAAACGACGTCAACGGCAGCCCTATTTAACGTATACAGTACAGCAATAGGCGTACATTGGTGCGCTTCAGGTCGCGTATGAATTGTTAACGTGGATACAGGTGTCAAACGGTGCGTCCCCATGACCTCTAACTCCCTGCCAAGGTTCAATGATAAGTCGTTTATAGTATTATCACAACCACGCAAAAACGCGTATACGTTCGTAGAAATTTTCGGGCCAAAATTGCCTTGTACAGGCCCGTAGAGAATCGGTTTTTTTGCATGTTATTGGCGAAAGTGTAAGAGCTATCGCCACGAAATTGGCAGTCTGTTAGGGTCCATGGGGTCGAGACGGCCTGCACGAAGTGAGCTTCCTGGTGACGTTACTGACGTCAAAACGACGTCAAATACAGTCCAATTTAACGTATACAGTACAGCAATAGGCGTACATTGGTGCGCTTCAGGTCGCGTATGTATTGTTAACGTGGATACAGGTGCCAAACGGTGCGGCCCCATGACCCCTAACACCCTGCCAAGGTTCAATGATAAGTCGTTTATAGTATTCTCACAAACACGCAAAAACGCGTATACGGACACAGAAATGTTCGGCCCAAAATTGCCTTGTACTGGCCCGTAGAGAATCGGTTTTTGCATGTTATTGGCGAATTCATAAGAGCTATCGCCACGAAACTTGGCAGTCTGTTAGGGTCCATGGGGCCGAGACTGCCTGCCCGAGGTGAGCTTCCTGGTGACGTAAGTGAGGTCAAAACGACGTCAAAGCAGCCCTATTTAACGTATACAGTACAGCAATAGGCGTACATTGGTGCGCTTCAGGTCGCGTATGAATTGTTAACGTGGACACAGGTGCCAAACGGTGCGATCCCATGACCCCTAACACCCTGCCAAGGTTGAATGATAGGTCATTTATAGTATTATCACAAACACGCAAAAACGCCTATACGGACATACAGATGTTCGGCCCAAAATTGCCTTGTACAGGCCCGTAGCGAATCGGTTTATGCATGTTATTGGCGAAAGTATAACAGCTATCGCCACGAAACTTGGCAGTCTATTAGGGTCCATGGTCCCGAGAATGCCTGCACGAGGTGAGCTTCTGGTCAAAGTCAAGATAGTTAAAATCTGCAATCGTGTTCATAGCAGATGTTTCATCAAACAAACCATTTTTCTTCAAGTATTTAGTTATGACATTAGTAATACCTATATAATGCAAGTAGTTTGGATAGAAATTATATCTGTTACACAGTTCTTCATAACCATAAAATTCTAACCTATCGTATTTCTTGATCAAATCGCCAATAAAATGCACGCCATTTTCAAACCATGTTTTGAGGAAAACACTTTTATTACCAATTGTTATATCAGAATTATAGAATATTGGGGTTTGTAATATGTATTTTATATTTAATGATTCTGCTTTGCGGAAATCAGCAAACGAATTTTAAAGTGTCCTTCCAAAAAGCATTGTCCGTTCTATTTATAAGGTTTTCAGGATAATGAACACCACAGTTGTAAAGTTTTTGGGTGTCTATAGTCATTTTTACAATATTGATCCATTTACCATTTCCTGTGATGATCCTTCGGATCCAAGAACATTTCAGTGCAATTATAAATGAAAAAATGTCAACCATAGTAAGACCTCCTTCAGTATATTCTTTAATAAGTACATTTTTGTTAATTTTTGAAATTTCATTCCACACAATGTTAAAAAAAAAATCATTTAGCTCTACCAATATTTTATGTGGTGGATTGGGAAGTGAAACAAACAAATGATTAAGCACTGGCAAAGCAATCGTTTTTATTACTTGTATCCTTCCAATTGGCGTTAATATCCTTCTGGACCAGTTTTTAAGCAGCGTTCTAATTCTGGACCATTTATCCTTATAATTAAGATCGATCATCTTGTCAAGATCGACGTGAAATGTTAAACCAAGCATATCAAAAGTATGTTGGTTCCATTTTAACTTCCATCTAGTTTTTATGCTTTCGGAACTGAATTTATGCTTCCCTATCCAAACTATTTTGGTTTTGTCAAAATTTACCTTTAAGCCAGAACACAATGTGAAATACGACAATTCATCTAAGGTTTCATTAAGGGATTCTGCAGAGCCATCCAGGAGTATAGACGTATCATCAGCAAATTGCGATAACTTGTATTCAGTATTATTGATTTTGATTCCTTTGATTTTTGGATTAGCCCTGAGTTTAAGTGACAAAATTTCAGCGCACAAAATAAAAATATAACAACTGAGGGCATCACCATGACGACAACCACGTTGTATTTGAAAAAACTCGGATGAGAACCCACACTGCATTACTGCTGATATACCATCCTTATATAAAACATTAAACCAATTTTTAATGTCAGTACCGAAATTAAAAAAGGAGAGTGTTTGTTTACAAACCTCCATGACAAGGAATCAAAAGCCTTTTCAAAATCTATAAGCAGGAGAAGTCCGGGAATATAATTTTCCTCAGTGTATTTCAAAATGTCGTAGATTAGCCTAGTGTTTTCTCCTATGAACCTGCCTTTGATAAAACCAGTTTGATCATTGTTTATAAGTTTATTCATATATTGTTTCAATCTATTAGCAATACTTCCCGAACCAATTTTATATACAGTGTTTAACAGTGTAATTGGACGCCAGTTTTTTAAAGATTGTCTGGGTTTATCACCCTTAGGTATGCAAGTAATTATCCCTTGTCGTTGGGTTATAGACAAATTGCCGCTTTTAAATGCGTGATTTAACGCTCTACAAACAAAAGTACCTAATTTAGGCCAAAAAACTTTGAAAAAATCAGCAGTAAAACCTGACGACCCAGGGCTTTTGTTGTTTGCCATGTTTTTTAAGACAAAAGAGGCCTCACTTAGTGTTATTGGCCCTTCTAATTGTTTTGACTCTTTTTCATGTGATAGTTTAGGTATATCAATATCTGCTATAAAACTATTAAAATCATCATCAATGTTGGTATTATCATTGTTTTGATACAATGTTTTATAAAACAAAGCGGTTTCTTTTAAGATATCAACCTGCTTATCTAAAACAAGTCCGTCATCAGTTGTTAGGCTTGTGATCGTTTTTGTTGTATAGTTATATTTTTCGAGGTTGCAAAAAAAATTTGATGGTTTTTCTCCAAATTGTATCCATTCGGCTCGCGATCTTATTATAGCTCCTTTTAATTTCTCTTCTTGTATTTTCATAAGTTCATCTTTTAATTCAAGCATAATTTGCAGGTTACTCTCGGTCAACAATTTCTCGTGTTGTTCAATTTAAACTTTTAATTGGTTTTCGCGCTTGTTACGCGATTTTGTTTTATACGAACTATATGAAATAGCTTTACCTCTTATTTCCATTAAAACTGTATCTAAAAAAAGTTGGTCGTTTATTAAAAACTGTATGTCTTGGTCCGGTATTGTATCAATATTATCTTTATTGTACACAGGTAGCATATATTGTTTTTTAATTTCGGTAATTGTATCATTTATTGTGTTAATGTAATTGATGTCACTTAGAAGCATGTTATTATGTTTCCACAGACCCTTTCCGTGTTTAAAATCAGTAAATTTTAATGTCAAAGTTACAATCGAATGATCAGATTGGTAACTGGGCAATATATTATTGTCGTGAACAAATGGTGACAAAAATGACGATAATAGATAAAAATCAAGCCGGGCTTGTTGTATTGGATTGGTTCTTCTCCATGTATATCGTTTAGAGTTAGGATATAATATCCTAAAAGGATCAGTAAGATCACGATCTTCAATATTTTTCAATATACAATCTCTTGCATTTTTATTATTTATTGATTTGTAGTTATTATAATCCAGATTCGGGTCAAGAGCCACGAAACATGGCAGTCTGTTAGGGTCCATGGGGCCGAGATTGCCTGCACGAGGTGATCTTCCTGGTGATGTAAGTGAGGTGAAAACGACGTCAAAGCAGCCCTATTTAACGTATACAGTACAGCAATAGGCGTACATTGGTGCGCTTCAGGCCGCGAATGAATTGTTAACGTGGATACAGGTGCCAAACGGTGCTCTCCCATGACCCCTAACACCCTGCCAAGGTTCAATGATAAGTCGTTTATAGTATTATCACAAACACGCAAAAACGCGTATACGGACAGAAATTTGGTGACGTAACTGACGTCAAAACGACGTCAAAGGCAGCCCTATTTAACGTATACAGTACAGCAATAGGCGTACATTGGTGCGCTTCAGGCCGCGTATGAATTGTTAACGTGGATACAGGTGCCAAACGGTGCGTCCCCATGACCCCTAACACCCTGCCAAGGTTCAATGATAAGTCGTTTATAGTATTCTCACAAACACGCAAAAACGCGTATACGGACATAAAAATTTTCGGCCCAAAATTGCCTTGTACAGGCCCGTAGAGAATCGGTTTTTGCATGTTATTGGCGAAAGTATAAGAGCTATCGCCACGAAACTTGGCAGTCTGTTATGGTCGATGGGGCCGAGACTGCCTGCACGAGGTGAGCTTTCTGGTGATGTAACTGACGTCAAAACGACGTCAAAGACAGCCCTATTTAACGAATACAGTACAGCAATTGGAGAACATTGGTGCGCTTCAGGTCGCGTATGAATTGTTAACTTGGATACAGGCTCCAAACGGTGCGACCCCATGACCCCTAACACCCTGCCAAGGATCAATGCTAAGTCGATTATAGTATTCTCACAAACACGCAAAAACGCGTACACGGACATAGAAATGTTCGGCCCAATATTGCCTTTTACAGGCCCGTAGAGAATCGGTTTTGGCATGTTATTGGCGAAAGTATAAGAGCTATCGCCACGAAACTTGGCAGTCTGTTAGGGTCCATGGGGCCGAGACTGCCTGCACGAGGTGAGCATCCTGGTGACGTAACTGACGTCAAAACGACGTCAACGGCAGCCCTATTTAACGTATACAGTACAGCAATAGGCGTACATTGGTGCGCTTCAGGTCGCGTATGAATTGTTAACGTGGATACAGGTGTCAAACGGTGCGTCCCCATGACCTCTAACTCCCTGCCAAGGTTCAATGATAAGTCGTTTATAGTATTATCACAACCACGCAAAAACGCGTATACGTCCGTAGAAATTTTCGGCCCCAAATTGTATTATACAGGCCGTTAGAGAATCGTTTTTTGCATGTTATTGGCGAAAGTATAAGAGATATCGCCACGAAACTTGGCTGTCTGTTAGGGTTCATGGCGCCAAGATTGTCTGCACGATGTGAGCTTCCTGGTGACGTAACTGACATCAAAACGATGTCAACTAATGTCCTATTTAACGTATACAGTACAGCAATAGGCGTACATTGGTGCGCTTCAGGTCGCGTATGAATTGTTAACGTGGATACAGGTGTCAAACGGTGCGTCCCCATAACGTCTAACACCCTGCCAAGGTTCAATGATAAGTCGTTTATAGTATTCTCACAAACATGCAAAAACGCGTATACGGACATAGAAATTTTCGGCCCAATATTGCCTTATACAGGCCCGTAGAGAATCGGTTTTTGCATGTTATTGGCGAAAGTATAAGAGCTATCGCCACGAAACTTGGCAGTCTGTTATGGTCGATGGGGCCGAGACTGCCTGCACGAGGTAAGCTTCCTGGTGATGTAACTGACGTCAAAACGACGTCAAAGACAGCCCTATTTAACGAATACAGTACAGCAATTGGAGTACATTGGTGCGCTTCAGGTCGCGTATGAATTGTTAACTTGGATACAGGCTACAAACGGTGCGAACCCATGACCCCTAACACCCTGCCAAGGATCAATGCTAAGTCGATTATAGTATTCTCACAAACACGCAAAAACGCGTACACGGACATAGAAATGTTCGGCCCAATATTGCCTTTTACAGGCCCGTAGAGAATCGGTTTTGGCATGTTATTGGCGAAAGTATAAGAGCTATCGCCACGAAACTTGGCGGTCTGTTAGGGTCGATGGGGCCGAGACTGCCTGCACGAGGTGAGCTTCCTGGTGATGTAACTGACGTCAAAACGACGTCAAAGACAGCCCTATTTAACGAATACAGTAACGGCAATTGGAGTACATTGGTGCGCTTCAGGTCGCGTATGAATTGTTAACTTGGATACAGGCTCCAAACGGTGCGACCCCATGACCCCTAACACCCTGCCAAGGATCAATGCTAAGTCGATTATAGTATTCTCACAAACACGCAAAAACGCGTACACGGACATAGAAATGTTCGGCCCAATATTGCCTTTTACAGGCCAGTAGAGAATCGGTTTTGGCATATTATTGGCGAAAGTATAAGAGCTATCGCCACGAAACTTGGCAGTCTGTTAGGGTCCATGGGGCCGAAACTGCCTGCACGAGGTGAGCTTCCTGGTGACTTAACTGACGTCAAAACGACGTCAACTACAGTCCTATTTTACGTATTCAGTACAGCAATAGGCGTACATTGGTGCGCTTCAGGTCGCGTATGAATTGTTAACGTGGATACAGGTGCCAAACGGTGCGGCCCCATGACCCCTAACACCCTGCCAAGGTTCAATGATAAGTCGTTTATAGTATTCTCACAACCACGCAAAAACGCGTATACGGACATAAAAATTTTCGGCCCAAAATTGCCTTGTACAGGCCCGTAGAGAATCGGTTTTTGCATGTTATTGGCGAAAGTATAAGAGCTATCGCCACGAAACTTGGCAGTCTGTTAGGGTCCATGGGGCCGAGATTGTCTGCACGAGGTGATCTTCCTGGTGATGTAAGTGAGGTGAAAACGACGTCAAAGCAGCCCTATTTAACGTATACAGTACAGCAATAGGCGTACATTGGTGCGCTTCAGGCCGCGTATGAATTGTCAACGTGGTTAGAGGTGCCAAACGGTGCGACCCCATGACCCGTAACACCCAGCCAATGTTCAATGATAAGTCGTTTATAGTATTCTCACAAACACGCAAAAACGCGTATTCGGCCCAAAATTGCCTTCTACAGGCCCGTAGTGAATCGGTTTTTGCATGTTATTGGCGAAAGTATAAGAGCTATCGCCACGAAACTTGGCAGTCTGTTAGGGTCCATGTGGCCGAGACTGCCTGCACGAGGTGAGCTTCCTGGTGACGTAACTGACGTCAAAACGACGTCAACGGCAGCCCTATTTAACGTATACAGTACAGCAATAGGCGTACGTTGGTGCGCTTCAGGTGGCGTATCAATTGTTAACGTGGATACAAGTGCCAAACGGTGCGTCCCCGTGACCCCTAACATCCTGCCAAGGTTCAATGATAAGTCGTTTATAGTATTCTCACAAACACGCAAAAACGCGTATACGGACATAGAAATTTTCGGCCCAAAATTGCATCATTCAGGCCAGTAGGGAATCCGTTTTTGCATGTTATTGGCGAAAGTATAAGAGCTATCGCCATGAAATTTGGCAGTCTGTTAGGGTCAATGGGGCTGAGACTGCCTGCACGAGGTGAGCTTCCTGGTGACGAAATTGATGTCAAAACGACGTCAACGGCAGCCCTATTTAACGTATACAGTGCAGCAATAGGCGTACATTGGTGCGCTACAGGCCGCGTATGAATTGTTAACGTGGATACAAGTGCCAAACGGTGCGTCCCCATGACCCCTAACACCCTGCCAAGGTTCAATGATAAGTCGTTTATTGTATTATCACAACCACGCAAAAACGCGTATACGTTCGTAGAAATTTTCGGGCCAAAATTGTATTATACAGGCCGGTAGAGAATCGTTTTTTGCATGTTATTGGCGAAAGAATAAGAGATATCGCCACGAAACTTGGCTGTCTGTTAGGGTTCATGGCGCCAAGATTGTCTGCACGATGTGAGCTTCCTGGTGACGTAACTGACATCAAAACGACGTCAACTAATGTCCTATTTAACGTATACAGTACAGCAATAGGCGTACATTGGTGCGCTTCAGGTCGCGTATGAATTGTTAACGTGGATACAGGTGTCAAACGGTGCGTCCCCATAACCTCTAACTCCCTGCCAAGGTTCAATGATAAGTCGTTTATAGTATTCTCACAAACATGCAAAAACGCGTATACGGACATAGAAATTTTCGGCCCAATATTGCCTTATACAGGCCCGTAGAGAATCGGTTTTTGCATGTTATTGGCGAACGTATAAGAGCTATCGCCACGAAACTTGGCAGTCTTTTATGGTCGATGGGGCCGAGACTGCCTGCACGAGGTGAGCTTTCTGGTGATGTAACTGACGTCAAAACGACGTCAAAGACAGCCCTATTTAACGAATACAGTACAGCAATTGGAGAACATTGGTGCGCTTCAGGTCGCGTATGAATTGTTAACTTGGATACAGGCTCCAAACGGTGCGACCCCATGACCCCTAACACCCTGCCAAGGATCAATGCTAAGTCGATTATAGTATTCTCACAAACACGCAAAAACGCGTACACGGACATAGAAATGTTCGGACCAATATTGCCTTTTACAGGCCAGTAGAGAATCGGTTTTGGCATGTTATTGGCGAAAGTATAAGAGCTATCGCCACGAAACTTGGCAGTCTGTTAGGGTCCATGGGGCCGAAACTGCCTGCACGAGGTGAGCTTCCTGGTGACGTAACTGACGTCAAAACGACGTCAACTACAGTCCTATTTAACGTATTCAGTACAGCAATAGGCGTACATTGGTGCGCTTCAGGTCGCGTATGAATTGTTAACGTGGATACAGGTGCCAAACGGTGCGGCCCCATGACCCCTAACACCCTGCCAAGGTTCAATGATAAGTCGTTTATTGTATTCTCACAAACGCGTATACGGACATAGAAATTTTCGGTCTAAACTTGCCTTCTACAGGCCCGTAGAGAATCTGTTTTTGCATGTTATTGGCGAAAGTATAAGAGCTATCGCCACGCAACTTGGCAGTCTGTTAGGGTCCATGGGGCCGAGACTGCCTGCACGAGGTGAGCTTCCTGGTGACGTAACTGACGTCAAAACGACGTCAACGGCAGCCCTATTTAACGTATACAGTACAGCAATAGGCGTACATTGGTGCGCTTCAGGTCGCGTATGAATTGTTAACGTGGATACAGGTGTCAAACGGTGCGACCCCATGACCTCTAACTCCCTGCCAAGGTTCAATGATAAGTCGTTTATAGTATTATCACAACCACGCAAAAACGCGTATACGTCCGTAGAAATTTTCGGCCCCAAATTGTATTATACAGGCCGGTAGAGAATCGTTTTTTGCATGTTATTGGCGAAAGTATAAGAGATATCGCCACGAAACTTGGCTGTCTGTTAGGGTTCATGGCGCCAAGATTGTCTGCACGATGTGAGCTTCCTGGTGACGTAACTGACATCAAAACGACGTCAACTAATGTCCTATTTAACGTATACAGTACAGCAATAGGCGTACATTGGTGCGCTTCAGGTCGCGTATGAATTGTTAACGTGGATACAGGTGTCAAACGGTGCGTCCCCATAACGTCTAACACCCTGCCAAGGTTCAATGATAAGTCGTTTATAGTATTCTCACAAACATGCAAAAACGCGTATACGGACATAGAAATTTTCGGCCCAATATTGCCTTATACAGGCCCGTAGAGAATCGGTTTTTGCATGTTATTGGCGAAAGTATAAGAGCTATCGCCACGAAACTTGGCAGTCTGTTATGGTCGATGGGGCCGAGACTGCCTGCACGAGGTAAGCTTCCTGATGATGTAACTGACGTCAAAACGACGTCAAAGACAGCCCTATTTAACGAATACAGTACAGCAATTGGAGTACATTGGTGCGCTTCAGGTCGCGTATGAATTGTTAACTTGGATACAGGCTCCAAACGGTGCGAACCCATGACCCCTAACACCCTGCCAAGGATCAATGCTAAGTCGATTATAGTATTCTCACAAACACGCAAAAACGCGTATACGGATATAGAAATTTTCGGTCTAAACTTGCCTTCTACAGGCCCGTAGAGAATCTGTTTTTGCATGTTATTGGCGAAAGTATAAGAGCTATCGCCACGAAACTTGGCAGTCTGTTAGGGTCCATGGGGCCGAGACAGCCTGCACGAGGTGAGCTTCCTGGCGACGTAACTGACGTCAAAACGACGTCAACGGCAGCCCTATTTAACGTATACAGTACAGCAATAGGCGTACATTGGTGCGCTTCAGGTCGCGTATGAATTGTTAACGTGGATACAGGTGTCAAACGGTGCGTCCCCATGACCTCTAACTCCCTGCCAAGGTTCAATGATAAGTCGTTTATAGTATTATCACAACCACGCAAAAACGCGTATACGTTCGTAGAAATTTTCGGGCCAAAATTGCCTTGTACAGGCCCGTAGAGAATCGGTTTTTTTGCATGTTATTGGCGAAAGTGTAAGAGCTATCGCCACGAAATTGGCAGTCTGTTAGGGTCCATGGGGTCGAGACGGCCTGCACGAAGTGAGCTTCCTGGTGACGTTACTGACGTCAAAACGACGTCAAATACAGTCCAATTTAACGTATACAGTACAGCAATAGGCGTACATTGGTGCGCTTCAGGTCGCGTATGTATTGTTAACGTGGATACAGGTGCCAAACGGTGCGGCCCCATGACCCCTAACACCCTGCCAAGGTTCAATGATAAGTCGTTTATAGTATTCTCACAAACACGCAAAAACGCGTATACGGACACAGAAATGTTCGGCCCAAAATTGCCTTGTACTGGCCCGTAGAGAATCGGTTTTTGCATGTTATTGGCGAATTCATAAGAGCTATCGCCACGAAACTTGGCAGTCTGTTAGGGTCCATGGGGCCGAGACTGCCTGCCCGAGGTGAGCTTCCTGGTGACGTAAGTGAGGTCAAAACGACGTCAAAGCAGCCCTATTTAACGTATACAGTACAGCAATAGGCGTACATTGGTGCGCTTCAGGTCGCGTATGAATTGTTAACGTGGACACAGGTGCCAAACGGTGCGATCCCATGACCCCTAACACCCTGCCAAGGTTGAATGATAGGTCATTTATAGTATTATCACAAACACGCAAAAACGCCTATACGGACATACAGATGTTCGGCCCAAAATTGCCTTGTACAGGCCCGTAGCGAATCGGTTTATGCATGTTATTGGCGAAAGTATAACAGCTATCGCCACGAAACTTGGCAGTCTATTAGGGTCCATGGTCCCGAGAATGCCTGCACGAGGTGAGCTTCCTGGTCAAAGTCAAGATAGTTAAAATCTGCAATCGTGTTCATAGCAGATGTTTCATCAAACAAACCATTTTTCTTCAAGTATTTAGTTATGACATTAGTAATACCTATATAATGCAAGTAGTTTGGATAGAAATTATATCTGTTACACAGTTCTTCATAACCATAAAATTCTAACCTATCGTATTTCTTGATCAAATCGCCAATAAAATGCACGCCATTTTCAAACCATGTTTTGAGGAAAACACTTTTATTACCAATTGTTATATCAGAATTATAGAATATTGGGGTTTGTAATATGTATTTTATATTTAATGATTCTGCTTTGCGGAAATCAGCAAACGATTTTAAAGTGTCCTTCCAAAAAGCATTGTCCGTTCTATTTATAAGGTTTTCAGGATAATGAACACCACAGTTGTAAAGTTTTTGGGTGTCTATAGTCATTTTTACAATATTGATCCATTTACCATTTCCTGTGATGATCCTTCGGATCCAAGAACATTTCAGTGCAATTATAAATGAAAAAATGTCAACCATAGTAAGACCTCCTTCAGTATATTCTTTAATAAGTACATTTTTGTTAATTTTTGAAATTTCATTCCACACAATGTTAAAAAAAAAATCATTTAGCTCTACCAATATTTTATGTGGTGGATTGGGAAGTGAAACAAACAAATGATTAAGCACTGGCAAAGCAATCGTTTTTATTACTTGTATCCTTCCAATTGGCGTTAATATCCTTCTGGACCAGTTTTTAAGCAGCGTTCTAATTCTGGACCATTTATCCTTATAATTAAGATCGATCATCTTGTCAAGATCGACGTGAAATGTTAAACCAAGCATATCAAAAGTATGTTGGTTCCATTTTAACTTCCATCTAGTTTTTATGCTTTCGGAACTGAATTTATGCTTCCCTATCCAAACTATTTTGGTTTTGTCAAAATTTACCTTTAAGCCAGAACACAATGTGAAATACGACAATTCATCTAAGGTTTCATTAAGGGATTCTGCAGAGCCATCCAGGAGTATAGACGTATCATCAGCAAATTGCGATAACTTGTATTCAGTATTATTGATTTTGATTCCTTTGATTTTTGGATTAGCCCTGAGTTTAAGTGACAAAATTTCAGCGCACAAAATAAAAATATAACAACTGAGGGCATCACCATGACGACAACCACGTTGTATTTGAAAAAACTCGGATGAGAACCCACACTGCATTACTGCTGATATACCATCCTTATATAAAACATTAAACCAATTTTTAATGTCAGTACCGAAATTAAAAAAGGAGAGTGTTTGTTTACAAACCTCCATGACAAGGAATCAAAAGCCTTTTCAAAATCTATAAGCAGGAGAAGTCCGGGAATATAATTTTCCTCAGTGTATTTCAAAATGTCGTAGATTAGCCTAGTGTTTTCTCCTATGAACCTGCCTTTGATAAAACCAGTTTGATCATTGTTTATAAGTTTATTCATATATTGTTTCAATCTATTAGCAATACTTCCCGAACCAATTTTATATACAGTGTTTAACAGTGTAATTGGACGCCAGTTTTTTAAAGATTGTCTGGGTTTATCACCCTTAGGTATGCAAGTAATTATCCCTTGTCGTTGGGTTATAGACAAATTGCCGCTTTTAAATGCGTGATTTAACGCTCTACAAACAAAAGTACCTAATTTAGGCCAAAAAACTTTGAAAAAATCAGCAGTAAAACCTGACGACCCAGGGCTTTTGTTGTTTGCCATGTTTTTTAAGACAAAAGAGGCCTCACTTAGTGTTATTGGCCCTTCTAATTGTTTTGACTCTTTTTCATGTGATAGTTTAGGTATATCAATATCTGCTATAAAACTATTAAAATCATCATCAATGTTGGTATTATCATTGTTTTGATACAATGTTTTATAAAACAAAGCGGTTTCTTTTAAGATATCAACCTGCTTATCTAAAACAAGTCCGTCATCAGTTGTTAGGCTTGTGATCGTTTTTGTTGTATAGTTATATTTTTCGAGGTTGCAAAAAAAATTTGATGGTTTTTCTCCAAATTGTATCCATTCGGCTCGCGATCTTATTATAGCTCCTTTTAATTTCTCTTCTTGTATTTTCATAAGTTCATCTTTTAATTCAAGCATAATTTGCAGGTTACTCTCGGTCAACAATTTCTCGTGTTGTTCAATTTAAACTTTTAATTGGTTTTCGCGCTTGTTACGCGATTTTGTTTTATACGAACTATATGAAATAGCTTTACCTCTTATTTCCATTAAAACTGTATCTAAAAAAAGTTGGTCGTTTATTAAAAACTGTATGTCTTGGTCCGGTATTGTATCAATATTATCTTTATTGTACACAGGTAGCATATATTGTTTTTTAATTTCGGTAATTGTATCATTTATTGTGTTAATGTAATTGATGTCACTTAGAAGCATGTTATTATGTTTCCACAGACCCTTTCCGTGTTTAAAATCAGTAAATTTTAATGTCAAAGTTACAATCGAATGATCAGATTGGTAACTGGGCAATATATTATTGTCGTGAACAAATGGTGACAAAAATGACGATAATAGATAAAAATCAAGCCGGGCTTGTTGTATTGGATTGGTTCTTCTCCATGTATATCGTTTAGAGTTAGGATATAATATCCTAAAAGGATCAGTAAGATCACGATCTTCAATATTTTTCAATATACAATCTCTTGCATTTTTATTATTTATTGATTTGTAGTTATTATAATCCAGATTCGGGTCAAGAGCCACGAAACATGGCAGTCTGTTAGGGTCCATGGGGCCGAGATTGCCTGCACGAGGTGATCTTCCTGGTGATGTAAGTGAGGTGAAAACGACGTCAAAGCAGCCTTATTTAACGTATACAGTACAGCAATAGGCGTACATTGGTGCGCTTCAGGCCGCGAATGAATTGTTAACGTGGATACAGGTGCCAAACGGTGCTCTCCCATGACCCCTAACACCCTGCCAAGGTTCAATGATAAGTCGTTTATAGTATTATCACAAACACGCAAAAACGCGTATACGGACAGAAATTTGGTGACGTAACTGACGTCAAAACGACGTCAAAGGCAGCCCTATTTAACGTATACAGTACAGCAATAGGCGTACATTGGTGCGCTTCAGGCCGCGTATGAATTGTTAACGTGGATACAGGTGCCAAACGGTGCGTCCCCATGACCCCTAACACCCTGCCAAGGTTCAATGATAAGTCGTTTATAGTATTCTCACAAACACGCAAAAACGCGTATACGGACATAAAAATTTTCGGCCCAAAATTGCCTTGTACAGGCCCGTAGAGAATCGGTTTTTGCATGTTATTGGCGAAAGTATAAGAGCTATCGCCACGAAACTTGGCAGTCTGTTATGGTCGATGGGGCCGAGACTGCCTGCACGAGGTGAGCTTTCTGGTGATGTAACTGACGTCAAAACGACGTCAAAGACAGCCCTATTTAACGAATACAGTACAGCAATTGGAGAACATTGGTGCGCTTCAGGTCGCGTATGAATTGTTAACTTGGATACAGGCTCCAAACGGTGCGACCCCATGACCCCTAACACCCTGCCAAGGATGAATGCTAAGTCGATTATAGTATTCTCACAAACACGCAAAAACGCGTACACGGACATAGAAATGTTCGGCCCAATATTGCCTTTTACAGGCCCGTAGAGAATCGGTTTTGGCATGTTATTGGCGAAAGTATAAGAGCTATCGCCACGAAACTTGGCAGTCTGTTAGGGTCCATGGGGCCGAAACTGCCTGCACGAGGTGAGCTTCCTGGTGACGTAACTGACGTCAAAACGACGTCAACTACAGTCCTATTTAACGTATTCAGTACAGCAATAGACGTACATTGGTGCGCTTCAGGTCGCGTATGAATTGTTAACGTGGATACAGGTGCCAAACGGTGCGGCCCCATGACCCCTAACACCCTGCCAAGGTTCAATGATAAGTCGTTTATTGTATTCTCACAAACGCGTATACGGACATAGAAATTTTCGGTCTAAACTTGCCTTCTACAGGCCCGTAGAGAATCTGTTTTTGCATGTTATTGGCGAAAGTATAAGAGCTATCGCCACGAAACTTGGCAGTCTGTTAGGGTCCATGGGGCCGAGACTGCCTGCACGAGGTGAGCTTCCTGGTGACGTAACTGACGTCAAAACGACGTCAACGGCAGCCCTATTTAACGTATACAGTACAGCAATAGGCGTACATTGGTGCGCTTCAGGTCGCGTATGAATTGTTAACGTGGATACAGGTGTCAAACGGTGCGTCCCCATGACCTCTAACTCCCTGCCAAGGTTCAATGATAAGTCGTTTATAGTATTATCACAACCACGCAAAAACGCGTATACGTCCGTAGAAATTTTCGGCCCCAAATTGTATTATACAGGCCGTTAGAGAATCGTTTTTTGCATGTTATTGGCGAAAGTATAAGAGATATCGCCACGAAACTTGGCTGTCTGTTAGGGTTCATGGCGCCAAGATTGTCTGCACGATGTGAGCTTCCTGGTGACGTAACTGACATCAAAACGATGTCAACTAATGTCCTATTTAACGTATACAGTACAGCAATAGGCGTACATTGGTGCGCTTCAGGTCGCGTATGAATTGTTAACGTGGATACAGGTGTCAAACGGTGCGTCCCCATAACGTCTAACACCCTGCCAAGGTTCAATGATAAGTCGTTTATAGTATTCTCACAAACATGCAAAAACGCGTATACGGACATAGAAATTTTCGGCCCAATATTGCCTTATACAGGCCCGTAGAGAATCGGTTTTTGCATGTTATTGGCGAAAGTATAAGAGCTATCGCCACGAAACTTGGCAGTCTGTTATGGTCGATGGGGCCGAGACTGCCTGCACGAGGTAAGCTTCCTGGTGATGTAACTGACGTCAAAACGACGTCAAAGACAGCCCTATTTAACGAATACAGTACAGCAATTGGAGTACATTGGTGCGCTTCAGGTCGCGTATGAATTGTTAACTTGGATACAGGCTACAAACGGTGCGAACCCATGACCCCTAACACCCTGCCAAGGATCAATGCTAAGTCGATTATAGTATTCTCACAAACACGCAAAAACGCGTACACGGACATAGAAATGTTCGGCCCAATATTGCCTTTTACAGGCCCGTAGAGAATCGGTTTTGGCATGTTATTGGCGAAAGTATAAGAGCTATCGCCACGAAACTTGGCGGTCTGTTAGGGTCCATGGGGCCGAGACTGCCTGCACGAGGTGAGCTTTCTGGTGATGTAACTGACGTCAAAACGACGTCAAAGACAGCCCTATTTAACGAATACAGTACAGCAATTGGAGAACATTGGTGCGCTTCAGGTCGCGTATGAATTGTTAACTTGGATACAGGCTCCAAACGGTGCGACCCCATGACCCCTAACACCCTGCCAAGGATCAATGCTAAGTCGATTATAGTATTCTCACAAACACGCAAAAACGCGTACACGGACATAGAAATGTTCGGCCCAATATTGCCTTTTACAGGCCCGTAGAGAATCGGTTTTGGCATGTTATTGGCGAAAGTATAAGAGCTATCGCCACGAAACTTGGCAGTCTGTTAGGGTCCATGGGGCCGAAACTGCCTGCACCAGGTGAGCTTCCTGGTGACGTAACTGACGTCAAAACGACGTCAACTACAGTCCTATTTAACGTATTCAGTACAGCAATAGGCGTACATTGGTGCGCTTCAGGTCGCGTATGAATTGTTAACGTGGATACAGGTGCCAAACGGTGCGGCCCCATGACCCCTAACACCCTGCCAAGGTTCAATGATAAGTCGTTTATTGTATTCTCACAAACGCGTATACGGACATAGAAATTTTCGGTCTAAACTTGCCTTCTACAGGCCCGTAGAGAATCTGTTTTTGCATGTTATTGGCGAAAGTATAAGAGCTATCGCCACGAAACTTGGCAGTCTGTTAGGGTCCATGGGGCCGAAACTGCCTGCACGAGGTGAGCTTCCTGGTGACGTAACTGACGTCAAAACGACGTCAACTACAGTCCTATTTAACGTATTCAGTACGGCAATAGGCTTACATTGGTGCGCTACAGGCCGCGTATGAA
Source organism: Congeria kusceri (assembly GCA_027627225.1). Taxonomy (NCBI): domain Eukaryota; kingdom Metazoa; phylum Mollusca; class Bivalvia; order Myida; family Dreissenidae; genus Congeria; species Congeria kusceri. The sequence continues at coordinate 25,617,717 of CM051036.1, forward strand.
TTGTTAACGTGGATACAAGTGCCAAACGGTGCGTCCCCATGACCCCTAACACCCTGCCAAGGTTCAATGATAAGTCGTTTATAGTATTATCACAACCACGCAAAAACGCGTATACGTTCGTAGAAATTTTCGGGCCAAAATTGTATTATACAGGCCGTTAGAGAATCGTTTTTTGCATGTTATTGGCGAAAGTATAAGAGATATCGCCACGAAACTTGGCTGTCTGTTAGGGTTCATGGCGCCAAGAATGTCTGCACGATGTGAGCTTCCTGGTGACGTAACTGACATCAAAACGACGTCAACTAATGTCCTATTTAACGTATACAGTACAGCAATAGGCGTACATTGGTGCGCTTCAGGTCGCGTATGAATTGTTAACGTGGATACAGGTGTCAAACGGTGCGTCCCCATAACCTCTAACTCCCTGCCAAGGTTCAATGATAAGTCGTTTATAGTATTCTCACAAACATGCAAAAACGCGTATACGGACATAGAAATTTTCGGCCCAATATTGCCTTATACAGGCCCGTAGAGAATCGGTTTTTGCATGTTATTGGCGAAAGTATAAGAGCTATCGCCACGAAACTTGGCAGTCTGTTATGGTCGATGGGGCCGAGACTGCCTGCACGAGGTGAGCTTCCTGGTGATGTAACTGACGTCAAAACGACGTCAAAGACAGCCCTATTTAACGAATACAGTAACGGCAATTGGAGTACATTGGTGCGCTTCAGGTCGCGTATGAATTGTTAACTTGGATACAGGCTACAAACGGTGCGAACCCATGACCCCTAACACCCTGCCAAGGATCAATGCTAAGTCGATTATAGTATTCTCACAAACACGCAAAAACGCGTACACGGACATAGAAATGTTCGGCCCAATATTGCCTTTTACAGGCCCGTAGAGAATCGGTTTTGGCATGTTATTGGCGAAAGTATAAGAGCTATCGCCACGAAACTTGGCGGTCTGTTAGGGTCCATGGGGCCGAAACTGCCTGCACGAGGTGAGCTTCCTGGTGACGTAACTGACGTCAAAACGACGTCAACTACAGTCCTATTTAACGTATTCAGTACGGCAATAGGCTTACATTGGTGCGCTACAGGCCGCGTATGAATTGTTAACGTGGATACAAGTGCCAAACGGTGCGTCCCCATGACCCCTAACACCCTGCCAAGGTTCAATGATAAGTCGTTTATAGTATTATCACAACCACGCAAAAACGCGTATACGTTCGTAGAAATTTTCGGGCCAAAATTGTATTATACAGGCCGTTAGAGAATCGTTTTTTGCATGTTATTGGCGAAAGTATAAGAGATATCGCCACGAAACTTGGCTGTCTGTTAGGGTTCATGGCGCCAAGAATGTCTGCACGATGTGAGCTTCCTGGTGACGTAACTGACATCAAAACGACGTCAACTAATGTCCTATTTAACGTATACAGTACAGCAATAGGCGTACATTGGTGCGCTTCAGGTCGCGTATGAATTGTTAACGTGGATACAGGTGTCAAACGGTGCGTCCCCATAACCTCTAACTCCCTGCCAAGGTTCAATGATAAGTCGTTTATAGTATTCTCACAAACATGCAAAAACGCGTATACGGACATAGAAATTTTCGGCCCAATATTGCCTTATACAGGCCCGTAGAGAATCGGTTTTTGCATGTTATTGGCGAAAGTATAAGAGCTATCGCCACGAAACTTGGCAGTCTGTTATGGTCGATGGGGCCGAGACTGCCTGCACGAGGTGAGCTTCCTGGTGATGTAACTGACGTCAAAACGACGTCAAAGACAGCCCTATTTAACGAATACAGTAACGGCAATTGGAGTACATTGGTGCGCTTCAGGTCGCGTATGAATTGTTAACTTGGATACAGGCTCCAAACGGTGCGACCCCATGACCCCTAACACCCTGCCAAGGATCAATGCTAAGTCGATTATAGTATTCTCACAAACACGCAAAAACGCGTACACGGACATAGAAATGTTCGGCCCAATATTGCCTTTTACAGGCCCGTGGAGAATCGGTTTTGGCATGTGATTGGCGAAAGTATAAGAGCTATCGCCACGAAACTTGGCAGTCTGTTAGGGTCCATGGGGCCGAAACTGCCTGCACGAGGTGAGCTTCCTGGTGACGTAACTGACGTCAAAACGACGTCAACTACAGTCCTATTTAACGTATTCAGTACAGCAATAGGCGTACATTGGTGCGCTTCAGGTCGCGTATGAATTGTTAACGTGGATACAGGTGCCAAACGGTGCGGCCCCATGGCCCCTAACACCCTGCCAAGGTTCAATGATAAGTCGTTTATAGTATTCTCACAAACACGCAAAAACGCGTATACGGATATAGAAATTTTCGGTCTAAACTTGCCTTCTACAGGCCCGTAGAGAATCTGTTTTTGCATGTTATTGGCGAAAGTTTAAGAGCTATCGCCACGAAACTTGGCAGTCTGTTATGGTCGATGGGGCCGAGACTGCCTGCACGAGGTGAGCTTCCTGGTGATGTAACTGACGTCAAAACGACGTCAAAGACAGCCCTATTTAACGAATACAGTACAGCAATTGGAGTAAATAGGTGCGCTTCAGGTCGCGTATGAATTATTAACTTGGATACAGGCTCCGAACGGTGCGACCCCATGACCCCTAACACCCTGCCAATGATCAATGCTAAGTCGATTATAGTATTCTCACAAACACGCAAAAACGCTTACACGGACATAGAAATGTTCGGCCCAAAATTGCCTTTTACAGGCCCGTAGAGAATCGGTTTTGGCATGTTATTGGCGAAAGTATAAGAGCTATCGCCACGAAACTTGGCGGTCTGTTAGGGTCCATGTGGCCGAAACTGCCTGCACGAGGTGAGCTTGCTGGTGACGTAACTGACGTCAAAACGACGTCAACTACAGTCCTATTTAACGTATTCAGTACGGTAAAGGCGTACATTGGTGCGCTTCAGGCCGCGTATGAATTGTTAACGTGGATACAAGTGCCAAACGGTGCGTCCCCATGACCCCTAACACTCTGCCAAGGTTCAATGATAAGTCGTTTATAGTATTATCACAACCACGCAAAAACGCGTATACGTTCGTAGAAATTTTCGGCCCAAAATTGTATTATACAGGCCGTTAGAGAATCGTTTTTTGCATGTTATTGGCGAAAGTATAAGAGATATCGCCACGAAACTTGGCTGTCTGTTAGGGTTCATGGAGCCAAGAATGTCTGCACGATGTGAGCTTCCTGGTGACGTAACTGACATCAAAACGACGTCAACTAATGTCCTATTTAACGTATACAGTACAGCAATAGGCGTACATTGGTGCGCTTCAGGTCGCGTATGAATTGTTAACGTGGATACAGGTGTCCAACGGTGCGTCCCCATAACCTCTAACTCCCTGCCAAGGTTCAATGATAAGTCGTTTATAGTATTCTCACAAACACGCAAAAACGCGTATACGGACATAGAAATTTTCGGCCCAAAAATGCCTTCTACAGGCCCGTAGAGAATCGGTTTTGCATGTTATTGGCGAAATTATAAGAGCTATCGCCACGAAACTTGGCAGTCTGTTAGGGTCCATGTGGCCGAGACTGCCTGCACGAGGTGAGCTTCCTGGTGACGTAACTGACGTCAAAACGACGTCGACGGCAGCCCTATTTATCGTATACAGTACAGCAATAGGCGTACGTTGGTGCGCTTCAGGTGGCGTATCAATTGTTAACGTGGATACAGGTGCCAAACGGTGCGTCCCCGTGACCCCTAACATCCTGCCAAGGTTCAATGATAAGTCGTTTATAGTATTCTCACAAACACGCAAAAACGCGTATACGGACATAGAAATTTTCGGCCCAAAATTGCATTATTCAGGCCAGTAGGGAATCTGTTTTTGCATGTTATTGGCGAAAGTATAAGAGCCATCGCCACGAAATTTGGCAGTCTATTAGGGTCAATCGGGCTGAGACTGCCTGCACGAGGTGAGGTTCCTGGTGACGAAATTGATGTCAAAACGACGTCAACAACAGCCCTATTTAACGTATACAGTGCAGCAATAGGCGTACATTGGTGCGCTACAGGCCGCGTATGAATTGTTAACGTGGATACAAGTGCCAAACGGTGCGTCCCCATGACCCCTAATACCCTGCCAAGGTTCAATGATAAGTCGTTTATAGTATTATCACAACCACGCAAAAACGCGTATACGTTCGTATAAATTTTCGGGCCAAAATTGTATTATACAGGCCGGAAGAGAATCGTTTTTGGCATGTTATTGGCGAAGGTATAAGAGATATCGCCACGAAACTTGGCTGTCTGTTAGGGTTCATGGCGCCAAGATTGTCTGCACGATGTGAGCTTCCAGGGGACGTAACTGACATCAAAACGACGTCAACTAATGTCCTATTTAAAGTATACAGTACAGCAATAGGCGTACATTGGTGCGCTTCAGGTCGCGTATGAATTGTTAACGTGGATACAGGTGCCAAAGGGTGCGGCCCCATGACCCCTAACACCCTGCCAAGGTTCAATGATAAGCCGTTTATAGTATTCTCACAAACACGCGAAAACGCGTATACGGACATAGAAATTTTCGGTCTAAACTTGCCTTCTACAGGCCCGTAGTGAATCTGTTTTTGCATGTTATTGGCGAAAGTATAAGAGCTATCGCCACGAAACTTGGCAGTCTGTTAGGGTCCATGGGGCCGATACAGCCTGCACGAGGTGAGCTTCCTGGTGACGTAACTGACGTCAAAACGACGTCAACGGCAGCCCTATTTAACGTATACAGTACAGCAATAGGCGTACATTGGTGCGCTTCAGGTCGCGTATGAATTGTTAACGTGGATACAGGTGTCAAACGGTGCGTCCCCATGACCTCTAACTCCCTGCCAAGGTTCAATGATAAGTCGTCTATAGTATTCTCACAAACACGCAAAAACGCGTATACCGACATAGAAATTTTCGGCCCAAAATTGCCTTATACAGGCCCGTAGGGTATCGGTTTTTGCATGTTATTGGCGAGAGTATAAGAGCTATCGCCATGAAACTTGGCAGTCTGTTAGGGTCCATTGGGCCGAGACAGCCTACACGATGTGAGCTTCCTGGTGACGTAACTGACGTCAAAACGACGTCAACTACAGTCCTCTTTAACGTATACAGTACAGCTGTAGAAGTACATTCGTGCGCTTCAGGTCGCGTATGAATTGTTAACGTGGATACAGGTGCCAAACGGTGCGGCCCCATGACCCCTAACACCCTGCCAAGGTTCAATGATAAGTCGTTTATAGTATTCTCACAAACACGCAAAAACGCGTATACGGATATAGAAATTTTCGGTCTAAACTTGCCTTCTACAGGCCCGTAGAGAATCGGTTTTTGCATGTTATTGGCGAAAGTTTAAGAGCTATCGCCACGAAACTTGGCAGTCTGTTATGGTCGATGGGGCCGAGACTGCCTGCACGAGGTAAGCTTCCTGGAGATGTAACTGACGTCAAAACGACGTCAAAGACAGCCCTATTTAACGAATACAGTACAGCAATTGGAGTACATTGGTGCGCTTCAGGTCGCGTATGAATTGTTAACTTGGATACAGGCTCCAAACGGTGCGACCCCATGACCCCTAACACCCTGCCAAGGATCAATGATAAGTCGTTTATAGTATTCTCACAAACATGCAAAAACGGGTATACGGACATAGAAATTTTCGGCCCAATATTGCCTTATACAGGCCCGTAGAGAATCGGTTTTTGCATGTTATTGGCGAAAGTTTAAGAGCTATCGCCACGAAACTTGGCAGTCTGTTATGGTCGATGGGGCCGAGACTGCCTGCACGAGGTGAGGTTCCTGGTGATGTAACTGACGTCAAAACGACGTCAAAGACAGAGCTAGTTAACGAATACAGTACAGCAATTGGAGTACATTGGTTCGCTTCAGGTCGCGTATGAATTGTTAACTTGGATACAGGCTCCAAACGGTGCAACCCCATGACCCCTAACACGCTGCCAAGGATCAATGCTAAGTCGATTATAGTATTCTCACAAACACGCAAAAACGCTTACACGGATATAGAAATGTTCGGCCCAAAATTGCCTTTTACAGGCCCGTAGAGAATCGGTTTTGGCATGTTATTGGCGAAAGTTTAAGAGCTATCGCCACGAAACTTGGCAGTCTGTTATGGTCGATGGGGCCGAGAGTGTCTCCACGAGGTAAGCTTCCTTGTGATGTAACTGACGTCAAAACGACGTCAAAGACAGCCCTATTTAACGAATACAGTACAGCAATTGGAGTACATTGGTGCGCTTCAGGTCGCGTATGAATTGTTAACTTGGATACAGGCTCCAAACGGTGCGACCCCATGACCCCTAACACCCTGCCAAGGATCAATGATAAGTCGTTTATAGTATTCTCACAAACATGCAAAAACGCTTATACGGACATAGAAATTTTCGGCCCAATATTGCCTTATACAGGCCCGTAGAGAATCGGTTTTTGCATGTTATTGGTGAAAGTATAAGAGCTATCGCCACGAAACTTGGCGGTCTGTTAGGGTCCATGGGGCCGAAACTGCCTGCACGAGGTGAGCTTCCTGGTGACGTAACTGACGTCAAAACGACGTCAACTACAGTCCTATTTAACGTATTCAGTACGGCAATAGGCGTACATTGGTGCGCTACAGGCCGCGTATGAATTGTTAACGTGGATACAAGTGCCAAACGGTGCGTCCCCATGGCCCCTAACACCATGCCAAGGTTCAATGATAAGTCGTTTATAGTATTATCACAACCACGCAAAAACGCGTATACGTTCGTATAAATTTTCGGGCCAAAATTGTATTATACAGGCCTGTAGAGAATCGTTTTTTGCATGTTATTGGCGAAAGTATAAGAGATATCGCCACGAAACTTGGCTGTCTGTTAGGGTTCATGGCGCCAAGAATGTCTGCACGATGTGAGCTTCCTGGTGACGTAACTGACATCAAAACGACGTCAACTAATGTCCTATTTAACGTATACAGTACAGCAATAGGCGTACATTGGTGCGCTTCAGGTCGCGTATGAATTGTTAACGTGGATACAGGTGTCAAACGGTGCGTCCCCATAACCTCTAACTCCCTGCCAAGGTTCAATGATAAGTCGTTTATAGTATTCTCACAAACATGCAAAAACGCGTATACGGACATAGAAATTTTCGGCCCAATATTGCCTTATACAGGCCCGTAGAGAATCGGTTTTTGCATGTTATTGGCGAAAGTATAAGAGCTATCGCCACGAAACTTGGCAGTCTGTTATGGTCGATGGGGCCGAGACTGCCTGCACGAGGTGAGCTTCCTGGTGATGTAACTGACGTCAAAACGACGTCAAAGACAGCCCTATTTAACGAATACAGTAACGGCAATTGGAGTACATTGGTGCGCTTCAGGTCGCGTATGAATTGTTAACTTGGATACAGGCTCCAAACGGTGCGACCCCATGACCCCTAACACCCTGCCAAGGATCAATGCTAAGTCGATTATAGTATTCTCACAAACACGCAAAAACGCGTACACGGACATAGAAATGTTCGGCCCAATATTGCCTTTTACAGGCCAGTAGAGAATCGGTTTTGGCATGTTATTGGCGAAAGTATAAGAGCTATCGCCACGAAACTTGGCAGTCTGTTAGGGTCCATGGGGCCGAAACTGCCTGCACGAGGTGAGCTTCCTGGTGACTTAACTGACGTCAAAACGACGTCAACTACAGTCCTATTTTACGTATTCAGTACAGCAATAGGCGTACATTGGTGCGCTTCAGGTCGCGTATGAATTGTTAACGTGGATACAGGTGCCAAACGGTGCGGCCCCATGACCCCTAACACCCTGCCAAGGTTCAATAATAAGTCGTTTATAGTATTCTCACAAACACGCAAAAACGCGTATACGGACATAGAAATTTTCGGTCTAAACTTGCCTTATACAGGCCCGTAGAGAATCAGAGAATCTGTTTTTGCATGTTATTGGCGAAAGTATAAGAGCTATCGCCACGAAACTTGGCAGTCTGCTAGGGTCCATGGGGCCGAGACAGCCTGCACGAGGTGAGCTTCCTGGCGACGTAACTGACGTCAAAACGACGTCAACGGCAGCCATATTTAACGTATACAGTACAGCAATAGGCGTACATTGGTGCGCTTCAGGTCGCGTATGAATTGTTAACGTGGATACAGGTGTCAAACGGTGCGTCCCCATGACCTCTAACTCCCTGCCAAGGTTCAATGACAAGTCGTTTATAGTATTATCACAACCACGCAAAAACGCGTATACGTTCGTAGAAATTTTCGGGCCAAAATTGTATTATACAGGCCGGTAGAGAATCGTTTTTTGCATGTTATTGGCGAAAGTATAAGAGATATCGCCACGAAACTTGGCTGTCTGTTAGGGTTCATGGCTCCAAGATTGTCTGCACGATGTGAGCTTCCTGGTGACGTAACTGACATCAAAATGACGTCAACTAATGTCCTATTTAACGTATACAGTACAGCAATAGGCGTACATTGGTGCGCTTCAGGTCGCGTATGAATTGTTAACGTGGATGCAGGTGTCAAACGGTGCGTCCCCATAACGTCTAACACCCTGCCAAGGTTCAATGATAAGTCGTTTATAGTATTCTCAAAAACATGCAAAAACGCGTATACGGACATAGAAATTTTCGACCCAATATTGCCTTATACAGGCCCGTAGAGAATCGGTTTTTGCATGTTATTGGCGAAAGTATAAGAGCTATCGCCACGAAACTTGGCAGTCTGTTATGGTCGATAGGACCGACACTGACTGCACGAGGTAAGCTTCCTGGTGATGTAACTGACGTCAAAACGACGTCAAAGACAGACCTATTTAACGAATACAGTACAGCAATTGGAGTACATTGGTGCGCTTCAGGCCGCGTATGAATTGTTAACTTGGATACAGGCTCCAAACGGTGCGACCCCATGACCCCTAACATCCTGCCAAGGATCAATGCTAAGTCGATTATAGTATTCTCACAAAAACGCAAAAACGCGTACACGGACATAGAAATGTTCGGCCCAATATTGCCTTTTACAGGCCCGTGGAGAATCGGTTTTGGCATGTGATTGGCGAAAGTATAAGAGCTATCGCCACGAAACTTGGCAGTCTGTTAGGGTCCATGGGGCCGAAACTGCCTGCACGAGGTGAGCTTCCTGGTGACGTAACTGATGTCAAAACGACGTCAACTACAGTCCTCTTTAACGTATACAGTACAGCTATAGAAGTACATTCGTGCGCTTCAGGTCGCGTATGAATTGTTAACGTGGATACAGGTGCCAAACGGTGCGTGCCCATGACCGCTAACACCGTGCCAAGGTTCAATGATAAGTCGTTTATAGTATTCTCACAAACACGCAAAAACGCGTATACGGACATACAAATTTTCGGCCCAAAATTGCCTTATACAGGCCCGTAGAGAATCGGTTTTTGCATGTTATTGGCGAAAGTATAAGAGCTATCGCCACGAAACGTGGCAGTCTGTTAGGGTCCATGGGGCCGAGACTGCCTGCACGAGGTGAGCTTCCTGGTGACGTAACTGACGTCAAAACGACGTCAACTACAGTCCTATTTAACGTATACAGTACAGCAATAGGCGACCATTGGTGCGCTTCAGGTCCCGTATGAATTGTTAACGTGGATACAGGTGCCAAACGGTGCGGCCCCATGACCCCTAACACCCTGCCAAGGTTCAATGATAAGTCGTTTATAGTATTCTCACAAACACGCAAAAACGCGCATACGGACATATACAATTTTAGCCCAATATTGCTTAATACAGGCCCGTAGAGAATCGGTTTTTGCATGTTATTGGCGAAAGTATAAGAGATATCGCCATGAAACTTGGCAGTCTGTTAGGGTCCATGGAGCCGAAAATGCCTGCACGAGGTGAGCTTCCTGGTGACGTGAATGACGTCAAAACGACGTCAACGGCAGCCCTATTTAACGTATACAGTACAGCAATAGGCGTACATTGGTGCGCTTCAGGTCGCGTATGAATTGTTAACGTGGATACAGGTGCCAAACGGTGCGTCCCCATGACCCCTAACATCCTGCCAAGGTTCAATGATAAGTCGTCTATAGTATTCTCACAAACACGCAAAAACGCGTATACCGACATAGAAATTTTCGGCCCAAAATTGCCTTATACAAGCCCGTAGGGTATCGGTTTTTGCATGTTATTGGCGAAAGTATAAGAGCTATCGCCATGAAACTTGGCAGTCTGTTAGGGTCCATTGGGCCGAGACAGCCTACACGATGTGAGCTTCCTGGTGACGTAACTGACGTCAAAACGACGTCAACTACAGTCCTCTTTAACGTATACAGTATAGCTATAGAAGTACATTCGTGCGCTTCAGGTCGCGTATGAATTGTTAACGTGGATACAGGTGCCAAACGGTGCGTCCCCATGACCGCTAACACCGTGCCAAGGTTCAATGATAAGTCGTTTATAGTATTCTCAAAAACACGCAAAAACGCGTATACGGACATACAAATTTTCGGCCCAAAATTGCCTTATACAGGCCCGTAGAGAATCGGTTTTTGCATGTTATTGGCGAAAGTATAAGATCTATCGCCACGAAACTTGGCAGTCTGTTAGGGTCCATGGGACCGAGACTGCCTGCACGATGTGTGTTTCATGGCGACGTAACTGACGTCAAAACGACGTCAACGGCAGTCCTCTTTAACGTACACAGTACATCAATAGGCGTACATTGGTGCGCTTCAGGTCGCGTATGAATTGTTAACGTGGATGCAGTTGGCAAACGGTGCGTCCCCATGACCCCTAACACCCTGCCAAGGTTCAATGATAAGTCGTTTATAGTATTCTCACAAACACGCAAAAACACGTATACGGACATGGAAATTTTCGGCCCAAAATTGCCTTTTACAGGCCCGTAGACAATCGGTTTTTTGCATGTTATTGGCGAAAGTATAAGAGCCATCGCCACGAAACGTGGCAGTCTGTTAGGGTCCATGGGGCCGAGACTGCCTGCACGAGGTGAGCTTCCTGGTGACGTAACTGGCGTCAAAACGATGTCAACGGCAGCCCTATTTATCGTATACAGTACATCAATGGGCGTACATTGGTTCGCTTCAGGTCGCGTATGAATTGTTAACGTGGATACAGGTGCCAAACGGTGCGACCCCATGACCCCTAACACCCTGCCAAGGTTCAATGATAAGTCGTTTATTGTATTCTCACAAACACGCGAAAATACATATACGGACATGGAAATTTTCGGCCCAAATTTGTATTATACAGGCCGTTAGAGAATCGTTTTTTGCATGTTATTGGCGAAAGTATAAGAGATATCGCCACCAAACTTGGCAGTCTGTTAGGGTTCATGGGGCCGAGACTGCCTGCACGAGGCGAACTTCCTGGTGATGTAACTGATGTCAAAACGACGTCAACTAATGTCCTATTGAACGTAGTCAGTTCAGCAATAGGCGTACATTGGTGCGCTTCAGGTCGCGAATGAATTGTAAACGTGGATACAGGTGCCAAACGGTGCGTCCCCATGACCCCTAACACCCTGCCAAGGTTCAATGATAAGTCGTTTATAGTATTCTCACAAACACGCAAAAACGCGTATACGGACATGGAAATTTTCGGCCCAATATTGCCTTATACAGGCCCGTAGAGAATCGGTTTTTGCATGTTATTGGCGAAAGTATAAGAGCTATCGAAACGAAACTTGGCAGTCTGTTATGGTCGATGGGGCCGAGACTGCCTGCACGAGGTGAGCTTCCTGGTGATGTAACTGACGTCAAAACGACGTCAAAGACAGCCCTATTTAACGTATACAGAACAGCAATAGGCTTACATTGGTGCGCTTCAGGTCGCGTATGAATTGTTAACTTGGATACAGGCTCCAAACGGTGCAACCCCATGACCCCTAACACCCTGCCAAGGTTCAATGATAAGTCGTTTATAGAATTATCACAAACACGCAAAAACGCGTATACGGACATAAAATTTTCAGCCCAAAATTGCCTTAAACAGGCCCGTAGAGAATCGGTTTTGTGCATGTTATTGGCGAAAGTATGAGAGATATCGCCACGAAACTTAGCAGTCTGTTAGGGTCCATGGGGCCGAGACTGCCTGCACGAGGTGAGCTTATTGGTGACGTAGCTGACGACAAAACGACGTCAACGGCAGCCCTATTTAACGTATACAGTACAGCAATAGGCGTACATTGGTGCGCTTTAGTTCGCGTATGAATTGTTAACGTGGATGAAGGTGCCAAACGGTGCGTCCCTATGACCCCTAACACCCTGCCAAGGTTCAATGATAAGTCGGTTATAGTATTCTCACAAACACGCAAAAACGCGTATACGGACATAGAAATGTTCGGCCCAAAATTGCCTTATACAGGCCCGTAGAGAATCGGTTTTGAGCATGTTATTGGCGAAAGAATGAGAGATATCGCCACGAAACTTGGCAGTCTGTTAGGGTCCATGGGGCCGAGACTGCCTGCACGAGGTGAGCTTATTGGTCACATAACTGACGTCAAAACGACGTCAATGGCAGCCCTATTTAACGTATACAGTACAGCAATAGGCGTACATTAGTACGCTTCAGGCCGCGTATGAATTGTTAACGTGGATACAGGTGCCAAACGGTGCGTCCCTATGACCCCTAACACCATGCCAATGTTCAATGATAAGTCGTTTATAGTATTGTCACAAACACGCAAAAACGCGTATACGGACATAGAAATTTTCGGCGCAAAATTGCCGTATACAGGTCCGTAGGGTATCGGTTTTTGCATGTTATTGGCGAAAGTATAAGAGCTATCGCCATGAAACTTGGCAGTCTGTTAGGGTCCATGGGGCCGAGACTGCCTGCACGATGCTGGTGACGTAGCTGACGTCAAAACGACGTCAATTACAGTCCTCTTTAACGTATACAGTACAGCTATAGAAGTACATTCGTGCGCTTCAGGTCGCGTATCAATTGTTAACGTGGATACAGGTGCCAAACGGTGCGTGCCCATGACGCATAACACCCTGCCAATGTTAAATGATAAGTCGTTTATAGTATTCTCACAAACACGCAAAAACCCGTACACGGACATTTAAATGTTCGGCCCAAAATTGCCTTGTACAGGACCGTAGAGAATCGGTTTTTGCATGTTATTGGCGAAAGTATAAGATCTATCGCCACGAAACTTGGCAGTCTGTTATGGTCGATGGGGCCGAGACTGCCTGCACGAGGTGAGCTTCATGGTGACGTAACTGACGTCAAAACGACGTCAAAGACAGCCCTAATTAACGGATACAGTACAGCAATAGGTTTACATTGGTGCGCTTCAGGTCGCGTATGAATTGTTAACTTGGATACAGGCTCCAAACGGTGCGTCCCCATGACCCCTAATACCCTGCCAAGGTTCAATGATAATTCGTTTATAGTATTCTCACAAACACGCAAAAACGCGTATACGGACATAGAAATGTTCGGCCCCAAATCGCCTTATACAGGCCGTAGAGAATCGGTTTTTGCATGTTATTGGCGAAAGTATAAGATCTATCGCCACGAAACTTGGCAGTCTGTTAGGGTCCATGGGACCGAGACTGCCTGCACGATGTGTGTTTCATGGCGACGTAACTGACGTCAAAACGACGTCAACGGCAGTCCTCTTTAACGTACACAGTACATCAATAGGCGTACATTGGTGCGCTTCAGGTCGCGTATGAATTGTTAACGTGGATGCTGTTGGCAAACGGTGCGTCCCCATGACCCCTAACACCCTGCCAAGGTTCAATGATAAGTCGTTTATAGTATTCTCACAAACACACAAAAACACGTATACGGACATGGAAATTTTCGGCCCCAAATTGCCTTTTACAGGCCCGTAGAGAATCGGTTTTTTGCATGTTATTGGCGAAAGTATAAGAGCCATCGCCACGAAACGTGGCAGTCTGTTAGGGTCCATGGGGCCGAGACTGCCTGCACGAGGTGAGATTCCTGGTGACGTAACTGACGTCAAAACGACGTCAACGGCAGCCCTATTTAACGTATACAGTACAGCAATCGGCGTACATTGGTGCGCTTCAGGCCGCGTATCAATTGTTAACGTGGATACAAGTGCTAAACGGTGCGTCCCCATGACCGCTAACACCGTGCCAAGGTTCAATGATAAGTCGTTAGGGTCGTGGCAGTCTGTTAGGGTCCATGGGGCCGAGACTGCCTGCACGAGGTGAGCTTCCTGGTGACGTAACTGGCGTCAAAACGATGTCAAAGGCAGCCCTATTTATTGTATACAGTACATCAATGGGCGTACATTGGTTCGCTTCAGGTCGCGTATGAATTGTTAACGTGGATACAGGTGCCAAACGGTGCGACCCCATGACCCCTAACACTCTGCCAAGGTTCAATGATAAGTCGTTTATTGTATTCTCACAAACACGCGAAAATACATATACGGACATGGAAATTTTCGGCCCAAATTTGTATTATACAGGCCCGTAGTGAATCGGTTTTTTGCATGTTATTGGCCAAAGAATAAGAGATATCGCCACGAAACTTGGCAGTCTGTTACGGTCCATGGGGCCGAGACTGCCTGCACGATGTGAGCTTCCTGGTGACGTAACTGAGCGTCAAAACGACGTCAACTACAGTCCTCTTTAACGTATACAGTACAGCAATAGGCGTACATTGGTGCGCTTCAGGTCGCGTATGAATTGTTAACGTGGATACAAGTGCCAAACGGTGCGTCCCCATGACCCGTAACACCATGCCAAGGTTCAATGATAAGTCGTTTTTAGTATTCTCACAACCACGCAAAAACGCGTATACGGACATTGAAATTTTCGGCCCAAAATTGCCTAATACAGGCCCGTAGACTATCGGTTTTTGCATGTTATTGGCGAAAGTATAAGAGCTATCGCCACGAAACTTGGCAGTCTGTTAGGGACCATGGGGCCGAGACTGCCTGCACTAGGTGAGATTCCTGGTGACGTAACTGACGTCAAAACGACGTCAACGGCAGCCCTATTTAACGTATACAGTACAGCAATAGGCGTAGATTGGTGCGCTTCAGGCCGCGTATGAATTGTTAACGTGGATACAAGTGCCAAACGGTCCGTCCCCATGACCCTTAACACCCTGCCAAGGTTCAATGATAAGTCGTTTATAGTATTCTCACAAACACGCAAAAACGCCTATTCGGACATAGAAATTACGGCCCAAAATTGCATTATACAGGCCCGTAGAGAATCGGTTTTTTTTAATGTTATACGCGAAAGTATAAGAGATATCGCCACGAAACTTGGCAGTCTGTTATGGTCCATGGGGCCGAGACTGCCTGCACGATGTGAGCTTCCTGGTGACGTAACTGACATCAAAACGACGCCAACGTCAGCCGTATTTAACGTATACAGTACAGCAATAGGCGTACATTGGTGCGCTACAGGCCGCGTATGAATTGTTAACGTCGATACAAGTGCCAAACGGTGCGTCCCCATGACCCCTAACACCATGCCAAGGTTCAATGATAAGCCGTTTATAGTATTCTCACAAACACGCAAAAACGCGTATACGGACATAGAAATTTTCGGCGCAAAATTGCCGTATACAGGTCCGTAGGGTATCGGTTTTTGCATGTTATTGGCGAAAGTATAAGAGCTATCGCCATGAAACTTGGCAGTCTGTTAGGGTCCATGGGGCCGAGACTGCCTGCACGATGCTGGTGACGTAACTGACGTCAAAACGACGTCAACTACAGTCCTCTTTAACGTATACAGTACAGCTATAGAAGTACATTCGTGCGCTTCAGGTCGCGTATCAATTGTTAACGTGGATACAGGTGCCAAACGGTGCGTCCCCATGACTCCTAACACCGTGCCAAGGTTCAATGATAAGTCGTTTATAGTATTCTCACAAACACGCAAAAACGCGTATACGGACATACAAATTTCCGGCCCAAAATAGCCCTATACAGGCCCGTAGAGAATCGGTTTTTGCATGTTATTGGCGAAAGTATAAGATCTATCGCCACGAAACTTGGCAGTCTGTTATGGTCGATGGGGCCGAGACTGCCTGCACGAGGTGATCTTCATGGTGACGTAACTGACGTCAAAACGACGTCAAAGACAGCCCTAATTAACGGATACAGTACAGCAATATGTTTACATTGGTGCGCTTCAGGTCGCGTATGAATTGTTAACTTGGATACAGGCTCCAAACGGTGCGTCCCCATGACCCCTAATACCCTGCCAAGGTTCAATGATAATTCGTTTATAGTATTCTCACAAACACGCAAAAACGCGTATACGGACATAGAAATTTTCGGCCCCAAATCGCCTTATACAGGCCGTAGGGTATCGGTTTTTGCATGTTATTGGCCAAAATATGAGAGATTACGCCACGAAACTTGGCAGTCTGTTAGGGTCCATGGAGCCGAGACCGCCAGCACGATGTGAGCTTCCTGGTGACGTAACTGACGTCAAAACGACGTCAACGACAGCCCTATTTAACGTACGCAGTTCAGTAATAGGCGTACATTGGTGCGCTTCAGGCCGCGTACGAATTGTTAACGTGGATACATGTGCCAAACGGTGCGTCCCTTTGACCCCTAACATCCTGCCAAGGTTCAATGATAAGTCGTTTATAGTATTCTCACAAACACGCAAAAACGCGTATACGGACGTAGAAATTTTCGGCTCAAAATTGCGTCATGCAGGCCCTTAGAGAATCGGTTTTTGCATGTTATTGGCGAAAGTATAAGAGCTATAGCCACGAAACTTGGCAGTCTGTTAGGGTCCATGGGGCCGAGACTGCCTGCACGAGGTAAGCTTCCTGTTGACCTAACTGACGTCAATGCGACTTCAATGGCAGTCCTATTTAACGTACGCAGTACAGCAATAGGGATACATTGGTGCGCTTCAGGCCGCGTATGAATTGTCAACGTGGACACAGGTGCCAAACGGTGCGTCCCCATGACCCCTAACACCCTGCCAAGGTTCAATGATAAGTCGTTTATAGTATTCTCACATACACGCAAAAACGCGTATACGGACATAGAAATTTTCTGCCCAACATTGCCTTCAACAGGCCCGTAGAGAATCGGTTTTTGCATGTTATTGGCGAAAGTATAAGAGCTATCGCCACTAAACTTGGCAGTCTGTTAGGGTCCATGGGGCCGAGACCGCCTGCACGAAGTGAGCTTCCTGGTGACCTAATTGACGTCAAAACGACGACAACGGCAGCCCTATTTAACGAATACAGTACAGCAATTGGCGTACATTGGTGCGCTTCAGGTCGCGTATGATTTGTTACCGTGGATACAGGTGCCAAACGGTGCGTCCACATGACCCCTAACACCCAGCCATGATTCAATGATGAGATTTTATAGTATTCTCGCAAACACGCAGAAACGCGTATACGGACATAGAAATTTTCGGCCCAAAATTGCCTTATACAGGCCCGTAGAAAATCGGTTTTTGCGTGTTATTGGCAAAAGTATAAGAGCTATCGCCACGAAACTTGGCAGTCTGTTAGGTCCATGGGGCCGAACTTGACTGCACGAGGTGTGCTTCCTGGTGTCGTAAGTGAGGTGAGAACGACGTCAACGGCAGCCCTATTTAACGTATACAGTACAGCAATAGGCGTACATTGGTGCGCTTCAGGTCGCATATGAATTGTTAACGTGGATACAGGTGCCAAACGGTGCGTCCCCATGACCCCTAACTCCCTGCCAAGGTTCAATGATAAGTCGTTTATAGTATTCTCACAAGCACGTAAAAACGCGTATGCGGACATAGAAATTATCCGCCCAAAATTGCTTGTACAGGCCCGTAGAGAATCAGTTTTTGCATGTTATTGGCGAAAGCAAAAGAGCTATCGCCACGAAACTTGGCAGTCTGATAGGGTCCATGGGGCCGAGACTGCCTGCACGAGGTGAGCTTCCTGGTGACGTAACTGACGTCAAAACGACGTCAACGGCAGCCCAATTTAACGTGTTCAGTACAGAAATCGGCGTACGTTTGTGCGCTTCTGGTCGAGTATGAATTGTTAACGTGGATAAATGTGCCAAACGGTGCGTCTCCTTGACCCCTAATACCCTGCCAAGGTTCAATGATAAGTCGTTTATAGTATTCTCACAAACAGGCAAAAACGCGTATACGGACATAGAAATGTTCGGCACAAAATTGCCTTTTACAGGCCAATAGAGAAACGGTTTGTGCATGCTATTGGCGAAGGTATAAGATCTATTGCCATGAACATTTTCAGTCTGTTAGGGTCCATGGGGCCGAGACTGCCTGCACGAGGTGAGCTTCCTGGCGTTGTAATTGAGGTCAAAACGACGTCAACGGCAACCCTACTTAACGTGTTCAGTACAGCAATAGGCGTACATTGTTGCGCTTCAGGCCGCGTATGAATTGTTAACGTTTTTACAGGTGCCAAACGGTGCGTCCCCATGACCCCTAACACCCTGCCAAGGTTCAATGATAAGTCGTTTAGAGTATTCTCACAAACACGCACACACGCGTATTCGGGCAGAGAAAGTTTCGGCCCAAAATTGCCTTATACTGGCCCGTAGAGAATCGGTTTTTGCATGTTATTGGCGAAAGTATAAGAGCTATCGCCACGAAACTTGGCAGTCTGTTAGGGTCCATGGGGCCGAGACTGCCTGCACGAGGTGAGCTTCCTGGTGACGTAACTGACGTCAAAACGACGTGAAAGGCAGCTCTATTTAACGTATACAGTACAGCAATAGGCGTACATTGGTGCGCTTCAGGCCGCGTATGAATTGTTAAAGTGGATACTGGTGCTAAACGGTGCGTCCCCACGACCCCTAACTCCCTGCCAAGGTTCAATGATAAGTCGTTTATATTTTTCTCACAAACACGCAAAAACGCGTATACGGACATGGAAATGTTAAGCCTTAAATTGACTTATACAGTCCCGTAGAGAATCGGTTTTTTGCATGTTATTGGCGAAAGTATAAGAGCTATCGTTACGAAACTTCACAGTCTGGTAGGGTCCATGGGGCCAAGACTGCCTGCACGAGGTGAGCTTCCTGCGGACATTGAAATTCGGCCCAAAATTGCCTTATACAGGCCCGTAGAGAATCGGTTTTTGCATGTTATTGGCGAAAGTATAAGAGCTATCGCCACGAAATTTGGCAGTCTGTTAGGGTCCATGGGGCCCAGACTGCATGCACGAGGTGAGCTTCCTGGTGACGTAACTGACGTCAAAACGACTTCAAAGGCAGCCCTATTTAACGTATACATTACAGCAATAGGCGTACATTGGTGCGCTTCAGGTCGCGTATGACTTGTTAACGTGGATACAGGTGCCAAACGGTGCGTTCCCATGACCCCTAACACCCTGCCAAAGTTCAATGATAAGTCCTTTAGAGTATTCTCACAAACACGCAAAAACGCGTATACGGGCAATGAAATTCGGCCCAAAATTGCCTTATACAGGCCCGTAGAGAAGGGGTTTTTGCATGTTATTGGCGAAAGTATAAGAGCTATCGCCACGAACCTTGGCAGTCTGTTAGGGTCCATGGGGCCGAGACTGCCTGCACGAGGTGAGCTTCCTGGTGACGTAACTGACGTCAAAACGACGTCAACGGCAGCCCTATATAACGTATACAGTACAGCAAAAGGCGTACATTGGTGCGCTTCAGGTCGCGTATGAATTGTTAACGTGGATACAGGTGCCAAACGGTGCGCCCCCATGACCCCTAACACAGTGCCAAGGTTCAATGATAAGTCGTTTATAGTATTCTCACAAACACGCAAAAACGAGTATACGGACATAGAAATTTTCGGCCCGAAATTGCCTTATACACCCATGGAGAAGGGGTTTTTGCATGTTATTGGCAAAAGTATAAGAGCTATCGCCACGAAACTTGGCAGTCTGTTATGGTCGATAGGACCGACACTGACTGCACGAGGTAAGCTTCCTGGTGATGTAACTGACGTCAAAACGACGTCAAAGACAGACCTATTTAACGAATACAGTACAGCAATTGGAGTACATTGGTGCGCTTCAGGCCGCGTATGAATTGTGAACTTGGATACAGGCTCCAAACGGTGCGACCCCATGACCCCTAACATCCTGCCAAGGATCAATGCTAAGTCGATTATAGTATTCTCACAAAAACGCAAAAACGCGTACACGGACATAGAAATGTTCGGCCCAATATTGCCTTTTACAGGCCCGTGGAGAATCGGTTTTGGCATGTGATTGGCGAAAGTATAAGAGCTATCGCCACGAAACTTTGCAGTCTGTTAGGGTCCATGGGGCCGAAACTGCCTGCACGAGGTGAGCTTCCTGGTGACGTAACTGATGTCAAAACGACGTCAACTACAGTCCTCTTTAACGTATACAGTACAGCTATAGAAGTACATTCGTGCGCTTCAGGTCGCGTATGAATTGTTAACGTGGATACAGGTGCCAAACGGTGCGTGCCCATGACCGCTAACACCGTGCCAAGGTTCAATGATAAGTCGTTTATAGTATTCTCACAAACACGCAAAAACGCGTATACGGACATACAAATTTTCGGCCCAAAATTGCCTTATACAGGCCCGTAGAGAATCGGTTTTTGCATGTTATTGGCGAAAGTATAAGAGCTATCGCCACGAAACGTGGCAGTCTGTTAGGGTCCATGGGGCCGAGACTGCCTGCACGAGGTGAGCTTCCTGGTGACGTAACTGACGTCAAAACGACGTCAACTACAGTCCTATTTAACGTATACAGTACAGCAATAGGCGACCATTGGTGCGCTTCAGGTCCCGTATGAATTGTTAACGTGGATACAGGTGCCAAACGGTGCGGCCCCATGACCCCTAACACCCTGCCAAGGTTCAATGATAAGTCGTTTATAGTATTCTCACAAACACGCAAAAACGCGCATACGGACATATACAATTTTAGCCCAATATTGCTTAATACAGGCCCGTAGAGAATCGGTTTTTGCATGTTATTGGCGAAAGTATAAGAGCTATCGCCATGAAACTTGGCAGTCTGTTAGGGTCCATGGAGCCGAAAATGCCTGCACGAGGTGAGCTTCCTGGTGACGTGAATGACGTCAAAACGACGTCAACGGCAGCCCTATTTAACGTATACAGTACAGCAATAGGCGTACATTGGTGCGCTTCAGGTCGCGTATGAATTGTTAACGTGGATACAGGTGCCAAACGGTGCGTCCCCATGACCCCTAACATCCTGCCAAGGTTCAATGATAAGTCGTCTATAGTATTCTCACAAACACGCAAAAACGCGTATACCGACATAGAAATTTTCGGCCCAAAATTGCCTTATACAAGCCCGTAGGGTATCGGTTTTTGCATGTTATTGGCGAAAGTATAAGAGCTATCGCCATGAAACTTGGCAGTCTGTTAGGGTCCATTGGGCCGAGACAGCCTACACGATGTGAGCTTCCTGGTGACGTAACTGACGTCAAAACGACGTCAACTACAGTCCTCTTTAACGTATACAGTATAGCTATAGAAGTACATTCGTGCGCTTCAGGTCGCGTATGAATTGTTAACGTGGATACAGGTGCCAAACGGTGCGTCCCCATGACCGCTAACACCGTGCCAAGGTTCAATGATAAGTCGTTTATAGTATTCTCAAAAACACGCAAAAACGCGTATACGGACATACAAATTTTCGGCCCAAAATTGCCTTATACAGGCCCGTAGAGAATCGGTTTTTGCATGTTATTGGCGAAAGTATAAGATCTATCGCCACGAAACTTGGCAGTCTGTTAGGGTCCATGGGACCGAGACTGCCTGCACGATGTGTGTTTCATGGCGACGTAACTGACGTCAAAACGACGTCAACGGCAGTCCTCTTTAACGTACACAGTACATCAATAGGCGTACATTGGTGCGCTTCAGGTCGCGTATGAATTGTTAACGTGGATGCAGTTGGCAAACGGTGCGTCCCCATGACCCCTAACACCCTGCCAAGGTTCAATGATAAGTCGTTTATAGTATTCTCACAAACACGCAAAAACACGTATACGGACATGGAAATTTTCGGCCCAAAATTGCCTTTTACAGGCCCGTAGACAATCGGTTTTTTGCATGTTATTGGCGAAAGTATAAGAGCCATCGCCACGAAACGTGGCAGTCTGTTAGGGTCCATGGGGCCGAGACTGCCTGCACGAGGTGAGCTTCCTGGTGACGTAACTGGCGTCAAAACGATGTCAACGGCAGCCCTATTTATCGTATACAGTACATCAATGGGCGTACATTGGTTCGCTTCAGGTCGCGTATGAATTGTTAACGTGGATACAGGTGCCAAACGGTGCGACCCCATGACCCCTAACACCCTGCCAAGGTTCAATGATAAGTCGTTTATTGTATTCTCACAAACACGCGAAAATACATATACGGACATGGAAATTTTCGGCCCAAATTTGTATTATACAGGCCGTTAGAGAATCGTTTTTTGCATGTTATTGGCGAAAGTATAAGAGATATCGCCACCAAACTTGGCAGTCTGTTAGGGTTCATGGGGCCGAGACTGCCTGCACGAGGCGAACTTCCTGGTGATGTAACTGATGTCAAAACGACGTCAACTAATGTCCTATTGAACGTAGTCAGTTCAGCAATAGGCGTACATTGGTGCGCTTCAGGTCGCGAATGAATTGTAAACGTGGATACAGGTGCCAAACGGTGCGTCCCCATGACCCCTAACACCCTGCCAAGGTTCAATGATAAGTCGTTTATAGTATTCTCACAAACACGCAAAAACGCGTATACGGACATAGAAATTTTCGGCCCAATATTGCCTTATACAGGCCCGTAGAGAATCGGTTTTTGCATGTTATTGGCGAAAGTATAAGAGCTATCGAAACGAAACTTGGCAGTCTGTTATGGTCGATGGGGCCGAGACTGCCTGCACGAGGTGAGCTTCCTGGTGATGTAACTGACGTCAAAACGACGTCAAAGACAGCCCTATTTAACGTATACAGAACAGCAATAGGCTTACATTGGTGCGCTTCAGGTCGCGTATGAATTGTTAACTTGGATACAGGCTCCAAACGGTGCAACCCCATGACCCCTAACACCCTGCCAAGGTTCAATGATAAGTCGTTTATAGAATTATCACAAACACGCAAAAACGCGTATACGGACATAAAATTTTCAGCCCAAAATTGCCTTAAACAGGCCCGTAGAGAATCGGTTTTGTGCATGTTATTGGCGAAAGTATGAGAGATATCGCCACGAAACTTAGCAGTCTGTTAGGGTCCATGGGGCCGAGACTGCCTGCACGAGGTGAGCTTATTGGTGACGTAACTGACGACAAAACGACGTCAACGGCAGCCCTATTTAACGTATACAGTACAGCAATAGGCGTACATTGGTGCGCTTTAGTTCGCGTATGAATTGTTAACGTGGATGAAGGTGCCAAACGGTGCGTCCCTATGACCCCTAACACCCTGCCAAGGTTCAATGATAAGTCGGTTATAGTATTCTCACAAACACGCAAAAACGCGTATACGGACATAGAAATTTTCGGCCCAAAATTGCCTTATACAGGCCCGTAGAGAATCGGTTTTGAGCATGTTATTGGCGAAAGAATGAGAGATATCGCCACGAAACTTGGCAGTCTGTTAGGGTCCATGGGGCCGAGACTGCCTGCACGAGGTGAGCTTATTGGTCACATAACTGACGTCAAAACGACGTCAATGGCAGCCCTATTTAACGTATACAGTACAGCAATAGGCGTACATTAGTACGCTTCAGGCCGCGTATGAATTGTTAACGTGGATACAGGTGCCAAACGGTGCGTCCCTATGACCCCTAACACCATGCCAATGTTCAATGATAAGTCGTTTATAGTATTCTCACAAACACGCAAAAACGCGTATACGGACATAGAAATTTTCGGCGCAAAATTGCCGTATACAGGTCCGTAGGGTATCGGTTTTTGCATGTTATTGGCGAAAGTATAAGAGCTATCGCCATGAAACTTGGCAGTCTGTTAGGGTCCATGGGGCCGAGACTGCCTGCACGATGCTGGCGACGTAGCTGACGTCAAAACGACGTCAATTACAGTCCTCTTTAACGTATACAGTACAGCTATAGAAGTACATTCGTGCGCTTCAGGTCGCGTATCAATTGTTAACGTGGATACAGGTGCCAAACGGTGCGTGCCCATGACGCATAACACCCTGCCAATGTTAAATGATAAGTCGTTTATAGTATTCTCACAAACACGCAAAAACCCGTACACGGACATTTAAATGTTCGGCCCAAAATTGCCTTGTACAGGACCGTAGAGAATCGGTTTTTGCATGTTATTGGCGAAAGTATAAGATCTATCGCCACGAAACTTGGCAGTCTGTTATGGTCGATGGGGCCGAGACTGCCTGCACGAGGTGAGCTTCATGGTGACGTAACTGACGTCAAAACGACGTCAAAGACAGCCCTAATTAACGGATACAGTACAGCAATAGGTTTACATTGGTGCGCTTCAGGTCGCGTATGAATTGTTAACTTGGATACAGGCTCCAAACGGTGCGTCCCCATGACCCCTAATACCCTGCCAAGGTTCAATGATAATTCGTTTATAGTATTCTCACAAACACGCAAAAACGCGTATACGGACATAGAAATGTTCGGCCCCAAATCGCCTTATACAGGCCGTAGAGAATCGGTTTTTGCATGTTATTGGCGAAAGTATAAGATCTATCGCCACGAAACTTGGCAGTCTGTTAGGGTCCATGGGACCGAGACTGCCTGCACGATGTGTGTTTCATGGCGACGTAACTGACGTCAAAACGACGTCAACGGCAGTCCTCTTTAACGTACACAGTACATCAATAGGCGTACATTGGTGCGCTTCAGGTCGCGTATGAATTGTTAACGTGGATGCTGTTGGCAAACGGTGCGTCCCCATGACCCCTAACACCCTGCCAAGGTCCAATGATAAGTCGTTTATAGTATTCTCACAAACACGCAAAAACGCGTATACGGACATGGAAATTTTCGGCCCCAAATTGCCTTTTACAGGCCCGTAGAGAATCGGTTTTTTGCATGTTATTGGCGAAAGTATAAGAGCCATCGCCACGAAACGTGGCAGTCTGTTAGGGTCCATGGGGCCGAGACTGCCTGCACGAGGTGAGATTCCTGGTGACGTAACTGACGTCAAAACGACGTCAACGGCAGCCCTATTTAACGTATACAGTACAGCAATCGGCGTACATTGGTGCGCTTCAGGCCGCGTATCAATTGTTAACTTGGATACAAGTGCTAAACGGTGCGTCCCCATGACCGCTAACACCGTGCCAAGGTTCAATGATAAGTCGTTAGGGTCGTGGCAGTCTGTTAGGGTCCATGGGGCCGAGACTGCCTGCACGAGGTGAGCTTCCTGGTGACGTAACTGGCGTCAAAACGATGTCAAAGGCAGCCCTATTTATTGTATACAGTACATCAATGGGCGTACATTGGTTCGCTTCAGGTCGCGTATGAATTGTTAACGTGGATACAGGTGCCAAACGGTGCGACCCCATGACCCCTAACACTCTGCCAAGGTTCAATGATAAGTCGTTTATTGTATTCTCACAAACACGCGAAAATACATATACGGACATGGAAATTTTCGGCCCAAATTTGTATTATACAGGCCCGTAGTGAATCGGTTTTTTGCATGTTATTGGCCAAAGAATAAGAGATATCGCCACGAAACTTGGCAGTCTGTTACGGTCCATGGGGCCGAGACTGCCTGCACGATGTGAGCTTCCTGGTGACGTAACTGAGCGTCAAAACGACGTCAACTACAGTCCTCTTTAACGTATACAGTACAGCAATAGGCGTACATTGGTGCGCTTCAGGTCGCGTATGAATTGTTAACGTGGATACAAGTGCCAAACGGTGCGTCCCCATGACCCGTAACACCATGCCAAGGTTCAATGATAAGTCGTTTTTAGTATTCTCACAACCACGCAAAAACGCGTATACGGACATTGAAATTTTCGGCCCAAAATTGCCTAATACAGGCCCGTAGACTATCGGTTTTTGCATGTTATTGGCGAAAGTATAAGAGCTATCGCCACGAAACTTGGCAGTCTGTTAGGGACCATGGGGCCGAGACTGCCTGCACTAGGTGAGATTCCTGGTGACGTAACTGACGTCAAAACGACGTCAACGGCAGCCCTATTTAACGTATACAGTACAGCAATAGGCGTAGATTGGTGCGCTTCAGGCCGCGTATGAATTGTTAACGTGGATACAAGTGCCAAACGGTCCGTCCCCATGACCCTTAACACCCTGCCAAGGTTCAATGATAAGTCGTTTATAGTATTCTCACAAACACGCAAAAACGCCTATTCGGACATAGAAATTACGGCCCAAAATTGCATTATACAGGCCCGTAGAGAATCGGTTTTTTTTAATGTTATACGCGAAAGTATAAGAGATATCGCCACGAAACTTGGCAGTCTGTTATGGTCCATGGGGCCGAGACTGCCTGCACGATGTGAGCTTCCTGGTGACGTAACTGACGTCAAAACGACGCCAACGTCAGCCGTATTTAACGTATACAGTACAGCAATAGGCGTACATTGGTGCGCTACAGGCCGCGTATGAATTGTTAACGTCGATACAAGTGCCAAACGGTGCGTCCCCATGACCCCTAACACCATGCCAAGGTTCAATGATAAGCCGTTTATAGTATTCTCACAAACACGCAAAAACGCGTATACGGACATAGAAATTTTCGGCGCAAAATTGCCGTATACAGGTCCGTAGGGTATCGGTTTTTGCATGTTATTGGCGAAAGTATAAGAGCTATCGCCATGAAACTTGGCAGTCTGTTAGGGTCCATGGGGCCGAGACTGCCTGCACGATGCTGGTGACGTAACTGACGTCAAAACGACGTCAACTACAGTCCTCTTTAACGTATACAGTACAGCTATAGAAGTACATTGGTGCGCTTCAGGTCGCGTATCAATTGTTAACGTGGATACAGGTGCCAAACGGTGCGTCCCCATGACTCCTAACACCGTGCCAAGGTTCAATGATAAGTCGTTTATAGTATTCTCACAAACACGCAAAAACGCGTATACGGACATACAAATTTCCGGCCCAAAATAGCCCTATACAGGCCCGTAGAGAATCGGTTTTTGCATGTTATTGGCGAAAGTATAAGATCTATCGCCACGAAACTTGGCAGTCTGTTATGGTCGATGGGGCCGAGACTGCCTGCACGAGGTGATCTTCATGGTGACGTAACTGACGTCAAAACGACGTCAAAGACAGCCCTAATTAACGGATACAGTACAGCAATATGTTTACATTGGTGCGCTTCAGGTCGCGTATGAATTGTTAACTTGGATACAGGCTCCAAACGGTGCGTCCCCATGACCCCTAATACCCTGCCAAGGTTCAATGATAATTCGTTTATAGTATTCTCACAAACACGCAAAAACGCGTATACGGACATAGAAATTTTCGGCCCCAAATCGCCTTATACAGGCCGTAGGGTATCGGTTTTTGCATGTTATTGGCCAAAATATGAGAGATTACGCCACGAAACTTGGCAGTCTGTTAGGGTCCATGGAGCCGAGACTGCCAGCACGATGTGAGCTTCCTGGTGACGTAACTGACGTCAAAACGACGTCAACGACAGCCCTATTTAACGTACGCAGTTCAGTAATAGGCGTACATTGGTGCGCTTCAGGCCGCGTACGAATTGTTAACGTGGATACATGTGCCAAACGGTGCGTCCCTTTGACCCCTAACATCCTGCCAAGGTTCAATGATAAGTCGTTTATAGTATTCTCACAAACACGCAAAAACGCGTATACGGACGTAGAAATTTTCGGCTCAAAATTGCGTCATGCAGGCCCTTAGAGAATCGGTTTTTGCATGTTATTGGCGAAAGTATAAGAGCTATAGCCACGAAACTTGGCAGTCTGTTAGGGTCCATGGGGCCGAGACTGCCTGCACGAGGTAAGCTTCCTGTTGACCTAACTGACGTCAATGCGACTTCAATGGCAGTCCTATTTAACGTACGCAGTACAGCAATAGGGATACATTGGTGCGCTTCAGGCCGCGTATGAATTGTTAACGTGGACACAGGTGCCAAACGGTGCGTCCCCATGACCCCTAACACCCTGCCAAGGTTCAATGATAAGTCGTTTATAGTATTCTCACATACACGCAAAAACGCGTATACGGACATAGAAATTTTCTGCCCAACATTGCCTTCAACAGGCCCGTAGAGAATCGGTTTTTGCATGTTATTGGCGAAAGTATAAGAGCTATCGCCACTAAACTTGGCAGTCTGTTAGGGTCCATGGGGCCGAGACCGCCTGCACGAAGTGAGCTTCCTGGTGACCTAATTGACGTCAAAACGACGACAACGGCAGCCCTATTTAACGAATACAGTACAGCAATTGGCGTACATTGGTGCGCTTCAGGTCGCGTATGATTTGTTACCGTGGATACAGGTGCCAAACGGTGCGTCCACATGACCCCTAACACCCAGCCATGATTCAATGATGAGATTTTATAGTATTCTCGCAAACACGCAGAAACGCGTATACGGACATAGAAATTTTCGGCCCAAAATTGCCTTATACAGGCCCGTAGAAAATCGGTTTTTGCGTGTTATTGGCAAAAGTATAAGAGCTATCGCCACGAAACTTGGCAGTCTGTTAGGTCCATGGGGCCGAACTTGACTGCACGAGGTGAGCTTCCTGGTGTCGTAAGTGAGGTGAGAACGACGTCAACGGCAGCCCTATTTAACGTATACAGTACAGCAATAGGCGTACATTGGTGCGCTTCAGGTCGCATATGAATTGTTAACGTGGATACAGGTGCCAAACGGTGCGTCCCCATGACCCCTAACTCCCTGCCAAGGTTCAATGATAAGTCGTTTATAGTATTCTCACAAGCACGTAAAAACGCGTATGCGGACATAGAAATTATCCGCCCAAAATTGCTTGTACAGGCCCGTAGAGAATCAGTTTTTGCATGTTATTGGCGAAAGCAAAAGAGCTATCGCCACGAAACTTGGCAGTCTGATAGGGTCCATGGGGCCGAGACTGCCTGCACGAGGTGAGCTTCCTGGTGACGTAACTGACGTCAAAACGACGTCAACGGCAGCCCAATTTAACGTGTTCAGTACAGAAATCGGCGTACGTTTGTGCGCTTCTGGTCGAGTATGAATTGTTAACGTGGATAAATGTGCCAAACGGTGCGTCTCCTTGACCCCTAATACCCTGCCAAGGTTCAATGATAAGTCGTTTATAGTATTCTCACAAACAGGCAAAAACGCGTATACGGACATAGAAATGTTCGGCACAAAATTGCCTTTTACAGGCCAATAGAGAAACGGTTTGTGCATGCTATTGGCGAAGGTATAAGATCTATTGCCATGAACATTTTCAGTCTGTTAGGGTCCATGGGGCCGAGACTGCCTGCACGAGGTGAGCTTCCTGGCGTTGTAATTGAGGTCAAAACGACGTCAACGGCAACCCTACTTAACGTGTTCAGTACAGCAATAGGCGTACATTGTTGCGCTTCAGGCCGCGTATGAATTGTTAACGTTTTTACAGGTGCCAAACGGTGCGTCCCCATGACCCCTAACACCCTGCCAAGGTTCAATGATAAGTCGTTTAGAGTATTCTCACAAACACGCACACACGCGTATTCGGGCAGAGAAAGTTTCGGCCCAAAATTGCCTTATACTGGCCCGTAGAGAATCGGTTTTTGCATGTTATTGGCGAAAGTATAAGAGCTATCGCCACGAAACTTGGCAGTCTGTTAGGGACCATGGGGCCGAGACTGCCTGCACGAGGTGAGCTTCCTGGTGACGTAACTGACGTCAAAACGACGTGAAAGGCAGCTCTATTTAACGTATACAGTACAGCAATAGGCGTACATTGGTGCGCTTCAGGCCGCGTATGAATTGTTAAAGTGGATACTGGTGCTAAACGGTGCGTCCCCACGACCCCTAACTCCCTGCCAAGGTTCAATGATAAGTCGTTTATATTTTTCTCACAAACACGCAAAAACGCGTATACGGACATGGAAATGTTAAGCCTTAAATTGACTTATACAGTCCCGTAGAGAATCGGTTTTTTGCATGTTATTGGCGAAAGTATAAGAGCTATCGTTACGAAACTTCACAGTCTGGTAGGGTCCATGGGGCCAAGACTGCCTGCACGAGGTGAGCTTCCTGCGGACATTGAAATTCGGCCCAAAATTGCCTTATACAGGCCCGTAGAGAATCGGTTTTTGCATGTTATTGGCGAAAGTATAAGAGCTATCGCCACGAAATTTGGCAGTCTGTTAGGGTCCATGGGGCCGAGACTGCATGCACGAGGTGAGCTTCCTGGTGACGTAACTGACGTCAAAACGACTTCAAAGGCAGCCCTATTTAACGTATACATTACAGCAATAGGCGTACATTGGTGCGCTTCAGGTCGCGTATGACTTGTTAACGTGGATACAGGTGCCAAACGGTGCGTTCCCATGACCCCTAACACCCTGCCAAAGTTCAATGATAAGTCCTTTAGAGTATTCTCACAAACACGCAAAAACGCGTATACGGGCAATGAAATTCGGCCCAAAATTGCCTTATACAGGCCCGTAGAGAAGGGGTTTTTGCATGTTATTGGCGAAAGTATAAGAGCTATCGCCACGAACCTTGGCAGTCTGTTAGGGTCCATGGGGCCGAGACTGCCTGCACGAGGTGAGCTTCCTGGTGACGTAACTGACGTCAAAACGACGTCAACGGCAGCCCTATATAACGTATACAGTACAGCAAAAGGCGTACAATGGTGCGCTTCAGGTCGCGTATGAATTGTTAACGTGGATACAGGTGCCAAACGGTGCGCCCCCATGACCCCTAACACAGTGCCAAGGTTCAATGATAAGTCGTTTATAGTATTCTCACAAACACGCAAAAACGAGTATACGGACATAGAAATTTTCGGCCCGAAATTGCCTTATACACCCATGGAGAAGGGGTTTTTGCATGTTATTGGCAAAAGTATAAGAGCTATCGCCACTAAACTTGGCAGTCTGTTAGGGTCCATAGAGCCGAGACTGCCTGCACGAGGTGAGCTTCCTGGTGACGTAACTGACGTCAAAACGACGTCAACGGCAGCCCTATATAACGTATACAGTACAGCAAAAGGCGTACATTGGTGCGCTTCAGGTCGCGTATGAATTGTTAACGTGGATACAGGTGCCAAACGGTGCGCCCCCATGACCCCTAACACAGTGCCAAGGTTCAATGATAAGTCGTTTATAGTATTCTCACAAACACGCAAAAACGAGTATACGGACATAGAAATTTTCGGCCCGAAATTGCCTTATACACCCATGGAGAAGGGGTTTTTGCATGTTATTGGCAAAAGTATAAGAGCTATCGCCACTAAACTTGGCAGTCTGTTAGGGTCCATGGAGCCGAGACTGCCTGCACGAGGTGAGCTTCCTGGTGACGTAACTGACGTCAAAACGACGTCAAAGGCAGCCCTATTGAACGTATACTGAACAGCAATAGGCGTACATTGGTGCGCTTCAGGTCGCGTATGAATTGTTAACGTGGATACAGGTGCCAAACGGTGCGTTCCCATGACCCCTAACCTCCTGCCAAGGATCAATGATAAGTCCTTTAGAGTATTCCCCCAAACACGCAAAAACGCGTATACGGACATTGAAATTCGGCCTAAAATTGCCTTATACAGGCCCGTAGAGAAGTAGTTTGTGCATATTATTGGCGAAAGTATAAGAGCTATCGCCACGAAACTTGGCAGTCTGTTAGGGTCCATGGGACCGAGACTACCTGCACGAGGGGAGCTTCCTGGTGACGTAACTGACGTCAAAACGACGTCAACGGCAACCCTATTTAACGTATACAGTACAGCAAAAGGGATACTTTGGTGCGCTTAAGGTCGCGTATGAATTGTTAACGTGGAAACAGGTGCCAAACGGTGCGCCTCCATGACCACTAACACCCTGCCAAGGTTCAATGATAAGTCGTTTATAGTATTCTCACAAACACGCAAAAACGCGTATACGGACATGGAAATGTTCGGCATTAAATTGCCTTATACAGGCCCGTAGAGAAGCGGTTTTGTGCATGTTATTGGCGAAAGTATAAGAGCTATCGTTACGAAACTTGGTTGTCTGGTAGGGTCCGTTTCGCCGAGACTGCCTGCACGAAGTAAGCTTCCTGATGACCTAACTGACGTCAAAGGCAGCCCAATTGAACGTATACGGTACAGCAATAGGTGTACATTGATGCGCTTCATGTCGCGTATGTATAGTTAACGTGGATACAGGTGCCAAACGGTGCGTCCCCATGACCCCTAACATACTGCCAAGGTTCAATGATAAGTCGTTTAGAGTATTCTCACAAACACGCAAAAACTCGTAAACGGACATAGAAATGTTCGGCCCAAAATTGCCTTGTACAGGCCCGTAGAGAATCGGTTTTTGCATGTTATTGGCGAAAGTATAAGGGCGATCGCCATGAAACTTGGCAGTCTGTTAGGGTCAATGGGGCCGAGACTGCCTGCACGAGGTGAGCTTCCTGGTCACGTAACTCACGTCAAAACGACGTCAAGGGCAGCCCCATTTATCGCATACAACACACCAATAGGCGTACATTGGTGCGCTTCAGGTCGCGTATGAATTGTTACCGTGGATACAAGTGCCAAACGGTGCGTCCCCATGACCCCTAACACCCTGCCAATGTTCAATGATAAGTCTTTAATAGTATTCACACAAACACGCAAAAACGCGTATTCGGACATAGAAATGTTCGGCCCAAAATTGCCTGATAGAGGCCCGTAGAGAATCGGTCTTTGCATGTTATTGGCGAAAGTATAAGAGCTATCGCCATGAAACTTGGCAGTCTGTTAGGGTCCCTGGGGCCGAGACTGCCTGCACGAAGTGATCGTCCTGGTGACCTAATTGACGTCAAAACGACGTCAACGGCAGCCCTATTTAACGTATACATTATGCGTACATTGGTGCGCTTCAGGTCGCGTATGACTTGTTAACATGGAAACACATGCCAAACGGTGCGTCCCTATGACCCCTAACACCCTGCCAAGATTCAATGATAAGTCGTTTATAGTATTCTCACAAACACGCAAAAACTCGTATACGGACATAGAAATTTTCGGCCCAAAATTGCGTTATACAGGCCCGTAGACAATCGGTTTTGTGCATGTTATTGGCGCAAGTATGAGAGATTACTCCACAAAACTTAGCAGTCTGTTAGGGTCCATGGGGCAGAGACTGCCTGCACGATGTGAGCTTATTGGTGACGTAACTGACGTCAAAACGACGTCAACGGCAGCCCTATTTAACGTTTACAGTACAGCATTAGGCGTACATTGGTGCGCTTCAGGCCGCGTATGAATTGTTGACGTGGATACAGGTGCCCAACGGTGCGTCCCCATGACCCCTAACACCCTGCCAAGGTTCAATGATAAGTCGTTTATAGTATTCTCACAAACACGCAAAAACGCGTATACGGACATAGAAATTTTCGTCCCAAAATTGCCTTATACAGGCCCGTAGACAATCGGTTTTTGCATGTTATTGGCGAAAGTATAAGAGATATCGCCACGAAACTTGGCAGTCTGTTAGGGTCCATGGGGCCGAGACTGGTGCACGATGAGAGCTTCCTGGTGACGTAACTGACGTCAAAACGACGTCATCGAAAGCCCTATTTAACGTATGCAGTTCAGCAATAGGCGTACATTGGTGCCCTTCAGGCCGCGTACGAATTGTTAACGTGGATACATGTGCCAAACAGTGCGACCCTATGATCCCTAACACCCTGCCAAGGTTCAATTATAAGTCATTTATAGTATTCTCACAAACACGCAAAAACACGTATACGGACGTAGAAATTTTCGGCCCAAAATTGCATTATACAGGCCCGTAGAGAATCGGTTTTTTGCATGTTATTTGCGAAAGTATAAGAGCTATCGCCACGAAACTTGGCAGTCTGATAGGGTCCATGGGTCCGAGACTGCCTGAACGAGGTGAGCTTCCTGGTGACGTTACTGACGTCAAAGGCAGCCCTATTTAACGCATACCGTACAGCTATAGGCGTACATTGGTGCGCTTCAGGTCGCGTATTAATTGTTAACGTGGATACAGGTGACAAACGGTGCGTCCCCATAACCCCTAACACCTTGCCAAGGTTCAATGATAAGTCGTTTATAGTATTCTAACAAACACGCAGAAACGCGAATACGGACATTGAAATTTTCGGCCCAAAATTGCCTTATACAGGCCCGTAGAGAATCGGTTTTTGCATGTTAGTGGCGAATGTATAAGAGCTATCGCCACGAAACTCGACAAACTGTTAGGGTCCATGGGTCCGAGACTGCCTGCTCGAGGTAAGCTTCCTGGTGACGTAACTGACGTCAAAACGACGTCAAAGGCAGCCCTATTTAACGCATACCGTACAGCTATAGGCGTACATTGGTGCGCTTCAGGTCGCGTATGAACTGTAAACGTGGAAACAGGTGCCAAACGGTTCGTCCCCATGACCCCTAACACCCTGCCAAGGTTCAATGATAAGTCGTTTAGGGTATTCTCACAAACACTCAAAAACGACGTTAACGGCAGCCAAATTTAACGTATACAGTACAGCAATAGGCGTACATTGGTGCGCTTCAGGTCGCGTATGAATTGTTAACGTGGATACAGGTGCCAAACGGTTCGTCCCCATGACCCCTAACACCCTGCCAAGGTTCAATGATAAGTCGTTTAGGGTATTCTCTCAAACACGCAGACACTCGTATTCGGACATAGAAATTTTCGGCCCAAAATTGATTTATACAGGCCCGTAGAGAATCGGTTTTTGCATGTTATTGTCGAAAGTAAAAGAGATATCGCCAAGAAACTTGGCAGCCTGTTAGGGTCCATGGACCCGAAAATGCCTGCACGAGGTGAGCTTCCTGGTGATGTGATTGACGTAAAAACGACGTCAAAGGCAGCCCTATTTAACGTATACAGTACAGCAATAGGCGTACATTGGTGCGCTTCAGGTCGCGTATGAATTGTTAACGTGGATACAGGTGACAAACGGTGCGTCCCCATGACCCTTAACATCCTGCCAAGGTTCAATGATAAGTCGTTTATAGAATTCTCACTAACACGCAAAAACGCGTATACGGACATAGAAATTTTCGGCCCAAAATTGCTTTATACAGGCCCGTAGAGAATCGGTTTATTCATGTTATTGGCGAAAGTATAAGAGCTATCGCCACGAAACACGACAGCCTGTTAGGGTCGATGGGTCCGAGTCTGCCTGCATGAGGTAAGCTTCCTGGTGACGTAACTGACGTCAAAACGACGTCAAGGGCAGCCCTATTTAACGTATACATTACAGCAGAAGGCGTACATTGGTGCGCTTCAGGTCGAGTATAAATTGTAAACGTGGATACCGGTGCCAAACGGTGCGTCCCCATGACCCCTAACACCCTGCCAAGGTTCAATGATAAGTCGTTTATAGTATTCTCACAAACACGCACAAACGCGTATACGGACATCGAAATTTTTCGCCCAACATTGCCTTATACAGCCCCGAAGAGAATCGGTTTTTGCATGTTATTGGCGAAAGTATAAGAGCTATCGCCACGAAACTTGACAGTCTGTTAGGGTCCTGGGACCCGAAAATGCCTGCACGAGGTGAGCTTCATGGTGATGTCATTGACGTCAAAACGACGTCAACGGCAGCCCTATTTAACGTATACAGTACAGCAATAGGCGTACATTGGTGCGCTTCAGGTCGCGTATGAATTGTTAACGTGGATACAGGTGCCAAACGGTGCATCCCCATGACCCCTAACACCCTGCCAAGGTTCAATGATAAGTCGTTTATAGTATTCTCACAAACACGCAAAAACGCGTACACAGACATAGAAATGTCCGGCCCAAACTTGCCTTATACAGGCCCGTAGACAATCTGTTTTTGCATGTTATTGGCAAAAGTATAAGAGCTATCGCCACGAAACTTGGCAGTCTGTTAGGGTCCATCGAGCCGAAAATGCCTGCACGAGGTGAGCTTCCTGTTGACGTGAATGACGTCAAAACGACGTCAAGGGCAGCCTTATTTAACGTATACAGTACAGCAATAGTCGTACATTGGTGCGCTTCAGGTCGCGTATGAATTGTTAACGTGGATATAGGTGACAAACGGTGCGTCCCCATGACCCCTAACACCCTGCCAAGGTTCAATGATAAGTCGTTTATAGTATTCTCACAAACACGCAAAAACGCGTATACTGACATTGTGATTTCGGTCCAAAATTGCTTTAAACAGGCCCGTAGAGAATCGGTTTTTGCCTGTTATTGGCGAAAGTATAAGAGCTATCGCTACGAAACTTGGCAGTCTGTTAGGGTCCATGGAGCCAAAAAGGCCTGCACGAGGTGAGCTTCCTGGTGACGTAACTGACATCAAAACGACGTCAACTAATGTCCTATTTAACGTATACAGTACAGCAATAGGCGTACATTGGTGCGCTTCAGGTCGCGTATGAATTGTTAACGCGGATACAGGTGCCAAACGGTGCGACCCCATGACCCTTAACACCCTGCCAAAGTTCATTGATAAGTCGTTTATAGTATTCTCACAAACACGCAAAAACGCTTCTATAGACATAGAAATTTTCTTCCCAAAATTGCGTTATAAAGGCCCGTACAGAATCGGTTTTTGCATGTTATTGGCGAAAGTAAAAGACCTATCGCCACGAAATTTGGCAGCCTGTTAGGGTCCATGGAGCCGAGACTGCCTGCACGAGGTGTGCTTCCTGGTGACGTAACTGACGTCAAAACGACGTCAAAGGAAGCCCTATTTAACTTATACAGTTCAGCAATAGGCGTACATTGGTGCGCTTCAGGCCGCGTATGAATTGTTAAAGTGGATACAGTTGCCAAACGGTGCGTCCCCACGACCCCTAACACCCTGCCAAGGTTCAATGATAAGTCGTTTATAGTATTCTCACAAACACGCAAAAACGCTTATGCGGACATGGAAATGTTCGGCCTTAAATTGCATTATACAGGCCCGTAGAGAATCGGTTTTTTGCATGTTATTGGCGAAAGTATAAGAGCTATTGTTACGAAACTTGGCAGTCTGGTAGGGTCCATGTGGCTGAGAGTGCCTGCACGAGGTGAGCTTCCTGCGGACATTGACATTCGGCCCAAAATAGCCTTATACAGGCCCGTAGAGAATCGGTTTTTGCCTGTTATTGGCGAAAGTATAAGAGCTCTCGCCACGAAACTTGGCAGTCTGTTAGGGTCCATGGGACCGAGACTGCCTGCACGATGTGAGTTTCATGGCGACGTAATTGGGGTCAAAACGACGTCAACGGCAGCCCTATTTAACGTACACAGTACATCAATAGGCGTACATTGGTGCGCTTCAGTGCGCGTATGAATTGTTAACGTGGATACAGTTGGCAAACGGTGCGTCCCCATGACCCCTAACACCCTGCCATGGTTCAATGATAAGTCGTTTATAGTATTCTCACAAACAAGCAAAAACATGTATACGGACATAGACATTTTCGGCCCAAAATTGCCTTATACAGGCCCGTAGAGAATCGGTTTTTGCATGTTATTGGCGAAAGTATAAGAGCTATCGCCACGAAACTTGGTAGTGTGTTAGGGTCCATGGGGCCGAGATTGACTGCACGAGGTAAGCTTCCTGGTGACCTAACTGACGTCAAAACAACGTCAATAGCAGCCCTATTTAACGTATACAGTACAGCAATAGATGTATATTGGTGCGCTACATGTCGCGTATGAATTGTTAACGTGGATACAGATGCCAAACGGTGCGTCCCCATGTCCCCTAACACCCTGCCAAGGTTCAATGATAAGTCGTTTATAGTATTCTCACAAACACGCAAAAACGCGAATACGAACATAGAAATTTTCGGCCCAAAATTGCCTTGTACAGGCCCGTATAGAATCGGTTTTTGCATGTTATTGGCGAAAGTATAAGAGCTATCGCAACGAAACATGGCAGTCTGTTAGGGTCCATGGGGCCGACAGTGCCTGCACGAAGTGAGCTACCTGGTGACGTAACTGACGTCAAAAAGACGTCAAGGGCAGCCCTATTTAACGCAATCACAACAGCAATAGGCGTACATTGGTGCGCTTCAGGTCGCGTATGAATTGTTAACGTGGATGCAGGTGCCAAACGGTGCGTCCCCATGATCCCTAACACCCCACCATGGTTCAATGATAAGTCGTTTATAGTATTCTCACAAACACGCAAAAACGCGTATACGGACATCGAAATTTTCGGCCCAAAATTGCCTCATACAGGCCCGTAGAGAATCGGTTTTTGCATGCTATTGGCGAAAGTGTAAGAGCTATCGCCACGAAATTTGGCAGTCTGTTAGGGTCCATTGGGCCGAGAATGCCTGCACGAGGTGAGCTTCCTGGTGACGTAACTGACGTCAAAACGACGTCAACGACTGCCGCATTTAATGTACACAGTACAGCAATAGGCGCTCATTGGTGCGCTTCAGGTCGCGTATGAATTGTTAACGTGGCTACAGGTGCCAAACGGTGCGTTCCCATGACCCCTAACACCCTGCCAATGTTCAATGATATGTCCTTTAGTGTATTCTCACAAACACGCAAAAACGCGTATACGGACATTGAAATTCGGCCCAAAATTGCCTTATACAGGCCCATAGAGAAGGGGTTTTTGCATGTTATTGGCGAAAGTATAAGAGCTATCGCCACGAAACTTGGCAGTCTGTTAGGGTCCATAGGTCCTAGACTGTCTGCACGAGGTGAGCTTCCTGGTGACGTAACTGACGTCAAAACGACGTCAACGGCAGCCCTATGTAACGTTTACAGGACAGCAAAAGGCGTACATTGGTGCGCTTCAGGTCGCGTATGAATTGTTAACGTGGATACAGGTGCCAAACGGTGCGTCCCCATGACCCCTAACACCCTGCCAAGGTTCAATGATAAGTCGTTTATAGTATTCTCACAAACACGCAAAAACGCGTATACGGAGATAGAAATTTTCGGCCCAATATTGCCTTCTGCAGGCCCGTAGAGAATCGGTTTTGCATGTTATTGGCGAAATTATAAGAGCTATCGCCACGAAACTTGGCAGTCTATTAGGGTCCATGGGGCCGAGACTGCTTGCACGAGGTGAGCATCCTGGTGACGTAACTGACGTCAAAACGGCGTCAACGGCAGCCCTATTTAACCTACAGTAAAGCAATTGGCGTACATTGGTGCGCTTCAGATCGCGTATGAATTGTTAACGTGGATACAGATGCCAAACGGTGCGTCCCCATGTCCCCTAACACCCTGCCAAGGTTCAATGATAAGTCGTTTATAGTATTCTCACAAACACGCAAAAACACGTATACGGACATAGAAATTTTCGGCTCAAAATTGCGTTATACAGGCCCGTAGAGAATCGGTTTTTGCATGTTATTGGCGAAAGTATAAGAGCTATCGCCACGAATCTTGGCAGTCTGTTAGGGCCCATGGGGCCGAGACTGACTGCACGAGGTGAGCTTCCTGGTGACCTAACTGACGTCAAAACGACGTCAAGGGCAGCCCTATTTAACGTATACAGTACAGCAATAGACGTATATTGGTGCGCTTCATGTCGCGTATGAATTGTTAACGTGGATACAGGTGCCAAATGGTGCCCATGTCCCCTAACACCCTGCCAAGGTTCAATGATAAGTCGTTTATAGTATTCTCACAAACACGCAAAAACGCGTATACGGACATGGAAATGTTCGGCATTAATTTGCCTTATACAGCCCCGTAGAGAAGCGGTTTTTTGCATGTTATTGGAAAAGTATAAGAGCTATCGTTACGAAACTTGGCAGTCTGGTAGGGTCCATTGGGCCAAGACTGCCTGCACGAGGTGAGCTTCATGGTGACGTAACTGACGTAAAAACGACGTCAACGGCAGCCCTATTTAACGCATACAGTACAGCAACAGGCGTACATTGGTGTGCTTCAGGTCGCGTACGAATTGTTAACGTATATACAGGTGCCAAACGGTGCGTCCCCATGACCCCTAACACCCTGCCAAGGTTCAATGATAAGTCGTTTATAGTATTCTCACAAACACGCAAAAACGCGCATACGGACATATAAAATTTTCGGCGCAAAATTGCCTTATACAGGCCCGTATAGAATCGGTTTTTGCATGTTATTAGCGAAAGTATAAGAGCTATCGCCACGAAACTTGGCAGTGTGTTAGGGTCCATGGAGCCGAAAAGGCCTGCACGAGGTGAGCTCCCTGGTGACGTAACTGACGTCAAAACGACGTCAAAGGCTGCCTTGTTTAACGTATACAGTACAGCAATAGGCGTACATTGGTGCGCTTCAGGTCGCATATCAATTGTTAACGTGGATACAGGTGCCAAACGGTGCGTCCCCATGACCCCCAACGCCATGCCAAGGTTCAATGATAAGTAATTTATAGTATTCTCACAAACACGCAAAAACGCGTATACGGACATAGAAATTTTAAGCCCAAAATTGCCTTATTCAGGCCCGTAGAGAATCGGTTTTTGCATGTTATAGGCGAAAGTATAAGAGCTATCGCCACGAAACTTGGCAGTCTGTTAGGGTCCATGGGGCCGAGACTGCCTGCACGAGGTGAGCTTCCTGGTGACGTAACTGACGTCAAAACGACGTCAACGGCAGCCCTATTTAGTGTATACAATACAGCAAAATACATATATTGGTAAGCTTCAGGTCGAGTTTAAATTGTTAACGTGAATACAGGTGCCAAACGGTGCGTCCCCATGACCCCTAACACCCTGCCAAGGTTCAATGATAAGTCGTTTATAGTATTCTCACAAACAGGCAAAAACGCGTAAACGGACATAGAAATTTTCGGCCCAAAATTGACGAATACAACCCGTAGACAATCGGTTTTTGCATGTTATTGGCGAAATTATAAGAGCTATCGCCACGAAACTTGGCAGTGCGTTAGGGTAGATGGGGCCGAAACTGCCTGCACGAGGTGAGCTACCTAGTGACGTAACTGACGTCAAAACGACGTCAACGGCAGCCCTATTTAACGCATACGGTACAGCAATAGGCGTACATTGGTGTGCTTCAGGTCGCGTATGAATTGTTAACGTGGATACAGGTGCCAAACGGTGCGTCCCCATGACCCCTAACACCCTGCCACGGTTCAATGATAAGTCGTTTATAGTATTCTCACAAACACGCAAAAACGCGTATACGGACACAGAAATTTCGGCCCAAAATTGATTTATACAGGCCCGTAGTGAATCGGTTTTTGCATGTTATTGGCGAAATTATAAGAGCTATCGCCATGAAACTTGGCAGCCTGTTAGGGTCCATGGGGCCGAGACTGCCTGTACGAGGTGAGCTTCCTGGTGACGTAACTGACGTCAAAGGCAGCCATAGTTAACACTACAGAACAGCAATAAGCGTACATTGGTGCACTTCAGGTCGCGTATGAATTGTAAACGTGGATGCAAGTGCCAAACGGTGCGACCCCATGACCCCTAACACCCTACGAAGATTCTAGATAAGTCGTTTATAGTATTCTCACAAACAAGCAAAAACGTGTATACGGACATATAAATCTCCGGCCCATAATTGCCTTATACAGGCCCGTAGAGAATCGGTTTTTGCATGTTATTGGCGAAAGTATAAGAGCTATCGCCACGAAACTTGGCAGTCTGTTAGGGTCCATGGGGCCGAAAATGCCTGCACGAGGTGAGCTTCCACGTGACGTAACTGACGTCAAAACGACGTCAAAGGCAGCCCTATTTAATTTATACAGTACAGCAATAGGCGTATTTTGGTGCGCTTCAGGTCGCGTTTAAATTGTTAACGTGAATACAGCTGCCAAACGGTGCGTCCCCATGACCCCTAACACGCTGCCAAGGTTCAATGATAAGTATTTTATAGTATTCTCACAAACACGCAAAAACGCGTACACGGACACAGAAATTTTCGGCCCAACATTGCCTTATACAGGCCCGAAGAGAATCGGTTTTTGCATGTTATTGCCAAAGGTATAAGAGCTATCGCCACGAAACTTGGCAGTCTGTTAGGGTCCATGGGGCCGAGACTGCCTGTACGAGGTGAGCTTCCTGGTGACGTAACTGACGTCAACGGCAGCCTTGTTTAACGTATACAGTACAGCAATAGGCGTTCATTGGTGCGCTTCAGGTCCCGTATGAATTGTTAACGTGGATACAGGTGCCAAACGGTGCGTCCCCATGACCCCTAACACCCTACGAAGGTTCAATAATAAGTTGTTTATAGTATTCTCACAAACACGCAAAAACGCGTATACGGACATATAAAATGTTAGCCCAAAATTGCCTTATACAGGCCCGAAGAGAATCGGTTTTTGCATGTTATTGACGAAAGTATAAGAGATATCGCCACGAAACTTGGCAGTCTGTTAGGGTCTATGGGGCCGAGACTGCCTGCACGAGGTGAGCTTCATGGTGACGTAACTGACGTCAAAACGACGTCAACGGCCGCCCTATTTAACGCATAAAGTATAGCAATAGGCGTACATTGGTGTGCTTCAGGTCGCGTATGAATTGTTAACGAGGATACAGGTGCCAAACGGTGCGGCCCCATGACCCCTAGCACCCTGCCAAGGTTGAATGATGAGTCGTTTATAATATTCTCACAAACACGCAAAAACGCGTATACGGACATAGAAATTTTCGGCCCAAAACTGCTTTATACAGGCCCGTAGAGAATCGGTGTATTCATGTTATTGGCGAAAGTATAAGAGCTATCGCCACGAAACTTAAAAGTCTGTTAGGGTCCATTGGGCCGAACCTGCCTGCACGAGGTGAGCTTCCTGGTGACGTAACTGACGTCAAAACGACGTCAACGGCAGCATTGTTTAACGTATACAGTACAGCAATAGGCGTTCATTGGTGCGCTTCAGGTCCCGTATGAATTGTTAATGTGGATACAGGTGCCAAACGGTGCGACCCCATGACCCCTAACACTCTGCCAAGGTTCAATGATGAGTCGTTTATAGTCTTCTAACAAACACGAAAAAACGCGAATACGGACATAGAAATTTTCGGTCCAAAATTGCCTAATACAGGCCCGTAGAGAATCGGTTTTTGCATGTTATTGGCGAAATTATAAGAGCTATCGCCACGAAACTCGACAGACTGTTAGGGTCCATGGGTCCGAGACTGCCTGCACGAGTTAACCTTCCTGGTGACGTAACTGAGGTCAAAACGACGTCAACGGCAGCCCAATTTAACGTATGCAGTACAGCAATAGGCGTACATTGGTGCGCTTCAGGTGGCGTATAAATTGTTAACGTGGATACAGGTGCCAAACGGTGCGTCCCCATGACCCCTAACACCCTGCCAAGGTTCAATGATAAGTCATTCATAGTATTCTCACAAACACGCACAAACGCGAATACGGACACAGAAATTTTCGGCCCAAAATTGCCTTATTCAGGCCCGAAGAGAATCGGTTTTTGCGTGTTATTGCCAAAGGCATAAGAGCTATCGCCACGAAACTTGGCAGTCTGTTAGGGTCCATGGGGCCGAAACTGCCTGCACGAGGTGAGCTTCCACGTGACGTAACTGACGTCAAAGCGACGCCAACTGCAGCCCTATTTAATGTATACAGAACAGCAATAGGCGTATTTTGGAGCGCATCAGGTCGCGTTTAAATTGTTAACGTGAATACAGGTGCCAAACGGTGCGTCCCTATGACCCCTAACACCCTGCCATGGTTCAATGATAAGTATTTTATTGTATTCTCACAAACACGCAAAAACGCATACACGGACATAGAAATTTTCGGTCCAAAATTGCCGTATACAGGCCCGTAGAGAATCGGTTTTTGCATGTTATTGGTGAAAGTATAAGAGCTATCGCCACGAAAATTGGCAGTGTGTTAGGGTCCATGGGGCCGAAACTGCCTGCACGAGGTGAGCTTCCTGGTGACGTAACTGACGTCAAAACGATGTCAACGGCAGCCCTATTTAACG
The DNA here is from genome assembly GCA_027627225.1 of Congeria kusceri. Taxonomy (NCBI): domain Eukaryota; kingdom Metazoa; phylum Mollusca; class Bivalvia; order Myida; family Dreissenidae; genus Congeria; species Congeria kusceri. The sequence goes on from CM051036.1 coordinate 25,661,743, forward strand.
TATTCAGTACAGCAATAGGCGTTAATTGGTGCGCTTCAGGTCGCGTATGAATTGTTAACGTGGATACAGGTGCCAAACGGTGCGTCCCCATGACCCCTAACACCCTACGAAGATTCAATGATAAGTCGTTTTTAGTATTCTCACAAACACGCAAAAACGCGCATTCGGACACAGAAATTTTCGGCCACTAATTGCCTTATACAGGCCCGTAGAGAGTCGGTTTTTGCATGTTATTGGCGAAAGTACAAGAGCTATCGCCACGAAACTTGGCAGTCTGTTAGGGTCCGTGGGACCGAGACTGCCTGCAGGAGGTGGGCTTCATGGTGACGTGAATGACGTCAAAACGACGTCAACGGCAGCCCTATTTAAAATATACATTAGGCGTATTTGTTGCGCTTCAGGTCGCGTATGAATTGTTAACGTGGAAACAAGTGCCAAACGGTGCGTCCCTGTGACCCCTAACACCCTGCCAAGGTTCAATGAAAAGTCTTTGATAGTATTCTCACAAACACGCAAAAACGCCTATACGGATATAGATTTTCGGCCCAAAATTGCCTTATATAGGCCGGTAGAGAATCGGTTTTTGCATGTTATTGGCGAAAGTATAAGAGCTTTCGCCACGAAACATGGCAGTGTGTTAGGGTCCATCGGGCCGAAACAGCCTGCACAAGGTGAGCTTCCAGTGACGTAAATGACGTCAAAACGACATCAACGGCAGCCCTATTTAACGTATACAGTACAGCAATAGGCGTACATTGGTGCGCTTCAGGTCGCGTATGAATTGTTAACGTGGATACAGGTGCCAAACGGTGCGTCCCCATGACCCCTAACACCCTGCCAAGGTTCAATGAGGAGTCGTTTATAGTATTCTCACAAACACGCAAAAACGCGTATACGGACATAGAAATTTTCGGCCCAAAATTGCTTTATACAGGCCCGTAGAGAATCGGTTTTTGCAAGTTATTGGCGAAAGTATAAGAGCTATCGCCACGAAACTTGGCAGTGTGTTAGGGTCCATGGGGCCGAGACTGCCTGCATGAGGTGAGCTTGATGGTGATGTGACTGACGTCAAAACGATGTCAACGGCAGCCCTATTTAACGTATACAGTACAGCAATAGGCGTACATTGGTGCGCTTCAGGTCGCGTATGAATTGTTAACGTGGATACAGGTGCCAAACGGTGCGTCCCCATGACCACTAACATCCTTCCAAGGTTCAATCATAAGTCGTTTATAGTATTCTCACAAACACGCAAAAACGCGTATACGGACCTAGAAATTTTCGGCCCAAAATTGCTTTATACAGGCCCGAAGAGAATCGGTTTATTCATGTTATTGGCGAAAGTATAAGAGCTATCGCCACGAAACTTGGCAGTCTGTTAGGGTCGATGGGTCCGAGACTGCCTGCACGAGGTAAGCTTCCTGGTGACGTAACTGACGTCAAAACGACGTCAACGGCAGCCCTTTTAAACGTATACAGTACAGCAATAGGCGTACATTGGTGCGCTTCAGGTCGGGTATAAATTGTTAACGTGGATACCGGTGCCAAACGGTGCGTCCCCATGACCCCTAACACCCTGCCAAGGTTCAATGATAAGTCGTTTATAGTATTCTCACAAACACGCACAAACGCGTATACGGACATAGAAATTTTCCGCCCAACATTGCCTTATACAGGCCCGAAGAGAATCGGTTTTTGCAAGTTATTGGCGAAAGTATAAGAGCTATCGCCACGAAACTTGGCAGTCTGTAAGGGTCCATTGGGCCGAACCTGCCTGCACGAGGTGAGCTTCCTGGTGACGTAACTGACGTCAAAACGACGTCAACGGCAACCTTGTTTAACGTATACAGTACAGCAATAGGCGTCATTGGTGCACTTCAGGTCCCGTATGAATTGTTAACGTGGATACAGGTGCCAAACGGTGCGTCCCCATGACCCCTAACACCCTGGGAAGGTTCAATGATGAGTCGTTTATAGTATTCTAACAAACACGAAAAAACGCGAATACGGACATAGAAATTTTCTGCCCAAAATTGACTTATACAGGCCCGTAGAGAATCGGTTTTTGCATGTTATTGGCGAAATTATAAGAGCTATCGCCACGAAACTCGACAGACTGTTAGGGTCCATGGGTCCGAGACTGCCTGCACGAGGTAAGCTTCCACGTGACGTAACTGACGTCAACGGCAGCCCAATTTAACTTATACAGTACAGCAATAGGCGTACATTGGTGCGCTGCAGGACGCGTATGAATTGATAACGTGGATACAAGTGCCAAACAGTGCATCTCCATGGCCCCTAACACCCTGCCAAGGTTCAATGATAAGTCGTTTATAGTATACTCACAAACACGCAAAAACGGGTATACGGACATTGAAATTTTTGGCCCATAATTGCCTTATACATGCCCGTCGTGAATCGGTTTTGAGCATGTTATTGGCGATAGTATAAGAGCTATCGCCACGAAACTTGTCAGCCTGTTAGTGTCCATGGGGCCGAGACTGCCTGCACGAGTTGAGCTTCCTGGTGACGTAACTGAAGTCAAAACGACGTCAACGCAGCCCTATTTAACGTATACAGTACAGCAATAGGGGCATATTGGTGCGGTTCAGGCCGCGTATGAATTGTTAACGTGGATACAAGTGCCAAACGGTGCGTCCCCATGACCCCTAACACCCTGCCAAGGTTCAATGATAAGTCATTTATAGTATTCTCACAAACACGCAAAAACGCGTATACGGACATAGAAATTTTCGGCCCAAAATTGCCTTGTACGGGCCCGTAGAGAATCGGTTTTTGAATGTTATTGGCGAAAGTATGAGCTATCGCCACGAAACTTGGCAGTCTGTTAGGGTCCATGGTACCGAGACTGCCTGTACGAGGTGAGCTTCCTGGTGACGTAACTGACGTCAAAGGCAGCCATAGTTAACGTATACAGTACAGCAATAAGCGTACATTGGTGCGCTTCAGGTCGCGTATGAATTGTTAACGTGGATACAGGTGCCAAACGGTGCGTCCCCATGACCCCTAACACCCTACGAAGATTCAATGATAAGTCGTTTATAGTATTCTCACAAACACGCAAAAACGCCAATACGGACATATAAATTTTCGGCCCATAATTGCCTTATACAGGCCCGTAGAGAATCGGTTTTTGCATGTTATTGGCGAAAGTATAAGAGCTATTGCCACGAAACTTGGCAGACTGTTAGGGTCCATGGGGCCGAGACTGCCTGCACGAGGTGAGATTCATGGTGACGTGAATGACGTAAAAACTACGTCAACGGCAGCCCTATTTAACGTATCCATTACAGCAATAGGCGTACATTGGTGCGCTTCAGGTCGCGTATGAATTGTTAACGTGGAAACATGTGCCAAACGGTGCGTCGCTATGACCCCTAACACCCTGCCAAGGTTCAATGATAAGCCGTTTATAGTATTCTCACAAACACGCAAAAACGCGTATACGGATATAGATTTTCGGCCCAAAATTGCCTTATACAGGCCCGTAGAGAATCGGTTTTTGCATGTTATTGGCGAAAGTATAAGAGCTATCGCCACGAAACTTGGCAGTGTGTTAGTGTCCATCGGGACGAAACTGCCTGCACAAGGTGAGCTTCCTGGTGACGTAACGTCAAAAACGACGTCAACGGCAGCCCTATTTAACGTATACAGTACAGCAATAGGCGTACATTGGTGCGCTTCAGGTCGCGTATGAATTGTTAACGTGGATACAGGTGCCAAACGGTGCGTCCCCATGACCCTCCATGACCCCTCCAAGGGCGTATACTCGTTTTTGCGTGACTGTGACAATACTATAAACGATTTATCATTGACCCTTGACAGGGTGTAAGGGGTCATGGGGACGCACCGTTTCGTACCTTTCTCCACGTTAACAATTGATACGCGACCTGAAGCGCACCAATGTACGCCTATTCCTGCACTGTATACGTTAAATAGGGCTGTCGTTGACGTAGTTTTGACGTCAATTACGTCACCAGGAAGCTCTCCTCGTGCAGGCAGTCTCGGCCCCATGGACCCTAACAGACTGCCAAGTTTCGTGGCGATAGCTATTATACTTTCGCCAATAAAATGCAAAAACCGACCCTCTACGGGCCTGTAAAGGGCAATTTTGAGCCGTATACGCGTTTTTGCGTGTTTGTTAGAATACTATAAACGACTTATCATTGAATCTTGGCAGGGTATTAGGGGTCATGGGGACGCACCGTTTGGCACCTGTATCCACGTTAACAATTCATACGCGACCTGAAGCGCACCAATGTACGCCTATTGCTGCACTGTATATGTTAAATAGGGCTGTCGTTGACGTCGTTTTGACGTCAATTACGTCACCAGGAAGTTCACCTTGTGCAGGCAGTCTCGGACCCTTGGACCCTAAAAGACTGTCACGTTTCGTGACGATAGCTCTTATACTTTCGCCAATAAAATGGAAAAACCGATGCTCTACGGGCCTGTATAAGGCAATTTTGCGAAAATTTGTATGTCCGAATACGCGTTTTTGCGTGTTTGTTACAATACTATAAATGACTTATCATTGAACCTTGGCAGGGTATTAGGGGTCATGGGGACGCACCGTTTGGCATCCTTCTTTACGTTAACAATTCATACGCGACAAGAAGCGCATCAATGTACGCCTATTGCTGTATTGTATACGCTAAATGGGCTGCCGTTGACGTCGTTTTGATGTCAGTTACGTCACCCGGAAGCTGAGCTCGTGCAGGCAGTCTCGGACCCATGGACCCTAACAGACTGCCATTGTTTCGTGGCGATGCTCTGTATAAGGCAATTTTGGGCCAAACATTTCCAAGTCCGTATAAGCGTTTTTGCATGTTTGTGAGAATACTATAAACGACTTATCATTGACCCTTGACAGGGTGTTAGGGGTCATGGGGACGCAACGTTTGGCACCCTTCTTTACGTTAACAATTCATACGCGACAAGAAGCGCATCAATGTACGCCTATTGCTGTATTGTACACGCTAAATGGGATGCCGTTGACGTTGTTTTGATGTCAGTTACATAACCCGGAAGCTCAGCTCGTGCAGGCAGTCTCGGCCCCATGGACCCTAACAGACTGCCAAGTTTCGTGGCGATAGCTCTTTTACTTTCGCCAATAACATTCAAAAACCGATACTCTACGGGCCTGTATAAGGGAATTTTGGAATAAGGGAATTATAAACTATGAGCACTGCAATTATCAACCATAGGTTAGCAAGTGTATGCTCTGCAAGAACTGCCCACAGGACATCACTACGACCAATGCAATTATCAAACAAAGGTTAGCAAGTGTATGCTCTGCAAGTGCTACCCACAGGACGTCACTATGAGCACTGCATTATTAACCTTAGGTTAGCAAGTGTATGCTCTGCAAGTACTGCCCACAGGACATCACTATGATCACTGCAATTATTAACCATAGGTTAGCAAGTGTATGCTCTTCAACTACTGTCCACAAGACAACACTATGAGCACTGCATTATTAATCTTAGGTTAGCAAGTGTATGCTCTGCAAGTACTGCCCACAGGATATCACTATGAGCACTGCAATTATCAACCTTAGGGTTAGCAAGTGTATGCTCTGCAAGTACTGCCCACAGGACATCGCAATGAGCACTGCAATTATCACCTATAGGTTAGCAAGTACATGCTCTGCAAGTAGTGCCCATAAGACATCACTATGAGCATTGCAATTATCAACCATAGGTTAGCAAGTGTATGCTCTGCAAGTACTGCCCACAGGACATCACTATGAGCACAACAATTATTAACCATAGGTTAGTAAGTGTATGCTCTGCAATTACTGCCCACATGAATCCACTACGAGCACTGCAATTATAAATCTTAGGTTAGGAAGTGTATGCTCTGCAAGTTTGGCCAATAGGACATCACTTTGAGCACTGCAATTATTAACCATAGGTTAGCAACTGTATGCTCTGCAAGTTCTGTCCACAGGACATCACTATGAGCACTGCAAATTTTAACCTTAGGTTAGCAAGTGTATGCTCTGCAAGTACTGACCATAGGACATCACTATAAGCATTGCAATTATCAACCATAGGTTAGCAAGAGTATGCTCTGCAAGTACTGCCCACAGGACATCACTATGAGCACTGCAATCACCAACCATAGCTTAGCAAGTGTATGCTCTGCAAGTACTGACCATAGCACATCACTATGAGCAATGCAATTATCAACCATAGGTTAGCAACTGTATGCTCTGTAAGTTCTGTCCACAGGACATCACAATGAGCACTGCAATAATTAACCTTAGGTTAGCAAGTGTATGCTCTGCATCTACTTGCCACAGGACATCACTATGAGCACTGTAATTATTAACCATAGGTTAGCAAGAGTATGCTCTGCAAGTATTTCCCATAGGACATCACTATAAGCATTGCAATTATCAACCATAGGTTAGCAACAGTATGCTCTGCAAGTTCTGTCCACAGGACATCATTATAAGCACTGCAATTATTAACCCTAGGTTAGCAAGTGCATGCTTGTGAAGTACTGCCCACAGGATATCACTATGAGCACTGTAATAATTAACCATAAGTTAGCAACTGTATGCTCTGAAACTACAGCCCACAATACAACACTATGAGCTCTGCAATTTTCCACCGAAGGTTAGCAAGTGTTTGCTCTGCATGTACTGCCAACAGCACGTCACTTTGAGCAATGCAATTATCACCCTTAGGTTAGCAAGTGTATGCTCTGCAAGTACTGCCCAAGGGACATCACTATGAGCACTTCAATCACCAACCATAGCTTAGCAAATGTATGCTCTGCAAGTTCAGTCCACAGGACATCACATTGTGCACTACAATTATTAACCTTACGTTAGCAAGTGTATGCTCTGCATCTACTGCCCACAGGACATCACTATGTGCACTGCAACTATTAACCATAGGTTAGCAAGTGCATGCTCTGCAAGTACTGACCATAGGACATCACTATGAGCAATGCAATTATCAACCATAGGTTAGCAACTGTATGCTCTGCAAGTTCTGTCCACAGGACATCACTATGAGCACTGCAATTATTAACCATAGGTTAGCAAGTGTATGCTCTGCAACTTCTTGTCACAGGACATCACGATGAGCACTGCAATTATCAACCATAGGATATTAAGTGTATCCTCTGCAAGTACTACCCACAGGACATCACTATGAGCACTGCAATTATTAACTTAGGTTAGCAAGTGTATGCTCTGGAAATACTGCCCACAGGAAATCACTATACGGACTGCAATTATTAACCTTAGTTTAGCAAGTGTATGCTCTGCTAGTACAGCCCAGAGGACATCACTATGCGCACTGAAATTATTAACCTTAGGTTAGCAAGTGTATGCTCTGCAACTACTGCCCTCAGGACATCACTATGAGCACTGCAATAATTAACAATAGGTTAGCAACGTTATGCTCTGCAACTACTGCCCACAGAGCATCTCTAAAAGCAATGCACTTATTAACCATAGATAAGCAAGTGAATGCTCTTCAAGAACTGCCCACAGGACATCACTATGAGCAATCCAATTATCAACCATAGGTTAGCAAGTGTATGCTCTGCAAGTACTGCCCAAAGGACATCACTATGAGCACTGCAATTATTAACCTTAGATTAGCAAGTGTATGCTCTATAGGTACAGTCCACAAAACATCACAATGAGGTCTGCAATTAATAACCTTAGGTTAGCAAGTGTATTCTTGTCAAGTACTGCCCGCAGGATATCAGTATGAGCACTGCAGTAATTAACCATAGGTTAGCAACTGTATGCTCTGAAACTACTGCCAACAAGACAACACAATGAGCACTGCAATATTCAACCATAGGTTAGCAAGTGTATGCTCTGCAAGTAGTGCCCACAAGACATCACTGTGAGCACAACAATCAGTAATGATAGGCTAGCAAGTGTATACTCTGCAACTACTGCCCACAGCACATCACTATGAGCACTGCAATTATTAAGCTTAGGTTAGCAAGTGTATGCTCTGCAAGTACTGCCCACAGGATAACACTATGAGCACTGCAATCATTAACAATAGGTTAGCAAGTGTATGCTCTGCAACTACTGCCCACTGGACATCACCATGAGCAATGAAATTATTAACCTTAGGTTAGCAAGTGTATGCTCTGCCAGAACTGCCCATGGGATATCACTTTCAGCACTACACTTATTGACCTAAGGTTAGCTAGTGAACGCTCTGTAAGTACTGCCCACAGAGCATCACTGTGAGCACCGCAATTATTAACCTTAGGTTATCAAGTCTATGCACTGCAAGTACTGCCCAGATGACAACACTATCACCACTGCAATTATTAACCATAGGTTAGCAACTGTATGCTCTGCAAGTTCTGTCCACAGGATATCTCTATGAGCAATGCAATTATCAACCATAGGTTAGCAATTGTATGCTCTGCAAGTACTGCCCACAGGACATCACTATGAGCACTGCAATTATTAACCTTAGGTTAGCAACTATATGCTCTGCAACTACTGCCCACAGGACATCACTATGAGCACTGCAATTATTAATCTTAGTTAAGCAAGAGTATGCCATGCAAGTATTGCAAACAGGACATCACTATGAGCACTGCAATAATTAACAATAGGTTAGCAACTGAATGCTCTGCAACTACTGCCTACATAACATCACTATGTGCAATGCAATTATCAACCATAGATTAGCACAAGTATGCTCTGCAATTACTGCCCACGGGACAACACTATGAGCACTGCAATTATCAAACATATGTTAGCAAGTGTATGCTCTGCAAGTACTGGCCTTAGGACATCAATATGAGCACTGAAGTTATTAACCTTAGGTTAGCAAGGGTATGCTCTGCAAGTACTGCCAACAGGACATCAATATTAGCACTGAAATTATTAACCTCAGGTTAGCAAGTGTATGCTCTGCAACTACTGCCCACGGGATATCACTTTGAGCACTAAAATGATTAACCTTAGGTTAGCAAGTGTATGCTTGTCAAGTACTGCCCACAATATATCACTAGGAGCACTGCAATAATTAACCATAGGTTAGCAACTGTGTGCTCTGAAACTACTGCCCACCAGACAACGCTATGAGCACTGCAATTTTCCACAATAGGATAGCAAGTGTTTGCTCTGCAAGTACTGCCCACAGCACGTCACTTTGACCAATGCAATTATCACACTTAGGTTAGCAAGTGTATGCTCTGCAAGTAGTGCCCACAAGACATCACTGTGAGCACAACAATCAGTAACCATAGGCTAGCAAGTGTATACTCTGCAAATACAGCCCACAGGAATCCACTATGAGCACTGCAAGAATAAACCTTAAGTTAGCAAGTGTATGCTCTGCAAGTTATGCCCACAGGACAACACTATGAGCACTTCAATTATCAATCGCAGGTTAGCAAGAGAATGATCTGCAAATATTGCCCACAGGACATCACTACGAGCACTGCAATTATTAACCTTACGTTAGCAAATGTATGCTCTGCAAGTACTGCCCACAGGATAACACTATGAGCACTACAATTATTAACAATAGGTTAGCAAATGTATGCTCTGCAACTACTGCCCACTGGACATCACTATGAGCACTGCAATTATTAACCTTAGGTAAGCAAGTGTATGCTCTGCAAGTACTGCCCACATAATAACACTATGAGCACTGCAATTATTAACAATAGGTTAGCAAGTGTATGCTCTGCAAATACTGCCCACTGTTCATCACTATGAGCACTGAAATTATTAACCTTAGCTTAGCAAGTGTATTCTCTGCCAGTACTGTCCACAGGATATCACTTTGAGCACTACACTTATTAACCTTAGGTTAGCTAGTGAACGCTCAGCAAGTACTGCCCACAGGGCATCACTGTGAGCACCGCAATTATTAATCTCAGGTTAGCAAGTGTATGCACTGCAAGTACTGCCCAGAGGACAACACTATGAGCACAGAAATTATTAACCATAGGTTACCAACCGTATGCTCTGCAAGTTCTGTCCACAGGATATCTCTATGAGCAATGCAATTATCAACCATAGGTTAGCAATTGTATGCTCTGCAAGTACTGCCTACAGGACATCATTATGATCACTGCAATTATTAACCTTAGGTTAACAAGTGTATGCTCTGCAAGTACTGCCCAAAGGACATCACAATGAGAACAACAATTATTAACCATAGGTTAGTAAGTGTATGCTCTGCCACTACTGCCCACAGGAGTCCACTATGAGCACTGCAATTACAAATCTTAGGTTAGCACGTGTATGCTATGCAAGTTTGGCCTATAGGACACCACTATGAGCACTGCAATTATTAACCATAGGTTAGCAACTGTATGCTCTGCAAGTTCTGTCCACAGGACATCACTATGAGCACTGCAATTATTAACGTTATGTTAGCAAGTGTATGCTCTGCTACTACTGCCCACAGGACATCACTATCAGCACTGCAATTATTAACCATAGGTTAGCAAGTGTATGCTCTGCAAGTACTGACCATAGGACATCACTATGAGCAATGTAATTATCAACCATAGGTTAGCAACTGTATGCTCTGCAAGTTCTGTACACAGGACATCACTATGAGCACTGCAATTATTAACATTAGGTTAGCAAGTGTATGCTCTGCAACTACTTGCCACAGGACATCACTATGAGCACTGGAATTATTAACCATAGGTTAGGAAGTATATGCTCTGCAAGTACTGACCATAGGACATCACAATGAGCAATGCAATTATCAACTATAGGTTAGCAAGAGTATGCTCTGCAAGTACTGCCCACAGGTCATCACCATGAGCACTGCAATTATTAACCTTAGGTTAGCAAGTATATGCTCTGCAAGTACTGCCCACAGGACATCACTATGAGGACTGCAATATATAACAATAGGTTAGCAAATGTATGCTCTGCTAGTACAGCCCACAGGACATCACTATGAGCACTGCAATTATTAACCTTAGGTTAGCAAGTGTATGCTCTGCAACTACTTGCCACAGGACAACACTATGAGCACTGCAATTATTAATCTTAGGTAAGCAAGAGTATGCTCTGCAAGTACTGCCCACAGGACATCACTATGAGCGCTGCAATAATTAACCATAGGTTAGCAACTGAATGCTCTGCAACTACTGCCCACAGGACATCACTATGAGCACTGCATTTATCAACCATAGGTTAGCAAGTGTATGCTCTGCAAATACTGGCCACAGAACATCAATATGAGCACTGAAGTTATTAACCTTAGGTTAGCAAGTGTATGCTCTGCAAGTACTGCCAACAGGACATGAATATGAGCACTGAAATTATTAACCTCAGGTTAGCAAGTGTATGCTCTGCAAGTACTGCCCACGGAATATCACTTTGAGCACTAAAATGATTAACCTTAGGTTAGCAAGTGTATGCTTGTCAAGTACTGCCCACAAAATATCACTAGGAGCACTGCAATAATTAACCATAGATTAGCAATTGAATGCTCTGCAAGTACTGCCCACAGGACATCACTATGAGCACTGCAATTATTAACCTTAGGTTAGCAACTATATGCTCTGCAACTACTGCCCACAGGACATCACTATGAGCACTGCAATTATTACTCTTAGGTAAGCAAGAGTATACTCTGCAAGTACTGCCAACAGGACATCACTATGAGCACTGCAATAATTAACCATAGGTTAGCAACTGAATGCTCTGCGACTACTGCCCACATAACATCACTATGTGCAATGCAATTATCAACCATAGGTTAGCACATGTATGCTCTGCAATTACTGCCCACGGGACATCACTATGAGCACTGCAATTATCAAACATAGGTTAGCAAGTGTATGCTCTGCAAGTACTGGCCATAGGACATCAATATGAGCACTCAAGTTAATAACCTTAGGTTATCAAGTGTATGCTCTGCAAGTACTGCCAACAGGACATCAAAATTAGCACTCAAATTATTAACCTCAGGTTAGCAAGTGTATGCTCTGCAACTACTGCCCACGGGATATCACTTTGAGCACTAAAATGATTAACCTTAGGTTAGCAAGTGTATGCTTGTCAAGTACTGCCCACAATATATCACTAGGAGCACTGCAATAATTAACCATAGGTTAGCAACTGTGTGCTCTGAAACTACTGCCCACCAGACAACGCTATGAGCACTGCAATTTTCCACAATAGGATAGCAAGTGTTTGCTCTGCAAGTACTGCCCACAGCACGTCACTTTGACCAATGCAATTATCACACTTAGGTTAGCAAGTGTATGCTCTGCAAGTAGTGCCCACAAGACATCACTGTGAGCACAACAATCAGTAACCATAGGCTAGCAAGTGTATACTCTGCAAATACAGCCCACAGGAATCCACTATGAGCACTGCAAGTATAAACCTTAAGTTAGCAAGTGTATGCTCTGCAAGTTATGCCCACAGGACAACACTATGAGCACTTCAATTATCAATCGCAGGTTAGCAAGAGAATGATCTGCAAATATTGCCCACAGGACATCACTACGAGCACTGCAATTATTAACCTTACGTTAGCAAATGTATGCTCTGCAAGTACTGCCCACAGGATAACACTATGAGCACTACAATTATTAACAATAGGTTAGCAAATGTATGCTCTGCAACTACTGCCCACTGGACATCACTATGAGCACTGCAATTATTAACCTTAGGTAAGCAAGTGTATGCTCTGCAAGTACTGCCCACATAATAACACTATGAGCACTGCAATTATTAACAATAGGTTAGCAAGTGTATGCTCTGCAAATACTGCCCACTGTTCATCACTATGAGCACTGAAATTATTAACCTTAGCTTAGCAAGTGTATTCTCTGCCAGTACTGTCCACAGGATATCACTTTGAGCACTACACTTATTAACCTTAGGTTAGCTAGTGAATGCTCAGCAAGTACTGCCCACAGGGCATCACTGTGAGCACCGCAATTATTAATCTCAGGTTAGCAAGTGTATGCACTGCAAGTACTGCCCAGAGGACAACACTATGAGCACAGAAATTATTAACCATAGGTTACCAACCGTATGCTCTGCAAGTTCTGTCCACAGGATATCTCTATGAGCAATGCAATTATCAACCATAGGTTAGCAATTGTATGCTCTGCAAGTACTGCCTACAGGACATCATTATGATCACTGCAATTATTAACCTTAGGTTAACAAGTGTATGCTCTGCAAGTACTGCCCAAAGGACATCACAATGAGAACAACAATTATTAACCATAGGTTAGTAAGTGTATGCTCTGCCACTACTGCCCACAGGAGTCCACTATGAGCACTGCAATTACAAATCTTAGGTTAGCAAGTGTATGCTATGCAAGTTTGGCCTATAGGACACCACTATGAGCACTGCAATTATTAACCATAGGTTAGCAACTGTATGCTCTGCAAGTTCTGTCCACAGGACATCACTATGAGCACTGCAATTATTAACGTTATGTTAGCAAGTGTATGCTCTGCTACTACTGCCCACAGGACATCACTATCAGCACTGCAATTATTAACCATAGGTTAGCAAGTGTATGCTCTGCAAGTACTGACCATAGGACATCACTATGAGCAATGTAATTATCAACCATAGGTTAGCAACTGTATGCTCTGCAAGTTCTGTACACAGGACATCACTATGAGCACTGCAATTATTAACATTAGGTTAGCAAGTGTATGCTCTGCAACTACTTGCCACAGGACATCACTATGAGCACTGGAATTATTAACCATAGGTTAGGAAGTATATGCTCTGCAAGTACTGACCATAGGACATCACAATGAGCAATGCAATTATCAACTATAGGTTAGCAAGAGTATGCTCTGCAAGTACTGCCCACAGGTCATCACCATGAGCACTGCAATTATTAACCTTAGGTTAGCAAGTATATGCTCTGCAAGTACTGCCCACAGGACATCACTATGAGGACTGCAATATATAACAATAGGTTAGCAAATGTATGCTCTGCTAGTACAGCCCACAGGACATCACTATGAGCACTGCAATTATTAACCTTAGGTTAGCAAGTGTATGCTCTGCAACTACTTGCCACAGGACAACACTATGAGCACTGCAATTATTAATCTTAGGTAAGCAAGAGTATGCTCTGCAAGTACTGCCCACAGGACATCACTATGAGCGCTGCAATAATTAACCATAGGTTAGCAACTGAATGCTCTGCAACTACTGCCCACAGGACATCACTATGAGCACTGCATTTATCAACCATAGGTTAGCAAGTGTATGCTCTGCAAATACTGGCCACAGAACATCAATATGAGCACTGAAGTTATTAACCTTAGGTTAGCAAGTGTATGCTCTGCAAGTACTGCCAACAGGACATGAATATGAGCACTGAAATTATTAACCTCAGGTTAGCAAGTGTATGCTCTGCAAGTACTGCCCACGGAATATCACTTTGAGCACTAAAATGATTAACCTTAGGTTAGCAAGTGTATGCTTGTCAAGTACTGCCCACAAAATATCACTAGGAGCACTGCAATAATTAACCATAGATTAGCACTTGAATGCTCTGCAAGTACTGCCCACAGGACATCACTATGAGCACTGCAATTATTAACCTTAGGTTAGCAACTATATGCTCTGCAACTACTGCCCACAGGACATCACTATGAGCACTGCAATTATTACTCTTAGGTAAGCAAGAGTATACTCTGCAAGTACTGCCAACAGGACATCACTATGAGCACTGCAATAATTAACCATAGGTTAGCAACTGAATGCTCTGCGACTACTGCCCACATAACATCACTATGTGCAATGCAATTATCAACCATAGGTTAGCACATGTATGCTCTGCAATTACTGCCCACGGGACATCACTATGAGCACTGCAATTATCAAACATAGGTTAGCAAGTGTATGCTCTGCAAGTACTGGCCATAGGACATCAATATGAGCACTCAAGTTAATAACCTTAGGTTATCAAGTGTATGCTCTGCAAGTACTGCCAACAGGACATCACTATGAGCACTGCAATTATTAACCTTAGGTTAGCAAGTGTATGCTCTGCAACTACTGCCCACGGGATATCACTTTGAGCACTAAAATGATTAACCTTAGGTTAGCAAGTGTATGCTTGTCAAGTACTGCCCACAATATATCACTAGGAGCACTGCAATAATTAACCATAGGTTAGCAACTGTATGCTCTGAAACTACTGCCCACAAGACAACGCTATGAGCACTGCAATTTTCCACCATAGGATAGCAAGTGTTTGCTCTGCAAGTACAGCCCACAGGACGTCACTTTGACCAATGAAATTATCACACTTAGGTTAGCAAGTGTATGTTCTGCAAGTACTGCCCAAGGGACATCACTATGAGCACTGCAATTATCAACCATAGGTTAGCAAATGTATGCTCTGCAAGTTCTGTCCACAGGACATCACAATGAGCACTGCAATTATTAACCTTAGGTTAGCAAGTGTATGCTCTGCAACTACTGCCCACAGGAAATCACTATGAGCACTGCAATTATTAACCATAAGTTAGCAAGTGTATGCTCTGCAAGAACTGACCATAGGACATCACTATGAGCAATGCAATTATCAACCATAGGTTAGCAACTGTATGCTCTGCAAGTTCTGCCCACAGGACATCACTATGAGCACTGCAATAATTAACCTTAGGTTAGCAAGTGTATGCTCTACAACTACTTGCCACAGGACATCACTATGCGCACTGTAATTATTACCCATAGGTTAGCAAGTGTATGCTCTGCAAGTACTTCCCATAGGACATCACTGAAGCATTGCAATTATCAACCATAGGTTAGCAACTGTATGCTCTGCAAGTTCTGTCCACAGGACATCATTATGAGCACTGCAATTATTAATCATAGGTTAGCAAGTGTATGCTCTGCAAGTACTGCCCACAGGACATCACTATGAGCACTGCAATTATTAACCTTACATTAGCAAGTGTATGCTCTATAAGTACTGTCCACAAATCATCACAATGAGCTCTGCAATTATTAACCTTAGGGTAGCAAGTGTATGCTTGTCAAGTACTGCCCTCAGGATATCACTATGAGCACTGTAATAATTAACCATAGGTTAGCAACTGTAAGCTCTGAAACTACAGCCCACAATACAACACTATGAGCACTGCAATTTTCCACCGAAGGTTAGCAAGTGTTTGCTCTGCAAGTACTGCCAACAGGACGTCACTTTGAGCAATGCAATTATCACCCTTAGGTTAGCAAGTGTATGCTCTGCCAGTACTGCCCAAGGGACAACAGCAATCATCAACCATAGGATAGCAACTGTATGCTCTGCAAGTTCTGTCCACAGGACATCACTATGAGCACTGAAATTATTAACGTTATGTTAGCAAGTGTATGCTCTGCTACTACTGCCCACAGGACATCACTATGAGCACTGCTATTATTAACCATAGGTTAGCAAGTGTATGCTCTGCAAGTACTGACCATAGGACATCACTATGAGCAATGTAATTATCAACCATAGGTTAGCAAATGTATGCTGTGCAAGTTCTGTCCACAGGACATCACTATGAGCACTGCAATTATTAACCTTAGGTTAGCAAGTGTATGCTCTGCAACTACTTGCCACAGGACATCACTATGAGCACTGCAATTATTAACCATAGGTTAGAAAGTGTATGCTCTGCAAGTACTGACCATAGGACATCACTATGAGTAATGCAATTATCAACCATAGGTTAGCAACTGTATGCTCTGCAAGTTCAGTCCACAGGACATCACTATGAGCACTGCAATTATTAAACTTAGGTTAGCAAGTGTATGCTCTGCAACTTCTTGTCACAGGACATCACTATGAGCACTGCAATTATCAACCATAGGTTATCAAGAGTATGCTCTGCAAGTTCTGTCCACAGGACATCACTATGAGCACAGAAATTATTAACCTTAGGTTAGCAAGTGTATGCTCTGCAACTACTTGCCACAGGACATCACAATGAGCACTGTAATTATCAACCATAGGTTAGCAAGAGTATGCTTGCACGTACTTCCCATAGGACATCACTATAAGCATTGCAATTATCAACCATAGGTTAGCAACTGTATGCTCTGCAAGTTCTGTCCACAGGCCGTCACTATGAGCACTGCAATTATCAACCATAGGTTATCAAGAGTATGATCTGCAAGTACTGCCCACAGGACATCACTATGAGCACTGCAATTATTAACCTTCGGTTAGCAAGTGTATGCTCTGCAAATACTGCCCACAGAATATCACCATGAGCACTGCAATTATTAACCTTAGGTTAGCAAGTATATGCTCTGCAAGTACTGCCCAAAGGACATCACTATGAGGACTAGAATATTTAACCATAGGTTAGCAAATGTATGCTCTGCTAGCACAGCCCACAGGACATCACTATGAGCACTGCAATTATTAACCAAAGGTTAGCAAGTGTATGCTGTGCAACTACTGCCCACAGGACATCACTATGCACAATCCAATTATCAACCATAGGTTAGCAAGTGTATGCTCTGCACATACTGCCCACAGGACATCACTTTGAGCACTGCAATTATCAACCTTATGTTAGCAACTGTATGCTCTGCAAGTTCTGTCCACAGGACATCACTATGAGCACAGAAATTATTAACCTTAGGTTAGCAAGTGGATGCTCCGCAACTACTTGCCACAGGACATCACAATGAGCACTGTAATTATCAACCATATGTTAGCAAGAGTATGCTTGCACGTACTTCCCATAGGACATCACTATAAGCATTGCAATTATCAACCATAGGTTAGCAACTGTATGCTCTGCAAGTTCTGTCCACAGGCCGTCACTATGAGCACTGCAATTATTAATCATAGGTTAGCAAGTGTATGCTCTGCAAGTACTGCCCACAGGATAACACTATGAGCACTGCAATCATTAACAATAGGTTAGCAAGTGTATGCTCTGCAACTACTGCCCACTGGACATCACCATGAGCAATGAAATTATTAACCTTAGGTTAGCAAGTGTATGCTCTGCCAGAACTGCCCACGGGATATCACTTTCAGCACTACACTTATTGACCTAAGGTTAGCTAGTGAACGCTCTGTAAGTACTGCCCACAGGGCATCACTGTGAGCACCGCAATTATTAACCTTAGGTTATCAAGTCTATGCACTGCAAGTACTGCCCAGATGACAACACTATCACCACTGCAATTATTAACCTGTATGCTCTGCAAGTTCTGTCCACAGGATATCTCTATGAGCAATGCAATTATCAACCATAGGTTAGCAATTGTATGATCTGCAAGTACTGCCCACAGGACATCACTATGAGCACTGCAATTATTAACCTTAGGTTAGCAACTATATGCTCTGCAACTACTGCCCACAGGACATCACTATGAGCACTGCAATTATTAATCTTAGTTAAGCAAGAGTATGCTCTGCAAGTATTGCAAACAGGACATCACTATGAGCACTGCAATAATTAACAATAGGTTAGCAACTGAATGCTCTGCAACTACTGCCTACATAACATCACTATGTGCAATGCAATTATCAACCATAGATTAGCACAAGTATGCTCTGCAATTACTGCCCACGGGACAACACTATGAGCACTGCAATTATCAAACATATGTTAGCAAGTGTATGCTCTGCAAGTACTGGCCTCAGGACATCAATATGAGCACTGAAGTTATTAACCTTAGGTTAGCAAGGGTATGCTCTGCAACTACTGCCAACAGGACATCAATATTAGCACTGAAATTATTAACCTCAGGTTAGCAAGTGTATGCTCTGCAACTACTGCCCACGGGATATCACTTTGAGCACTAAAATGATTAACCTTAGGTTAGCAAGTGTATGCTTGTCAAGTACTGCCCACAATATATCACTAGGAGCACTGCAATAATTAACCATAGGTTAGCAACTGTGTGCTCTGAAACTACTGCCCACAAGACAAAGCTATGAGCACTGCAATTTTCCACCATAGGATAGTAAGTGTTTGCTCTGCAAGTACTGCCCACAGCACGTCACTTTGACTAATGTAATTATCACACTTAGGTTAGCAAGTGTATGCTCTGCAAGTAGTGCCCACAAGACATCACTGTGAGCACAACAATCAGTAACCATAGGCTAGCAAGTGTATACTCTGCAAATACAGCCCACAGGAATCCACTATGAGCACTGCAAGTATAAACCTTAAGTTAGCAAGTGTATGCTCTGCAAGTTATGCCCACAGGACAACACTATGAGCACTTCAATTATCAATCGCAGGTTAGCAAGAGTATGATCTGCAAGTATTGCCCACAGAACATCACTACGAGCACTGCAATTATTAACCTTACGTTAGCAAATGTATGCTCTGCAAGTACTGCCCACAGGATAACACTATGAGCACTACAATTATTAACAATAGGTTAGCAAATGTATGCTCTGCAACTACTGCCCACTGGACATCACTATGAGCACTGCAATTATTAACCTTAGGTAAGCAAGTGTATGCTCTGCAAGTACTGCCCACATAATAACACTATGAGCACTGCAATTATTAACAATAGGTTAGCAAGTGTATGCTCTGCAAATACTGCCCACTGTTCATCACTATGAGCACTGAAATTATTAACCTTAGCTTAGCAAGTGTATTCTCTGCCAGTACTGTCCACAGGATATCACTTTGAGCACTACACTTATTAACCTTAGGTTAGCTAGTGAACGCTCAGCAAGTACTGCCCACAGGGCATCACTGTGAGCACCGCAATTATTAATCTCAGGTTAGCAAGTGTATGCACTGCAAGTACTGCCCAGAGGACAACACTATGAGCACAGCAATTATTAACCATAGGTTACCAACCGTATGCTCTGCAAGTTCTGTCCACAGGATATCTCTATGAGCAATGCAATTATCAACCATAGGTTAGCAATTGTATGCTCTGCAAGTACTGCCTACAGGACATCATTATGATCACTGCAATTATTAACCTTAGGTTAACAAGTGTATGCTCTGCAAGTACTGCCCACAGGACAACACAATGAGAACAACAATTATTAACCATAGGTTAGTAAGTGTATGCTCTGCAACTACTGCCCACAGGAGTCCACTGTGAGCACTGCAATTACAAATCTTAGGTTAGCAAGTGTATGCTATGCAAGTTTGGCCTATAGGACACCACTATGGGCACTGCAATTATTAACCATAGGTTAGCAACTGTATGCTCTGCAAGTTCTGTCCACAGGACATCACTATGAGCACAGCAATTATTAACGTTATGTTAGCAAGTGTATGCTCTGCTACTACTGCCCACAGGACATCACTATCAGCACTGCAATTATTAACCATAGGTTAGCAAGTGCATGCTCTGCAAGTACTGACCATAGGACATCACTATGACCAATGTAATTATCAACCATAGGTTAGCAACTGTATGCTCTGCAAGTTCTGTCCACAGGACATCAGTATGAGCACTGCAATTATTAACATTAGGTTAGCAAGTGTATGCTCTGCAACTACTTGCCACAGGACATCACTATGAGCACTGGAATTATTAACCATAGGTTAGGAAGTATATGCTCTGCAAGTACTGACCATAGGACATCACAATGAGCAATGCAATTATTAACCATAGGTTAGCAACTGTATGCTCTGCAAGTTCTGTCCACAGGACATCACTATGAGCACTGCAATTATTAAACTTAGGTTAGCAAGTGTATGCTCTGCAACTTCTTGTCACAGGACATCACTATGAGCACTGCAATTATCAACCATAGGTTATCAAGAGTATGCTCTGCAAGTTCTGTCCACAGGACATCACTATGAGCACAGAAATTATTAACCTTAGGTTAGCAAGTGTATGCTCTGCAACTACTTGCCACAGGACATCACAATGAGCACTGTAATTATCAACCATAGGTTAGCAAGAGTATGCTTGCACGTACTTCCCATAGGACATCACTATAAGCATTGCAATTATCAACCATAGGTTAGCAACTGTATGCTCTGCAAGTTCTGTCCACAGGCCGTCACTATGAGCACTGCAATTATTAATCATAGGTTAGCAAGTGTATGCTCTGCAAGTACTGCCCACAGGACATCACTATGAGCACTGCAATTATTAACCTTAGGTTAGCAAGTGTATGTTCTATAAGTACTGTCCACAAAACATCACAATGAGCTCTGCAATTATTAAGCTTAGGTTAGCAAGTGTATGCTTGTCAAGTACTGCCCACAGCATATCACTATGAGCACTGCAATAATTAACCATAGGTTAGCAACTGTATGCTCCGAATCTACTGCCCACAATACAACACTATGAGCACTGCAATTTTCCACCGAAGGATAGCAAGTGTTTGCTCTGCAAGTACGGCCCACAGGACGTCACATTGAGAAATGGAATTATCACCCTTAGGTTAGCAAGTGTATGCTCTGCAAGTACTGCCCAAGGGACATCACTATGAGCACTGCAATCATCAACCATAGGTTAGGAAATGTATGCTCTGCAAGTTCTGTCCACAGGACATCACAATGAGCACTACAATTATTAACATTAGCTTAGCAAGTGTATGCTCTGCATCTACTGCCCACAGGACATCACTATGAGCACTGCAATTATTAACCATAGGTTAGCAAGTGTATGCTCTGCCAGTTCTGACCATAGGACATCACTATGAGCAATGCAATTATCAACCATAAGTTAGAAACTGTATGCTCTGCAGTTCTGTCCACAGGATATCACTATGAGTACTGCAATTATTAACCTTAGGTAAGCAAGTGTATGCTCTGCAACTTCTTGCCACAGGACATCACTATGAGCACTGCAATTATCAACCATAGGTTAGAAAGCGTATGCTCTGCAAGTACTGCCCACAGGACATCACTATGAGCACTGCAATTATTAACCTTAGGTTAGCAAGTGTATGCTCTGCAAATACTGCCACCAGATCATCACAATGAGCAATGCAATTATTAACCTTGGGTTAGCAAGTATATGATCTGCAAGTACTGCCCACAGAACATCACTATGAGGACTACAATAATTAACCTTAGGTTAGCAAGTGGATGCTCGGCTACTACTGCCCACAGGACATCACTATGAGCAATGCAATTATCAACCATAGGTTAGCAAGTGTATGCTCTGCAACTACTGCCCACAGGACATCACTATGAGCACTGCAATTATTAACCTTCGGTTAGCAAGTGTATGCTCTGCTAGTACAGCCCAGAGGACATGACTATGCGCACTGCAATTATTAACCTTAGGTTAGCAAGTGTATGCTCTGCAACTACTGCCCACAGGACATCACTATGAGCACTGCAATAATTAACCATAGGTTAGCAACGGTATGCTCTGCAACTACTGCCCACAGAGCATCTCTATAGGCAATGCATTTAGTAACCATAGATAAGCAAGTGTATGCTCTGCAAGTACTGCCCACAGAACATCACTATGAGCAATCCAATTATCAACCATAGGTTAGCAAGTGTATGCTCTGCAAGTACTGCCCAAAGGACATCACAATGAGCACTGCAATTATTAACCTTAGGTTAGCAAGTGTATGCTCTATAAGTACTGTCCACAAAACGTCACAATGAGGTCTGCAATTATTAACCTTAGGTTAGCAAGTGTATGATTGTCAAGTACTGCCCACAGGATATCACTATGAGCAATTCAGTAATTAACCATAGGTAAGCAACTGTATGCTCTGAAACTACTGCCCACAAGACAACAATATGAGCACTGCCATTTTCAACCATAGGTTAGCAAGTGTTTACTCTGCGAGTACTGCCCACAGGAATCCACTATGAGCACTGCAATTATAAACCTTAAGTTAGCAAGTGAATGCACTGCAAGTTCTGCCCACAGGACAACACTATGAGCACTTCAATTATCAACCATAGGTTAGCACGAGTATGCTCTGCAAGTACTGCCCACAGGACATCACTATGAGCACTACAATTATTAACCTTACGTTAGCAAATGTATGCTCTGCAAGTACTGCCCACAGAACATCACAATGAGCACTGCAACTATTAACCTTGGGTTAGCAAGTATATGCTCTGCAAGTACTGCCCACAGTAAATCACTATGAGCACTACAATTATTAACCATAGGTTAGCAAGTGTATGCTCTGCAACTACTGCCCACAGGACATCACGATGAGCACTGCAATTATTAACCTTAGGTTAGCAACTATATGCTCTGCAAGCACTGCCCACAGGATATCACTATGAGCACTGGAATTATTAACCTTAGGTTAGCAAGTGTATGCTGTGCAAGTACTGCCCACAGGATAACACTATGAGCACTGCAATTATTAACAATAGGTAAGCAAGTGTATGCTCTGCAAGTACTGCCCACAGGACATCACTATGAGCACTGCAATAATTAACAAAATGTTAGCAACTCAATGCTCTGCAACTACTACCCACAGGACATCGCTTTGTGCACTGCAATTATTAACCTTAGGTAAGCAAGTGTATCCTCTGCAAGTAATGCCCACAGGACATCACTATGTGCACAGCAAAAATTAACCATAGGTTAGCAACTGTATGCTCTGAAACTACTGCCCCCAGAACATCGCCATGAGCACTGCAATTATTAACCATAAGTTAGCAAGTGTATGCTATGCAAGTACTGGCCACACGACATCACTATGAGCACTGAAGTAATTAACCTTAGGTTAGCAAGTGTAGGCTCTGCAAGTACTGCCAACAGGACATCAATATGAGCACTGAAATTATTAACCTTAGGTTCGCAAGTGTATGCTCTGCCAGGACTGCCCACGGGATATCACTTTGAGTACTACAATTATTAACCTTAGGTTAGCTAGTGAACGCCCTGCAAGTACTGCCGACAGGGAACCAAATGTGAGCACCGCAATTATTAACCTTAGGTTAGCAAGTGTATGCACTGCAAGTACTGCCCAGAGGACATCACTATGAACACTGCATATATCAATCATAGGTTAGCAATTGTATACTCTGCAAGTACTGCCCACAGGACATCACTATGAGCACTGAAATTATTAACCTTATGTTAACAAGTGTATGGTCTGCAAGTGCTGCCCACAGGACATTACAATGAGCAAAACAATTATTAACCATTCGTTTGTAAGTGTATGCTCTGCAACTACTACCCATAGGTTAGCAAGTTTATGCTCTGCAAGTACTGCACACAGAACATCACGATGAGCACTGCAATAATTAACCATAGGTTAGCAACGTTATGCTCTGCAACTACTGCCCACAGGACATCTCTATGAGCAATGCATTTATTATCCATAGATTAGCAAGTGTGTGCTCTGCAACCACTGCCCACAGGAAATCACTATGAGCAATGCAATTATCAACCATAGGTTAGCAAGTGTATGCTCTGCAAGTACTGCCCGCAGGACAGCACTATGAGCCCTGTAATTATTAACCTTAGGTTAGCAAGTGTATGCTCTATAAGTACTGTCCACAAAACATCACAATGAGCACTGCAAATTATTAACCTTAGGCTAGCAAGTTTATGCTCTGCAAGTACTGCCCACAGGACATCACTATAAGCACTGCAATTTTCTACCATAGGTTATGAAGTGAATGTTCTGCAAGTACTGCCCACAGGACATCACTTTGAGCACTGCAAGTATCAACCTTAGGTTAGCAAGTGTATTCTCTGCAAGTTTGGCCTATAGGACATCACTATGAGCACTGCAATTATTAACCATAGCTTAGCAACTGTATGCTCTGCAAGTTCTGTCCACAGGACATCACTATGAGCACTGCAATTATTAACGTGAGGTTAGCAATTGTATGCTCTGCTACTACTGCCCACAGGACATCACTATAAGCAATGTAATTATCAACCATAGGTTAGTAACTGTATGATCTGCAAGTACTGTCCACAGGACATCACTAGGAGCACTGCAATTATTAACCTTAGGTTAGCAAGTGTATGCCCTGCAACTGCTTGCCACAGGACATCACTATCAGCACTGCAATTATTAACCATAGGTTAGCAAGTGTATGCTCCGCAAGTATTGACCATAGGACATCACTATGAGCAATGCAATTACCAACCATAGGTTAGCAAGAGTATACTCTGCAAGAACTGCCCACAGGACGTCACTATGAGCACTGCAATTATTAACCTTCGGTTACCAAGTGTATGCTCTGCAAATACTGCCCACAGAACATCACAATGAGCACAGCAATTATTAACCTTAGGTTAGCAAGTATATGCTCTGCAAGTACTGCCCACAGGACATCACTATGAGGACTGCAATAATTAACCTTAGGTTAGCAAGTGTATACTCTGCTAGTACAGCCCACAGGACATAACTTTGTCTCTGATACATTGGGAATACATGTCTCAAAGTCAGTGAGGTTACATGTGACTGATAGATTGGTTTAACGTCACTAAGAGAAGGTGCTACACAATAACTAAGTGTGCGGATCACCACATGAACTGCGGAGGACACCAAGAACAGGATCACCACAAGGACTGTGCAGTACACTTAGATCAGGATCACCACAAGAAATGCTCAGGACACCAAGACCAGGATCACCACAAGGACTGTGCAGTACGCTAAGATCAGGATCACCACAAGAACTGCTCAGGACACCAAGACAAGGATCACCACAAGGACTGTGCCGTACACTTAGATCAGGATCACCAAAAGGACTGTGCAGTATACTTAGACCAGGATCATCACAAGGACTGTGCAGTACACTAAGACCTGGATCACCACAAGAGCTGTGCAGTACACTAAGACCTGAATCACCACAAAGATTTTGCAGGACACCATGACCAGGGACATGACAATAATGGACAGACAAAACAAGCAAATTCCAAATGTCATCACAACGGCTGTTAAGTGAGACATTCAGCTTCATGCCCATGATACAATTCTGACCTTTCAGCTACTACTGCACATACTGCAACTGTTTTTCTTGTGTACCGATCTTGTTTCAGCAACAGTCTAGCTTCTGCAAACGTTTTCTTTTTGAAACTGCCCTGTTGCTCTAGATAGCTACTGAAGAAACATTCAAAAGCACAAAAATGGTTAGATTCAAAGAATGGTAAATAACAATATACAAATGTACATACATTTTGTCTATACGGTAGTAATCAAATAAATATAACAAACTCTGCAACTGAACCAGCTTCGACACAATTGTTGTTTGTTTGTTTTGATGTTTCGCCATTTTTAACATTATTTCAGTCATATCACGGTGGCCAGTTAACCAACAAACAGTTTTCCTGGCCTAACTTAGCCGATATAAGTGGTTTACCAGTACTAAGTGCACATACTGGTGCCATTCACTGACAATTGCCCTATTTCAGTCTGAGGTATGGGGAGAATAGCTGTATAAATAATTTCATGACACTTGGTAAGTTATGTGTCCAGGTTGGGGTTCTAACTCACAATCCCCGGATTGACAGTCCAGCGCACCACCAACTGAGATAGCCTGGCCACGCTTCAACACAATTACTGAGTACAATATGGATCCATTAGTTTTATTCGAGACTGTTATATTAGGGCTACATGACACTAATAAATGGGTTTTCATGTCACTGATAGAGAATACATGTCACTGATAGTCTTTTCTAACGTCACTTAGAGAAGGTGCTACACAATAACAACATGCGACTCTGATACAGATGTCGCGCAATCACTACTGAGGCCATTCTGATACCAACTACGACACAACTACTGTGTGCAATATTAAGCCAATGGTCTTATAGGTCAATGTTATATTAGGGTTAAATGACACTAATAAATTGGTTTTAATGTCAGTTGATAAATAGAGAATACATGTCACGAAGTCAGTCGGGTTACATGTCCCTCATAGATTGGTTTAACGTCTGTTAAGGCATCATATGTTACAACAGGCATTATACGTTACAAATCGGCATAATATGTTACAACAGGCATTATATGTTACAAATGGCATTATATGTTACAAAATTTGAAAAAAAAAGAGGCATCATTTGTTACAAATCAACATTATATGTTACAGCATGTGCATAAAATGTTACAATCCGACAGTATATGTTACAACCTTAAGGGATATCGCAAATGCAACTTTATCTCATCGCATGATGAACAGAAATAATAATAACCAAATTAATATGTTGTTGTGGTGATGGTGATAATAGTGATGATGATGATGATTATGATAATAATGATGATGATGTTACTTCTGCTGTTGATGCAATTTGTGTCTGGCTGTAACATATAATGTTGATTTTTACAAATGATGCCACTCATTTTTTTTTTAATTTGTATTATAATTATAATATTGATTTGTAACATATACTGCGTGTGTTCCGTGTACCAGTGTATTAAGTTTTAAAAAACGATTAAATATGACTCAAACTATATTTATACTGTAGAATAGGGAATGAGATTCATAATTTGGCACTTTCATACGATTTTATATTTTTGCAAGTGCGACAGTGACCTCTTTATTTAACCTAGAGTCGGCCATTTTGTTTTAAGACGAATGTACAGATTACCAGTGCAACTGTAATGTACTAAACCTCTCGTTTATATGACATGCATAAAAGCAATTATTGACAACAAGCAATATACATGTTGATTGGGCAAAAAATGTGACTTCTAGGGTGTTCACAAGCTTGTTCTTTAAATTTTACCTAGTTTTTGCCCCACATGACCCAGTTTCGAACTCGTCCGAGATATCATTGGGACAAATGTTCTGATTTAGTTTCATGAAGATTCGGCAACAAACATAGCCTCTAGAGTGTTCACAAGGAAACTGTTGACGACGAACAATTCACGACACACAATGGACAAAAGGCGATTACAAAAGAACCAAATCGAAATAAGATGGTTTTGTATCGACAATCAAATAGGGCCATGTACAATAAACTGATCGATGCATCAAAAGAATAGTTGCAGCTCTACATATGATGCCTTAACAAATGTCACTAAAACGTGCCACACAAAAAGAGCATGTGACTATTGGGGTCACATGACACTATCAAATTGGAATTTCATGTCTCTGATACATTGACAATACATGTCACAAAGTCAGTAGGGTTACATGTCACTGATAGATTGGTTAAACGTCACTAAGAGAAGGTGCGACACAATAACAGCATGCACCTCCATTGCGGTTACATGACACTAATAAATTGGTTTTCATGTCTCTGATATAAAGAGAATACATGTCACAAAGTCAGTGGGGTAACATGTCACTGATAAATTTGTTTAACGTCACTAACAGAAGGTGCGACTCAATACCTGCGTGCGACTCTTAAATAATTGCTGCCCTTCAACTGGTGCGACTTATACCAGCTTTGACACAATTACTGTGTGCAAAATGGATCCATTGGTCTTACAGGTCACTATTATATTGGGGTTACATGATACTAATTCATTGCTTTATAATGTCTCTGATACATTGGGAATACATGTCTCAAAGTCAGTGAGGTTACATGTCACTGATAGATTGGTTTAACTTCGCTAAGAGAAGGTGCTACACAATAACTGCGTGCGAGGATCACCACATGAACTGCGGAGGACACCAAGACCAGGATCACCACAAGGAATGTGCAGTACACTTAGATCAGGATCACCACAAGAACTGCTCAGGACACCAAGACCAGGATCACCACAAGGACTGTGCAGTACGCTAAGATCAGGATCACCACAAGAACTGCTCTGGACAGCAAGACCAGGATCACCACAAGGACTGTGCAGTATACTAAGACCTGGATCACCACAAGAACTGTGCAGTACACTAAGACCTGGATCACCAAAAGGACTGTGCAGTATACTTAGACCAGGATCACCACAAGGACTGTGCAGTACACTGAGACCTGGATCACCACAAGAGCTGTGCAGTACACTAATACCTGGATCACCACAAGGATTTTGCAGGACACCATGACCAGGGACATGACAATAATGGACAGACAAAACAAGCAAATTCCAACTGTCATCACAACGGCTGTTAAGTGAGACAATTTCAGCTTCATACCCATGATACAATTCTTACGTTTCAGCTACTACTGCACATACTGCAACTGTTTTTCTTGTGTACCGATCTTGTTTCAGCAACAGTCTAGCTTCTGCAAATGTTTTCTTTTTGAAACTGTCCTGATGCTCTAGATAGCTACTGAAGAAACATTCAAAAGAACAAAAATGGTTAGATTCAAAGAATGGTAAATAACAATATACAAATTACATACATTTTGTCTATACGGTAGTAATCAAATAAATATAACAAACTCTGCAACTGGACCAGCTTCGACACAATTGTTGTTTGTTTTGATGTTTCGCCATTTTTAACAGTATTTCAGTCATATCACGGTGGCTAGTTAACCAACTAACAGTTTTCCTGGCCAAGCTTAGCCGATATAAGTGGTTTACCAGTACTAAGTGCACATACTTGTGCCATTCACTGACAACTGCCCTACTTCAATCAGAGGTATGGGGAGAATAGCCGTATAAATAATTTCATGACACTTGGTAAGTTATGTGTCCAGGCTGGGGTTCTAACTCACAATCCCCGGATTGACAGTCCAGCGCACCACCGAGATAGCCTGGCCACGGTTCAACACAATTACTGAGTACAATATGGATCCATTAGTTTTGTTCGAGACTGTTATATTAGGGCTACATGACACTAATAAATGGGTTTTCATGTCACTGATAGAGAATACATGTCACTGATAGTCTTTTTTAACGTCACTTAGAGAAGTGCTACACAATAACAACATGCGACTCTGATACAGATGTCGCGCAATCACTACTGAGGCCATTCTGATACCAACTATGACACAACTACTGTGTGCAATATTAAGCCAATGGTCTTATAGGTCAATGTTATATTGGGGTTAAATGACACTAATAAATTGGTTTTAATGTCACTCATAAATACAGAATACATGTCACAAAGTCAGTCGGGTTACATGTCAGTGATAGATTGGTTTAACGTCTGTTAAGGCATCATATGTTACAAATGGCATTATATGTTACAAAATTTGAAAAAAAAAGAGGCATCATTTGTTACAAATCAACATTATATGTTACAGCATGTGCATAAAATGTTACAATCCGACAGTATGTTACAACCTTAAGGAATATCGAAAATACAACTATATCTCATCTCATGCTCAAACAGAAATAATAATAACCAAATTAATATAGTCCAGAATATAGTTCATCATTCTTGTCAGCAGCAGTTGCAGCAGTAATTCCATCAGCAGCAGCAGTTACAACATCATTTTTATCATTATAATCATCAGCAGCAGCATCACCAACATCATCATCATCATAAGTCAGCAGGCCCTTCAGATGGGGAATTTTATGGCAAAAGGGGATTTTTTTCTAGAAAAGCATTATTACATGTTTATATTCAACTTTGATATAAAACATTTATGAATTGTTTTGCTACAAATAATAACTTCAATTAACTTGGTTTGATTAAAAGTTGTTGGGATTGTTTATGAAAACTCTTCTATCTTAGCCAACTTTTGTCTGATTTTGGTGATCTTTTTCCAAAATAACGCTTATCTTAAGACGGTAATTTTAAGGTAAATATAAGGGAAAAATATATACTTTTTAAGCAGGGGAATGGGGCCAAATTTCAGCACGAAATTGGCCCTAAAAAAAACACTGTCTTCCCATTTTTGTGCTGGCCTGCATCAATTCCCTTGCTAGCCATGTACAGTGCACGAAATTGGCCCCCCAAAAAACAGTCTTCCCATTTTTGTGCTGGCCTGCATCAATTCCCTTGCTAGCCATGTACAGTTGGCAGTGCTGGCCTGTGACATTTGTCCTCCAAGTTGCTGCATAAAAAAGGCAGTGGTTTTCAGTGCACACAGTCTTACAGGACAGCAACTGCTCACACAGCAACTACTGCCCATAGGACAGCACTATGAGCACTGCAACTGCATGCTCTGCAAGTACTGCCCACAGGACCGCAATTCTGTGTACTGTAGTTACTACCTGTATGACAGAAATTGTGTGCAATGAAAAACACTGCCTGTTCACCAGCAATTTGAAAGGTAAGTGTCATAGGAGGGCCTTGCCAACGGAACATGGTTAGCAATGGAAATTATTCAGGCCAGCACAACAAACAGAAGACTGCTAGCAGGTCACCTGTTGCTGCTGAGCACTATTAACAGAAATAATATTGATTTTTGGGCATGTGTGGACAATGTCAGAGTTGTACGACATTAAGTATTTTACATTGCAAGCAGGACAGCAACTGCTCACACAGCAACTACTGCCCTCAGGACAGCACTATGAGCACTGCAATTATTAAACATAGGTTACCAACTGTATGCTGACGATAATGGTGATGATGGTGGTGATGATGATGATGATGTTACTGATGATAATAGTGATAATAGTGATAATAATGATGACGATGATCATGATGATACTGATGATCATGATGTTACAGCTGATGCTGACACAATTTATGCCGACGATGAAAACTATCGCGAAGATGATGATGATGATGGTGGTGGTGATGGTGATGTTGTTGTGGTGATGGTGATAATAGTGATGATGATGATGATTATGATAATAATTATGATGATGTTACTTCTGCTGTTGATGCAATTTGTGCTACTTCTGCTGCTGATGAAAATGATGAACTTGACTCTGAACTCTATTATGTAATTATTATTTCTGTTTAAGCATAAGACATCGTTATATTTTCGATATTCCACAAATGTGTAAAATTTAAAGTCAGATTATACCATTTTATCCACTGGCTGTAACATTTAATGTTGATTTGTAACAAATGATGCCACTTATTTTTTTTTTTAATTTGTATTATAATTATAATATTGATTTGTAACATATACTGCGTGTGTTCCGCGTACCAGTGTATTAAGTTTTAAAACACGATTAAATATGACTCAAACTATAATTATACTGTAGAATAGGGAATGAGATTCATAATTTGGCACTTTCATACGATTTTATATTTTTGCAAGTGCGACAGTGACCTCTTTATTTAACCTAGAGTCGGCCATTCTGTTTTAAGACGAATGTACAGATTACCAGTGCAACTGTAATGTACTAAACCTCTCGTTTATATGACTTGCATGAAAGCAATTATTGACAACAAGCAATATACATGTTGATTGGGCAAAAAATGTGACTTCTAGGGTGTTCACAAGCTTTTTCTTTAAATTTTACCTAGTGTTTGCCCCACATGACCCAGTTTCGAACTCGTCCGAGATATCATTGGGACAAATGCTCTAATTTAGTTTCATGAAGATTGGGCAACAAACATAGCCTCTAGAGTGTTCATATGGAAACTGTTGATGACGAACAATTCACGACACACAACGGACAAAAGGCGATTACAAAAGAACCAAATCGAAATAAGATGGTTTTGTATCGACAATCAAATAGGACCATTTACCATCGACTGATCGATGCATCAAAAGAATAGTTGCAGCTCTACATATGATGCCTTAACAAACGTCACTAAAACGTGCCACACAAAAACAGCATGTGACTATTGGGGTCACATGACACTATCAAATTGGAATTTCATGTCTCTGATACATTGACAATACATGTCACAAAGTCAGTAGGGTTACATGTCACTGATAGATTGGTTAAACGTCACTAAGAGAAGGTGCGACACAATAACAGCATGCACCTCTATTGCGGTTACATGACACTAATAAATTGGTTTTCATGTCTCTGATATAAAGAGAATACATGTCACAAAGTCAGTGGGGTAACATGTCACTGATAGATTTGTTTAATGTCACTAACAGAAGGTGCGACTCAATACCTGCGTGCGACTCTTAAATAATTGCTGCCCATCAACTGGCGCGACTTATACCA
Organism: Congeria kusceri; assembly: GCA_027627225.1. Classification (NCBI taxonomy): domain Eukaryota; kingdom Metazoa; phylum Mollusca; class Bivalvia; order Myida; family Dreissenidae; genus Congeria; species Congeria kusceri. The sequence continues at coordinate 25,694,554 of CM051036.1, forward strand.
GCTTTGACACAATTACTGTGTGCAAAATGGATCCATTGGTCTTACAGGTCACTATTATATTGGGGTTACATAATACTAATTCATTGCTTTTTAATGTCTCTGATACATTGGGAATACATGTCTCAAAGTCAGTGAGGTTACATGTCACTGATAGATTGGTTTAACGTCACTAAGAGAAGGTGCTACACAATAACTGCGTGCGAGGATCACCACATGAACTGTGGAGAACACCAAGACCAGGATCACCACAAGGACTGTGCAGTACACTTAGATCAGGATCATCACAAGAACTGCTCAGGACACCAAGACCAGGATCACCACAAGGACTGTGCAGTACGCTAAGATCAGGATCACCACAAGAACTGCTCTGGACACCAAGACCAGGATCACCACAAGGACTGTGCAGTACACTAAGACCTGGATCACCACAAGAACTGTGCAGTACACTAAGACCTGGATCACCAAAAGGACTGTGCAGTATACTTAGACCAGGATCACCACAAGGACAGTGCAGTACACTAAGACCTGGATCACCACAAGAGCTGTGCAGTACACTAAGACCTGGATCACCACAAGGATTTTGCAGGACACCATGACCAGGGACATGACAATAATGGACAGACAAAACAAGCAAATTCCAACTGTCATCACAACCGCTGTTAAGTGAGACATTCAGCTTCATACCCATGATACAATTCTTACCTTTCAGCTACTACTGCACATACTGCAACTGTTTTTCTTGTGTACCGATCTTGTTTCAGCAACAGTCTAGCTTCTGCAATCGTTTTCTTTTTGAAACTGTCCTGATGCTCTAGATAGCTACTGAAGAAACATTCAAAAGCACAAAAATGGTTAGATTCAAAGAATGGTAAATAACAATATACAAATGTACATATATTTTGTCTAAACAGTAGTAATCAAATAAATATAACAAACTCTGCAACTGGACCAGCTTCGACACAATTGTTGTTTGTTTGTTTTGATGTTTCGCCATTTTTAACAGTATTTCAGTCATATCACGGTGGCCAGTTAACCAACTAACAGTTTTCCTGGCCAAGCTTAGCCAATATAAGTGGTTTACCAGTACTAAGTGCACATACTTGTGCCATTCACTGACAACTGCCCTACTTCAATCAGAGGTATGGGGAGAATAGCCGTATAAATAATTTCATGACACTTGGTAAGTTATGTGTCCAGGCTGGGGTTCTAACTCACAATCCCCGGATTGACAGTCCAGCGCACCACCAACTGAGATAGCCTGGCCACGCTTCAACACAATTACTGAGTACAATATGGATCCATTAGTTTTATTCGAGACTGTTATATTAGGGCTACATAACACTAATAAATGGGTTTTCATGTCACTGATAGAGAATACATGTCACTGATAGTCTTTTTTAACGTCACTTAGAGAAGGTGCTACACAATAACAACATGCAACTCTGATACAGATGTCGCGCAATCACGACTAAGGCCATTCTGATACCAACTACGACACAACTACTGTGTGCAATATTAAGCCAATGGTCTTATAGGTCAATGTTATATTGGGGTTAAATGACACTAATAAATTGGTTTTAATGTCACTCATAAATAGAGAATACATGTCACAAAGTCAGTCGGGTTACATGTCACTGATAGATTGGTTTAACGTCTGTTAAGGAATCATATGTTACAACAGGCATTATATGTTACAAATCGGCATAATATGTTACAACTGGCATTATATGTTACAAATGGCATTATATGTTACAAAATTTGAAAAAAAAAGAGGCATCATTTGTTACAAATCAACATTATATGTTACAGCATGTGCATAAAATGTTACAATCCGACAGCATATGTTACAACCTTAAGGAATATCGAAAATACAACTATATCTCATCTCATGCTTAAACAGAAATAATAATAACCAAATTAATATAGTCCAGAATATAGTTCATCATTCTTGTCAGCAGCAGTTGCAGCAGTAATTCCATCAGCATCAGCAGTTACAACATCATTTGTATCATTTTCATCATCAGCAGCAGCATCACCAACATCATCATCATCATAAGTCAGCAGGCCCTTCAGATGGGGAATTTTATGGCAAAAGGGGATTTTTTTCTAAAAAAGCATTATTACATGTTGATATTCAACTTTGATATAAAACATTTATGAATTGTTTTGCTACAAATGATAAGTTCAATTAACTTGGTTTGATATAAAGTTGTTGGGATTGTTTATGAAAACTCTTCTATCTTAGCCAACTTTTGTCTGATGTTGGTGATCTTTTTTCAAAATAACGCTGATCTTAAGACGGCAATTTTAAGGTAAATATAGGGGAAAAATATATACTTTTTAAGCAGGGGAATGGGGCCAAATTTCAGCACGAAATTGGCCCTTAAAAAAAACACTGTCTTCCCATTTTTGTGCTGGCCTGCATTATTTCCCTTGCTAGCCATGTTCAGTTGGCAGTGCTGGCCTGTGACATTTGTCCTCCAAGTTGCTGCATAAAAAAGGCAGTGGTTTTCAGTGCACACAGTCTTACAGGACAGCAACTGCTGCCCATAGGACAGCACTATGAGCACTGCAACTGTATGCTCTGCCAGTACTGCCCACAGGACCGCAATTCTGTGTACTGTAGTTACTACCTGTATGACAGAAATTGTGTGCAATGAAAAACACTGCCTGTTCACCAGCAATTTGAAAGGTAAGTATCATAGAAGGGCCATGCCAACTGAACGTGGTTAGCAATGGAAATTATTCAGGCCAGCACAACAAACAGAAGACTGTTAGCAGGTCACCTGTTGCTGCTGCGCACTATTAACAGAAATAATACTGATTTTTGGGCATGTGTGGACAGTGTCAGAGTTGTACGACATTAAGTATTTTACATTACAAACAGGACAGCAACTGCTCACACAGCAACTACTGCCCTCAGGACAGCACTATGAGCACTGCAATTATTAAACATAGGTTACCAACTGTATGCTGATGATAATGGTGATGACGTTGGTGATGATGATGATAATGTAACTGATGATAATATTGATAATAGTGATAATAATGAAGACGATGATCATGATGATGCTGATGATCATGATGTTACATCTGATGCTGATACAATTTATGCCGACAATGAAAATTATCGCCAAGATGATGATGATGATGGTGGTGGTGATGGTGATGTTGTTGTGGTGATGGTGATAATAGTGATGATAATGATGATTATGATAATAATGATGATGATGTTACTTCTGCTGTTGATGCAATTTGTGCTACTTCTGCTGCTGATGAAAATGATGAACTTGACTCTGAACGCTATTGTGTAATTATTATTTCTGTTTAAGCATAAGACATCGTTATATTTTCGATATTCCACAAATGTGTAACATTTAATGTCGGATTATAACATTTTATTCACTGGCTGTAACATATAATTTTGATTTGTAACAAATGATGCCACTCATTTTTTTTTTTAATTTGTATTATCATTATAGTATTGATTTGTAACATATACTGTGTGTTCCGTGTACCAGTGTATCAAGCATTAAAGCATGATTAAATACGACTAAAACTATATTTATACTGTAGAATAGGGAATGAGATGGACGCTAAAAAAGTTACCATTCATAATTTGGCACTTTCATACGATTTTATATTTTTGAAAGTGCGACAGTGACCTCTTTATTTAATAGAGTCGGCCATTTTGTTTTAAGACCCAATGTACAGATTACCAGTGCAACTGTAATGTACTAAACCTCTTGTTTATATTACTTGCATGAAAGCAATTATTGACAACAAGCAATATACATGTTGATTGGGCAAAAAATGTGACTTCTAGGGTGTTCACAAGCTTTTCTTTAAATTTTACCTAGTTTTTGCCCCACATGACCCAGTTTCGAACTCGTCCGAGATATCATTGGGACAAATGTTCTGATTTAGTTTCATGAAGATTGGGCAACAAATATAGCCTCTAGAATGTTCACAAGGTAACTGTTGACGACGAACAATTCACGGCACACAACGGACAAAAATTAGCATGAAGACTGATAGCATTAACATTCTTCTACCATCCACACTGACGCTACAATGTCAACAAACATCCAAATGAATATACATGTTTAAACAACATATACTACGTATGGCATATAATACATTGGGTCAATAGACTCCCATTCTGAATACATATAAAATTTAAAAAATAAATAAACCTTTTATTTCAAAGCTGACCCTGGGTCTTTAAGAATACAATAGTGAATACCATTTGAGGAAGACCAACTTCTCATTTACAAACATGATAATCAATATTCTATTAATAATAAACTGAATACAACCTTATCATTAAAATATAATTGAAACTAAACACTTCATTTAATTGAAATGCTCACACCTTTATTTCAAATATTATTATGTGTTGACTAATTGGCTCTTGATAAGTTTATTTATATTTACATGATTGTGGCAAACTGATGAAACATTCCTTTTAACATGTTTTTGATTTTTGTACGCCTATCTTTAAGTAGTGAAAATGTGCTGATTTAGATTAATTTCAAAAAGACAGAACATCAATTACAGATGTGTTAATCTACCAGGGCATAAGTGCCTAACTGTGAATGCCGAAATGGCCAAACTTGAGTGCCAAAGTGACACTTGATTACAGGGCCGATGTAACCAGGTGCTGAGGTGAATAGATACCATTAGTGTTTTTTTCCACCTTAAGGGGAAATGTGGCTGGGCCCTTCAGATTGGGAATTTTACGGCAAAAGGTTGTTTGTTTTTTTTTCAAAAAGCATTATTAGATGTTAATATTCTACTTTGTTATAAAACATTAATCAATTTCTTTGCTACAAATGATAACTTAGATTATCCACTTAATTGGTTTGATGAAAAATTGCTGGGATTGTTTACGAAAATGCCTCTATCTTAGTCAATTTTTGTCCGATTTTTGTCAAATTTTTTTCAAAATAAAGCTTACATTCTGAGGGAATTTTAAGGCAAATATAGGGGGAAAAAAAAACCTTTTAAGTAAGGCCATGGTGCCGAATTTTGGCCCCAAATTGGCCCTAAAAAAAACACTGACCACTGTGTAATGCTTGTGATATATTATCATTTTATTATAAAACTTCTGTACTAAAGATGTGCGGTAAAATCAGCGTATTTCCTGTATATAAAGTCGTTCCAGAAAACGGTACCATTCCCAATCCGATTTCCTGACTATTTTCCCAATTTTAAGTTAAACAATTCCCAAATGTAAGAAAAAAATCCAAAAAGACCCTGAAAAGATCTACGATGTTCCTGTATTTTACTTTTGTTTTACCGAAGCGTAAACCTCCGCGCACAGCATAAATAATTTACTGTTAACAGCTAGAGGAAGTAACCGCTGCAAGGTTTGGTGGCGATGTATCGATTGGTTGCTGTTATCGGTTATACATTGCATGCAAGAATGGGAACCAGCTGAACTGTAAAGCGTTTTCGCGAGTGTCGTTGAAGAGACATAACACGTAATTCATAACATTAAATATTACACACAAAAAACATTCAGGGATGCAATCCTTTATCTAGCTATGGCTTTTATGGCAAAGCCGAAAGTATAGATAAACAACCATCATCAACGGCCTGTCAACCATTGTCACAGACACTGTCAGTGTCCAGCCCGAGAGAAAACTTGTGTTTCTGGGGCAAGTTGTTCAGGTTGATACCCACCAGCACGGCATTTAAAACCATAGTCTGACTTGAATGCAAGTTAAAAAATGAATGGGTTTAGGGTTTATTTATTGTAAGTTACTGTTTTTACATCCTTTTCAACAGTTTTTAATGAAAGTGGTAAAATTCCCAATTTGGCTGAAAACGCCACTAATTTTCCCAATTTGACCGGTACCATTCTTAAAGTGGTGGGAAAACAAGCCGATAATATAATAAATATTACGGACCATTTCGGACCATATCGTGTTATAGTGACCTCCCAGTCAGACCGAGGCTATCCTGATATTTACCAATAGAACGACATAACACTTCTACAGCGTAGCAGAATATTGATTAAAGTTTACACAGTGGAGGACAGCAAGATGTGTTTAAAACTGCAATAGTGAATAGGTTTAAATTGCTCAGGCATGCAAAATGAAAGTTTTATCATACAAATATTCATGGAACATTAATTAGGAATGGTTTGTAACTTTTATTGCATTCCGTTCAGAATATCTATAAAATTTCGGGACATGAAAGTAGCGATCAAAATCCTGTCGGAACAATATAGACGAAGAATGGAAACCTTCTGCCACAGAATTGGTCCTTTCCCTGTATAGCCCATCAGTAGCAATGCCAAAGCAATAAGAGTTGGGTCCCTTGGCGGCAGCTCATGAATATTAATTAGTGTCGGCAAGCGGCCCAAGCACTGGTACCATTTTATTTCGCTCTAAAACCCATATAAAACGTAAATATCTGGAACCAATCTGAATTGCAGATGCTAATTAGATAATGAAATAACAGGGAAACCAGAAAATTTCCCAACGAGAGTGTTATTTTTAGCTCCAAAAATCTTACTAGAATATTTTTAAATCCTATTTTTCTGAGAACAAATTCTGTTTCGCTGAATTTCATGGTACCTGTTTAATCATGAAAATGTTTTTTTATTAAATACATCACAATTTTTTTACATATTAAACCGCATAGGTATTCTTAATTTTTCCAACCCCATGCTAGAGTAAACACTAATCCAAGATGGCGACGCTTTGTACGAATTACACTATTGTATATGCGTAGCAACCTTATTAATTGCTGAAAACAAACTAGTAGTGATGAATAATGTGTAATAAGATGCAATATATATGTGATATATTTGCATGTGTATTCGAAATTGTTGAATAAGTAGAATAAGTATAAACTCTGAGTGGTTTGTACCTGGTCGGTTTGTACCACTGCTTCCCGGCTGTACTTTGTCCAGGGTAAGCCTGGAAAAGATGCTGGAAAAGCCTGGTAAAGCATGGAATACCATGGAAATCCATGGAATATGATGGAAAATGTGGAATTTTTTCCATGTTATGTGGACTTTTTTGGTCCAGCCTTTTCCAGCATTGGCTGGAATAGGCTGGAATTAGGCTGGACAATGGTGGTAAAAGCCTGGAAAAGCATGGACTTTAATTCCATGCAGCATGGAAAGTTGAACTTAGAAATTTTTAATGCTGGAAAACTGTTAGACATTCTCCATGTACCCTGGAAAGAACTTAGTCTCTTTTCTGTGAGAAAAATACTTGTCATTTTACAGCAAGAAAATAATGTGCATAGAATGGTTACATTCTTGTACCAAGATCCAATAAAAATTCATTAAGCAATGTGACTTATTATTTCTAAATGTCACTTATCTTGTAGAATTTTAAGTTTTGTGGCGATTTATTTTACTTTGCACTACTGCGTAAATGTTTGAAATGATCGCTCCACCTGAGAAACAGATTTAAAACGACTAACAACTATAATATGACGACTTTAAGACAATGTAGCAAGGTCTTAATATGTCCTTATTCCCAACTTAATTTTGGATTACCCACTACATGAATATAAAATCTTCAAGTTTTTGTTTCAGTGGGTCACAGACTATAAATAAAGTAATTAAACAAGTAAGTGAATAAATTATTTATTTCAGTGGCATGTGTAATTCATCAAATGAAAATTTCATTAAAATAGATACATCCGACCTGACGAGTCAGTAAGTCACCTGAAAGTTAATACATTGTACAATATGCAACAAAGTGCGATGTTAAACAAATAAATGTAAATGTTAAATGACAATTACCCGTAATAATCATATCAATTAATTATTTAGGTTATAAACATGTTTGTAAAAACCGTCTTATAACTACAATGTAAATGATAAAATTGTAATGATGAAGTCAGTTATAAAAATTCTGTAATTAAAGCTGCAGTCCATTAAATCTTTTTCAATACCCTCTAATTTGACAATTATAGTTTTTATGGATGTTAATGGTGTTTATTCATCTCATTGTTGTTTCTTGTTTACCAAAAGCGTTTATACTTCCTAAGTTCGAAAAGGTTTGATGCACACGGAATATACAAGAATGTATATGCTGATTAACTCCAGATGCATCACAAGAAACAAGAAACCGCATCGATCTTTTCGGAAGTTCTGCATTCTCCCATTTAAGACGCACTAACACTAAAACTTTTGAAAAATGCAAAAAGTACTCACCTGCCACTGTTTCTTCGGATTAACAAGAATACCTTCGTTCAAATGAAGAAATTAACTTCTGTATAGTTTGCAGATTAAAACCAAAATGACACTCGGCGATTTCCGAAAATAGATACATCATTGCAAGAATTAGCCATCTTCATTGGAAGGCTGGGTATAAGGAGACCAATGAAAATCATCGATGCATTTTCTGGGGAAAAAGAGGCACGTCATGTGATGAAATTATTTACATATCAGTTCTATGTTTGGACCAGATTGGTTACTTACGATTCAAGAGAGTGCAAATATCTCAGAAATTGTAACTCAGTCTGGTATTGAGGCGCAATTTTCAAAACATGGCGGATAAGAGTGACATTGCTTTGGTTCTTTGGGTGAATGATATTCCTATCAGAGGTGGAGTGTTAAAATTGACTGATATAACATCCCCTCGGCGTGAATTTGTTGAATACAGACAGGGAGAAAAAGTTACAGCACGATGCCGAGGTTTCAAAGGAAATCACGAGTGTTTGTTAGCCAGAATAGGCGGTGAGTCTTCTCTCTCACTTTTCATTCTCTGTCGACCCTTTTGTTGTGATCAATACAAGATAATTAATAGACAATCTATTTTCATACCATCTGCGATCTATTCTCCGATATGTTGTTGTTTTTGTGTGTAAAATATGTGTGATAATTATGATTTACATCATGGTTCAAATCTCAAAACACGAACAAGAAAATTAAAGTTATAACTTAATCCTTTTATTTTATAGGCAAGACGTCGATCCAAATTTAGCAAACTCAGTTTTTTTCAACATCATGAAATAACAGAAACCATGGAATTGATCGTGTGGTAGATTGCTTTATAAACTTTATTTGCCGAAACATTTGGTCTAATTAAAATATCTTGTTCAAATGTTGAATTTTTTTTTTGCCTTGGAAATCCGATTATACACAATAACACTAGACACCATAATAAATCTGTATTTGATACATTTTATTTAAGTTGACGTTTTTTCCCTTAATAAATTAACCAACGAACATGCTGTAAATCTATCAATTACAATTTCAATGCCTTACAAGTTACATAAGTCTCGATAATAATTATTTGCATTTTAATTTAAGTTCGTGTTTAAGATTCAAACACCAAATTATTTGTATTGCATTTAACATATAAAAATTAGACCCTTTTTATTCAATTCAAACAATTTGTCATAATCGCATAATTTTTTCTAAAAATTTGGTACGAACCGCACTCGAACAAATCATACATTTGTACCTACTTCGTACCCATCGAAAATTACGAAATAATAAATATTATATACTCAAATACTTTACATTCGTTTCATAAAAAACATACAAAATTAAATTGTTTACGATACGAACATATTTGTCTACTCGATGTTAACAATGTGTTGCATACGTGAGTAATTTCGTTTCGCATTTCGGGCACCTGCTAAATTTGTTCGTCCCATTGTCCCAAATGGCTTACTAATAATGATTTTTTGTCAATTTATTTAAAGTAACTTTATGAAATCAATTTTAAATCTACAAGATATTTACCTACACGTGGATTCAAATCAGGATTATTTATAAACTGAGTGTTATTGTTGGAAATTTGACCGATTTTCTGCAGATTTTGGGGGGAAATCAGAAAATTTGTTTTCTTGATATTTTATTTATTTGTTTAACTTTTTATTTACAGATGTTTTCTATCCCTTATAATAACTTATTTCAAATAAGATATAAGCCTACGTGTACAGTACTGCAGTACAGATAGAATTAAGTGGCTACAGACTACTGTACTACAGTAGTGTAGTGAAGTACATCATTTAAAAATATATTACAATTATGTTTTACGGGCAGGTAAAGAAAGGAAGGAAGAGTTTGAACATCTTCTGGTGGGAAGCAGTTTCATCCAAATTCTGGATGAGTTTGGATTGCACATGTAAGTATTGGCATTCTAATACATATTTCAAAGTACCTAATAAGATCAAATGCCTTGTCAGTTAACATTTTTTAAATTACATAAGTATTGTTTTCAAAAGTTTACTTTATTTAATCATTGTTGATTGTTATCAAAGGTATTGCTTTTATACTTACTCACTGTCATGAGGCAAATTTTGTAGTGTGGGGAAACTGCTCCATTAATATTCAATGATGGTTTATTTCACTACCTAAAGTTATGAACTTTTCACAGTTGTTGGATATTTGTTTTTAAAAGAACTTTCATAATTTTTGAAGCCGCTTACTGTTAGTCATTTTGTTTAGTTCCATATTTTGTTGTTTTTTACAGATATACAATATCGTGAATCCAAGCCAAAAGGTGGTGAACACTAATAGCAGCCAAATGCAGTTTCTAATTGTAAGCAAAGCATGCTTAAATGTCATACCTTCTAATTCATTAGCTATTTTGTGGTAAATTAATGATAGTTTTTACTGTTTCATGTTTTTTGGAAAAAAAAAATCATGTTATTCTCAAAACTCAGGGTCACACGAGTGATGAAATGTTAAAACATTGTTTAACTGAAATACTAAAAGGCGTTTTAAATATTTGGTAATTTGACATGACAGGAAAATCCATGCCATAAGACATCTACCAGCGATTTCCAGCAGTGGCAGATGTCATCGCCCACATCCCAGCACTGGGGAACTGCAAATGCTGAGGTTCAAACACCACGCAAACAGCAACCCGAAAGAAATGTCGTAGATACCTTTTCACCAGGCCAGCAACTGCCAGCTACCACATGTACATATGGTGGATATACCACGGTAAATTATATCATGTTTATATTGAGGAAAAAAAATCATATTATATTATGCATTGTTACATGTTCTTTTTCTTGCTATCAGAAACCACCCATAGATTTAATGTATATGATATAGAAATTGTTTTTGTTTGACAGTCTCAGTTGGTTGAGGAGATTGCCTGCTACGGTATTGAGGATTTCCCAAAGGCAGCGAAAAGATTGTTCCGCCGCCTATACAAGGAGGAAGAGTACCTGGACAGGACACTCACCCGAACCAGGGCAAACAATCAGTACGATGGACGGCCAGCCATCAGAGACTTGTCAAAAATGGCAATTATATATGGTAAAACTTGACTCGTGTTTGCTCAGTGTCTTGAAAGATGATCCATTGTAAACCTTTAATTGAACTTAAAATATAAGCAGACAACTGTTTAATAATGAATTTAGATCTGCAGATGCATGTAGGAAGCTAGTTAATACATTACAAATGAATATTTTGTTTAATTTTTGATGATGATGATGATGTTGAAAAGTTTCATGTACCCAACGGCAACCACATGGTAAACAAATATTATTCCTTTTGATAGACAGCATTGCACTAGATAAAGATCAGTTAATATTGCAGAACTGGTTGTGTTTTTTTTAGAAATCATGAAAGAGCAGTATCAAGTATCTGCCGTCCAGGTACGAGAGAAGTTACGAGATGTACTCAAACCAAGCAAGGCAAAGCCAAAGAGGCCAATTTGACGGATAAATCGGAAGGAAATTTACTCAGTTAACACCAAGCTGACCAAGGACAAATGGACATTAATTTTAGCGATTTTTTCTGATTTTATGTCTTTTGTGTAAATATTGTATATAAATTTAATACCCGTATTACGCCGTACAGGGTCAGTACGAAGCCATGTAACAAACTTACTAAGTACCAATCTTTAATAAAAATGCCAATATTTTAAAGAATTATGTTACTTGATATTTACTACTACTGATGTAAAAGCAAGTATTCTGTTTGAGGTAAGATAATAGTTATTGAATCCCCCCGATTGTCATTGTATTTGATTAGTGTACTTTATCGATATCAGTGTCTGCAAATATAATCTCAACACTTACCAGTGCTTTTTTTTATCAATTACATCCAATGTGTGGCTTATTAAATACATCAGACAAATACTATTCTGGTGAAATTGGTTTGTTCAACTTTCTAATATATTTCTTATTGTATGAAATCATATTCAGCTATTTTTAGGGATGCTGGAAACAGGCTGGAATATTTTCCATGGTTTTCCATCAATGCTGGACTATATACCATGGTAAATATTCCAGCCTCAATGTGTTAGCAGGACCATGGAAAACCCTGGAAAAAATTCCAGCCTTTCAGTTCCAATACTCCATGTATATGGAAAAGCATGGACAAAATTCCATGCTTTTCCATGGAAAGCATGGAAAATATACCATGCAGCATGGAAAATATTCCATGTTTTACCAGCATATTTTCCAGCGATTTCCAGCCTGTTTTTTTCCAGCCTCAGCATGGAAAAGGCTGGAAATTTAGTTCCAATACTCCAGCCTCATATTTTCCATGGAATTCCATGGAAAAACATGGAACTTTTTCACCCGGGTAGTCTGCTGTTGCCTCTATTGTAATTTATATGGAATCACTTTGAAATTTATGATGGATTAAATATACATACATTTATTATTATTTGTTAAGAACAATACTGTGGCTGCACAGGCTCAAGTTCTAGTTTTTCTGTTATAACATGATATTCCGAAGACAAAATTGGTGTTTTCATACAGTTTAAACTTTCTGATCTCCATATACGTGAATAAAATGATGCAGCCGACGAAACTCCGCTCTGTTAACAAAGTGTGCATAAATCATGTGCCAAATTTCGTAAAACGAGAGGTTAGTACAACGTATACAAAAACCGTCTGAAACTCATGTACGTCCGAAATGTAGCAATAACAAAGCTTTGTTCATTCAGCCAGTCCATATCTGTCACCATAGTAAACCATACATTTTTATCACATCGCTAAAAATTAACTATGGACATAAAAGTCATTGTTTTGATGGAATTAAAGACATTAAAGTTTAAATGTTTATATATAAGTAATAAAATTGAAAATCATGAGCATTTTGTTGATAATTTTCACTATTAAATTGCCAATTTTGTTGTTTACTGAACAGAATTTGCGTCTGCCATCATTGTTTACACGATCGGATCATGTGATTTAAATCTAAATTACTCCTGCCTATTTTTAGCTACAATCATGTATTATACATCATTGGACAGGGGAAAGAACACGCTTTCTATTGGCCAGAAAATAAATTATGCAAATAAATGCATGGAAGAGCAGCAAGGCGCCAAATTTAGGCAATTTTCACAGGCCATTTGTCTGATGAAAACAATATGGTCACTGGAAAGCACAAATATACCAGCAAAATATAAGCATCCATCCACCATTTAACATCAGTTTCTTAAAATTACATCTTAGCGCATTTTTGCGCAATTCATTTAATTCCATAAACTGTCGATCATGTACTTCGTGTTCTTCCGTCAGTTTCCGATAGTGACCCGTTATCAACCGAATCTGATTTTGTGTCACTCCGCTTAACGTTCGTCATACTGCAAAGAGTGATCTCCGCTGAATGTTATCAGTTTTCGCGAGGTATTGCAGTCGTGCAACTTTGACGTCTTTGTCAATCTTTGTTGTTTGATTGTATATTACAGGTACTGCAAACTATTTACCACATCAAAATAATTATTATTGCAACTAGTGCATGCAAGATGGCTGTTAATATAATTATTTCACGTAAGATTTACGATGTTTAGGCTGTTGGAAGATAGTGAAAGTGAAAGTGGACAACAATTTGACAAGACATATAATCAGCCTCGATTTATAGCAAAGCATTGATCCTCAATCACCACCATGTACACAACTGAAATGCAAAGCCTGTCGTGTTTATTTTCATTTATAATTGATCAATTTAATCTAAATAATTTCTTGAATGAGCTGCAAATAAGGTAGCTGGGAGAGAGAGGGGTGAGCACTCCATTCCCTTGTCATTGCCTTTAAGTGGTCACTGCAGGTTTAATTGAATGACTTCATGTTGTATACTTACAAGGTTTAATATTTTCTTTAAATTTAAAGCTTTTTTGTTGTTGTTTTTCTTTAAATCTTCAAACATCCTTACATTGAAAAACAATTCTTACATTGAAAACAATCTTGCAACAGCATTTATTCTGCATGCTTGATATTTGAACTTAACTGCAACACTAGTAGCACTTCATAAAATGCTGTTAAGTAACAGCATTCAGTATTGCTTCTGCATATATTAATTTCAGGATTGCTGCAGTTTTTGAAAGATATTGTGCTTTGGTTTTTAGTCTTCTGTTCATACAGGACAAACAAGACAGTGGCTTTGGAAGACAGAAATTAACAGTCTTTCTCATGTTAGGTTGTTTCCAAGATGGTCAGCCAAGGAGTCTTTAAAGTTGTGTTGTGGTGCTTTGCATTGCAGTTTTTAATTGTTTTTTTCTTTTGCCTGAGATGGCCTATCCAGTATTCAATTTGTTAATGTTTGATGTTGCTGTTATTGTTCATATTTGTCGGAAAAGTTTTTCGTATAACCACAAGACTATGTTCTTTTCAAGTATTTTCTGATCAATACTTAAAAATTGTTCAGCATTTAAACCATGTTAATTGTTATATTTAAGGTATGGTTTGGGTTCTTTTGAATGAGTGAACAATTAGTATTCCAAAAAGTTCCTAAAGCAAAAGCTGCATTGAAAGACCACCTTTCATCAAGGCCGCATGTTGTTTAATACATGTATTTACATTTCTGTGGCCATTTTTTAATAACTTTGAAGAGTACATGATCTTTTTGGCAGAATTAAAAGGTAAAATATATTACTTTGTGTTTTGGTCTTCCAGAAAGGAAGGTCTTAAAACTGGAGACGATGTCGGATATATGCCCACGTCTTTTTCTGCATCACTTCCGCCCGCCATCTTGTACGGAGAAAAATATAAACAAAGAAAATATACAATAAAGAAGCGATACAGAGGCAAACATTCTCCACAACAGCAAAGGTCTACAGAGGTTTACAGCCACCATACTCGCCGACGGCTCACGTATAGTCCTTCCCTCGCTCGTCCCTCTTTTTTTATATATTTCTGTAACATTCTAAATTTGCACCTTTTCGGACATCATTTGGTATCCGAAATTTTTCTTATATTAATATTAAATATATTAACTTAATTATTAATATTACTATACTCGAGTACTTGCACTATTCCTCCATTTCTTCCTTCTTTCTTTAGTCTTGCCCCGGGCAAGTATACGTATTAAGTATATTCGTCTTCTCATTCATTATACCCGCTATGCCCGGGAACATCAAGACCGTTAAGGGGCGGAGCACAAACCTGTCCCCTTTACTAGGGGAGGCGCTTACTGGGCAAGACTCTCACCACCTATCCCACAACACCATGCCATTTAAGTGCCTCCTCCAGTCAGCCAGAAGTGTAGGAAAATTGACCTCACTTTTCACCATCTTTCAGCTGGCCTCGTGTCTGGCGAAGGAACTCCCCGGGCTAATTGAGCGGACTGTGCCCCTGGCCTCTGGCTGTGTACTTCTACAATTAAAGTCCGCTCAGGCGCTCACCAGTGTCCTTTCTAAAGGAATTTTTAAACTCGGTGAAGTCGCGGTCCGGGCCTTATCACCGTCAAACATGAGGACAGCTTCAGGTCTCATAGCAGGGATCCCGGAAAACCAGGAATTATCAGAACTTCAAGGATACCTACATTTTATCCCCGCAACTATTGGCTCCATTATCAAATTAGAGCGGGTCGAGCCCGCTAGGCCACCTCCTCCTGGTTTTCCGCGGCTAGTCAAGATCACTATTCTCACTTCTGGCCCTGTCCCTCACAAGGTCTACGTTGCGGGGACTAACATCTCCCTGGACGTTAGACCTTGCCCCGTACCCTGTCAGATGTTATCGCTGCCAGGGGTACGGACACACCGAAAGCGCGGGTAAATGTCCTCACCCGTCCATTTGTTGCCGCTGTTCGGGAACCCGGTGCTTACGCCAATGCACCCGTAATATCCGCCGTTGTGTTAACTGCGGTGGCCCGCACTCTGCTTCCTAACAAGGCTGTCCTTCTTATAATAGAGCTCTTAATATTGCCTCTTATTCCAACTTTTATGGTGTTTCTTGTTCGGAGGCGGAGTGCAAGCTAATGGCACTTGATACTGCGGCCCACAAGGATGGTGTTCTACACACTCCATCACCAACCCGCTCCAGATCCAGGTCCCCTCCCACACATGCAGCCCCCGGTTCTAGCACAACCGATACTGGGTGTGCATGTCCTTCAGTTGAGGGGCCAGTGGATAAGGTTACCCCCCCTCAACCGGTAAATAGCCTCCCACCTAAACAGGTTACTCCCCGCCTGGAGCCGGTTGCACACCATACACCTGTATTATCAACCCCCCCCCCTGTTTCACCTATTCAGGGGGTCACAACCAAACAGCGACACCATTCTGTGGCTCCCAGAGAGTCTTCCCCGCTGCTGGATTGTAGTAGCACCACTTGTTCCGGCTCTACAATCTCCGACAACTCTTTATTCAGTGTTACCCGGAATGACTCTCTGGTGTCAGTGCACTCTAGTATTCTAGAGAATCGCACTATCTCAGACGTCTGCGAGATAGAGGAGGAGCCCTTGGTTAGTGTGCCCCCTAACCGTCCCAGAATGGTCGACACCCAGACATCCCCTATGAGTTCTCCGCTTTCAGGAGACTCATTCATTAAAATTAAAGATCCGCCAGCGACAGGTCACCGTTATCGCCATATACATCTCAGCGAGCTGACGGATTTAATTGCTGAGATAATAAAGGACCGTGACAGGCCAACTGGGTGTCGGGTTAACTCCTATATCACTAGCAAAATAGATTCCCGATTCAAAAAGGGCAGGGAATCTATCCTCAAAGTTACCCCTAAAATTATTATATCAGACACCGAAAGCCATTCTGGTACAAAGGATCCACCGATACCTCCAGACCCTGGGACCCCCCCTCCGGACAGCGGCAACCACTCCAACCTTTTGAAACCCCCTTCTCAACCCACCTCCAAACCACCCTCATCAAACAAAACCAGGCCATCCCGGCCGGCTCGGACCCCTTCTAAGCTTAAAGGGACCTTCTCCGGCCATAAGCTGGCAATCAGATCACCCCAAGCCAAAGTTAACAATATCAAGCGCAGACTGATTTCAAATCACTATGGACAGTGATCTAAATATCGTATCCTTTAATATTGGAGGTTTATCCTCCATCAAACACACCGAAATTAAACACTACTTAGACGAGAACCCCAACATCCATGTTCTCGCCCTTCAAGAAACCAAATTTCCTAGAAACGAATTTAAATCAATTTCTGGTTTTAATTGCGAATACAAGAACCATACAAGCTTAAACAATAACATAGCTGGCGGTCTTGCCATCTATGTTAAAAATTGTATTAATTATGAATTACTGAGGGTGAACAACCAATTAAAGATTGATGGTAGCACTGCTATTGAGGCACAAGCAATAAAATTAATCATAAATCAGAACCGGCCCCTTATATTGGTCAGCCTTTACTCAAGAGGATGTGATCTTGAGACTTTAAATGGCCTTTTAACAGACTTAAGGACCATTAAAGAACCCTATGGTGTAATAATCACAGGGGACTTTAATGCACATCACCCCGCTTGGGGCTCCAACAACTCAGATGCAGCAGGTTGCGGGGTCATAGAATAGTTGGATGAGCATGACATTGTCTTGCTCAAGAACGGTTCGCCAACCAGACTTGACCCCTCCGGGTCAACAACATGTATCGACCTTACTGCAGCTAGTGCCGGGATAGCCAGTGCTTCTGCTTGGGACACCGTCACAGATAATTTTGGATCTGATCATTTCCCACAACTGGTTACATTGTACAACTATCTTGTACAGGGAACTGATATGCCCAGCTCAGGGGAGCACAAATTTGTTCTAAATAAAGCAAATTGGGATCAGTTCCGGGACCTCTGTTCAGATCTCTCCCTAGCAGATGTTCACTCCCAGGGCCCCAGTACCTTTTGCACTAATTTAACAAATAAGATCCTGTCCATAGCAGAGTGCAACATCCCTGTCTCCTCCGGTAAGGGAAAAGCCAGAAAGAATGTGCCCTGGTGGAACGAGGCGTGTTCCAAAGCGGTACAGGAAAGGAAAAAAGCATTAAAAATACTCAAAAAGAACACCGCTGAGCACAATCTCAAAAACTATAGGTCCCTAGAAAACTCAGCAAAGCGGGTTATTTTGGAAGCTAAAACTCAAAATTGGAAAGAATTCTGTGAATCAGCAGTTGTTAATAAAAGCAATACTAGGGATTTTTGGCGAAAGATTCACAGAATTAAAGGAAATCGCAAAATACTAAAATATAAAGGCGAAATTGCCACGACCCCAAGGGAAAAGGCTCAATTTTTGGTCACACATTTTATATCTGTCTCCAGTGATTCAAATCTCCCTCAAGAAACTTTGGATTATCAAAAGCGATTTGAATCGGAGAATAAAAATATATTAAACGAGCCTGGGGATAATAACACGCCTCTTAATTTACCTTTTGCAATGATTGAATTAACTACTGCAATTAATGGTAGGAGTAACTCTGCCATGGGCCCAGATAGAATATCATATATTTTGTTCAAAAATATGCTGGCCATAACTCTTCAAATCTGGCTTGTTCTATTCAATCGGGTATACAGATCAGGAACGGTCCCCCCCGAATGGAAGCAGGCCACGGTGATTCCTATTCCAAAACCTGGTAAGGACAAAAGCGATCCAAAATCATATCGTCCAATAAGTCTCACCTCTCATGCAGGCAAATTACTGGAAATAATGGTTAAAAACAGATTAGAACACTTACTGGAAACTAAAAATATTCTGAACCCCTTCCAGTCTGGCTTTCGGAAAGGGCGTTCAACTCTTGATCAGCTAGCAAGACTACAACACGATATTCTTTCTGCTAAAAATCAAGGCCAAACAGTATTAGCTATATTTTTGGACCTTCAGGCGGCCTTCGATTTAACCTGGACTTTTGGCATCTTAAAAAAGCTAGCTGATTATGGAATCACTGGATACTGCTTCCATTACCTCAGAGCCTTCCTAGAAGGCAGGAAAATTCAGGTCAAGGTCGATGGGGAGTTATCAGAGGAAACCATAACTGACCGCGGTACCCTTCAGGGGTCCGTAATATCCCCAACTCTGTTCTCCCTCATCGTCAATGATCTCCCTGAAACAGTCAAAGACTCAGGAATGGTTATCTCCCAGTTTGCCGATGACTCCGGCGTATGGTTAAAGGGGTCTAATATGTCACGCCTGCAAAACAAGGCTCAAGCAGGTCTAGACTCCATATGGAAATGGTCTATAGAATGGGGATTCAAAATTTCACAAACCAAAACTGTAGGTATGTTATTTGGCGACCAAATTAAGCACTCTTTGGACTTGTATTTAGGCGGCACCAAAATTGTTTTTGAAAAAGTGGTGAAATTTCTAGGTATGTACCTAGATAAACAGTTAAACTTGATTCACCACTTTAAATATTTGGCTGAACGGTGTGAAACGGACTTAAATTTAATGAGAATGTTAAGAGGCACAGGTTTTGGTTCGGATAAAAATAGCCTCTTACTTCTCTACAAGGCCCTTATACGTCCAAAGATAGATTATGGAGCCCAAATCTATGCATGTGCAACGCCAAACGCCCTTAAAATGGTAGATGCCATTCAAAACAAGGCACTTAGGATAGCTCTGAGGGCCCTGAAATGTACTCCTGGCGCCATGCTCGAGGAGGAGGCGGGTTTGCTGCCTCTGAGTCTGCGCAGAAAACAGCAGTCAATTAATTTTTGGGCCAGAGCCATGTCCCGGCGTGGTTCAAACCCCGTAAACCAGCTTGTCGGGACCGGCACCTTCATCAAGGGTAAAATACTTAAATGTAAACACGTTGCGCTCCCCTTCTGGGCAAGTATTAAGACCCTGTTGGAGGATGCCAGTCTCAACAAGACCCCTGTAGCAGACCTGAGACCATCCAAAACGCCCCCCTGGACCCTGAGACCTGTTGATGTAGACATAACTCTATCAAAGACCCTCACGAAATCTGACCTACCGCAGCTCGTTAAGTCAGAAACTCTTATTCATACTGAGCACCTAAAAATCTATACAGATGGCTCCAAATGCCCTAACTCTGGATTGGTAGCCAATTCATTTGTTATTCCTTCCAAAAACATTACGAAAACTCACCGACTCAGCAACCACCTGTCTATTTATTCGGCTGAACTTTTGGCAATTAAATATGCATTGTGCTGGATTTTGGTTAATAAACCTACTAAAACTGCTATTTTATCAGACTCACTGTCATCTCTTGAGTCTATCAAAAACAGAAATAGCAGATCTAGGCCTGATATTTGATCTAATATTCTGGAACTTCATCAACAGTGCCTAGACAAATCTTTAAAGGTCACTTTAGTATGGTGTCCAGCACACGTCGACATCAGTGGGAATGAACAGGCAGACAGGGGGGCAAAGGAGGGTCTCAGGAGGGGGCTGTTGATGCTGGGGAATCCCTGGCGCCGACCGAGATCTACTCACTGGCAAAGAAATTTGTCCTTAGTGAGTGGAATCTCAAGACCACCAATTTGTCTGCCTACCGACATACTTTTCTCAGACCCGCGAAAACCCTCAGGCCGCCTGACAAATACTCAGCAAGCATTGTGCATGACAGAGCCATCACGCGCCTGAGGATGGGAACCACTTTCCTACCTGGTGGCGCGGGAAAGTATGTCCTTGGGATAGACCCTGCATGTTCGCGGTGCCGGGAGCCCTTCACGGCAGCCCACCTACTGCTGCAGTGCAACACATTTACAGGGCAGAGGTACCGGCTCAGGGCCGCATTGCACTCCCATGGACTAGTTTTAAACCTTACCAACGTGCTAGACCCCAAGGGAGCGGCTAGGGGCCCGGTCTTCTCTGCCCTGTCCACATTCCTTATAGACTGTCAGATAACTGACAAGATCTAGGTCTTTGGGGGGGGGGGGGGGGGAGGTGCAGTCAACACCCAATCAATTTTTATACAGTTCTTGTAATTGTTTCTATCAATTCTGTGATATATTGCAGTTCTGTGTATACTTCTTAATGCATTGTTTCCCCATGAGTTTTCAATGCTTAAGTTTGGTTTTATCTTCATTGGGAAACTATGGAATGCCCTGCCCTTTCTAAACCAGGTCAATGACTGCATTGCACCCCCTCCCACCCCCCCATTCCCCCCATCTTCAAAGAACCACGCCGGACTGGAGTGCATGGTGCAAGGACCTGTGTTCCTTGCAATTATTTGCATTCGGCCTTATCAAGACCAATACCACTAATAGGTATTGGAGCTTTTAATAGTATTACTTGGCATACTGTGATTGGAAACAGTGTCTTCTACTGTATTTTACCAATTATATCCAATTTTATTATCTGGATATGACCCTAAGCAAGATTTTTATCAGGGATTATTATAATCCTGTATTATAGTTCACTTTTACCTAGTTGGTATCATTTCCTACTTGTATTATTCAACTTTTTAAGATTTTATGTCTTTTCTGTATTTTTTTGCTTACTTTTAAATAATCTAGTCTTGCCGTGCACTCCCTCTGGTCCAAGGGACAAAACTCCAATAACTACATCTTTACCCTTCCAATTATCTCCCCTTCTTTTCAACCCAACACAGACCCCAACCCCCCGCTGGCCTCCCAACCCTACACTTCTAATATATCATTTTATTCCTCCCTGGGTGGCTACTTGTCTTTTACCTAACTCATTACTGTGTATTACATTAAAGGTACACAGTATCATATTAATTCATGTAAAATATTTTTAAAACTGTAAATATTATAAAGAATGTTCTTGTTTCTTTAATTCTTAACTGTATATAGTTCATTTTCTTAAACATATTGTTTTAAAGTGGCCCTATCTAGGTGACTGTTTTGTAACAAGCAGCCTATATTGCTGCGTTTTATGTATATAAATGAATGTAGTTTTTACAATTGTTTTAATGCCACCCTGGGGGGGTACTATTACTTTAAAATAGCCCAACTCTCTTAAGGTACAAAACAGACAGGGTCTTAAGTTGGAGCAACTTGCTATATTCCCTGTCTGCAAGCGTTCAACATAAGTAAACCGCATGTCGCATAAATGCTAATTAATTAAAATTACTTACACTCATAACATACTTGCCTAGGCAAGTCCTTTCTCATTTATATAATATTAAATCTTCATCACTTGGTGACTCTTGACTCATTTTACTAATTATCAAGAGTATTCTTATTCCACATTTAGATAAAAAGGGCTAGAGAACCCTAAATACCATCCATTTATTGCATTACATTGAAATACCCATTTTATTAAGGGTATAATTATTATTATGACACCATTTCTAAGTAATTTAGTAGTAATTTTCTGCGTTTTCATATACCGGCAGCATTAAAGTGTAGCATAGACATGCTAATATCATATCTATTCTTTAAAACTATGTTGAACCACTTAGAGATCTGGTAAAACATTAAACTGTTCATTATTTTATCTTAAATAAACAACCGGTACTACTGTACCTGCATTGTTTCCAAACTTCTTTATAAGAATATGGTTATTAAATCATATATTTCTTCCAGATCTTTAAGTTAATAAGACTCCAACAATTCCATTACAGCATATGCTGGAAAATGGGTCTAGAAAAATGATGACACATGTAAAATTATATGTTTTCCATCAATAAATCTTATTATGTTGGGCTATCTTCCCTCTTCTTTTCTATCTAAGTATTAAACTGCAAAGAAAACAATAAATAAACACAAATTACTCAACAAAGTGTCTTCATACTTTATTAAAGCATAATTAATTATGTCACTTTCATTGAGAATTAGTTCTCCCAAATTTTACAAACATTTTCATCTTAAAATCTGCATATTTCCATCTAGCAGATCTATTATTTTCATTATTTCCTTGCAGTTGTTCATAATAGTGCATACTCGCCCGACTCTAACATCATTATATAAGCCTCACGCTGATTGGTCAGACGGATTAGATATGAGAATTTTGATTTGTTCATTTACTATCCGTTTTGAGCGTCAAGCTCAGTATGCAAATTAGTTTCCCACGCTACTGCATTCCTCTTAAGGTTCACGTAGTGCATTATATTGCGAAAAGTTCTTTCTACAGCATTTATTACCGTTTCTTTCCCTATTTACAAAGATTTATTTAACTACAGTATTTTTATGTACTTTTGGCAGTCTACTCAGTTTTAACAGTTAAGCTTATTTTTGCGAATAGATTTTTATATAACGCACCGCACCCACACTACAAAGATTTTATGTGTCACACCCTTTAAAGAAGGGTTGTATTATATTTTTAGCGAACGCAGAGTTTTAAATGTTAAGCAGTGTGCTCGGGCAATGGTTTTTAACCGAATTCCCGAGGATAAATAACCCCACTCGTCGTCGATATATGCCTAGAGTTAATGAATACACTGTTCCGAATACTGAAATAAATTAGTCTGTTATATGTACTTAGCATGTTAAAGATATATATAATATATATAACTGAGCTTTATAAATGTAAATAACATCTTTAACTTGCAGTTTGTAAATGCCAAATGTTTTTGACGCAGTACTAGAGACATTGTTTTACCCAGATTCAGTCCAGCATTTGGCTTTAATACTCATTCCATTTAAAATGATTTGTTGTCTTTTATAAGTCACCATGTATGTAAGACAGTGAAAATATGTGAAGTATTTATTTAATAAAGCATAAAGTGACATGAAAAGATTACTTTGAACCTGTTTAACTGCCATAAATTATTGCCAGTTGTATTATTGACAGAATTTACATAGATCTATTTGACAGAACGAAATGTGGGGGGTTACCTTCTTCAGATACGCATAGCTTTTTTATTTTTCAAGATACAGTAATTTCATTTGCAATTTTGTTTTTCTAAAAGAATAACCTTTAAAATGGTATATAATTTTATAAGTTTTTCTAAATTTAAAAAAATCCTCCGTTATCGCTACGAAATGGATGCCGTGAAGATACAGCTTTATGATACCAGTGTCAAAATAGTGTAGCATGATCAACCGCGCTAGCAACGCGTCAAATGGCCGGGATTACGAATTGCGAGTATAGATCTATAAAGTATATCAATTTAGGCAATACTCAAGAATATGGAAGATGATTTCCATGGGGAGAGTTGTACAAGGGGCGAGACTTACGTCTCATGAAATTACTTTCATGTTAACGTCAACAATTCATATTTTACATATCATATAATGATATGTAATAACTATAATTTATCGAACATTTACTTGCATCGACTGCAATCCAAACCGAAATTAGCCCCTTTAGCTTTGACGCCATCTTTTCACTCGTTTCCCGCTTCTCACATATGGTTGTATTCGCCTGCAAACCAATCAGATTCAAGACAAATGTTTGAGTGATTGCCGAAACTGAGTTGCTCGTGTTGGTGTGTGAGTGTGTGTGTGTGTGTGTAAACCTCCTCACAGAGATTAACTGGTAACCACTGCGGTGAGTTTGTGCGTTTGTGTGCGTGTGTGTTTCGAAATTCATTATGTCCTTTCGCGCAAAAGACTGCATTGTGTGTGCAGACATCAAGAAATTTAAGAGGTGATCAGCATACATGTTGTCTGAGAGCCTTCAACATTATGTACAAGATACAAGATACAAGAAACTTTATTTTACGTTGGCTTGTATGTGACAAGTAAAAAACATTAGCCATAAAGCTTTTTTCTGACACAACAATGACAGTTACAATTATTCAATAATAACAAAATCACAAAAACATTAACATACAATATATATTACATTTATACAGTCATTTATAGTACTGATATAACATATAATAAATTATTAAATTCAGTCTGAATACAAAATTACAAAAAAGATGATCAAGTATCAAATATACAATACCACAAAGAACTGCATTACAAATAATTAATTAAAAAAAAAGAAAAATAGAGGACAGTGGAAAAAAGATGTAGGTAACAAGATTTCATATATATACAAATACTGTCACACAAGATGTCAGAATTTTTTTTTAAAGCTGGATAGTTAAAAACTGTAATACATAAAAAAAATCCGAACAATTGTACAAAAGTATATAGTTATCAAAAATACTTGTAAAATAATTACGTACACATTATACATTTACACGTTGGGCCGCTCCATGGGCCGGATCAAGCTTACAAACACCTCATAGTTTTCAACCTGCCTAATTTTGCCAGGTAAGTTGTTCCATACCTGCGCAGCCTCAAAGCGAAATGACTTTTTACCATACAATGTCGTTTTAACATTGGTAATTTCAATTTGATTAGAATATCTAAATGAATAATGAATATTTTTTTACATTAACAAGATCATGTAGATATGGAGGTGTTAATTTGTAAAGACATTTAAAAGTTTTAATTACCATTGTCCTACGTCGATTAATGTGTAATGTTGGCATGTTTACCTTGTTTAATAGATCCATATAACTTGAGTTGAAATCATTAAAAATTATTTCAAATATTTTGTATTGGATTTTTCCATGTTTTCTGTATTTGTTGTACTTCAGAAAAAAATGTCAGACAACCAGATTGAAAGACAGACGCACACTGTGAAATGAGTAGAACTTGAAACAGTTCTGTCAGACAAAATGTCCGAACAAGCGCAGTGGATCTGTCAGACATTTTCAAAAAATGTTAGACATGTCTGACTGTCTGACACATTTCGCGGTAATTATGTGTGTCCCATTATCTGGGCCCATATCCACAAAGCTCCTTAGTGAAAATCATTAAATTTCTTAAGTCTGTGGCTGCTTATTTTATAGCTAATTTTGTCAATAGTGGTCATGATCATGCAAAGAATCAACAGATACTTCTCATTTTACCATATTTCAAATATAAAATATTAATTTTCACTTGGATAATTATATTTGAAATTTTCACTTAAATTTGACTTAAGTTAACATTTTCCTTAGGAGCTTTGTGGATATTGCCCCTGAACTCCGAATTAATTCACAGCCCTCCCAATGTGAGTCTCGAGTTACACTCTCTCATAAAAACACAACATTTAAATGAACGACAACTCTGAGAATCACAATGCTCGGATTCCTCGTGCGCATTGTCACAATGAACAGTCTAATTTCGGGTTTATATTTGCAAACATTCAGGGCATATGCTGTACAGATTGTGTTAATCTGACTCTCACTCCATCTGAAAAATAAAACATTGACATTCATACAATTTATGAGTACTATGATGGTAAAATACTAAATCTACTATATAAGATTAATTCGGTAAGAACATTGATAAAACAGTTGTAAGAGACATAAAAATTCACTCATAGTAAATTGTTTTGTTGTAGTTTAAAAAGTACATAGGCATACATTTTAAAAGATGACATATTATATTTTATAACAAGGCAACCTGATGCTTTTAGTAAGACAGATCACTTTTTTATTGTTAGAAAGTTACAATCGATTTTATAAAAATTACGAAAACTGCAAAAAGAAATGAATATTGACGGCAAGGACAAATTTACATTCTAACATAAAAATGCATAAAATGAGTGTACATCCAACTAGGAAACACAATAAGAGCATGCATTCAGTATAACACAGAAATACTAAAATTATACTTTAAATACATGATGATAATATAGATTGATATTCGTAAGAAAGAATAAGACACACAAGTAAATGAATGCTAATACAAAGCTATAAAAAGAAAAAAAGAAAGAAAATCAGAGTCCCTCTAACATGGCGACGCTAAAAACATGCAGCAAGCATAAAAACAGTACTAACAATAGCCTAAAATAGGTTAATATGGATGATATTTTTAAGAATGTGTAAGAACTAGTAAGATTAGACATGCTAGGACAAAGTTATAAGCACAATATATGTTCACAACTGTAACATTCATACAAATGAATTTGAAAAGGCAAGTATTCAAACTAAGACAGGCATGATAACTCTACGCTTATGGACAAGATATCAACACAAACATTTGATTCAAATAAGGCATGTTAAAGTTTAGGACTAAAAACAAATGCACAAATACATAACAAACAGGACATAATGTACATATCAATAGTTTCCCCCAAGGGTGGGGGGGGGGGAGAGCGTCTAAATCCTCTCAGTGTGAGATGCTATATGTCTATCAAATGGCCCGTGGGCCTTTATTACCGGGATAAAAAATCCGACGAAAATCTATTACACGGGACCCGGATTCATTCGGTATGTCAAATTCCCACCTGTCGGGAATCGCTTTTAGTCTAACGTCCCGTGTATTCCCGCCGCCCCCCCCCCCCCCCACCTCCTGTGGGAATGGGGGAAAACATTGATATATGCATAATTTTGTGGCACTTTTCACAGAGAGGCGAAGCAAAGCAAACTAAAAGCAAGATGCAAAGGGCAGAGAATTCGGGATGCAACCCTGGTTATGTTTACTCTCAGCCCTGGGCGGCAGGCTGAACAAACACAGTCTTTGGCTCGGGTGATTAGGAATACTCATTATTATTTACCACACCAATTTTGAGTCAATTATTTTGATTATTTAAGGCAATTCCTTACCACCGTAAAACACCGACAGAGCAATGATAAACAAATAACCATAAAACAATTAGAATGATGTAAGTTACTGAAGGCCCCTGTTTATGACACCTAGCCATATAAGTCAATGCATCAATATTGGCAACTTGAAGTCAGAATCACATCCACAGGAAGGGCATCGAAAGACATACTTTGGCTCAACGAACCGTTGATTGTGATATACATAACAACGCCAAACAAAAATATCGGGGCGGCGCGGTCTTGCCCTTGGTCTCTGGCACTATACAACTAGATATTAGATGTGTATAATGTGCATGTTACAGTCAAATTTATTAAATGCCGTAAAGCTTGGTCACAGTGCAGTAGAAACTGCACTTTCGTTACTGCCTTGTACGTTTAAACATCCAAGCCGGAAGTACTTGGCCCGCACGTGCCAAGCAACTTCATTGCTACTGCGTCATTTAATCACCAGGTTCCATGATCGGATCTGTTCGGTTTGTTATATTGAAAATTTAACGGCATAATGCTGTGATTTTGTAGACCGGCACGCGCGCTCTATGGATAATTTTATAAATGCCAAGTTTGACATACATACATCAAACCTTGTTATAGGCTGTAGTTATTTCACAGACATTAATCCATACTGAGAACGTGTACGTGGATTTTCTAAGTTCTAAGTAATCTTTCAAACACACCATTGGCTGCTTCGACCCATGAAGCAGACTTTATAACATTCAGTCTTTACGATTTCAAAGAGCAATACAAAAATCTATATAATAAATTAACCGAGTTGACCCGATACCACAATAAACATACCGAATTGATAGTTAAATGTTTCTATCAAACTTTAAAATTTAAACATCAAACTGTTCCCTTTAGTTAAAATATAATAATTAAATTTACTATTTTTTATTTTAATTCAACCCTCTCACACATTCATTAATGTACAACGTTCTTTCAATGTATTCATATTCGGTGTTTAGTCATAACCGTAATGTACGTCATTTCCGCCTAATGTGCTATGGCGGCCATTGTGTTCCGGTATCACAGCAGCCCACGTCTGGTCAATTGCATAAGTTATTAGCCAAGGCAATATTTTCGGAATTAACTTACTGAAAATAATGGTATGCTTAATTTATGTCGGTTATAATACCCAGAACTTAACTAACTAATAAGTGTTGATTTTAAGAGTCTTGTTTTGTATTTTGTCGGCGTAGCATTAGCACAACAAGTTGGGCCCTGTCAGGCAATAACAGGATTTTTTTAAATTTACAAATACCTATAAAATAAAATACAATTTTAAAGGTTATTCTGCCAGAAAAAAACAAAACTGCAAACCAAATTACTGTATCTTGAAAAATAACAACGTTATTGAAGAACCCTCAAAATTTCGTTCTGTCAAATATGTAAATTCTGTCAATAATACACCTGGCAATAATTTCTGGCAGTGAAACAGGTTCAAAGTAATCTTTTCATGTCACGTTATGCTTTATTAAGTAAATACTTCACATATTTTCACTGTCTTACATACATGGTGACTTATAAAAGACAACAAATCATTTTAAATGGAATGAGTATTAAAGCCAAATGCTGGACTGGATCTTGGTAAAACAATGTCTATAGTACTGCGTCAAAAACATTTGGCATTTACAAACTGCAAGTCAAAGATGTTATATACATTTATAAAGCTCAGTTATATATATATATATATATATATACAGTCTTCGAAATTCGCATTTTAAAATTACTAGCCAGTCGGGCTTGTTACCTTACAATTTTAACTAGCCCGAAGCAATTTTTACTAGCCCGAACTTATATTAATGGAAAACGAAAGCGGACGTGGGGTACCTGATTGAAATAGCGATTGGAGCTCAGCATATTTTAATCGATTACTTCATAAAGGTCACAAATCATAACAAAATACGACATTCGTATTTACTCGGCAATTTTCGCCAGGCATCTGTATACGAAAGATAATTCGTACCTACTCGGACATTTCCGTTTTGCTTATATCGGACAAACTGCTAAGACAATCGTTACTCTCCGGTAAGTCGGAATTCAATGATAGGATTCGATTGGATGTGTCACGACTAGGTGCGCGATGATGTTTTCTAATGTAATTCAATCGAAAATACAGTTGTAAACGAACGCTTTACGGTGTTGTTGACATTTGTACGTAGATTGAGTATTTATGAGATTATTTGATTTTAATCTCTAATTTCTGGCCATACTATTTTATTCGCCAGGCGGGCGATAATTATGGATTTTTTCGTTCGCCCGATTTTATTTTTACTCGCATTTGCGAACGGGCGAGTGCGAATTTCGAAGACTGTATATATATATATGATATATCTTTAACATGCTTAGTACATATAACAGACTAATTTATTTAAGTATTTGGAACAGTGAATTCATTAACTCTAAAGGCATACATCTGACATCATCTCCAGTTTTAAGACCACCCTTTCTGGAAGACCAAAACACAAATTAATACATTTTACCTTTTAACTTTGCCAAAAAGATCATGTACTCTTCAAAGTAATTAAAAAATGGCCACACAAATGTAAATACATGTATTGAACAACATGCGGTCTTGATGAAAGGTGGTCTTTCAATGCAGCTTTTGCTTTAGGAACTTTGTGGAATACTAATTGTTCACTCATTCAAAAGAACTCAAACCATACATTGAATGCAACAATTAACATGGTTCAAATGCTGCACAATTTTTAAGTATTGATCAGAAAATACTTGAAAAGAACATAGTCTTGTGGTGACTTCTTGGTTGAGCATCTTGAAAACAACCTAACATGAGAAAGACTGTTAATTTCTGTCTTCAAAAGCCACTGTCTCCACTGTCTCGTTTTTCTTCTATGAACAGAAGACTAAAAAAAGCACAATATCTTTCAAAAACTGAAGCAATCCTGAAATTAATGTATGCAAAAGCAAATCATGCAATACTTTGAACAAACATGTATATGCAAAACTGTAGCAGCTTAACAGCATAACTCGAAACCGGAACAAGGGACGGGTAAACTGACAGGCGTATACCTTTGAAATGACAACACCTTTAGAAATATTATTTAAAGTAAACCAATGCATCAATGTATGAATTTATTTTTTAAATGCTGTTATTAACAGAATTTTATGAAGTATTTCTAGTATTGCGGTTAATTAAAATATCAAGCATGCAGAATACAGTAAATGTTGTTACAAGAACTATGACCTGGGTTAGGTGACTATAGCAAATCTGACAGTATTTAAGTGCATACACAGGTTATAAACATATACAATCTGCACCATTAGCACATGCCTAATTCACATACCAGTCAAGTCACACTTACTGCATGTGTGTCACATGCTTTATTGTTGAAATCATGCCATGCGATTATCACGCTCTTTTTATATATTGAAGATTGTTTTCAATGTAAATTGTTTTTTTTGTAATGTAAGGATTTTTTAAGATTAAAAAAAAGCATATTATTTAAAGACAAAATTTTACCTTGTAAATATACAGCATGAAGTCATTCAATTAAACCTGCAGTGACAGGTTGAATGCAATGACAAGGGAGGGAGTGCTCACCCCTCCCACACCCACCAGCTTCCTTATTATTTGCAGCTCATTCAAGAACAGATATAGAATATAGTGATCAATTATACATTAAAATTAACATGACAGGCTTTGCATTTCAGGTGTGTACACGATGATGATTGAGGATCAATGCTTTGCTTATAAATCGAGGCAGAATATTTGTCGTAGTTGTTTTTGACAAAATTTGTCTAACCGTCGTCCAGTTTCACTTTCAGTTTCACTATCTTCTAAGAGCTTTCCATTGTAAATCTTACGTCAAATCAATATATTAACAGCCAACATGCATGTACAACACGTGGGATAATGTAAAAAATTGGTTTGAATCTTTTTTTTGTCAAAACTACCTGTTAAACGTTCAATAAAATTTGTGAAGCTGTAAACCTCGTGTCGCGAAATCCGAGGACGTTACTCTTACGACGTTATCGGAAAACCACGAAGTTGCACTCGGCTTAACTTCGGTTGTAGTTCGGGAGACTGTCGGAAGTGGCCGATTGCTGCTTAAAGGGTGCCTTTGTTTCGTCACAAAGCGCTAAAAAGCGCTAACACTTATTTTACAGGAAACTATACCATCGAATTGGCGAAGGATTACACTTTTGTCAGCTACTTTTGCCTTCTTTTGCTCGGCTTTAGTTTTTCCACAAAAAGCTGATGAAAATAGCCATTTTTCGGCTCTCATTTCCTCCTGAACCATAAGAATTGCATAAATTATTTTTTAACCAATGGAAAGCTTGACATTTGCCCTTTCCATTGACTTAAAAACATCATTGTAGGTTAAGCGGTTGCTGAATTATACATGTCCGAACCACATGACTATCATGAGCTAAACAAATATGGCGGGCGGCATAAATGAGGAACTAGCAAGAATTGACATAATTTACCGATTGGAATAACCCATTTAACGAATGTAAACCTTAAAGTAAACAACATTTATATAAAGAATAGCATCTTATCTATCAAATAATGCTATTAAAATAATTTCTATGTGTAGCAATAATTAGGAAGGATGTTGATAAAAATGTATACTTACAATGGTGACAGATACGAGATTGCGGAATCGGCATTCCTCTGTTATCGCTACCCTTTGCTAATATTGAGCTACTTTTTATATGGGCAATATATATGTATATATTATGTTATTGTACCTGACCCTACTGATCTGTATTGTTTGGAAGCTTCTCATAATTTAGTGGGTTCTGATTGGCTGGCCTACTTTGGTTGTGAAAGAGTGTTTACAGCATCAATTTAGTTTCACCTTGTTTGTGCTGGACCCTGTGCTGATCAACAAATGAAAATCTTTTTAAAAATGTTATCATTATAAATACACACTCATCATATTTTTTAAAAGGTAACAATATAGGCCTGACGAAATCTACACACTTGTTCAATTTTCGTTGTGCAGGTTTAACTTTAGGCTTCCATAATCTATAAATATTCTATTGTGTTATTGTTCTTAAATATTAAATAAATGATAAACGTGCATGCAGCGATTCATGGGAAGGAATGCTAACTTAAAGTTAAAAGTTTGAAAATGGAGATAATCATACATTTGCAATTATCCTTGGAAAACTGTTCTAAATATACAATTTTTATAGAACGAAATTTCATGAATTTAATTCAAAAGTAGTTGTTGTGTAGTGAATTATTTGTGTATTTAATGTCATTAATTGGTGATTTAAATTACCAAGTCACTTACTAGTTGACATTTAATATGATTTCCTTTTCAGATACTGCAAAAATATACAATAAACTTAACAGTTATAGTAATTCAGACAATGTTTTCGGATGCATGAGCGAAAATTCTATTAGTTTTAAACGGCCACGGAATTATGGTAACCCACGAACTTATGGTAATTAGGCATACATACCTGCAAAAGAGAATTGTTATTTAATTAGGCCCTGTGCCAATATTGAGCTTCTTATTATATGGGCAATATTGGCCAGAGGGCCTAACCGGTAAAGACCAATTCTGTGGTGGAAATTTATCCCAATATGTCTATAGAGTAGTGACAGAATTTTTCCTCAAAATTTACATACCTGCAAAGAGAATGTATTCGTCAATAATGTTTCATAAATATGTGTATATAACTCTTCCATTTTGGATGCAACACCAATTGAAACCTACACACTATTGCATTTAAAACACATCTCGCTGTCCTCCACTGTGTAAACCAGTGTTCGACAAAAAAAGTCGTTTGACAAATCCGGAGCCCGGGGGCTTCCAAAAATTGCAGTCGGGCTACCTAAAATTCCAAGCACACGCCCGTCGGGCTGCTTAAAATTTCTTATCATCGGTAGCCCGGTATATTGACAAAATAACCTTGCAATTAATTATCCTGAGAGTGTGACTGTACACTGTATATTGTTTATAATACGATCAATAATCTAATCAGCGATTGTTATCAGTCATTTACGGTAATCTCGCATTTCGATTGTCAACAGCAGTGTCATAAAATTATAACTGCAATTACCTTTTTTTTTTATTTATTTATTTATAAAATATTTATCTTTAAATTGTGTTTATAATTTAAAAATTCATAAATAAATAAATGCAATTTTGGCACAAAAATGTATTATATAAGACGTGTTTTAATTCGCCAAACAGACTTGGAGATTAAGTTCAGCATTTTGTCAGAAAAATGTAACTGTGGTTATAATTTTATGATGATTGCCATATTTTATGACTGTTGGTATAAATTATTACTGCAGTTATATTTGTAAATGTAACTGCCATTACAAATTTTTACAATTTTATAACAACAGTTACATCTATATTTAGCTAGCAGGCGTATATGTAGGCTATAGTAGCATGCACCGAATAGCTGATCGCTAATTGCACCACTGCCCCTTTATCACCTTAAAGAGTCCACCTTAAGTTTTTCAAGCGATTGTTAAAGGTTAAAATAAATACTTGTAATGCAATTACATATAGTTAGTTACCAATTGTTTATTAGTAAATTATTAGAATGATTAAATACTTGCTGAAAATTGTTAGCTCAAACAATATTATTGTTAAAACTATTTATTCCGAATCTGTTATTGATAGTTATAATGGACATTTAAATTGGGCAGCAAATATAAGAAAGTTGTTAGCTGATTATGGATTTGCATATGTATTTGATAATGTTAGCAGTATCAATCAGGATTTATTTTTGAATGAGTTAAAAACCCATATTATAGACACCTTACGATGTCAAAAATTGACAACAGCTCAATGTTGTGTCAGTATAAATTTTGTAAATCAAGACATTATTACGAACCATATTTAGATATTTTATCAAAACGTTATCGCTTATACATGAGTAGACTAAGATTAAATGGACTTCTCTCAGAATACAAACAGGAAGATATAATCGAATTCCACGAGAGGAAAGATATTGTACACTTTGTAATTCTACAGATATAGAGAACGATTACCATTTTGTCATTATTTGCAATTGTTATACTGACATCAGAAAAAAAAATATTAGAAGATATTTCTGTGTAAAACCTTCTGTCTATAAATTTACCCAGCTTTTAAATTCAACTAATAAATCAGATGTTTTTAATCTTTGTAAGTTTATTAAGGAAGCTATGAATGTTAGAAATGCACTAACTTTCGTTAATAATTAACACACGGTTAACGTTCATCCTCCGATTTCTTTCTTTCGAAATATGCATTGCGGTATCGCGAAGTGACACCTAACCGGATGCACTGTTCGGTTTATTCAGGGTTTTTAAGGTTGAATAAGATCAAATTTTGTCATAAAATCGTTAGGTATTCGGTTTGGACAGGGTTCGGTTAATTAAGGTTTTTTATCTATAAAATAAGAAGGAAAAAAATCGGGACCGACACAGCCGTTCGGTTTTCACAGGGTTCAGTTTTCACAGGTTCACTGTATTTGCTTCAAATATCATAATAATTTAGTGACAGTGAAAGTGAATTCTATATTCTACCATGGCACGCGGCTAGTGGTGCATAGATAAATAACTGTGGGTTATTCTGCAACAAATAATGGGCGGAGCGTAATGTTTTGAAAATAGTTCCAGAAATTCAAAGAAATTGTTCCGTAAAATGCACGTACTTAAACGCGTGATAGCAAATTGTGACAAACAAATCATTTTCTGCATTTTGTAGCACAATAAAACCACACTTGTACTACATATTTTATACTTAAGTTCACAAAAATGTTTACGTTTTGTTAATATGCTTTTAATTTGCGTTTTTTAGCATCATATTTTCACTGTATTATATCGAGAAGTAGGACGTGATTCGCTCAATGTTTATCAATAAAGCTGACGTCATTTTGAATTGTTATGTTTTATTGACGTTACTGAAATGCACGTGTGAATGCTCGGAGCGGAGTCTAGATAAATATAGTTCTCATTCATAACCTTTAAAACTACAAATTTTATATAAGATAGTGTTAGAATCGAAATAATTAACGGGTAACAGTTGATTATTGCGGTAATAACCAACGGTTTGTCGTTCCGATGCTTGTTATTGAATTCCTACGCATCGGAACTCCAAACAGTTGGTTTTTATTACCTCAATAACCAACAATTACCCGTCAATTATTTCTTAAATGGGACTGTGAATTAATGGCTTGACTTGGTTGATATATAATTTGATTAATAGAGTTATCCCCACTGTTTACTATTTATATCATTTAAACTAGTATTCTTATCACATTTATTTATTTATATTTATTATTATTATTACTCATAATTCTATTGTTCTCATCTACATTCCTTTTTTGTTGTTAGTATGACTGTATGTATCTATAGACTATCTGTATAAATGGATTTGTTATTTGTGTGTACTATCTAAATAAATATAAATATATAACACTATTTTGCTTGTCACTTAGCAGGTAAATCAGTTATGAGCCATCAAAATGTTGGGCTAGCAAATGTTAAATCTGGTAGCCCAGTGGGCTACCTGAAAAATTTGAGATTTGTCTGACACTGGTAAACTTTAATCGATATACTGCTACACTGAAACGATTGCATCGTTTCAATTGGTCATTCAATTCTTTCATTCATCATCCGATTGGTTGAAGCTTATTTGAAGGGTTAAACAATACAAGGTAAACATGGTGGTCTGTACATGAATGTAGATTTATACAAAAGTTTAAACCGGAATTAAACGCATGTCCTTGGTAAATTTTTCGGCACATGTTAAGCAGATTAGGTGTTATTTAAGTAAAATATGTTGATATATAACTTTATTGTCGCAAATAATTGAAATTTGTGAAAATTTAAACTTTTAGGTTTCCTCCACATAAATGGTCTTCGGTGATGAGACGTTCCAGCGAATTTAGCCCTATATAAAAAGTAACACTAAATTCGCTGCACGTCTCATGAATTAAAATATTTTTCGTCCTAGCTGTCAAATATCACTTTTGACCTAGATTTATAATTTTGTGCAGTGGGAAAACTGAATGCCAATAGAACTTGGCAAATTTTAGCGAATGCAAACTTACAACATTATTGGTTTGATGTCTACCAATAACTGTTGCATATTTTTGGAGATTAAAATTTAGGTAATGGGACTATTTGCCCCAAAACATGTTTCGCCTCGGGACTTTGGGCAAATTTGCTAATTTAAGTGAATGCAAACTTACAGCATACATGCCATAATTTGTTCAGGCCAAAACGGGACATTGACAAAAAAATTGGCAGGACATTTGACATTTTAGCGGTACACCTTAATACTGTTATTTTGTCACAGGGTCCATGGATTGCGATGCCATATCATTCATGTACATAATACATGTATACACTAACTAAGGCTGACACGTTTTATTTCTTTTAAACGTTTAAGCGAAATACAATAAACAACACGTCACAGTTTAAACAATATACCCAAGTCTTTTAAAAGCGATTGCGCCATCGTTGTTGCGAAACTGAATGTAACAATTCTTTCCAGATATTTATGTCCAGTGCACATCTGATTCGCACAATGACCTCACATTCCCACCCACAATTCTCGTCGATCTCGAATCATAAGGTTACACTCAATCTAGTTACGGGGCCTTTTTTATTTGATAAATAAAATATATGCTTTGTTCTTACAAAAATGGCAGGAAAATTTTCCATGTGCACGTCTTGCCTACGTGCGTCAAAATGTTCAAACCTTCTGCATTATTTTTTGTGGTAAATTGTTTAATGTTTTATAGTTACCAAGGATGTGTGAATAATGCACACAAAGGTGATAAGTTTAAAGTAGAAGGAAACATGAAGTTAAATTAATTTCAAATTGCGTTATAAAGATGCGTATAATAATGTATAATAATGTCGAATTCAAAATGCCTTACCGAATTTTACTGTTCATGTGACGTAAATACATTCTATTTAGAGTTAAAATGCACATATACAGTTTGTATGTCGTGAAAATCCTTTGTTCTGCAAGAAAAGCATGCACAAATTATGCTGGCGTGTACAACATCACATCATCTGCATGGAAAGTGTGGGTGTATTGATTACCATATAAAAACTTTGTAGCGCAGAGAACTGTTGGATCTTTGCTTTTGAATAAAAGTTTCGTAGCACATAACATCAAAATTTTATTTCCTCTTGAACAATAAAAAACAAAACAGCCGAAGCAATAACGTAATTGTCGTTCAGATAGGTCAGTATTGATCTATGACGAACAGTTACTGTATACACCCTCCACTGACAGCATTTAGCTACCACGGATTATTTGACCACCATCCCGCGAAAGCGTGACAATAAACTGCTGTTAGGGTTATCGTAACTGCTTCTCTTTGAGAAGTTCATCAGCCTTCATCAGCGGCACTCTTTATAAATTTAATTTAAATTTAGACCACATATTCCCTATATTAAAATGAACTCGTAGGCCAATTTTGATAACTCTAGTTTGAAATTTGTCAAAATTATGGGCCTTTTTACACTTCGAAATTTTACATATAAGCTACATGTATGTGGACAGGTTAAATTTTTCGGTAAGCTGGTTTCTGAGGAATGGCTTGATGGATTTCATTCAAACTTAGAACATTTATTCCCTACATTAAAATGAACTCATAGACCAATTTTGATAACTATCTTGAAATTTGTCAAAATTATGGGCCTTTTTACACTTAAAAATTTTTAAGCGGGTGGAATTACGGCGTCCATTTTTGATTTCCACTCTCTTACTTGAGAATAAATCTTATGCTTTATAACTCGATAACAAATTGGAATATTTTAATTACATTCAATGTATAGATACTGTGTAACATTGCATGAGATTACATATGGGGTTAGTTAGGTCAGGGTCACTGTTTTGAAATTTAAAAAAATGCTTCCACTCAGTAACTCGAGAAAGAAATTAATTTTGTTTAATTGGCCCCTACTTTACAGATTGTTTTAGAAAAAATGCCAGAAACTCTGACAAGCACAAGAAAAGTCGAGCGCGCTGTCCTCCGAAAGCTCTTGTTTTATATTTGAATAACGGTTGTGTTTTATAAAGAATTATTTATAATTGCACCTTTCTATCAACTTCTCCATTAGATGTTATTCAGTCTCTAAAAATATCTAACATCGTTCTGTAAATAAAATGTGGTGAAAGTAGTCTCGTAATACGTTGAAATGTTCAAGTTACTTTTATTTCATTTGCGTAGCATAAATACACTATTTGCAAAACTAATGATACTTATAGTATATTATTTAACAAAACTATGTACACTCGTCTGATATATAATAATTTTCATTCATTCCCGCAATTACTTTCTGACAGTGCTAATTTGTTAAATTTGCCTAACAAATTCATGTAACAATTATAGTAACGTAAATTACTACCATTTAGGTTATTAATTTATCACTGGTGAAAACATGGAAGGTATAATCGGTGTTTTCACAGTAGACATATTACTAATGTTTGAGTTTATCTCAAATTAATTTTGGGTCCGATAAGTTTTCTTATGGTGTCCGAAAAATCTACAGTCTGAGAAGTCTTAGTGGGGACCAAAAAAGCTGGGATCCGAGAAGTCATGTAACTGATCATCTTGTCCCTCTTGTATTATGTTTTGGGTATAAAATGACATCTCAATATTAATTTCAATGCCGATTGTCTTTTTAAAAGACATTTCTATTTCTATGTTTTTTATTTAATTGTTTACATATTGGGGGATCAGCTATTAAGAAAACACCACTTCATGCATTAGAATGACCTAGAGTTTGTTTTAATGTTAAGTTTTAACATTCTGACATAAATTCTGTTGAAAGCATTTTGTTATTTTTAGTTGTTCACAGAACAACTATAGGTACCACTTCTGAAATCTGAAGGAATTAATGTTGAGTATGATTTTTACTCATTTATTATTACATGAAAGTAAGAATTTCCATTTTGAATATGATGAAGGTTTCCTAATTGCATCCATCGTTTTGATGAAGAATGTGATTAGAACACTGTATGTTTAAAACAAACTAAAAAAAGTCGAGTAATTCACAACTTTTAGTGTGGGATCAATTTTGAGACTAAAAATCGCGGAAGAAAATAGTCCTCTATGCAGCGTAGCAAAGTAGCATCCCCAGCTAAATTTTTTTATTCCATATGTATTAATTAAATTATTATCACATTAAAGTGCAAATGAAAACAAACTCAAAACACTTTGAATTATTCAAATATCTCTAGTACTTCCAAAGTTATGAGGTTTTTAAGTTGTGAAATTTTCGCAAAATTTTGCCACTTTTTTGGCAGGTTTTATTCTGTAGAAGACTGATTTCTCAGAAATTTGCCGCTGATATTTTATTATAAATTCTTATATTTTTTTTATTTATTGAAATATCTTCATGAAAATTGGTAACCATAGGTAAATTTACATGCTCTTCAAGGTCCATTTTGGTCTATCTGCAAGTGCAAACATGTTTTTCCCATAAAAAGTGTGTCGTCTATGGTTGTTTTTTTCAATCAAAATGTTAAGTGACATTGCATTTACATGCCATAATATTGTAATGTCACTCTTCAATTGCTTTCTTGGTGATTAAAATTCATAAATCTTAGTGAACTTATTTAACATTTCAAAGACATTGAACAAACATGTTGTAAAACATAATACTTTTATTACATATACACACATCAATGGCATAATGCAGATACATTGTTCACTGTCAACTGCTCTAGGACTGTCTGTAAATTGTTGAGCAAGGGAATTCACTTCCTCCTTTTGTGGAGAATTTGTAACTGCCTCTTTGGTTGGATTTGCCTGGAACATGTGCTTCTCTGTTGGTGGAACTGGGAAGTTAAGATGATCCGATGCCATCCTGAATTCATCCTGTCGGAGTCAGACTGGCACATTTTTGCACTTTACAGGGAATAATAATGCACCTGAAAAATAATAAAGATACAGTAAGAAATAAAACAATGTTAAGAAAAATGAAATAAAATGAAATAATGTAAGAAAATAAATAAACCTATTCAATAAATTTGTTAAACTTACTATTATTTACACAAGTATTGGTTATTTGTTTACTGTTGTCATGATTCCTATTCTCGTAACATGACTTCAATACATACATGATACAACCAATATCCTAAACAAATGCCATTCTTTACACATACACTTTACAGGTTTGTCGACTTCATAAAATTAAAAAATATTAACAATATTCTGAATTATTTAATTTGTATGAATTTCGTGCAGAACAATAACAATGCGCTAGTGTAGGAATAGATAATGTGTTTTATAAAACGATGACCGAAATGCTGCCTATCCGAAACTATATGTACTATTGTTTACAAGCATTTCAAGTTTTTTAACATATTTATTTAAAAAAACAAAAACCTCTTAGTAACATATACCAGCGAAATGGACAAATATTTTTAATTACACATACTTAAGCGTTTTTCTTGTGCTTATTGGGGCTTATTTACTGAATATATCGTTCGTTTTTCGCTAATCGACAGAAATTCAAGATGGCAGCCTTTGCATAACCAGAATGGATTTGGGGTTTTTCCTGACCTCTGAATTTTGAACGCAATGCGGTCGGGTAAACATAAACCGATTTAATCGTATTATATATCAAATTAAAGCTTAGAAAGTGTATTTTTAAATGATATAACTTTCATATTAACATACCGATTCAGGATCCGACAAATTCATTTGACTTTGGTCATTTGTAACACGCTTGTTTACACTCCGATTTCAACGGAAGTTGTATCATCATGAAGGGAAATTCGTCCTCTGATTAGTTAATTTAACTTCATAAATATTCAAATAGATTTACGTCACCGCATAACCTGTGGAAAATACCCACCGTCACCAAACCGTGTCCGCGTTGATGGACTCGATAGCGGAGGTGTGAAATCAATAATTAAACAATGATAAACAATACTTATCCTTTATGGATTTTCATGAAATAAAAACCATATTAAACAGAATTTTATTGTGATTAATCTGATATATGATTCATTAAAATATGTTAAGTGCAAAGCACCCAATTCATCCAATGAAATATACGACCGTCAGAAAATCAATATTAGTTAATGGATTATTGGATTTTGCTGGGGATGCTATTCAAAGTCATTGATAAATGGTTTGATTGGGTCATGATTCAAGTATAATCATGAACATATAACAATCTTAATTTATTCGTCTCGCTTATTGTCGATGATAACGCGTCAGGATTTTCATTTTAAGTTATTATATTGTCATTAAGGTGACTTCTTAAAATTTGATTTTATTTACTGGTTCTAATCTACAATTTTAATATCATTGTGTTTTCAGTATATTCGCAAAACATTCTGCAAAACACACCATAACGGGTCTTAAGTGGCTATTGTATGAGTCGATAAGATCCATCGAACAGTGCACTAACATTTTCAATAACTACTAGTACAAACGAATGTGTATGTGTAACAGTCATTGAATTTATTATTGATTTCTAATATTTACAACTGTAGACAGATTTTCGTTTAGACGCTATCTAAATAAAACTTTCGAATCTGTTTTGTTTAATTTAAAATTGTGTTGCTATTAACATTTGAATAGAGTGAGTTGTGCCCAATGTTACGCAATAGCGAACAACTGCTGTGCCTTCAGTGCTTTGACTTTATCCTGGATGATTTCAGATGTCTGGTACAGCATGTCCTAGTATCTGAACTGAGCAGTGTGAACCATTAGACAAACCTTCACCATATCTTGTGCAGAATATTATTGGGCAAATATTATCAGACTTTGCATTATTAAATGGGTGTGTATAAATATTGAAATGGTTAAATAAACCGCTAGGTACATCTCATGTATTAACCTTACAAGGTGTTGGGGAGTAATTGAGTGGGATTTGAGTGGAAAAGCTTATGAACACTCTAGAAGTCACATTTTTTTCCCAATCAACATGACACTTGCTCAGAACCTTTGTTCTGATGATATCTTGGACAGGTTCAAAAATGGTTCCGGTCGGGTAAAAAAATGGCCACCGGGCGGGGGGGGTCCTTATATGGCTATAGGCAAAGCTTGTGAACACTCTAGAAGTCACATTTTTTGCCCAATCTTCATGAAACTTGGTCAGAACATATGTCCCAATGATTTCTCGGCCGAGTTAGAATCTGGGTTATGTGAGGTGAAAAACTAGGTATCTAGGTCAAATTAAAGAAAAAGCTTATTAACACTCTAGAAGTCACATTTTTCACCCTATCTTGATGAAACTTGGTCAGAAAATTTGTCTTAACGATATCTCGGCTGAGTTCGAATCTAATTCATGTTGGGTGAAAAACTAAGTCACTAGGTCAAATTGAAGAAAAAGCTTGTTAACACTCTAGAAGTCACATTTTTGCCCTATCGTGATGAAACTTGGTCAGAACATTTGTCTTAATGATATCTCAACCGAGTTTGAATCTGGGTCATGTGGGCTAAAAAACTAGGTCACTAGGTCAAATTGAAAAAAAGCTTGTTAACACTCTAGAAGTCACATTTTTTGCCCAGTCGTCATGAAACTTGGTCAGAACATTTGTCCTAATGGTATCTCAGCCGAGTTCGAATCTGGGTCATGTGGGGTCAAACACTAGATCACTAGGTCAAATTGAAGAAAAAGCTTGTTAACACTCTCGAAGTCGCATTCTTTGCCCAATCTTCATGAAACTTGTTCGGAACATTTGTCCTAATGATATCTCGTCCGACTGTAAATCTGGATGATGTGGGGTCAGAAACTAGGTCACTTGGTCATATTGAAGAAAAAGCTTTTTAACACTCTAGAAGTCACATTTTTCGCCCAATCTTCATGAAACTTGGTCAGAACATTTGCTTTAATGATATCTCGGCCGATTTCGAATCTGGGTCAAGTGGGGTCAAAAACTATGTCACTAGGTCAAATTGAAAAAAAAGCTTGTGAACACTGTAGAAGTCACATTTTTCGCCCAATCGTCATGAATCTTGGTCAGAACATTTGTCTTAATAATATCTCAGTCTAGTTGAAATCTGGGTCATGTGAGGTGAAAAACTAGGTCACTAGGTCAAATTGAAGAAAAAGCTTGTTAACACTCTAGAAGTCACATTTTTCGCCCAATCTTCATGAAACTCAGAACATTTGTCTTAATGGTATCTTGGCCGAGTTTGAATCTGGGTCATGTGGGGTCAAAAGCTAGGTCACTAGGTCAAATTGAAGAAAAAGATTGTTAACACTCATGTAGTTTCATTATTTGCCCAATCGTCATGAAACTTGGTCCGAACATTTTTCCCAAAGGTATCTCGGCCGAGTTCGAATATGGGTCATGTGGGGTCAAAAACTAGGTCACTAGGTCAAATTGAAGAAAAAGCTTCATTTTCAATATGTACTTAAAAATTTGAATGTCTGTTGTCACTTAAGTTTTTCAAACCATGATGATTAGACCACCTTTCCATCAGTCCGTATCAGTATATCCATATCCGTATAAACATCTAACACATGGAAAATTGTGCGACTAATGAAACTCAGGTGAGCGACCCAGGGCCATTTGGCCCACTTGTAATTGCACACAATTTTTGTCTTACAGGCAATAACTGTTTACACTTAATTGAGGTCCTGTGGGCAGTACTTGCAGAGCACAGAGTTGCTAACTTACAGATAATAACTGCAGTGCTCATAGGGCTGTCCTATGGGCAGTAGTTGCTGTGTGAGCAGTTGCTGTCCTATAAGACATCAACTGTGAGGAATGAAAACCACTGCTTTTTTTATGCAGCAACTTGGTGGACAAATGTCACAGGCCAGCACTGCCAACTGAATATGGCTAGCAAGTGAAATGATGCAGTCCGG
Organism: Congeria kusceri; assembly: GCA_027627225.1. Lineage (NCBI taxonomy): Eukaryota > Metazoa > Mollusca > Bivalvia > Myida > Dreissenidae > Congeria > Congeria kusceri. Next base: position 25,738,910 of record CM051036.1, read on the forward strand.
CACATTAGTGGAAGAGCAAATCATTGATGTCTTACAGCTCTGACACTGTCGGAAATTGCCCAGAAAGCCATATTGTTTTCTGTGAATAGACCAGAAGTGCAATGCTTGCCCTGCTGTTCATGCCCTTGTGACCTTGGTTTGAGAAACTTGCCATGCTCCCCTTTTTCTGTTGGTTTTGCTGTTGTTTTATACTTACCCTTCTATCCATATTCTGTTTTTTGAGATGGCATGAATAACTTCGCCTGCTAGTCATGTTCTGATCATAGTGCTGGCCTGCCACATGTGCTCTTCCAATCCCTGTCCAACAGACAGTTTTAGCACTGCACTCATTTGCTGTCCTGCAGGCACTGCTTGCATAGCGCACAGTTGGTATTCTGCAATTAGTAACTGCATTAATCGCAGTTGCTGTCTTGTAGTCATGTGTAACAGAGCAATTACTGTACTGTGGGAGGTAGTTACAGTGCAAGCTATTGATGTCCAACAGCTCTGACTTTGCCCAGACCTGCTAAAAAATCAATATTATTTCTGTTAATAGTGCTCAGCTGCAACACTTGCCCTTCTAGCTGTCTTCTATTTGTTGTGCTGGCCTGTATAATTGTCATTGCTAACCATGTTCTGTTGGCAAGGCCCTCCTATGTAGGTAAAGATCTAGAGCAAAATAGCAGGGTGCTGCACCCTGCTCCTTTTTGGCTCCCCCCTGCTGCCCCTCTGGGCTGGTCAACACAGAAATGCTTAATATTTTTTGAAATTTAATATATTTTTGCAAATATTCAATGACAAATGAATAGACTATGCTTAAAAACCTTATTTATTACAAGCATTAGACTAATAAATACACTGGATTTAGTAAATTATTAGAAAAAGTCAAGAGACTGGTTTCCACCCTGCTCCTTTTAAGCAGCACCCTGTACCTTTTGTGACCCTAGATTTTTCCCTACCTATGGCACTTGTCTTCTAAGTTGCAGTCCAATAGGCAGTTATTTTCATTGCGCACAATTGACCTTACGACGAGATTTGATTGACACTTTACCCTTCAAAAAGCTAGGCTTTAATTGTTTGATGGACATGTCTTGTAAAAACATTTGTTTACTTTTGTCGGACTTTATCCTAGGTAGGCGTGGTTATAAATCCCATAGCGTATCGTCAATTTCTGTCTTACAGCAGTAACTGCTGTACACACAATTACGGTCTTGTGGGCAGTACTTGCAGAGCATGCGGTTGCTAACCTACGGTTATAATTGCAGTGCTCATAGTGCTGTCCTGTGGGCAGTAGTTGCAGTGTAAGCAGTTGCTATCATGCAAGACATCAAGAGTGTGCAAGGAAAACAACTGCCCATTTTACGCAGGAACTTGGAGGACAAATGTCAGAGTCGCCCCTTCTCTTTGTGACGTTAAACCAATCTATCAGTGACATTCACTAAACTTCATGAAAATGTTTGTGGCCATAATATCTAGGTCCAGTTCAATATTCAGCCAAATCGCCCTTGGCATTGTGGAGTTATGGCCGTTCAATTATCTAAAATTGTCCTTTTTAGCCGTTTCCGCTCTCTAAGTCAAACAGTTTTCATCAAATCTTAACCAAACTTCTTGAAAATGTTTGTAATAATAATATCTAGGTCAAGTTTGATATTTAGCCAAATCGCCCCAGGTATTGTTGAGTTATGGCCCTTGAATTATCTCAAATAAAATTAGCCTTTTTTGCCGTTTCTGCTTTCTGAGTCTAATACTTTTCAACCGATCTTCACCAAACTTCATGACAAAGTTTTTAATAATAATATCTAGGTCAAGTTCAATAATCATCTAAATTGCCCCAGAAATTGTGGAGTTATTGCCCTTGAATAATCTGAAATTGGCCTTTTTATCGGTTTCCGCTCTCTAAGCCCAACAGTTTTCATCCGATCTTCACCAAACTTCATGAAAATGTTTGTTATAATAATATCCCGGCCATGTCAAATCAGCCCAATAATTGTGGAGTTATTGCCCTTGAATTATCTGAATTAGCTTTTTTAGCGTGTTCCGCTCCGTAAGTCCAACACTGTCCATCCAATCTTCACCAAACTTCAACAGGTTTGTGGGCATAATATCTTGGCCAGGTTTAATAATCAGACAAATGGCCCCAGGAATTGTGGAGTTATTGCCCATGATTATCTAAAATTAGGCATTTTAGCTATTTTAACCTGGGGGGGGGGCATAACTGTTTTACAAACAGCTCTTGTTAGAAAAAAAATTTAACGTGACTTGGGAGGAAACCTTTTTTCCTTGTGTATGGAAAATAATGAAAAATTGTCAAAAAATAATTGCACAGAAATGTTCTTTTTTCAACCTACCAAATTTCTTCGAATTATTTTGGCCAAAAGTTTTTTTCAGAAACCACTGGTTGGATGTAAAAATAATTGCACCTTAATTAGATTTTTTTTTGTGATCATCTACAAAATTTCTTCCAATGATTTTGGCCTCCAGGGAGCCAGAGTAGTTTTCCCACTATGGCAATAATTAAAACTAAAAAAATCTTGTCTTAAACCATCATTTGGATAACATTTCACAGAAATGACCTATGGTAAATACCAAATTTTAAAGATTTTTAATTATTTATTGTAGTTATAATTAATTAATAAAAAATATATTTAAAAAAAAACAACATATCTGTCATTGGTGTGTTGTTGTTGTCTATTTTTCTTTCGGTTAAATAAAAGCTTGCTCTATTTTCATTTCGGTCGTTTTCCATTGGGTAAATAAATTAACTGCATCAGCAAGACGCTTTCTTATAATAGGCCATATCAAAATGCATTTGTAATCATATTTGATAAAACTTGTGAAAACGAGCTGTTTGTCAGCATCTAATTAAAGATGATTGCTAGCAAGCTCTTGTTATATCAAAAGACACTTGATTATATTATCAAAAGCAATGTCTGTGTTACACGCTATATTTTGGGGCTAAATGGATCATTCATAAATTTGCATTTTTTTCTCCCCCCCCCCAAAAAATGCATACCTACCTTCCAACCCGTTTCCAGTAACCTTGGGTAGGCAATGGCAAACAAACAATTTCTAGCCTGACTTTTCAAAGAAAAAAGTCAAGCTATTGTCGTCCCCCTGTCGTCTGCGTCAGCGTCTGCGTTAGTTAAGTTTTTTGGTTAAGTTTTTCGGTTATGTATTTTGCCAGAGTCCATTTCTCAAAAACTATCAAAGGTATCCATTTGAAACTTGTAATACTTGTTCACTACGAAAGGGGACCGCGATACAACAAGGCAGGTAACCCTGTGATTTGTATTTCCAGAGTTATTTGCCCTTGTTTGGCCTTACAACTTTGCATATTTTGACAATTTTTTGGTAAATATAAACATTTTTCAATAACTATCAAAGACATTAAATTGAAACTCAAGGTAGTTGTTTATAGTGCTGACCCCATTCTGCAGACAAGAGGAGGCAACTCTTTCAAGGCATTTGTTGGAGTTAATACCCTTTGTTTCAACTTACAATTTTTCTTTTAGGTCAAATTCCTCAATACCTATATGAGGTATTGACTTGAAACTCAATGTACTTAATCACAGTGATGAACTTATTCTGTAGACAAGAGGAGATAACTCTATTAAGGATTTTTCTTGAGTTATTGCCCTTTTTCAACTTAGAATTTTTGCTTTAGGTCAAATTTCTCAATACCTATAATGGATATTGACTTGAAATTCAACATACTTCATGACAGTGATAAACCTATTTTATAAACAACAGCCCAGATTACTATTATTAAGAGAAAGTCGAGCATCCAACACCCGTAGGCGGTGCTCTTGTTTAAGGTTGGCCTCAAACCTCTCTGAACATACCATACAAAATTTGCACATAGTGTTATGATGCATGAAACTCAAGTGAGCAACATGATGCCATCTTAGCTATCTTAGCTATTGATGATAAGTAGATTTCAGGACTCCCCCTGGTTCAAAATTTTCTTTAGCCAAATTCATATAACTTTGACAAAATTCTTCTAATTTTGGCTATTTTATAGGGTTTTATGCAGAAAAAAGTTGTAGCCAAATAATTTTTTTTTTTGCAAAATGTGCTAATTTGTAGCCATTGGCTAATATCGCGAATGGCAGAGTAAGGCCAGTAAGCCCTGGATTAATTGACCGTTTTTAAACCTGACACGCAAAAATTTGCTGCTTGCCTTCAGGCAGTGAAGTTTTCTGATAAATACATGTCTGTAGGGTTTTGAGCTACACTGACTGAGGGCGAGCGAGCAGCAAGCTTATGTCTGATGTGCGGAACTGTTTATCTTTAATTCTGACATGGTACTCGCTGATTTTTCTATATTCAAAGAACAAAATTATGGTTGTTATACTACCCAATATTTAAATAAACAATGCAAAAAATAGTCACGATTCTGAGCGCAGCATAGTTGAATGTAGTTCTCATTAGGCCAGGACTTTTTGATTTTACGGTTTACAAAACCGGCGAACATAAATTTTCCGAAAGTGAAAAAAAAAAAAATTATAATTACGATTTTTTTTTTACTGATGGGGACGAAACATTCAAATTTTCGATATATTTTGAGTACGAATATAATAATTTGCTCGGTAAGTCCGTTTACTTCCGTGAAACTGCTTTTTGTTTTTGACGGTATCACACGATGATTGCCGATCGAGATCAACAAATTGTTCTGGAATTTCACGGACAATTTTTTTAAGCAAGGCGTCCGCCATTGTTTATGTACATGTATGCCATGTAAAACCCGTGTTTTCTACAAAAGAGTGCGAAATGTCTGCTGAAACACGACGTCACGTTCCACGCATGGAAAGCGTGCGTGTACCGATCATGTGCTTTACTAAATACAGGTCTTTAAAGACATTGGGTGTCCTAGTTTCCCGTCAAAGGAATGTTAATCCCATGCATGATTTTTGCAGGGAGAAATCCCGTTATTGTGGTCAGTGAGTGTTTCAAGTTTGAGGGTCGTCTCATAAATAAATTCACAAATGGAGAAAAAATAGGTAACTTATAAACAAATTGGCGTGGTTTTTCCATGCAAATTTACTTATTGGTGGACAAAAAATTAGCAAGTGATTTTTAGTTCGTAAATTGTTGAATTTATTATATATTGTAAACTTCTAATAATGTTCAACATGTTTCGTAGACGGTCCTTAAAATGACTTGTCCATTTGATGACAGTTAATATTACCGTTAGAAGTACAGTTATTCATGGAAAGAATGAAACATGAGAAAATCAACACTGTTTTAAACAATAGAGTGACATTTGTCTTTAACATATGACGCGCAGGCACGATGTGCACGAGGAAAATTTCCCGCCGTTTTTGCAAGAACAAAGCATGTATATAATATAAATATATTTTAATCAAGATCTTTACAATTCACCAATTATCCAGTCAGTACTATGTTCAACAGCTGTAACGATTAAAACAGTGTTAAAACACTAAATACATGCCCATATGAACATAATTAATCGAATAAAAATGGCTCCATCAGTAGATCGAGTGTAACCTAAAGATTCGAGAACGACGAGAATAGTGGGTTTGGACATGACGTCACTGTGCGAATGTGATGCGCACTGGACATAAACATCCGGAAAAAATCATTACTTTCAGTTTCGCAACAACATTGATGCTTTTGCTTTTAAAAGGCTAGAGGTATGCCGTTCAAACGGTGATGCTTCGTTTACTTCATTTCGTTTAAACTTGTACAAAAAATTGAAAACATCTTAGCCTTAAATTTAATAGCTAAAACGCACCAGATAACGTCATTTGACACATGCCGCAAAAAAATTTGACGTACGGAGGGGATACCCCTCCCTAACCCACCCCTCTCGGGACGGGGACGCCAAAAAAAATCCTGTGGAAGGCACTGGATGTATATTTTCAGGTGGCATTTGTAACAAATAATATCATTAGTAAAAATATCTTCTTGCGGGGACATCGAAACGAGGATGTGGGGACAGACAGCTTTGTCTCGTATACACTTAAAAGAGAAAGTCATGGTTGCATTTGGTTGATGATATATATTTTCGCGACACAATGAGAATTTCTTATTTGCCTTGTATTTTGTTTCTGTCACAATTGTAATGCAATAATTTAACACACACTAGCAGTTGAGTTTATATCTGATAAATTTCATATATACATGAAGATTTAGCATATACACAGAGTTGAATATTTAAAAAAAAAATATGTTAAAACTGGTTTCTCATTTTTAATAAGAATTAAGACTTAATAAGAATGCAGACAATTAACGTCATATTAATTGGACTTTTCTCTTGATATAGTTAAATTTAATATGTTTTTCGAGACCTCACAGCAATTATTTTCAAAATTTGCGTTGTGTGGTTAGATTAAGCTCGTTTTGCAAGGTCTGTGTTCGGGCAGTTGTGGATTCCAGTCCTGCGCAGGTTAACTCGTCTTCTTTTAAAAAGGCATCTCACTTTACATTTTGTAAATCCATACAAGTATACAACTTTGTGGTAAAATCAATTTAATGATGCCATTAAAATATATGGATCTATTACACTTATTTACTCTGTAAAATTCATAAATACAAATGGTTAAACTGCATATAAAACATTGGTGTAATAGAACAATTTATACCATGTTTGACGTCTTATTCTAACTTCACATAATAGTGTGTTTTAATGTTGATATTGTTATTAATTATAAATTGCTAATGAGAAATCGTTCGTTGTGTTAAGATTTGAACACTTTTTTTTTTTTTTTTTTTTTCGACCTGCCAGTGGACATGTTCCTCAAAAATTTTTGTAAACCAGAAAATAAAAAGGGACTGGCCTTACAATTGTAAAAATATCTTATCAGATCATGTTGGAATCTAAATAATGTTAGCATTATCTTTGTTGATCTGCTAATGAACAACTCCTTATAATTCTGGTGCCTCGCTATTAAACCATCGGGTAAAACTTCATGGTTTAATTCCTTCACATCAGAACTACAAATTGTTTTTTTTATTGGCCGATAAAGAAAGATAAATTTAAAATTATTTCTTAAACAACATCTCTGAAACCGTTGGGATGACTGATGAAACTTCTCAGAAATGTTCTGTGGGTGGTTCAGAATAGCTCAAATGGTTCAGTTCTGCTGCACAAGATGGCCGCCAGAGCTATAAATATAAAAATCATTAAATGACAGCCGAAAAAAAACCTGGGTAAATATTGAAATAACTTTGTTATGGCCCCGAAGGGAATTTTGGGGGCATATAGTAATCACATCGTCCGTCTGTCTGTCCATCCGTCCATCACGCTTCTTGTGCGGAGCATAAATCCATTAGTATTAAAGGGGTTGAAATGAAACTTGATATAATGATAGAGGACGATGAGGGCAAGTGCAGAGTACTAGGATCACAACTCTTTAATCAATATTGACGGAGTTATTTCCCTTTGTTTAATTTTCTTGTGTGGAGCGTATTGATGGAATTCAAATGAAACTTCATAAATGATAATTTATTTCCTTATGTGAATCATTAATTTTCTTGTGCATAACTCCATTAGTATTGAAGGGATTTTAAATAAAACCACATATATTGATAGAGGACGTTGAGAGGAAGTGCAGAGTACAAGGACCATAACTCATTCTTAAATATTTATGGAGTTATTGCCCTTCAGTTAATTTTCTTGTGCAGTGCATAACTCCATAACTCCATTAGTATTGAAGTAATTTAAAATAAAACCATGTATGTTGATAGAGGTTGTTGAGAGGAAGTGCAGAGTACAAGGACCATAACTCTTTTTTGTAGTAAGCGTCATTTTTGCCAACATGTAACTGACATTATGTTGCCTTCCTCTGACAAGCATATGCTTCGGGGGCATACGTCAAATCCTGTGACAAGCCTTGTTTAACATTGGATAAGTTGCCCCAACAATAATCTTAAATGTTTGTTATAGAACAAAAAGCCTATTGAAAAATGCCTATAAAAAGGTATACCTTAGACCTATAGAGCTAGCAGTCCTCTGACAGCAGTTTTTCATTTCCAAGATGTTTATTGTAATATTTATATTTGTTAGTTCTTTGTTGCACACATTTAAACCCTAATAAATCAAAATTTGAATGTTCTGTTTTTTTTAGATGGGGTCTTGTTATACATGACGGGAGCGATGGTTTCAGCCGTACAATTGTGTTCCTGTGCCTCTCCAGCAACGACAGAGCAGAAACTGTATTCCAAGGTTTTGTTAGAGCCACAGCAAAGTATGGCATACCATCGAGAGTTAGGTGTGACCATGGGGGTGAGAATGTGGATGTTGCAACATCCATAAACATGCACCGGGGTCACAATAGAGGAAGTTGTATTACCGGAAATTAGTGCACAAACCAGAGGATCGAGTGGTTTTGGCGAGACCTGTACACAGGCTGTACACATATGTATCAGGAACTGTTTTATCATATGGAGAATGATGGTGTGCTCGATCCAGATGACCCTGTGCATGTTTGGAGTCTCCACTATGTACTCATCACACGCATCAACAAGTCCATAGACAAGTTTGCTGAAGGCTGGAACAACCACAGGCTCAGTAGTGAACGTGGCAAGACCCCCCTCCAGCTGTATGTGCAAGGTGTAATTGAACATCGAGGCTCTGGACAGACAGGCGTTGACTCCCTATATTTTGATCCCCCTGCATCAGACCAGAGTGTCCAAAGGGACTTTGGAATCGAATGGGAAGTACCTTTGCCCCAGGAGCAGCCAGACTCAACTGTTTCCTATGTGGAATGTTCCATCACAGCTGAGCAGCTAACTAACTGTGCGAAAGGGAACTGTTAAACCTTTAACACATTCTGACACGTTTGGAGTAGATCTGTACTGAAGAACTGTTGAATTTTGCAGCAGTTAGATTCTAAGTCATTCAAATTGTGGAGCTTATTTGTATTATTAGCTCGACTATTCAGCGAATAGTTCGAGCTATACTACTCACCCGTTCGTCGGCATCGGCGTATACTCTGGTTAAGGTTTGCATGCAACAAGTCCTTATCTCTGTAACTGCTACAGATATTCCATTGCAACTTCACACATGTCTTCAGGGTCATTATATAAGGTCACTGACCAAGGCCCATAACTCTGACCTGCAATTTAGCAGAATTATGCCCCTTTTTGTAGTTAGAAAATCAGGTGAATGTTTGCGTGCAACAACTCTATGTATCTCTATATCTACTACAAATATTCAACTGAAACTAAACACATTTCTTCAGGGTCATTATATAAGGTCACTGGCCTAGACCCATAACTGTGACCTGCATTTTAGCAGAATTATGCCCCTTTTTGTACGTAAAAGTCAGGTTAAGGTATGAGTGCAAGAGAAAATTCAGGGTAAGGTTTGAGTGCAACTAGTAAATATCGCTGTAACTACTACAGATATTCAATTGAAACTTCGCACATGTGTTTGGAGTCATTATGTGAGGTCACTGACCAAGGCACATAACTCTGACTTGCAATTTAGCAGAATTATGCCCCTTTTTGTGCTTAGACGATCAGGTTAAAGTTTGCGTGCAACAACTCCATATCTCTATATCTACTACAGATATTCAATTGAAAGTTCACACATGCCTTCAGGGTCATTATTATATAAGGTCACTGGCCAGGACCAATCTCGGACCAGCATTTTAGGAAAGAAAAATACCCCTTCATAGAAATTTAGGTTAAAGTTTGCATGCAACAACTCCATATTTCTGTAACTACTACAAATTTTCCTTTGCAACTTTCAACATGTCTTCAGGGTCATTATATAAGGTCACTGACCAAGGCCCATAGCTCTGACCTGCAATTTAGCAGAATTAAGTCCCTTATTGTACTTCAAAAATCAGGTTAAAGTTTGCGTGCAACAACTCCATATCTCTATTGCTCGAGCACAGACTGAGCTATTGTAATGAAGCCTCATACAAAGATACCTTAAAGCAAGGCCTCACTTGGGATTGCATATGCGATGGGTGGGGTCAAGGTCACTGTTACTAAAAATTGAAAAACAGTTTCCTCTCAATAACTTGAGAACGCATTGAGATATTTTCATGAAACTTAATACATTGATACCTTATATCGAGACCTCGCTTTGGATTGCATATGGGGCGGGTGGGGTCAAGGTCACTGTTACTAAAAATAGGAAAATGGTTTCCGGTCAATAACTTGAGAAAGCATTGAGATATTTTAATGACACTTCACGTCTAGATATGCACATTAAAAGATGTAGAAAATATGAGTTAGATCATTTCAATCATATATATTTACATGTAAATATTAAATGTATATAAACACTAGATTTATGTCACCAAAATGAAGTACATTTTTAACCAAATTTTTCAATCAAAAATTTTGGTCATTAGATTGGGGTATGTCATTGGGCGGGCGGGGTGGCGGCATCAACTTTTCGGTTCCGCTCTCTAACTCGAGAACAGATTGAGCTATTGTAATGAAGCCTCAAACATAGATACCTTATATCGAGACCTCGCTTGGGATTGCATATGGGGTGGGTGGGGTCAAGGTCACCATTACTAAAAATAGAAAAATGGTTTCCGCGCAATAACATGAGAATGCATTGATATATTTTATTGAAACTTCATACATAGATACCTTATATCGAGACCTCGCTTGGGATTGCATATGAGGTGGGTGGGATCAAGGTCAAGGTCACCATTACTAAAAATCGAAAAATGGTTTCCGCTCAATAACTTGAGAATGCTTAGAGATATTTTAATGAAACTTCATATATAGATACCTTATATCGAGACCTCGCTTGGGATTGGTTATGGGGTGTGGGGTCAAGGTCACTGTTACTAAAAATCAAAAAACGGTTTCTTCTCAATAACTTGAGAATGAATTGAGATATTTTAATGAAACTTCATACATATATAACTTATATCGAGACATTGTTTGGGATTGCATATGGAATGGGTGGGTTCAGGGTCTAGGATACCCTTCCTAAAAATAGAAAAATGGTTTCTGCTCAATAAATTGAGAATACATTGAGATATTTTAATGAAACTTCATATGTTGATACCTCATATTGAGACCTCGCATGGGATTGCATATGGAGTCAATACCTAGAGATCGAATTGAGATATTTTAATGAAACTTTATATGTAGATACCTTATGTCTAGACCTCGCTTGCAATTGCATATGGGGGTTAAGGTCACCATTACTAATAAATAAACGGTTTCCACTAATTTGAGAACGAATTTAGATATGTTAATGAAACTTCATATGTAGATACCTTATATTGAGACCTCGATTTGGATTGCAAGGTCAAGGTCATCATTTCCTAGCCAGTTGTATGACCTTCACCTTGCACCCAGAACTTTCTTTCATTATTGTGCTGACTTTTATGCATTTCGTTCGAAAAAATGTGTTTGTTTCGTGGAATTTCAACATTTCTTGTTATTTATTACAATGAGCTTTATAACATGGAAATAACAACAATATATTGGTTCTAGAAACACTGTTCACAACCCTCGATTTCTAGCATTTCTGATTTTTTTTTTTTTTTTTGTTATTTGTAAAAATTACACAAATGTCTGATAGAAAAGGCGGTATGAAAAACATACCATGAATATTGATAATCACAGTTATATTCAGTGGAAAATACAGGATCCCATCTGGGTTTTTTGCCTGATTTTATTGCCGTTGAAGGGTCATATTCCAATGGAAATAAGTATCATATTTTCACAAATTCAGGCCCAAAAATCCCAGTTACCAATTCTGGTACTGGTTTGACTTTCAGACAAGTATATGTTTTCCCAATTTTAGCTTAATTGACCCTAAACTTCCCAATTTCACAGGTTCTATTCCCAAAATAACGAAAAAACATCCCTGTAGATTCAAAATAATATTTTGAGGGGTGTGTTAAAGGAACATTTTCCAAAAGTTAAAAATATAATTCTTTTTTACATTCCATTGATAAAAGTATTGTATATAAGGTGACATACGTATAGGAGTGGAATAATACTCCAGACAAAGAAACCGAATTACTGGATGTATATATTGAATATATTAAACAATAGAAAGATTTGGGCTTACTGAATTGTTTCTATTTAGTCAATGAATCTTTACCCCTAAAAAGCTCCTTTGACAGGCATATTTTGTGACAATGGTTTCTTGTTTCATTTAGTATATTGCTTGTCAGATGCATTGTTTTTATTACAGGTCTGTTTGTTCCAAATTAACATTGTTATGGTTGAATTTGTTTGCAATGCAACACTAAATTGTGAATTGGTTGACCATGATTACAAAATGTGTAATTCACAGGACATTTCGAAAACATATTTGATGTGCCCTGTAGTACTGGTGTTTAGTACTGTTCAATTAGCTTTTAATAATTCAGTAATTTTAGTAAACTTAACTTTGTTCAATTTCATTTTTGTGCAGAATTTCTATTGTCAATGTGTTTCTATTTTGTCTTGTTATTTGCTTATTGGGTCTTGTTTACGTTGTTGGTTTTCATAAATTACTCATGTTGTGTAGAAATCTATGGAACTATTTGTATTGACAATTCATTTAACTAACGATTTTTGAACATAACTCTTAGATATTACATTTTTATTAAGATAACTGCTAGGTATTTTTATTATAATCATCAAAAGTAATGATATTGAGTTTTGTTTCATCCTTATAATACTTTAAAATACATAACGTTTGTATAATGGAACAGTGTCACTTGAAACGTTCGTGGAACATAGCCTTAGTCAATAACTAAAAGTAAAGACAACGTTGAAACTAAAAATTAATATATATACTTACTGAAAGTTGAAACTACATGTCAATAATTATTGTATTTTAATGCTCTTTTATACGTTGTTGAATTGACAGAAAAGTAAAACGTAAAGCATTGCAGTTTTGTCTTGATTTATACAGACGTTAAAGGTGAAAACAGAACCCTTTTAGTGCTGGGCATTGGGCACAACAATATTAATACATGCGCCATAATTTTTAAATATTAAAATCAAACCGGCTAGTCCGTCCAGCCAAGGTTAAAGTTCTTATAAAGTCCAAGATCTTTAATACTATCCAATGTATTTACTTGAAACTTAAAATACATCTTTACTATCAATGTTTCTACCATGGGAAGCAAGTTTACCCCATAACTCTGTTTTGTATTTTGACAGATTTATGCCCTTTTTTGTAACTAAGACATTTTGGTTAAAGTTTTTTATAAAGTCCAATAGCTTGAATAGTGAATACTAACAGGCATTTACTTGAAACTTAAAATACTTATTTACTATCAACATCTCCAGTAGGGAAAGCAACCCCCATAACTCTGTTTTGTATTTTGACAGATTTATATCCCTTATTAACTTAGAAAATTTGGTTAAAGTTTTTCTGTTTTCCAGAACAGCCATTTTGACCGTAGTAATAAAGTTTACATTTTTCTTTCAATTTTATTTTACAAAGATTCATTTTGATGTCAATGGGGCACATACTGAAAACGCTTCGGGGGCGTATGTCACCTGATAGTGACAGCACTTGTTTAAAAATAGATTTCACCCTTAAGGTCCTTTTCGTTGACATAGTCTCTTTCACTATGATACACTGTGTCGTCGATGTACGTTCATACTTTACATATAAACGCATATTAAAGTCCTTCGCATAACCAAGTTACTCACGGGTGGGTAGTTGGTACAATTTAAGAAATTCATAAACCAATATAGAGTGTTATCTAGAAAGAACAAACTCGTAACAAATTACAATAAACAAGTGAGAAGGCATTCAAAACATTTTAGTCCAGTATTATTTCCACTTTCAAAACACGAAATTTACCGATGATTCTAGTCTTTCATTTAGATGTGATGATTCCCTTTTTATATGCTGTTTTCGGATTTGTTGGATTGAAAGTATGTTAATTCTCAGCATTGGTTATGTTTATAATTGTAGTGAAATATCCAGGGTACTATCATACATTGTTCTTTTACACGTGCACGGTGACAGACATATTTCTCCAAGATGAGCCCTGACATCATCAATAACAAGAAATTTCTTTGAAAAAGACAATCGGCGTTGAAATTAATATTGAGATGTCATTTTTTTTGCCTTTAATCTAATACAAGATTACCAAGATGATCGGTTACGTGACTTCTCGGACCCCATATTTTACGGTCCTTACTAAAGAGACTTCTCGGACCCCAGAATTTTCGGCCCCTACTACGGAGACTTCTCGGACACTTGATTTTTCGGACACAATAAGAAAACTTATCGGCCCCAAAATTAATTGGAGATAAACTCAATCATTGTTCATATCTGTACCGTGAATAAACCGATCATATACCGCCCCATGATTCCACCAGTGATACATTAACAAGCTAAATACTAGTAATTTACGTAAATATAATTGATACATGAATTTGTAAGGCAAATTTAACCAATTAACATTGTCAGCAAATTATTATATATATCAGACAAGTGTACATAGTTATGTTAAATAATATACTATATGTATCATTAGTATTGCACATAGTGTTTTCATGCTACGCAAATGAAGTTAAAGTAACACGAATAACGTATCGACGTATTACGAGACTTTTTTCACCACATTTTTTTTTTTTTCCACCACATTTACTGATAGAAAGATGTTACATTTTTATAGATAGAATAAGAAGCTGATAAAAGGGTGCAATTATAAATAAATCTTAATTAAACATAACCACAATTCAAATATAAATTAACATGCGCAGTAAGTTTATAAATTCTCCATTTATTGAAATTCTCGGGTTTAGGATTCTTCGGACGCTAATTGATGCTAATAAACAGCTTTACCGCGCGCTATTTTTAGAAAGATTCCTCTGCTGGAGTTGTACGAATTGACGGGGACGACAGTCGGTTACAGCGTTCTATGATATTTTTACACAATGATAAAATAATAGGAAATATAAGCTCAATCAAATTTGCTAATACTTTTTTTTTTGCTTATTTATTAGAAAAAATACCAGAAATTTACCACTTTATATTTTGTGCTTGCGAGCTCAACAGGCAACATTGTACGTTGTGACCGACTGTCGTCCCCGTGAATTGTAGCATTGTAATGGCTATTTACAGAGCGCGCCGATTATGTAGGCTAAACAATATAGTTATTTCATTATGTGAATGAATATAACATTCTGATCATGACATACAATGAGTAAAAGTGTTCATAATTATGTTCATTTCTAGAGTGTATGTCGAAAATATGTTTATAACTTTATTTTAACCGCTTATGTAAACAATTATGTAAATTTTAATTCCGAAAAGTATGCAACAGCTATTGATATACGTTAAACGATTGTTTTAAGTTTGCATTCCCTACAATTAGAAAATTTGCCCGATTCTATTGGCATTCAATTTTCCCGCTGCATAATTATCGCAAGAAATCTAGGTCAAAAGTGATCTTACTCAGCTACGCCGAAAAACGTTACATCTGGGAAATTCACCTTCCAGACAGAGAACTATCAGGGGACCTTGGCCTTAATCATTGTCGCCACCGTGTTCTATGGCTGATAATGGTTCATATAATACAACTTGCCAATTGTCGGACACCCACGGTCAATTCATTACGTTACTCTATTCGTAGATAGATGGAGAGAAGTGTAATCAGCAGCCGGGTGTACTAGTATCCGACTTTCCATTGCCGCAGTTACTTTCCAATCCAATACCAAAATGGAATATTAATTGACCGTGTGAATCCACTTTATGGTACATGTTGAGCACATAGTTTATTTAATATATTTGTAAACAGATGTATACTTTGTAGTCGTTGTGTTTGTTATAACAATTCAGTTACTTTGCCTTTATTTGCATAAAGATCACTTCATATATAATTCATAACTTGAACTTTCCTCATGGGCTAATGCTATGCATGAATGTATTCATAAAAGAATTGTGGATTTGTTTATCCTTGCAAGAAACAAACTCTGTGCTGGTTATCATATACGGGTAATGTATAAAATTGTGCAACAACATTCAACAAGTGCAGTTTATAACACAGTTACGCCATTTCTAGGCGTTCTACTCTTTAAAGGTGAAAGGTCAAGCTTCTAACAAACGTTATTTATTCTTTAGTAACATAGTTTTAGCCATAACAAATCAACTTCTCGTATCAGTTTTCATAAATAACGCTTTTATCAGCGAGTATAGCATAAAAGACAACAAGATTCTGCGCATATTTCTATTGATACGCCATTTTGTTTCAAACCGGAAGTGACGCATTTCTTCCCAACGCGTTAATTGCTTTATATATAGACTGTACAAATTACTTCAAAACTCGCTTTATTTCATTAAGTTACAATAACCTAAGACATAATTTAGAGTCAGTAGGATGTGTCACATAAATGTAAGTTATAACAAGAAATGTCTTTAAAAAAGACAATCGACGTTGAAATTAATATTGAGATGTCATTTAAAAATTACCTAAACAGACGGCCAAGATGACCCCAGATTTGTTGGTACCCACCAATATTAGGAGACTTATTGGACCCCAGATTTTTCGGACACTATAAGAAATCGTTAATATCTATGCCGTGAATAAACCAATCATACAGCTCCATGTTTCCACCAATGGTATATGAATAACCAAAATAATTTAGTATACATAATTGTTATCTGAATTCGTCAAGACAATTTAACAAATTAACCATGTAGGAAAATCATTTCGGGAATGAATTAAAATTATTATGTATCAGACGAGTCTACATAGTTATTTATAGTACCAGGGACCTATAAAAACAATGTTTATAGGTCCCTGATAAACCAATCATGTTAGTTATCTAATATAAAAACGATTTAAGTCAAATAAGCATTTATACTGTGTATCCCAATAAAAAGCAATAGTCATGGAACATTCAGCGATTTTTCAAATGTTAAGACTTTTGATAACGCAAACATAAAAATTCATTAGACTATGACGATTTTAAATTATATTAGTAGAACTATGATATATCAATGGCTCCTGTGTATAATTAGTAATGCAAATTGTGTATTCATGCTACGCGAATAACAATTCGACGTATTCCGAATCTTCTTTCATAACATTTTATCTATAGAAAATGTAGCATCTTTTTACAGATTAAATAACATCTACTAGAGAAGTTGATAGAAAGATATAATTATAAATAATCGTTAATAAATCGTAACCACAATTTTAATTCAAATTAACAGTAAGTTTATCAATATAAATTCCCCATTTATTGAAATTTTAGGTTTATGATTCTCTGAACGCTATTATTGCTGCATGTACGAGTATATTAACACAGCTATATACAACGGCTGCTAGCTACGCGCGCTATTTTTAGAATGACACTACTGTTTCTGGAATGTGATAAACTCGGTAGAATCAATGGGCTACATGGAACGGCAACTCTATGAATGAGATTTATGAATAGGAACATTGCACAATTGCTATTTATAGAGCTACCGCTTATATAAATTTAGGCTAAACAAGATAGTTATTTCGTTACGTGAATGAATATAGCATTCTGTTTATGGCATACAATGAGAAAATACGTTCATAATTAGCCTCAGTTCTAGAGTATGTCAAGAATACATTTTATAACTTCATTTTATCCGCTCATGTAAACAATCATGTACATTTTTAATCCCCAAAAGTATGCAACAGTTATTGGTATACGTTAAACCATTGTTTGAAGTTTTCATTCCCTAAAATGAGAAAATTTGGCTTATTCTATTGGCATTCACTTTTCCCGCTGCATAATTATCGCAAGAAATATAGGTCAAAAGTGATCTTAGACAGCTACGCCAAAAAACATATTCTAATGCAAGTATTTGGCAACATTTGATAAAAATATACTACACATAGTCCTTACTTTCTTCGTCTTAGACATCTGCTATAGCGATCGTTTACTTAGTACCACTTTGTATTATCAACTATCAGTAATCTTAACTACTAGACAAATGATAACAATATTTTATCTTTGAGATCAGTGGAAATGGATCCTTAGTAGTCTGGGCTTCCTGCTGTCACCACGACCGAGAATAAACTTTATGGCCCCGACAAACAACGTTGACGATATCCTGTGTATTCCTACACAATAACGTGTCAAAAGTAATATGAAGGTTTGACAAGTTGTGGGCATGGCAAATCCTGATTGCTGATTGGTTGATAGGTTTACGAAGCGTAATTATACTGGACTTAGACGTAATCTGATTTGTTGCAGTAGTTCAGCCTTATGCATTGGCAATTTAAATTCAACTATCTTTATAATCAAACAGTAAGAAATTTAAAAAAAAATGCAGCGTTTTCTTGTATACGTAGTCAAAAGAAAATAAAAAACAACAGCATTTTTCATGTCGTGTCTTAATGTTTTTCAAAGCCCTATTACTGAATTATTTCAATACAAATGTTGTAGATAAATCAGATTTATGGCTATATAAGACTATAAAATTGGACAAGATTGTAAAGGACAATGTTAATATAATAATATACAGCCTGTTGCTGAAACATTGACTGTATTAAATATGACAAGATAGTATATCCAAATTTTTTTTCACTATCCCGATTATAGATATACTGAACATATATTGTAAGCAATATTATGATAATCTGCAGTGTGCAAGTATTTTTTGAAAAGTAGAGTAATGCGTAAAAATAAAACAATAAATATATTGTCGGCATGTATGTGCATTAGCATATCACATGCATATGCTTTTTCTATGTGAAACATCATGAAATGGATAAGTTTTTTTAGTTAAAGTGCATGACAAATTGAAAAACACACATCAATACTTCACATTCATAAACTTTCACTGCACGAACATATTTCTTTTGTAGATGCTAATAATTATAGTCCTTACACTTAGCAAACTGTGAAAGCGTTCTCGCACATTTGTAAGAGAGGTATCCAATTATCAAAACAACCTCATGTTTGTCACATGACATAATAAGATGTCGTATACAAACTGCCATTCAGTCAAGGCATGATGACACATTGACTGTGAAAACTGACATCTTGAATATAGTTGAAAGTGAAAAATGCAACGGTTAAATAACAATCGGTTATAAAAAAAATTAATATAAATGAGCAACATAAACAACTAAGAGGAAGACCCAGGTTTTTTCAATCTTTTAATGTGTAAATTACAATGAGGTAACCCATTTGGGTAGTATTTTTTAAAACTATTTGTCAAATATCTTGAACATATTTCTAATACTGTTCTATTCCACTATAATTATATTAATTTGACAAATACTTTGATCATCTTGATGATGGTGATCATTTTACATTAATTCTTACTATTAAGTTCTTAATATATCAAACTACCCCTTTTAAGTGTCACCATTTGTGCAAATCACGTGATCCTGTGCGCCCCCCTGGTCCCAATACCTCAATATTCCTATTCAGCACTGCCGGCCTTGCTCACCTACCCCACCGGATCCCCCCATCTCTTAAAACCCATGTACGTGACAGAGTTTGAATTTCACAGGCCCCCCAGGGTGACTCTCTATTTTACTTGTATATAAGTGTACAGCACTGCTAGTTACTCTTAAATGTTTGCAATTTATTTTATCATTGATATTTTTAAAGGCCCTAGAAAGTAAGCCGTTTGATAGCTAGCTATGAATGGAAGTGTATATAAGATCTTATACTATTTTATTGTACAATAGTGTATTATAATTTTACATTTCATTTTACTTTTTAAGTCATCACCCTGGGGCAGGTCATTCCTTGCATATAGCCCAACAATATTGAGTTAATCCTAATGGACAGGGTCTTAGGTTGGAGCACCATGTTATATTCCCTGCCCACAAGTGCTCAGCATTGTTAAAAGCATGTCTACGGTTGTAACATCCAATCCTAAGTTAAAACAGTATTTACAATGTACAAATATTTAAATATAATGTAATAATACCACATTACTTATCTGAAGACAATCTTTACCCTAGAAATCCAATACTACATAGATAGCAATAATTTAAATAGCTATTTATTTATAATTTTTTTTTTTTTTTTTAACAGAAAAAGTACTATGTAGATATGCTAGACATTTCCTTTTCCCCATTTTATACCTTCCTGTTAACTAATGACATGCACCCCATACTTAATTTGCAAAACAATGCTGAACCACTTAGAGATCTGGACTTGTTTAATAATTATCCTAGACTATTTGTAAATAACATACCATGTGTATATACACATTACCTTTTAAATTATATAATATATATAAAATATGGTGATTAACATCAACACCATCCCAGATCTCTAAGTTCTAAGACTCCAACAATCCCGTTACATCTTTTGATGCTAATGGGTCTGGAAAAAGAAAAAAAAAAGAAATTTAGAAAAATATAGAAATAATGTGTTTTTACTCAATTTATTCTTATACAGTTGGGCTATTCACCACTTTTTCCCTTGTTATATGTTATTTTTGCCTGAATTTAGAAAACATTAAATTGATCTTAGCCTGTAATAAGGTACATTACTGTTATAAAACAGTCTTTTCCTAAATTTCCAGTTTAAAAACAGTAAAATAGTCATTTTTAAGTCCAAGATGCAAAAATTTTCTTTCACTTCTATATAATAGTAATTTTATGGTATAAGGGAGCTAACTCTTACAAAACTACAATCTCAAGAATAACAACATCCACGATTTGTCTCCCTTTAATAAATAATTTTAATTAGAAAGGAACAGTGTGTATTTTGTGCATAATAGTTAAGTTATAATACCAATATAAGATGAAATTATATGCATTTTAGAATTTGTTCTCTATAAGTAATACATTCTCTCTATAGTAATATGTAATTACCCCACAGCTATCAGCATTTGTACATTTATTATATACAGTTCCATATAGACTCAACGAATTTAACCTTAATGTATCAATGTATCTGTCTATTAAATATATTTTTATACAAAAAGATTTTTATGTTAAGCACCGCATCCGCACTGCAAAGAATTCTATGTGTAGTACCCTTTAGAAGGGATGTACAGATAATAAATAAAAAGCAAAGCTATATGTTAAGCAGTGTGCTCGGGCAATGGTATATAACCGAAGTCCCGAGGGTAAACAAATCCACTCGTTCTAAGAGGAATAACTACCAAACATACGATTGTGATCAGTCTGAAAAGTGATGGGAGTTTTCTATTTTAAATCGTACTTCTGTATTATTATACTTGTATGGAAATATAAAAGAATCAAAATAATTATGGATAAGCTAGATAGACTATCAACGAAAATGTAAGTAATACAAATTGGCATAATCTACTTATAAATGACGCATGCGCTAATTGTCATTTACTCGTCCCGCAAGACGTTGTTTAAATACATTACAATTCGTTTTAAATAGCTTTTGTGACATGTTAAAAGCCAGCACAACGACTTACAATACTTAAAAACAGAATATTGTCAAAAAATAATTGTTCAAATGCCCATTTTTGTTAAAGAAATTTAGTAAGTAATAATGGCGACCTATCTTATTAATGGAGCGTTGGGATTAACTACGTCATCAAGAAAATGGCGGCGGAAATTACCGAGCGGCGTACGGAAATTGCCGATGAACAAAATCATCGTTTTTAAGCATTAAACTTATAAGTTTCAAATTTTACATTGACCCCATGGGTCCTTTTTCAACGTTGAGAAATGACCCAGCCAACATTTCAACATTAAATTTTGATCAAAATGTCGTTGAAAACTGATAAGTCGTTAAATTTTGATCAGTTATGTGGTCATTTTTTAACGGTTAGTTAAATTTATGTTAAATGTCGGAGATAGTCTGTTGTAGAAGAGAATCACATTGGAAAGAAGTAGAAACTAGTGCAGGCTTGCTGGATAGTTTTCTTTAAAAATAATTTCCCAAGGCCATGAGTTTGAACTACAAAACCCATGCCGCAAGGAAAGATCAAAGACGAAGACGTCGCGTATGAAGCGATGTTCTTTTAAAGACGTATCTATCATGGAGTACATGTAAATTCTAACACGTAGATTTTCATATTTTTAAATACATTTTGTGTAACATATAATACACATGATACACTATTAAAAATAGCCGTCACCATGCTCATTTTAATACTCTGCTTAATCTGAAGTGAACACACATGACAAACTGCAAAAAATGGAAACAAGAAGGTCAAATGGGTCCCTCACCCGAGTTTAATAAATCATAATGTCTTGTTAAAGTGAACTAGCGTGTTCAATAATTGTCAAGTCTCACGCTTTGTGTTAAATCACGCCCTCATGCACACTTAAAACAATCTCACTCTAAAAATCACTGTAAAAATGAGACGGGTCGGGTTTCAAAGAGCCAAACTCTAGCAATAAAGGGGTATGGCTAGATACCGAGAACAGCTTCAGATACCGAAACCATAATTTAGTATTTAAATATATCTAAAATTAAGTGCTTTTTAAATGTTAAACGCTAGACTTATGCAACGATGATAATATTCATGCACCGTACATTCGTTAAAAAATAAAATGCACGTGACATGTTCCTTCATAGTCATATTTATAACTATAATTAAGTGCTACAACTATGCATTTAACTTTTTAGACATCTTATTATTGCAAAGAAAGGAATTCGTGAATCAATATTTTGGATAAATACATGTATTCAAATTTAATCAGTTTGTGTCACTCAACAAAACAGTACAAATACAAATGCATTCTTTATTTATTCATTTATTATGCCTTTGTTGATTGTGTTAAAAAGGTGTTTGTTTAGGAATGGGTAGTTCTTTCAATACCCTCTTTAATACTACCCGGTGGTAAATTAAACTATTCTAAATTATATCCAGCTGTATCACTTTAAATAGAATAAGGGCCTTGACAGGTACCGGTATATGTTGTTTAGAGATGTTTGAACTAAAACGTTCACAATGAAAGTGAACCAAGTTTCACTGACAGCAAGTTTGTTAGTGAATCAGAACAGTTTTAAGGAACATAGTAGGGTCATTTTTGTGAAACTATTTCGAATCCATCAAATGGTTCCAGACAAAAAGATTTTCAAAGTGTTCAAATAGTTTATTAGGAAAACTGCCCCACCCCAGGGCATCCATGTTTTTAACGAATGAAAATATTTTATAGGAATTTGGTAAAGGGTCACCCAAGGAACATTTCTATGAAATGTTTTCGAAATCCAGCATGCGGTTTCAGACAAGATTTTCACAGTTTTTAATATAACCATATAAAAAACGACCCCGTCCCTGGCGCCCATGTTTTTTAATGAAACAAAATGATTTGATGGAGTCTTTTATATGTATGAGCATTTTGGGAAGTAAATTATATACTCGTATAATTTGTTAGATGAAATTGGAATCTGAATAATGGAACATCTCCTTTTTTATAAAAGAAGAAAATTTCTTATCATACAATATTAATGACATATATAATTATGACAAAAGAAAAAAGGAATAATAAGTCCATTAATAATAACGCATGTATTATCATTCATAAAAACAATCATGGAATAACAATCACACACATTTACCAAATAAACGCATTCAAGTCAGTTACAACAATCCACACTGAAACAATAACCAAGTTATCAGCAGTGTCACGCGTCATGTAGGTCATGTTTCAAAAGAAACTAATTCTGCGTAACATGTCGAGATAACACACGTAAAATTGTTGTTTACAGTTAACTACATTACCAATTACTGTACCCATCTCCTGAAAACAATTTATTCGGCTTGACAAGCCTTCCAGATATTGTTTAAACCCGAACTTCACCAATTCTGTATTCCCATGGATAGGGTTTGCAGCATTGTTTTTCTTTAGTGAAATAAATTGTTGTTGTTCTGATTTTTTGCTAGGCTCTGGTGAACTCATTTATTCTGATGTGACATTAGGGGCACATTCCTGAATGTCTGTAAAATTCTGTTGTTTGTTTTCATGAGTAATTGGCGATTTATGTGGTATATAGCTCCATCCCGTGTTTGACTGTTACATGATCTGTAATTGTGTATGGAAATAATATTTGCAGGCAACTATGTTTTACCAACTTCGCTTTTCACATGTATTGATTATTCTAGGTATGCGTTTCTCCAGTTTTAACTGGAATGATTATGTTGATTATGACAACCTTGCAACAATTGTGATTATGAAAATCTGAGGTCTTGCAACGGAGTATTTATAAACTAAAGAAATGCAATCACTTGTGGCTTCTTTTGCCTTGACAATGATGCGTTTGACTGTTTTAAGTTTTAACCACCACTTCAGCCAAACTAGTTGACTGTGCACTTGTGGAAGAACTAGTTTTGCAATTGCAGTGACCTTGACCTTTGACAGACAAGCATGGGTCACGTATGTGACACAAGTAGTAATAGTAGTTCATGTAGTAGTAGTAGTTGTAGTGGTATATTAGTATGTTATAGTTTTGTTTTGGTGTTTGTCTATACAAATGTATAACAGTAAATTGACTTAATAACAACACCAGTGCGAAGTTATATATTTGTTCTAGCATTCTAATAAAGCTAATCATAAGCATAACACTGCTCTACGGCATACTGTAGTTAATAAGTTTTCAGACATCTTGTCTATTATTTATACATTACACATAAATTAAAGTCACTGATTTTACATATAGACCTTAAAAAGCATCTTAAAATGTGTAGCTGTGTTTTACTGTTTATATCTGACCTGTATCTGCAGAGGTATGACCGTTGAATTGGCAAATAATTATCGTTATTAGCTAGTAGCACACTCTAATGTATAACTCAACGTTAATTATTACAGTCCTGAAAAATACATAATTGTTATTCTTTGGTCTGTATGGTAATAGGCAAATTGCATAAGATTTGTTGAATCAGTGGAAATATGACCTGGCTATAGTTGATCAGTTTTCAACGAGGGTGAAATTTTCACGCGTGGATGGGTCATTATATAACGGGCAGGGTCAGTTTTCAACGTTGAAAACAGATCAGTCATCCGTTGAAAAAGTACCCACGGGGTCAATTTTCAACGGGGTCCAAATTTAATGTTACACCAGCCCAGGTCATTAAAGGGAACGAAGTTGACACTTATGACTGGGACTACAAGCGCTTTTCATCCGCTGACGAACATCCGCTGACAAACAGAAGGAAATTCGCTGTTGATTGTCCCTCCATATTCCTGACACATCGCAGCAGGTATCGAAGAGACTCCAATGTCCCCCTGACGTTCTTGCACTGGTAGGCATAGAACGGGCGTTCTATGAGGGCCATACGCGCCGATATAGGCAACAAACGGCTCTTGTTGTCCACTGTTGGCGACTCCCGCAACCCGTAACGATTCAGAATGTCAATTAAAACGTCGTCTACTTCGTCCGATCGTTAAAGTCGTCTCTCTTCTCCACCAAAGGTGTCGACCCAACCTGTCGTTAACGCTTCGTCGTCCACTGTTTGGGTGTCCGGAAGAAGGCACATGGCCAATGTACACTCGTTAGGCCGGAGAGGCAGATATCCGGCCTGTCGCCAGCCGATCTTCAGCACCCGCCCAATGGCCCGCCATACCTCGGAAGTCGCACCAGCTGAAACAGTCGGTACCCCAATGGCATCCCCTTCAAAAAATCGCTCGCTCGCACCATCCCCAAAAGCGCTCAGCGCATCTCTGAATACGCCCATGTTGTCCATAGCTCGCTCCCCGACAAACTCTTTTGATATGCAATCAAGCGAGCTTTCCGTGGTCATCGCCGCCAACATGTCGTCAACAATGGTTTGGCTATGCACTCGTATGAGCCTAAAATGGAAAAAATATTAAAGCATATTGTTGAATCGACTTATGTTTTGTTTGAAAAAATCCGATGTCTTAGTATATAATGCATATTGTTCAAACCCGGTCGGTATTCATAGCGAAGAAGAAACAACGCCCACGATTTATAAGAATCAATTTTCATGAATCACAGATGCTGTCTGTACATGCATATAAATGCAAATATATCATACTAGTATACGAGAATGTCCAGTCAGATGTTGGGCGTAAATTTTTGTAACATGACGTTCATTTAAAACCCGACGTATAGCCTGCAAATTTCACAAGGGTGTGCCTCCAAATATTAAGAACACTTTCAAGTTTGTTGTCAGATGTTTTTTTCTCCAACTTGCAACAATGCAATTTAATATTTGTTTAATGTTGTAAGCTTGTAAGCAACTTGTAAATTCAGTAATATTTTAATCGATTACTATTTACAAAGTATAGATGCAAAGACTTATACAAATCCCACAAACATTTTCACGACGATCGGATGAAAACCATTGGACTAAGAGAGCGATATACCGACATTTCGGCAGACAGACAGACCGATCAACCCACTGACCGACATTAGTAAACCAATATACACTGCCATCTTCGATGGGGGGCATAATCATATGGATCACATCGTTAAATTATATACAAAAATATTTTTTCGTAGAATTTTTGGTTGCTGCGGTAATATTTTACCCTATATAATCGGTTAAAATAATCGTCCAGCTATGAACTATTACCTTTCTTCTCTTACTGGCGCTTCTTCCGGATCTGCATTTTTTGTCACATTGGCTGTGGCCTCTTCTTCTGTGGAATCTTCTTCGGGTATAGTGCCAGCCGGTGACACGTGGAGGTTGAGGCTTGCTTCTTCGGTTGTATTCTCCGCTTCCACCCCACTCTAAATCGAATGCTAGTGACACCTCGGCGCCTACGTATCTGGTTATTTCATTCACAACATTCATTATCAATGAACGCTTGCAAACAGAGAACTCTTTAAGTAGGCGCTTGGTACCAGTGTGTAACAAGATTTCTTTTATAAACATTCGTGTTGATCATAACATCGGTGATGTGCATTTATACCAGGTTGATGGTATTTCTGACGTAAATCATTTTAAAACAATGCTGCTTTCTATGCAGATGTGGATGTGCTTGAAAATTGTTTTTCTACTGTCGGTTTTTATAAATTCGTCGGCATCAGATTCCAAGCAAAATCTTGAACAAGACAGCGGATCAGTCGATTGGAAAAGAACTAAAATATGGGGACCGGGACTTGAAGCTGAATTTGTTGTACCTGCCAGGTACTTCTTTGTCCAGCTTATTGACACAGATGGGAACAAGTAAGTAGTTATGCTATGAATATTATCAGTTGATTATTGTTTATACATGTTTACATGTACAGTAAACACTTATATTTTAAAGTTAAATTGTCTCCAAGTTTAACGCAAATTATGATTAAATAATAATAATCAAGTTATATGGAATATGAAACTATATATTGTACCATATAATATAATTATATTGGTTTATTAATTGTAGTTAATGTTGCATTGTATTAATTTTCATTATTTATAATTAAATTTTATTATAATTTCTTATAACTAAAGTTTAATAAACAGCAAATACTAAAATTTTGTGAGACAATGCCTTAGAAAGTCCCATCTCACCATTATATTTGTTTATTCTTTCATTTTGATTCATAGTTTAAATCAGTATAATGACTCTCTTAGTTAAGCATTAGACTATTACTTGTATGTGGCCTTAAAAATATTTTACAAATATTGTGACATCACATCCTTTAAGTATTTGAGTATATAGAAACACTTTTGAGCATACATTTATAAAAAAAATAATTTCAACAATATATAGCATATAAATTTTATTAAATGTGTACATTTCATTTTATATTACCCTTACTCAAAACTTTGCTTTCATGCTTCTCCGTTGTCTGCATCAAATGGCATTTTTCTAAGTTGCCAAAGGAAGTTAATCGAAAAATACTGGAATTTATGGTTTAAATAGTCTCATTGACTCGGTTACTATGTATTGTAAGGAGTTTACTATTATCACAAGACTGTAATTTATAATTTAGTAAAGCGCTCATTGCCTACCAATCAATATATTATTGGTCACAATGACTGGCAAATCTGAAATTTGTTACTTCCCCAGGTTTAGCATTTCACATGTTTTATCCTTAAAATTTATAAAGCCTTCAAGACATGGTCACTATTATGATGGCTTTTATGTAATAATTTGATTATATTGGTTTTAATGTTTTAAAATAGATCCGGTCTTTGCTTTTTACAGTGTCAAAACATGATGTTAAAAATGAACAATTATTACACAAAATTTCCCCTTTACATTGTAGATTACAATCTTTTCGCTGTATGGCTGTTTGTAGGATGTGTTTGTATGTGTCCAAAACAAAAAATGTTTTGTCGGAATGTGTACACTGAGTCATTTTCCTTTCTCATTTCACCTAAGGCTGAACTTTTTATCACTGCTGACTAAACCATGAACCTTACTAATGTAAAACAATTAAGGTATAGGTAGCTTTTTAAAAAGCTTTTTCTACTTATGAGTAGACAACAACAATCAATTTGTACTGGGGCATTTGGTACAAATATCATCATCAATTTATCAATAAAGGGTAATAGTCATATAAATGGGGTTTGTAATGAAATAACTTGGTTACATTTTTGTGGATGCTGTATCTACATTCACTAGGCAGTTCAAATATCATACAACCTAAATTTGCTTATTTGGCATCTGTATATAGAATGATAACAGCGGTAGGGTTACATGTTTTATTTATCTCTTTATCAAATTGTATATACATTGAAGATAAATTTAAAGTTATAGACTAAACTTCTTTAATTCTAAGTGGTTTTGTGGATTTTTGAAAGTGTTGAGACAATCTCAAGTGTTAGTCACATTAGCTCTGTCATTTGCATGCATGTGAGACATCTCGTCTGAAATCATTAGGCCGACTTTGATGAAAATTAACAGAAATACTCCTTAGGTGGTCCTCTGCCACCAAAGGTGCTCAAATGGTTGTTTAATTGTATTTTGATAGTCCGCTGTATCGGATATTTCAGCTTCACCAAATCTGCAGGAGAGAGACCATTCGATGTCCGCATTACGACCCAAGATGGTGGCAGAGTGCGGGTATATATGCGAGTTCTAGACAGAAAGGACGGAATGTATTTGGTGAACTTCAGGATCTTTGAAACATTGTCCGATCTTGAAATCAGCGTAACCAAGGATGACATACCTATTGGCATGTCACCGTTTAAATTAAAAGGTAATAATAATAAATAGATGTTTTTTTCCCACAGTTTTTGGAAACGGAGTACAGTAGATTCCACTTAATTGAATATCGGATAATTGAATATTTCGCTTAATTGAATAAAGATTGAAAACACCAAACCGTTTGCATTCATTCCCATTGTAAAAACACCGCCTAATCTGATAGAAAAAATGGTGTCCTCCGGTTAATTGAATAGCCAATTATCAGTTGTAGGCGTATAGTCCGATAATGTCATAATCTCTGGGGATACGTATCATATCGCAAGTTTTGACAGTCACGCTTCTATGACCGCCTTTGTTATCATTTCACACCACGCATGAATGCAGCGTCTGTTGAATGTCACGTGACTAATAGGTGTAAATCATCAAAATGGATTAAATAAGATCATAACATATCTGATTAACATTGAAATAATTGAAATATGACTGATTCCGCATATATGAATACTCCGGTTATTTGAATATTCGGACGTGACAAATGGGCTATTCAATTAAGCGGAATCTACTGTATATTGGGAATTCTAATGTCATAAAATCTTGCTAACTACAGTTATTTGTCCCCACATTTTTGGGAATGGGGCCGGAACTCAACCAATTGGGAATGTTCACATGGTGAAATCTTCCTAATGTGGAAAAATGAAGATTGGCAGGTTTGTTGACTTCAATATTTATTGTTTTATCCATAAACAGGCAAATCAAGTTTACAACCTTAATTCAAACGTCCTATATATGAGGGTTAATTTCACTAGAACATTCAAGTGTTTGTTGTTTTTAGCAATCAAAAATTTGGGAACATTTTTTTTTGTAAACTGGAAGTTTGAACTTCCTGACCTCTGATTTTGGAAGTTTTGCTCATAATATTTGGAAGTTTTGACAGTATTGCGGTACATGTATATAAGTCCTGAGCATTTCAGAAATGAAATTAAGTATACAATTCAAGGTGTTTTTAAGGTTAATTCTTTATCATCAAGTGTTTACCGGTATATGCCATTTTATTCAGTGAAAGAAGTATACATTTAAATAAATTACAAATTGTTTTTCTAGCTTGTTCATCCTTACATGATGGAACTTCCATGCCTGCAATATTGGAAGTTCTGCAACTTCCATGGCTGCAATTTTGGAAGTCCTGTGACAAAAACTGGGAGTAAATTACTCCCAAACTTCCCTTAATGCAAGCCCTGTAAAAATCACTGAATGTTCATTCCTTCTTCAGGGTTTCTATCAGTAAATGGCCCTTACCAGATCAACAAAACACTTCATGTTTCCTAATGTAAATATAATTCAAATGCAGTACATGTATTTCTATAATACAGTGTTTTTTGGAAAGAAAAACCCTAAACTGTTGAGTACACACACCAAGGGTGTGATTTTAATAAGTTTTAATTCACATTTCAAATTTGCCCATAATTTGCATGACTTCACATCTCGATCAATACTAGCTGGTAGTTACTAAATTTATTTGCAAAAGTATGAATTACAAAAAAGCTGTTTTTAAGCTGTCATCATGGGAGTTGTTTATACCGATTAAGTGATAATTTTTCAAATGAAACATAATATATTGTTTTTTTTGGATGCACATATATCAATTTGATGCTTTACATAAGTTGATGATGTTATTATCTGAGAAAGAATGAATCCTGATGATGCACATTAATAAAAACAAGAAATGTCTTTAAAAAAGACAATCGGCGTTCAAATTAATATTGAGATGTCATTTAAAAATTATCTAAACAGACCGCCAAGACAATAGGTTACGATACTTCTCAGACCCCAGATTTTTTGGTCCCCACCAATATTAGACTTATTGGACCCCAGATTTTTCGGACACTATAAGAAAACTTCTCGGACCCAAAAGTTAATTTGAGATAAATTTATTAATTTAAAAATTAAATAAAATTATAATTAATATCTATGCTGTGAATAAACCAATCATACGCTCCATGATATATGAATAACCAAAATAATTTAGGTTAACATAATTTTTATCTGAATTTGTCAAGGCAATTTAACAAATTAACAATGTCAGAAAATAATTTCTGGAATGAGTTAAAATTATTATGTATCAGACGAGTCTATATAGTTATTTATAGTACCGGTAATATACCATTCATGTTAGTTATCTAATATAATAACGATTTGAAGTCAAATAAGCATTTATACTGTGTATCCCAATAAAAAGCAATAGTAAGGGAACATTCAGAGATTTTTTGAAATGTTAAGACTTTATATTTGAAAACACAACATAAAAATTCATTAGACTATGACGATTTTAAATTATATCAGTAGAAATATGATATATAAGGGGTTCCTGTGTATAATTAGTATTGCAAATTGTGTATTCATGCTATGCGAATAACAATTCGACATATTCCGAATCTTCTTTCATAACATTTTATCTATAGAAAATGTAGCATCTTTTTATAGATTAAATAACATCTACTGGAGAAGTTGATAGAAAGATGCAATTATAAATAATCGTTAATAAATCGTAACCACAATTTTAATTCAAATTAACAGTAAGTTTATAAATATAAATTTCCCATTTATTGAAATTTTTAGGTTTATGATTCTCTGAACGCTATTATTGCTGCATGTACGAGTATATTAACACAGCTATACAACGGTTGCTAGCTTCGCGCGCTATTTTTAGAATGACACTACTGTTTCTGGAATGTCATAAACTCGCTAGAATCAATGGGCTACATGGAACGGCCACACTGTGATTGAGATTTATGAATGGGAACATTGCACAATTGCTATTTATAGAGCGTACAGCTTATATAAAAGAAGGCTAAAACAAAATAGTTATTTCATTACGTGAATGAATATAGCATTCTGTTTATGGCATACAATGAGAAAATACGTTCATAATTAGCCTCAATTGTAGAGTATATGTTGAAGATATGTGAATCACTTCATTTTAACCGCTTATGTAAGCAATTATGTAAATTTTTAATCCCCAAAAGTATGCAACAGTTATTGGTATACGTTAAACCATTGTTTGAAGTTTGCATTCCCTAGAATTAGAAAATTTGCCCAATTCTATTGGAATTCAATTTTCCCGCTGCATAATTATTGCAAGAAAATCTGGGTCAAAAGTGATCTTAGACAGCTACGCCAAAAAATATGGGTTGCTTTTGGACAAATTTATGCATTAAATGCAGGATGCACATGAAATTTTATCACTGTTATTTTATTATTTTTCAAAGTTTTGTCCAACAGTTACTATACATATAGCAAGTATTTGTTATATAAGAAGTCTGGTTGCCAGAATTACCATGTATAAAATGCACACACATGTCAATAATTTCTGAAACCCCAGCACTGATGTAGATGAGCTAACAAGTTACTATGGTCAAGAATATGTATGGGATTTGGTGTTAACTCTGGTTTAACTGCTTTACAAAATGTGAAACCGTTGATCCGATAAATGTATCAAGACAAGAAGTTATATATTGATAATGATATAATGTTCAATATTGTACTTGTGGTTGGATTTCAGTTTTTTGTGAATACATGTAATTCACACCATAGTAATAATTCAACAGTCTTTCATTAATCCTGTTTGCCTATTTCATATCGTTTAAGAAAGTGAATGCATTCATGCGTTTACATATTAAAATTACGCATTAAATGAATAAAGATGTGTATCTATTATGATATTGAAAACGCCCATTATTGTTGTAAACCTAATTTTAAAATAACATTTCAGTGGAAAGATAAACACATTTTCGGGATGAACAAGCATGGTGTTACATGTCTTTATGGAGATGATAGGTGTCAGCATTTTCATGAACTAGAAAGAGAATTGCAAAATTTTCTACTGTTATAACTGCTCATCCTCATAAAACTGTGCTGGTTTTTCTTGTTGTTGCTTTTGTAGGCAACCAAAAGCATAGACATTTATTCATTTTTATTTCTCTACAAACTATTATTAACCAGTGGATGTGAAATCTCCTTGCATTTGCCATATGCTGACACATGTTGCATTCCCACATTTTATTACTTTATTGCTGTTATACATTTTGAAAATGCCCAGTCAGTTATTAAATCCTTGTTGACCCCCACCCCTTGTTAGGTTCATTCAAACTCATAGATAGCTTAATTATTCCACTTATGTTGAAGAAGTCATGCCTGTACAACCTTCAAACTGTTATTATGCCCCCCTTCGAAGAAGTGGGGGTATCGTGCTTTGCACCTGTCTGTTTTTTTTAGTCGGTCGGTCTGTCTGTAGACCATTTCGTTTCCGCACGATATTTAGAGAACGCTTTGACCTACGATCATGAAAGTTGGTATGCTGGTTACTTGGGAGGAAAGAAAAACGTGTATACATTTCGAGGTCAAAGGTCAAGGTCACCGTTGCTAAAAATAGAAAAACGGTTTCCGCTCAATAACTTGAGAACGCATCGAGGTATTTTAATGAAACTTCACACACAGATACCTTATATTGAGACCTCGCTTGGTATTTTATATGGGGTGGGTGTGGTCAAGGTCACCGTTACTAAAAATAGAAAAACGGTCTCTGCTCAATAACTAGAGAATGCTTCGAGATATTTTAATGAAACTTCATACATAGAAACCTTGTATTGAGACCTCGCTTGGGACTGCATATAGGGTGGGTGGGGTCAAGGTCACCATTACTAAAAATAGAAAAAAAAATGTTTCCGCTCAATAACTTGAGAATGCATCGAGATATTTTAATGAAACTTCATACATATATACCTTATATCAAGACCTCGCTTGGGATTGCATATGGGTTGGGTGGGTCAAGGTCACCATTACTAATAGAAAAACGGTTTCCGCTCAATAACTTTAGAATCCTTAAAGATATTTTAATGAAACTTCATACGTAGATACCATATGTTGAGACCTGGCTTGGGATTGCATATTGGGCCGGTGGGGTCAAGATCAAGGTCACCATAACTAAAAATAGAAAAACCGTTTCTGCTCTATAACTTGAGTACGCATCGAGATATTATAATGAAACTTCATACATATATATCTTATATCGAAGCCTTGCTTGAGATTGCATATGGGGTGGGTGTGGTCAAGGTCAATGTGACAGTTACTAAAAATAGAAAATGGTTTCAGCTTAATAACTTCAGAACGCATCAAGGTATTTTAATGAAACTTGATACATAGCTATCATATATTAAGACCTCTCTTGGGATTGCATATGTGGTGGGTGGGGTCAAGGTCAAGGTCACCATTACTAAAAATAGAAAAATGCTTTTCGATCAATAACTTGACAAGTATTGAGATATTTAAATGAAACTTCATACATATATACCTTATATCAAGACCTCGCTTGGGATTGCATATGAGTTGGGTGGGGTCAAGGTCACTGTTGATAAAAATAGTTAAACTGTTTCCGCTCAATAACTTGAGAACACATCGAGATATTTTAATGAAACTTCAAACATAGATACCTTTTATTGAGACCTCTCTTGGGATTTCATATGGGATGGGTTGGGTCAAGGTCAAGGTCACCATTACTAACAGTAGTAAAACGGTTTCCGCTCAATAACTTGAGAACGCATCAAGATATTTTAATGAAACTTCATACATAGATACCATATATCGAGGCCTCACTTGGGATTGCATATAAAAAAAATTTCTTAACAATTGCACATATTCACAACTTGGCTGCAAGTCGGCTATACATGTTTTACAAACATCTCTTGTTATTCTTGTTTTTGTTTACCCTTTCCTGCTGTTCACTTTAAAAAAAATCTATGTAAAGCTTCATTTGTCAGAGATACTGTTTGTGACTTCAATCCCCAACATGCAAATGTTTACTTTTGAAGGGACGAAAAAAACAGTAGTAAGTAAATAAATTAATACTCAATCGAATCTGTTAAAACTTTACATACTTTGTTGAGACAAGTTCCTGCATCAATTGATACATAGAATAATCAGTCTTGATTATACAAACACATTTATTTTCAGGTGTCCGGATTTAGGTACTGTCCGGATTTACGTACTTCACCAGTATGTATAGTTAGTACACACTTCTTACAGGGTTTGTAGCACACGAGAACTGTAACTGCCCCGAGCGCCGGCTGTCCACATGGTACCGGCACATGTCCTGCCCTCTGACCTACAGGCAGATCAAGAACGACCTCTCCATATTCAAGGATGTGGATCTGGAGGCGACGGCTGGAGAGACCATCCAGCGATTCAACATCTCCACCGCACACAGTCTCGCTCGATATAAGATAATCAATAATAAGGTAAACATTTCTAAATTGGTAAACGGAAACCATTGGAATCCCAGGTATGTCATTTATCAGGCTTTTGAAAATTCAGTTTGAATTGTTCATAATAATCTGCTAAGCTATCTTAAAATAATATTGAGGTTAATATAGATCATTCATAAAGACAGATATTACAAGTACACTTAGAAAATAGAAGTAAACAAATTCATTAATAAGCTTATTGTCTCTAACGGTTAAAGCATTTGTATGCCCCCAGAGGGGCATATAGTAATCGCATCGTCTGTCCATCTGTCCGTCCTTCCGTCACGCTTCTTGTGCGGAGCATAACTCCATTAGTATTGGAGCGATTCAAATGAAACTTCATATAATGATAGAGGACGATGAGAGGAAGTGCAGAGTACAAGGACCACAACTCTTTCTTCAATATTGATGAAGTTATTGCCCTTTGTTAATTTTCTTGTGCGGAGCATATCTGCATTAGTATCGATGTGATTCAGATGAAGCTTCACATAATGATAGAGGACAATGAGAGAAAGTGCAGAGCACAAGGACCACAACTCTGTCTTCAGTATAACTACAGAGTTATTGCTCTTTGTTTTATTTCCTTATGTGAAGCATTAATTTTCTTGTGCCGAGCATTATCTCCGTTAGTATTGAAGGGATTCAAATGAAACTTCATATAATGATAGAGGACCATGAGAGGAAGTGCAGAGCACAGGGACCATAACTCTTTATTCAATATTTACAGTGTTATTTGCCTTTGTTTAATTTTCTTGTGCGGAGCATAACTCCATTAGTATTGAAGGGATTGAAATGAAACTTCATATAATGATAGAGGACAATGAAAAAAAGTGCAGAGCACAGGGACCATAACTCTTTCTTCAATATTTACAGAATTATTGCCCTTTGTTTAATTTTCTTGTGCGGAGCATAACTCCATTAGTATTGAAGGGATTCAAATGAAACTTCATATAATGATAGAGGACAATAAGAGGAAGCGCAGAGCACAAGGACCACAACTCTTTTTCAATATTTACGGAGTTCTTGCCCTTTATTTTATTTCCTTATGAGAAGCATTAATTTTCTTGTGCGGAGCATATCTCCATTTGTTTTGAAGGGATTCAAATGAAACTTCATATAATGATCAAGGACAAGGAGAAAAAGTGCAGAGCACAAGGACCACACCTCTTTCTTCAATATTTATAGAGTTATTGCCCTTTGTTTTCTTTCCTTATGTGAAGCATAAATTTTCTTGTGCGGAGCATAACTCCATTAGTATTCAAGGGATTCAAATGAAACTTCATTTAATGATAGAGGACAATGAGAGGAAGTGCAGAGCACAAGGACCATAACTCTTTCTTCAATATTTACAGAGTTATTGCCCTTTGTTAAATTTTCTTGTGCTGAGCATAACTCCATTAGTATTGAAGGGATTCAAATGAAACTTCACATATGATAGAGGACAATGAGAGGAAGTGCAAAGCACAAGGACCATAACTCTTCAATATTTATGAAGTTATTGCCCTTTGTTTAATTTTTTTTATGCATAGCATAACTCTATTAGTATTAAAGGGATTCAAATAAAACTTCATATAATGATAGAGGACAATGAGAGGAAGGACCACAACTCTTGAGTTATTGCCCTTTGTATTATTTTCTTTGTGCATAACTTGATTAGTATTGAAGTGATTTAAAATAAAACCACATATACTGCTAGAGGATGTTGAGAGGAAGTGCAGAGTACAAGAACCATAACTCTT
The DNA here is from genome assembly GCA_027627225.1 of Congeria kusceri. NCBI lineage: Eukaryota > Metazoa > Mollusca > Bivalvia > Myida > Dreissenidae > Congeria > Congeria kusceri. Next base: position 25,775,813 of record CM051036.1, read on the forward strand.
TGTAGGAAACGTCATTTTTGCCAAACTGACATTGTGTTGCCTTCTTCAGACAAGCATGTGCTTCGGGGGCATACGTCACATCCTGTGACAAGCCTTGTTCAGTTGTTGTTTTTTAGCTCAGCTGAGCACGAAGTGCTCGGTGAGCTATTGGTATAGGGAACCCCTCCGTCGGCGTCCGTCGTCCATATGCCGTCAACAATTTGGACCGTTATCGCGATAAAGACTACATTTTGTATTCAATCTTGACCTAACTTGCACAGTTTGTGTATGACCATAAAATCTCAGATGGGATTGTTATTGGGTCAGATCACACCAGTAACACCAGAGTTATTGCCCCTTTTTCATGCAAAAAAAAGTGCAAAAATGCCCTTTTCCATTGTATAGACTTTATTTTCCATCCAATCTTAACCAAACTTTCACAGTTTGTGTATGACCATCAGATCTCAGGAGACGTCAAAATGGGCCAGATCGTGTTTCAAACACCAGAGTTATTGCCCTTTGTTTATTAAAAAAATATAGTAAAATAGACATTATTTAAGATAGAGACTTCATTTTTCATCCAATCTTCACCAATCTTGCACAGTTTGTCTATTATGAGATTACAGTTGAAGTTGAATATAAGCAAGATCAGACCAGAAACACCAGAGTTATTGCCCTTTGTTTGTGAAGAAAATATGCAAAAATGGACATTATTCAGGATAGAGACTTCATTTTTGATCCAATCTTCACCAATCGTGTACAGTTTGTATATGACTGTAAGATTAAAGGTGAAGTCAAATATAAGCAAGATCAGACCAGAAACACTAGAGTTATTGCTCTTTGTTTGTGAAAAAATATGCAAAAATGGACATTATTCAGGATAGAGACTTCATTTTTCATCCAATCTTCACCAATCGTGTACAGTTTGTCTATGAACGTAAGACTACAGGCAAAGTCGAATATAAGCATGATCGGGCTAGAAAACCAGAGGTATTGCCCCTTGTGTTTGGAAAAAAACATCAACAAGTTATCAATGATTGGCTTGTAGACACGAATTTTGATTCAATGTTGACCAAATTTACCCAGTTTGCGCATGACCATAAAAATTGATTGATAACATTTGATTTCCAACAGTTGCAAGATTTGTACATGCAACATTGATGTCTTGAGAGCCTGCATTAACATCATTTATCATCATTGGACAGAAAATTATCAAAGAAAAAGCGAACTTGACCTTATAGCACAGCCATCGCAATCATCGCATTGCAACTAGTTCTCCAAAACTGTTTGCAAAAACGACATCAAAATCTACTGTTTCTGCATTTTCCAGAATTGTCAATTACTAAATAAAAAATGGTCAGGTAAGAATATCAAGAAAAATGATTTGAAAACCATTAGCAAAAAAACGCACATCCAATACCCAGCTCATACTATAGTTAGCCCATTGCACTAACAGATGTTTTAAATCAAAATTGATCCTACCCCCATTGCGTATTGTTCAGATACCTTAATTTTCAAACCTGTCACAACAGTATGGTCTTCATCTGTACCAGTTCTCTGGTGAGCGCTTTGGGCCATCATGGCCCTCTTGTTTAAAGGCTGGGGTTGGTGTTATGGGGAACACCCTTTCAACAATTTTGATGATGCAGAAAAAATAATCCTGATGTAAAGTCATTTTTTGTGTGAGAAAATGCAAGATTAAAATAAGTTGATAGTATCCTATGCCTCTAATCGGTCCCTGTTATATAAGGTAAATAAGCCCCGTAAAATAACGGGTACATCTCTTATCAATGGCACTTAGCAAGGCTCTTGAAAAGTTCAATTTCAATTCTTCATATCTGCTGCCCAATGTTTTATCTTTAGAATGTTGAAGTTAATAAAATCAATTCGTCAGTTCCTTCTCACATGTATGAACACATGTATGCCCGAGCCAGTCTTACATTTAAACTGACAACATAGAAGTCCAAAGAAATCTCAGCAATTAAAATAATTACAATTAAACAAAAAGTGAACAAATAATTGCTGAACTATTTGTTTTTTTTGTTTTGTTGGGGTTTTTCGCCGTTTTTAACAGTATTTCAGTCATATCACGGCGGTGAGTTAACCTACTCGCACTTTTCCTGGGCAAGCTTAGCCGATCTAAGCGGTTTACCAGCACTAGGTGCACATACCTTTGCCAGTAACTGACAACTGCCCTACTTGAATCAGAGGTAGGGGGAGAATGGCCGTAGAAATAATTTCATGACCAATCTCCGCACAAATTATGTGGCCGGGCTGGGGTTCGAACTCTTGATCCCCGGATTGACAGTCTAGCGCTCTACCAACTGATCTAGCCGGACCGGGCAAATGCTGAACTGTAAAAATAATTATAATGACAAAATAATGAAGAAAGTCAGTTATATGTATTTGTTGATCAATGTAGCATACAGACGAATAAGTCATAATAATGAGTACGGGTACCCATATTATGACATAATCTTGTGTTACAGTATCAGTTTCATATCAGTTTAATTTAGTATCATTTCATACTTATTCTGACCTTGTTTTCACCCTTTTCTGTTTTTCAGATTTACAGGAAGACCTATGGAGAACATGTTGGCTTTAAAATGTTCAGTGATGCCATATTACTGTCATTGACAAGAAAGGTACGCTCCATATTTAAGCTGTACATGTATGTTATCAGGGTATGGATTTAATATAATCCAACAGTATTTGATTAAGGATAAGAATGTGCAATTTCTTGTTTTATTACAATGCTGAAATGACACTGTGTTAACAAGTAGTCCAATAATCAGTTAAATGCCGTATTTCATATCAAGACTTGACTTCAGTGGTTGCCATGTTTCCACTTGTGGTCAGTTAGTATGCAGTACTGAGAGCTTTTAATTACAACTTTCAGAAAGATGTGTGTTCTACATTGTGCTGGTAATAAGTAGCTATTGCTTGGACAGAGTAACCAAAGACTAACCAGTATATTACAAAACTGTTAAGATAAATGTATTAGTTTCCATACTGAAATAAAGTTATTCCTATGTAACAGGGAAAACCGGGCTTAATGCATGTGGGTAAAGTGTCATCCCGGATTACCCTGTGCAGTCCACACAGGCTTATCCAGGACGGCACTTTCCGCTTTTATGGCATTTTCTGTTTCAAGCAAGTCTCTTCTAAACATAAATCCACTGTAGGCGGAAAGTGTCAACCCAGATTAGCCTGTGCAGACTTTACACACATGCATTAAGCCCGGTTTTCCCACGACGTGTCTCAAAAATTTCAAGCGCGTAATGGTGTTAATGGAATTCATGAGTGTCAGGTTAGTGTGCCCGAGCTATATCTTTAATAGTCGCAGATAGATAATTCACGAAAAAAGACTAATTGCCAAGTATATACAGAATAGAAAAAAGTGATTTTTGTTCAAAATTAGGACCGTTACACAAATGCATTTGCTTTTTATTAAGTAATCAAAGTTGCATTTTTCTGACTGTAGCCAGGAAAGCTTATATCTTCCAATAACATCAACAGCAATGGTTAAAAATACAACAAGCTCGTAAGCCCTGCACTGGTTCATTTTGAACCTTGCTTGCTAAAACTTAAACAACTTAAAAAGTCTCACTTTATGTAGGCGGGCTTGTAACATTTTCTTGTCAAGAGTCAAGACTGAACATTAAGAAAATAAACATTAAAATTCGGATTGAAATGATTTATCCGAATATGTTTGTCCGAAATTATAGCTAGGTCTGCAATTCTTTTTTTTTTTCTGGGATTTTTGGTTATTTTTGGAAGATATATTGTACACACATGTATGTTTTCATAGTTTATGAATTAAAACGACATTTAGTCTATATTTATATGCATTCTGCCCTTTGTTATCACGTTTATCGTAAAAATTCACGAAACAAAAACATCTTACAAATTGCATATGAAAATGAGGCTGTTAAAAGCAGACAATTTACGCTCATTTTTAAAACAAAATCAGCATGTTTGTATTATGTCTGGACACAAACTTGTAATCTGACTGCCCCTACTGCTGATCTTATCAGTTGGTCACAGATTTGTTTATAATAACATGCCATCACAAAGGGCCTAATCAATATAATCGATAGATAAGAGGGCAAGAGGCGCTAAATTGCTTTTAAAAAGGGCAGGGTGGCGGATCTATAAAGGGGCATGGCGCGGCGCAGCGCTGATTAGGTCTGGATAAAACACTAAATGACTGAGGTAGTTGTTCATGTGGTATATCAACATTTCAATGACGGAGGTAGTTGTCCATGTGGTATATCAACATTTCAATGACGGAGGTAGTTGTTCATGTGGTATATCAACATTTCAATGACTGAGGTAGTTGTTCATGTGGTATATCAATGTTTCAATGACAGAGGTAGTTTGTTCATGTGGTATATCAACATTTCAGTGACTGAGGTAGTTGTTCATGTGGTATATCAACACTTTAATGACTGAGGTAGTTGTTCATGTGGTATATCAACACTTCAATGATCTGCAACTATTACAAATATAGCTCGGGCACACTAACCTGACACTTCAATGACTGAGGTAGTTGTTCACGTGGTATATCAACACTTCAATGACTGAGGTAGTTGTTCATGTGGTATATCAACATTTCAATGACTGAGGTAGTTGTTCATGTGATATATCAACATTTCAATGACTGAGGTAGTTGTTCATGTGGTATATAAACACTTCAATGATTGAGGTAGTTGTTCATGTGGTATATCATCAACACTTCAATGCCTGAGGTAGTTGTTCAAGTGGTATATCAACATTTCAATTACTGAGGTAGTTGTTCATGTGGTATATCAACACTTTAATGACTGAGGTAGTTGTTCATGTGGTATATCAACACTTCAATGATCTGCGACTATTAAAGATATAGCTCGGGCACACTAACCTGACACTTCAATGACTGAGATAGTTGTTCATATGGTATATCAACATTTCAATGACTGAGGTAGTTGTTCATGTGGTATATCAACATTTCAATGACTGAGGCAGTTGTTCATGTGGTATATCAACATTTCAATGACTGAGGTAGTTGTTCATGTGGTATATCAACACTTCAATGACTAAGGTAGTTGTTCATGTGGTAAATCAACATTTCAATTACTGAGGTAGTTGTTCATATGGTATATCAACATTTCAATGACTGAGGTAGTTGTTCATGTGGTATATCAACATTTCAATAACTGAGGTAGTTGTTCATGTGGTATATAAACACTTCAATGACTGAGGTAGTTGTTCATGTGGTATATCATCAACACTTCAATGACTGAGGTAGTTGTTCATGTGGTATATCAACATTTCAATGACTGAGGTAGTTGTTCATGTGGTATATCAACTCTTCAATGACTGAGGTAGTTGTTCATGTGGTATATCAACACTTCAATGACTGAGGTAGTTGTTCACATGGTATATCAACATTTCAATGACTGTGTTAGTTGTTCATGTGATATATCAACATTTCAATGACTGTGGTAGTTGTTCATGTGGTATATCAACATTTCAATGACTGAGGTAGTTGTTAATGTGGTATATCAACATTTCAATGACTGAGGTAGTTTTTCATGTGGTATATCAACACTTCAATGACAGAGGTAGTTGTTCATGTGGTATATCAACATTTCAATGACTGAGGTAGTTGTTCATGTGGTATATCAATGTTTCAATGACTGAGGTAGTTGTTCATGTGGTATATCAACATTTCAATTACTGAGGTAGTTGTTCATGTGGTATATAAACACTTCAATGACTGAGGTGGTTGTTCATGTGGTATATCATCAACACTTCAATGACTGAGGTAATTGTTCATTTGGTATATCAACATTTCAATGACCGAGGTAGTTGTTCATGTGGTATATCAACACTTCAATGACTGAGGTAGTTGTTCATGTGGTATATCAACATTTCAATGACTGAGGTAGTTGTTCATATGGTATATCAACATTTCAATGACTGTGTTAGTTGTTCATGTGGTATATCAACATTTCAATGACTGAGGTAGTTGTTCATGTGGTATATCAACACTTCAATGACTGAGGTAGTTGTTCATGTGGTATATCAACATTTCAATGACTGAGGTAGTTGTTCATGTGGTATATCAACACTTCAATGACTGAGGTAGTTGTTTATGTGGTAAATCAACACTTCAATAACTGAGGTAGTTGTTCATGTGGTATATCAACACTTCAATGACTGTGGTAGTTGTTCATGTGGTATATCAATGATTTCTTACAGTTACACATACTTGTAGTTCTTCTGGGTATCATGCTGTTTTTCAACATTCCTTACAATTACACGTACATGTAGTTCTACCAGATATTGAGCTGTTTATCACCATTTCATACAATTACACGTATAAGTAGTACTACCTGATATCGAGCTGTTTATCACCATTTCATACATTTACACGTACAGGTAGTTCTACCAGATATCGAGCTGTTTATCAACATTTCATACAATTACACATACAGGTAGTTCTACCTGATATGGAGCTGTTTATCACCATTTCATACAACTACACATACAGGTAGTGCTACCAGATATAGAGCTGTTTATCAACCTGGGAGACTGGCCTCTTGAGAAGAAGGCAGTGGCAGACAACCCCATCCCGATCTTCTCGTGGTGTGGCTCAGATACCAGTCGCGATATCGTCATGCCAACATACGACCTTACAGAGGCATCGCTAGAACTGCTGGGCAGGTCTATGAAATGACATGTTTAGCTCGACTTTTCGAAGAAAAGGCAAGCTATTCTACTCACCCCTGCGTCTGTGTTGGCGTCCGAGCTAGGTTTAACTTTTTTCGGTAAGCTAGTTTCTTAGGAATGGTATGAGGGATTTCATTCAAACTTAAAACATTTATTCCCCACATTAAAATGAACCAGTAGACTAAGTTTGGTAACTCTAGTTTGAAATTTGTAAAATTATGGGCCTTTTTACACGTAGAAATTTAAAGCTATATGGACAAGTTAAAGTTTTTCGGTAAGCTGGTTTCTCAGGAATGGCTTGAGGGATTTTATTCAAACTTTGAACACTTATTCCCTATATCAAAATGAACTCATAGGCCAATTTTGATAACTGTGGTTTGAAATTGTCAAAATTATGGTCCTTTTTGCACTTGGAAATTTTACATATAAGCTATATGAACAGGTTAAAGTTTTTCGGTAAGCTTTTTTTCTCAGGAATGGCTTGAGGGATTTCATTCAAATTTAGAACACTTATTTCCTATATTAAAATGAACTCATAGGCCAATTTTGATAACTCCTGTTTAAAATTTGTAAAAAATTTGGGCATTTGTACACTTAAAAAAAATTAAGTGTGTGGAATGGTGGCGTCAATTTTTGATTTCCACTCTCTAACTTGAGAATCTTCAAACATAAATACCCTAAAGCAGCGATTTACTCGAAATTGCATTTGTGGTGGGTTGGGTGGGGTCAAGGTCAAGGTTACTGTTACTAAAAATGGAAAATGCTTTATAACTCAAGAACAAATTGAAATATTTTAATAAAATTTAATTTGAAAATACTGTAAAACGAGACATTGCATGAGATTGCATATGGGTTAGTTGGGTCAAGGTCAAGGTCACTGTTTTGAAATTTAGAAAAATACTTCCACACAGTAACTCGAGTAAGACATTTTTTTTTTTTAATTGGCCCCTACTATACAGTTTGTTTTAGAAAAAAATGCCAGAAACTCTGACAAGCACAAGAAAAGCCGAGCACGCTGTCCTCCCACAGCTCTTGTTCTTTACATAGTAAATTGTGAGTACATTTAGCTCCCCTGAGCACTTTGTGCTCAGTGAGTCATTGGTTAGGGGGACTGTCCTGCACGTTGTCCGTCTTCTGTCGACCGTAATGCGCCTGTAGACGTGATAGAGACTTCATTTTCAGTCAATCTTTACCAAGCTTGCACAGTTTGTGTATGACCATAAAATCTTGGATAGGTTCGATAATGGGCCAGATCGGACGAGGAACACTAGTGGTATTGCCCCTTTTTAATTAGAAAAACTGCAAAATGGACTTTGTGCAACATACAGACTTCATTTTTCATCTGAACTTGACCAAACTTGCACAGCCTGTGTATGACCAGAAGATTTCAAAATATTCCGAAAATGGCATAGATTGGGATAAAAACACTAGAGTTATTGCCCCGTGTTAGCGAGAAAACTTGAAAAAAATGTGGAGGACAGAAACTTCATTTTTTGTCTAATCCTGACCAAACTGTTTGTGTATGACCATAAGGCCAGGACTTTTTTATTTTACGGTTTACAAAACCAGCAAGCGTAATTTTTCAGATAGTGAAAAAAATGTATAATTATGATTTTTTTTTACTGATGGGGAACAAAACGTTCAAATTTTCAAAATATTTTGAGTACGAATATGATAATTTGCTCGGTAATTCGGTTTACTGCTTTTGTTTTTGACGTATCACACGATGATGGACGATCGAGATCGACAAATTGTTCTGGATTTTCAGAGACAATTTTTTTAAATCATGGCGTCGGCCGTGGAAAAGGACGTATATTTTCAGGTGGCAATTGTAACAAATAATATCGTTACTAACAAGATCTTCTTGCGGGCACATCGAAATGAGGATGTGGGGACAGCTTTGTCTCGTATGAAGTTTATACACAAGTAACCTTATATGCACGTCCATGCGTATTACCAACCGTAAAAAGATTGCTTACCCGTTTCGTGTTTTATTATGTCCACATTAATTGATTTGATGAATTTTATAACTTCAAAAAATAAACTGGGTCAAAAATACACTACAGTTATATGAAATCGTAATCAGAAAAGCCTATCCAGTGTTACTGTTCGTTGTAGTTTCGTAAACACAAGCTGTATTGTTTATGTACATGTATGCCATGTAAAACAGTGTTTTCTACAAAAGAGCGCGAAATGTCTGCTGACAACCACGACGTCACTAACACGCATGGAAAGCATGCGTGTACCGACCATGTGATTAACTAAATACAGGTCTTCAACATTTGACACGCGTAGGAAAGACCTTCACGAGGATCTTTTCCTGCAATTTATGCAAGAACAAAGCATCTATAATATACATGAATTTTAATAAAGATCTTTACAATTCACCAATTGTCTGATCAGTACCACATTCAACAGTTGTAACCATTAAAACATTGTTAAAGCACTAAACACATGCCCATATGAACATAATTAATCGAACAAAGAGGCTCCGTAAATTGATCGAGTGTAACATAATAATTCGAGAACGACGAGATGAGCGGGTTTGATCATGACGTCACTAGCGAATGTGATGCGCACTGGACATAAACATCCAGAAACAAATTATTACTTTCAGTTTCACAACAATGACGCTTTTGCTTTTAAAAGACTAGAGGTATACATTTTAAATGATGGTGTTTCGTTTATTTAATTTCGTTTAAACGTTTACACAAAATTTAAAACGTGTTAGCAAAAAAAAAAATGAGGTTGGGAGGGGAGACCCTTGGGAAGACACTGTAAACTTAAAAGAGAAAATCATGGTTGTACATGGTTTGTGCATGGTTGTACATGGTTTTGCATGTTTTTTATGATATATATTTTCAGACACAATGAGAATTTGTTATTTGCCTTGTATTTTGTTTCTGTCACAATTGTAATGCAACAATTTAACACACACTAGCAGTTCAGTTTGTATCTGATAAATTTCATATATACATGAAGATTTAGCATTTACACAGAGTTCAATATTTAAAAAAAAATATGTTAAACTGGTTTCTATTTTTTAAAAGGAATATAGATTTAATAAGAATCAAAAAAATTGACATCATATTATTTGGACTTATCACTGGATATATTTAAATTTAATATGTGTTTTTTGAGACCCCACAGCAATTATTTTCCAAATTTGCGTTATGTGGTTAGATTGAGCAGTCTGGCTTGCTCGGTTTGCCAATATGAATAAACATTCATTTTTTAGGTGAGCCCTTTGGGCAATCATGACCTTGTTAAAACACAGTTTTTTTTATTATGTGAAGTTAGAATAAGACATCAAACATAGAAATGGACATTTATTTTGTTCACATAAAACTGTGCATTTCATGTTCTTTATGTATTTTTGTTAAAGTCTGACAATTCTTTTGGTATAATAATATTATTAGCATTTTTCAATGACTTTCATTAAACTAATTGTGTCTTAGGTCATTTTTACTTTATTTATAAACTGTGTTTATGCATGCATGGACAGTTTCATTTTTGGTGCAAAAATTTGCAGTTAATATATATGCAGGCTTCTATTACACTTACCAGTATTTACTCTGCGAAAATAATAATTACCCATGGTTAAACTGCATATTAAACATTGGTGTAATAAAACAGTTTATTCTATGTTTGTCGTCCTATTCTAACTTCACATAATACTGTGTTTTAATGTTGATATTGTTATTAATCATAAATGAGTAAATTGCTAAATGGAAATTGTTTGTTGTGTTAAGATTTGAATTTTTTTTTTTTTTTCGACCTGCCAGTGGACATATTCCCCCCTAAATTATGTAAACCAGAAAATAAAAAAGGACTTGCCTAAGGTCTCAGTCAATGTCCAGATCTGACCAGAAAGACCAGAGTTATTGCCCCTTGTTTGTGAAAAAATTTATCAACAGTTCGCTTTCAGTCTCCATAGAAAATTTACTTTTCATTCCTTGTTGACTCAACTTGCACAGTTTGTGTATGACCATAAGATACCATCTGGGTGCAATGATGGGCCAGATAGAACCAGGAACACTAAAGTTATTTCCCCTTTTTTAGCTCACCTGAGCACAACTTGATCAGGGTGAGCTTTTGGGATCGCCTTTGTTCCGTGCATCATGAGTCGTCAACATTTACCTTGTGAACACTCTAGAGGCCACAGACATTGACCAATCTTCATGAAACTTGGTCAGAACATTTGTCCCAATGATATCTCGGCCGAGTTGGAAACTGGGTCATGTGGGGTAAAAAACTAGGTCACGAGGTCAGATTGAAGAAAAAGCTTGTGAACACTCTAGAAGTCACATTTTTTGCCCAATGAAAATGAAACTTGCTCAGAACATTTGTTGTAATGATATATCAGTCGAGTTCTAAAATGGTTCCGCTCCGTTGAAAAACATGGCCGCCAGGGGGTGGGGCAGTTTTCCTTCTATGGCTATAGAAAAAGCTTTTGAACACTCTAGATGTTGCATTTTTTTGCCCAATCAATGTGAAACTTGCTCAGAACCTTTGTTCTAAGGATATGTCGGTCGAGTTCGAAAATGGTTCCGCTCAATTAAAAAACATGGCCACCGGGGGGGGGGGGCAGTTTTCCTTATATGGCTATAAAAAAGCTTGTGAACACTCTAGAAGTTGCATTTTTTTGCCCATTCAACGTGAAACTTGCTCAGAACCTTTCTTCTTATGATATCTCGGCTGAGTTTTAAAATGGTTCCGGTCCATTGAAACACATGGCCGCGAGGGGGAGGAGGCAGTTTTCCTTATATGGCTATCGAAAATGCTTGTGAACACTCTGGAAGTCACATTTTTTGCCCAATCAACATGAAACTTGCTCAGAACATTTGTTCATATGATATCTTGGCCGAGTAAGAAAATGGTTCCCGTCCGTTGAAAAACATGGATATTAGGGGAGGGGAGGGGGTTCAGTTTTCCTTATATGGATATATTGAAAATTTTAAAAAGCTTGTGAACACTCTAGAGGCCACATTTGTATCCCAATCATCATGAAACTTTCTCAGAATATTTATCGCAATAATATCTCTGACAAGTTTGAACCCAGGTCACATGTGGTAAAATACTAGGTCACCAGGCCAAGTTAAAAAAAAAAACAAGCTGGCAAACAATCTAGAGGCCACATTTGTAGCCGAATCTTCATGTAACTTGCTCAGAACAGTTTAATCCCTTTGCCCCATGGGTGAGCGACCTAGGGCCTTATGGCCCTCTTGTTATGAGAACATTTGCAAAAAATGGACTTTGTGTAATATAGAAACATCATTTTTCATCTAATCTTTATCAGACTTGGACAGCTTGTGTATGGCCATAAGATCTCATAATAAACCAAGGAATTGCCCTGATTGGGCTATAAAGAACATAGTTATTGGCTCTTGTTTGTTTAAAAAGCAAAAAAATGGACTGTTCAGGATAGAGACTTTATTTTTCTCTAGGGATGGCAACAAATAGTATTTCAGTTACTGGTTAATTGGTTTTGGTATTTGAGCTGCTAACCGGTAAGATAAATATCATTCATAAGACATAAAAACACAATTAAAATGCGAACATATCTAGTATGATGATATGTTTGATTGATTACATGTATTTCTAATAAATGATGAACGTATCTCTGACAGATGTCTTTATTGCTGTCACTTGTGACTGTTTTAATTATTGTCCTGTAAAAATAAGGAACTAAACACCATATATATGGAAATCAGCCTGATGTGGGTCATTTTGTAGGCAATGACATTCAGATGTCAGAGCTGGTCTGTGTCATTGCCAGTACTCAGATGAGCGCTTTGGGTCATCATGGCTTTCTTGTTTATATAGGTATCATACTGCTATTTTGAATTAAGAAAGGTACATTTATTTACCTACATATTTATATGTTTAAAATAAAGAAGCTTTAATAGTTATTTCATTCAGTTTTTTATGTTTAATAAATAGTATGTTTCTATTAATGTTAAAACTAAGTAATGACTTGCAAATTAAATTCTGTAAATGTCATACAAAGTTGTGTTATCTTTGAAAAATGTTATATAAAGATGTTTTTAACTACATGTATTTGTTTGATCTCAGAACTTGTCGACAAAGTCTGAAAACACTCCTCTGTCAACATGTTTATGTTTCCACAGACAGAGTCTGGACATCTTCCATGTGATGGGTAAGAGCCCCACTCCGTGGGAAGAGAAGATAGAGAAGGGTTTCTGGCGGGGCCGGGACAGTCGCCAGGAGCGTCTTGACTTGGTCGTGATGTCTCGGGCGCACCCTGACCTCCTGGATGCCAAGATGACCCGAATGTTCTTCTTCAAACATGACCAAGAAAAATATGGCGATCTCATGCAGAACATACCATTCTTCGATTTCTTTAAGGTGTACATTTAAATTGAAAGAAAACTTTCTATTGTATATTATATTGTTTTATTCTAAAATGTTATTAGTTCAAGATCTAACAGGCTTGATATTTTCATTGGTGGCTTTCTTTGTGGTCCAAATTAAATAATAATGTAACGATATCTTCCAAAACGCTGGGCAAAATTCATTCAAATTTCAAGAAATGTTAGTCGAAGATTTGTTGAAATTCGAAATGCTTGTCTTAGGTATTGTCAATAATAGGTAATCAAGTCAGGAAAAAGACATTTCTAAAGGCACAATTGACACTGATTTAAGTAAAGAAATTACCTTATTGAGACACTTCAGGGGCGTAGCCAGGGTTGTAAAATTTATACACACACGAGAACATTCATCATGAGGGAGGGTGTGAGAGGGGTCAGTCCCTCCCGCTGTTGGAGATTCGGAGGGTCACCCCACCCCGGAAAAAATAAAATAAGGGAGGAAATGGTGCATTCTGGAGCATTTTAGGCAATCTTCTGGCATTTTAAGTTATTAATGTCTCTAGTATAGAAACTTATTTTCATCTTGTACTATACATGGATTTTTATCGACAAAATCAAAAACAATGTAATGTACAAACTGTAAAACGAAAACATAGAACCTATTATTATGAACAATAATCAAAACCTGAAAATTAATCATAAGTGGTGTTTGCAAAGATGTAGAATTTGCACCACCTTGTACACCATTGATCTTTTCAATATGAAATGGAGGTGTCGAAGACTTAAATTTATCGGCTTCAGACGGGTTTGATTGAATGAATCGACGGTTGCCCTTCCAGTGACGTTTAGAAATGCCTTTTTGTGCGTTTTGTTATTTAAAGTTTCTGCAGAAGCTTTCATCATGAGCAATTAACAGGTCATTTATATAAGAAAATTTGTACACAAATTTGACTCGCCATTCTGTTCTCGCCGTTTAAGCAAGGATTTTATTTATTTTTTATCCTCTGCATTTTTTGTATTATGCACGTGCGTATTGTGCGTATATGGCGCTACGCCCTTGAGACACTTGATGTTTAATATTCATTGGTGTTTAAATGTGTTTACAGTGCAAGTACCAGGGGAACATGGGCGGGACAGTAGCAGCGCACTGGTTCCCGTACCTACTGTCAATACGCCCCTTTAATATTTAATGTTCAACTATGTGTTCACAGTACAAGTACCAGGTGAACGTGGATGGGACAGTAGCAGCGTACCGGTTCCCGTACCTCCTGGCGGGGGATGGGGTGGTGCTGAAGCAGGACTCTGGGTACTACGAGCACTTCTACAAGGATCTCCAGCCCTACGTACACTACATACCCTTCAAACATGACCTATCGGACCTGCTGCAACAGATCCAGTGGGCCCGAGATAACGATGATAAGGCCAGTGCAGTTTGGGTGTTTAAGTACATTTTAGTCATATATTTAATCTCTTAGTTAATTACCATTCAAACACAATATTTCTGACCGACTAAAACAGATGCAGTGGGCCAGGGATAATAATGACGAGGCAAGTAAATTTTTGTTTCAACCTATTTATTTAAGCTCGATTATGTTGAAAGCCTGTGCCTCATTGAGACACTTTTCATGGAGTTTCCTGGGTAGAGCCATTACTTGGTGTCCCTTGTGCAGGTCACATGATTGTTCCCTGGGTAGGGATTACATTTACAATCTCCTGAAGACTTTAAGGAGAACACAATATCCATAACACTACTGCCATTTACATAGTGTAATATACAATAGTTAATATTGGGTTTTAAGCACACCATACTAGTTGTTAATATATCAGTATTTAAACCCTTTGAGGAAAATATTAATGTCCTCGTTAACAAAATAATGTTCAAAAAGGATCTGGAGGCAATAATTGAATAAGGAACTTGTGTTTGTGGGAAAATATTACGGGAGCTTAAATTTTGTTGGGAGTTTACGATGCATAAAACTGATTCACACCTGGGTATAATATATATTTTATCAGTGCACAAAATCTGTAGCTCAATTTTAAAGAAGGATGCAAGTAAGGTTGTACGCACAACTGACAGTTAGTGTGGATGGACATGTTCATATTTAATTGGCGAGAGGATCAGCCAAAGTTTTTTTCCATCTCCTAAATCATTAAACTTGCTGCTGAGCAAATATCAAAAAGTTAATTTTCTCTCGTAAATTGAAATACTGAATGCATTGCACTTGAAGTGTATTTTGTTCAGGTTTATTAATTGCGGAGTAGAGATACTATACAAAAAAAAGTTCAGGTGTTCTTAAAGAGGCTTTTTATTTTAAAAGTGACAACTTTTCTTAATTTGTTTAGCTCACCTGAGTACGAAACGCAACAGTTGTTTTTCCGCCTATAGATAATGCGAGTACCTATTTTAATTTATTTGGTGTTGTTGTTTCATTTCCAATACCTAATGACTTTAAAATCTATGTTCCGGAAGTATCGATCGCAATCCGGTCTTTCCGGTTCCGGGATTTTATGCATAGGTTCCGTGTTTCAGTAACGATATTGGTGAGCTATTGGTATAGGGGACCTCTCCGGTATCGTCTGTATGCCGTCAACAATTTGGACCGTTGTCGCGATAAAGACTACATTTTTAGCTAGACTATTCGAAGAATAGGTGAGCTTTCCTACTACCCCCGGCGTCTGCGTCCGTGTCCGTGTCTGAATTTGGTTCAAGTTTTTATTAAAAAATCTTGTAACTTCAAAACTAAATAAGTTATTCACTTGAAACTTGGAGTATACCTTTGTCATCAACTCCAGTGTCAGGGGCAACATTCCCCATAACTCTGTTTAGTATTTTGACAGAGTTACTCCCCTTTTTCACTTAGATTGTATGTTTAAAGTTTATATTCCAAAGTTTTGTAACTTCAAAACTACATACGTTATTCACTTGAAACTTGTAACTAACCTTTGTCATCAACTCCAGTATCAAGAGCAACATTCCGTATAACTCTGTTTTGTATTTTGACAGAGTTATGCCCCTTTTTCACATAGATTTTCGGGTTAAAGTTTATATTCAAAAGTTTTGTAATTTCAAAACTACATTAGTTATTCACTTGAAACTTGGAACTAACCTTTGTCATCAACTCCAGTGTCAGGTGCAACAATCCCCATAACTCTGTTTTGTATTTTGACAGATTTATGCCCCGTTTTCACTTATCTTTTATGGTTAAAGTTTATATTCAAAAGTTTTGTAACTTCAAAACTACATAAGTTATTCACTTGAAACTTGGAACTAACCTTTGTCATCAACTCCAGTATCAAAGGCAACATTCCCCATAACTCTGGTTTGTATTTTGACAGAGTTGTGCCCCTTTTTCACATAGATTTTCTGGTTAAAGTTAATATTCATAAGTTTTTGTAACTTCAAAACTACATAAGTTATTCACTTGAAACTTGGAACCAACCTTTATCATCAACTCTAGTACAGAAAACTTGGAACCAATCTTATCATCAACTCTAGTACAAGGGGCAACATTACCCATAACTCTATTTTGTATTTTGACAGAGTTATGCCCCCTTTTCAGTTAGATTTTGTGTTTAAAGTTTATATTCAAAAGTTTGGTAACTTCAAAACTACAGAAGTTATTCAGTTGAAACTTGAAACTAACCTTTGTCATCAACTCTAGTATCAGGGGCAACATTACCCATAACTATGTTTTGTATTTTGACAGAGTTGTGCCACTTTTCACATAGATTTTCTGGTTAAAGTTTATATTCAAAAGTTTTGTTACTTCAAAACTACATAAGTTATTCACTTGAAACTCAGAACTAACCTTTGTCATCAACTCTAGTATCAGGGGCAACATTACACATAACTCTGTTTTGTATTTTGACAGAGTTAGCCCACTTTTTACATAGACTTTGTGGTTAAAGTTTTTGTTCCAAAAATTTATAAACTATACGAGGCTTCACTTAAAAATATTGTATTTTAACAAATTTATGCCCCTTTCACTATCCAAAATATGTACCAACTGAAATACTTCGAATAGTTGAGCGCGCTGTCCTCTGACAGCTCTTGTTTATTCAATCTTGACCTAACTTGCACAGTTTGTGTATGACCATAAAATCTCGGATGGGATTGTTATTGGGTCAGATCACACCAGTAATACCAGAGTTATTGCCCCTTCTTTATGCAAAAAAAGTGCAAAAATGCCCTTTTCCAAAGTTTAAACTTTATTTTCCATCCAATCTTAACCAAACTTTCACAGTTTGTGTATGACCATCAGATCTGAGCAGACGTCAAAAATGGGCTAGATCAAGTTTCAAACACCAGAGTTATTGCCCTTTGTTTCTTAAAAAAAATATACAAAAATGGACATTATTCGGGATAGAGAGTTCATTTTTGATCCAATCTTCACCAGTCTTGCACACTTTGTCAATTACAATGAGATTACAGTTGAAGTGGAATATATGCAAGATCAGACCAGAAACACCAGAGTCATTGCCCTTTGTTTGTGAAAGGATATTCAGGATAGTGACTTCATTTTTCATCCAATCTTTATTAATCTGGCACAGTTTGTCTATGACCATAAGATTAAAGGTGAAGTCGAATATAAGCAAGATTGGACCAGAAACACCAGACTTATTGCCCTTTGTTTGTGAAAAAAATATGCAAAAATTGACATTATTCAGGATAGAGACTTCATTTTTCATCCAATCTTCACCAGTCGTGTACAGTTTGTCTATGAACGTAAGACTACAGGTGAAGTCGAATAAAACCATGATCGGGCCAGAAACATCAGAGGTATTGCCCCTTGTGTTTTGAAAAAAACATCTACAAGTTATCAATGAATGGCTTCCACACATGATTTTTTATTCAATGTTGACCAAACTTACACAGTTTGCACATGACCATAAAAATTGATTGATAAAATTTGGTTTCGAACAGTTGCAAGACGTGCATGCAGTTATTTGTACATGCAACATTGATGTCTTCACAGAATGCATTAACATCATTTATCATCATTGGACAGAATTATTATCAAAGAAAAAGCAAAACTTTACTTTATAGCACAGCCATCGCAATTATAGCATTGCAGCTAGTTCTCCAAAACTGTTTGCGAAAAAGACAACAAAATCTACTGTTTCTGCATATTCTAGAATTGTCGATGACTTAATGAAAAAGGGTCAGGTAAGAATATCAAGAAAAATGATTTAAGAACCATTAGCAAAAAAGCACACATCCACTACCCAACATGTACTTTAGTTAGCCCATTGCACTACCGATGTTTTAAATC
This sequence comes from Congeria kusceri, assembly GCA_027627225.1. Classification (NCBI taxonomy): domain Eukaryota; kingdom Metazoa; phylum Mollusca; class Bivalvia; order Myida; family Dreissenidae; genus Congeria; species Congeria kusceri. The sequence goes on from CM051036.1 coordinate 25,794,114, forward strand.
AAAATTGATTCTATCCATCTCTGCGTATTGTTCAGATACCTTAATTTTCAAACCTGTCACAACAGTATGGTCTTCATCTGTACCAGTTCTCAGGTGAGCGCTTTGGGCCATCATGGCCCTCTTGTTTTATTTCAGGCACGTGAAATTAGCAGAAATGCTCAAGATTTTGCTTGTCATCGATTACCTCCTGGGGAAATATTCTGCTACCATGTGAAACTGTTTGAGGTAGGCAGCAATGACATATCATATGCTATGCTAATTTATTAGAAATTTATTATTTAACCGTAGAAACAAGTAGTATATTTTAAATGGTAAGTTGGTAACACAGATTATAATACATGGGTTTCTGTAATTTAGCTTTGATAAATACGATGCAGAGGTTGACTTATGCCACTTTTGAATAGTATTTATTGTAATACTTATCTCATAAGTTGTGTCCTATTGAACCAAATTATATAACCCTGCATACCAGTAACATATAAATGAAAGGCATATGTACCAAGTAAAGTACTACTATAGATAAGTCCCTTTATCTGAATAAGTCCCTTTATCTGATTTTATGTGTACTTATTTTTCAATAAAATTGTTTTAGACTGACAGATTATGTGTTTTTATGGCACTAAAACGTCTATAAATAGACATATATATATATCTCTCTTCCTTGATGTTTTTGTGAAGTGTTGCTGTTTTGGTTGATAAATGACAGAAGAGCTCAAAACTGAATACACGTTATTCCATAGCAATATAAATGATATATATTTGAGGTGTGTCGTGGGAAAACCAGGCTTAATGCATGTGCGTAAAGTGTCGTCCCGAATCAGCCTGTGCAATCTGCATAGGCTGATTCGGGACGAAATTTTCCGCTTTTTTGGTATTTTCTGTTTCTAGAAGTCTCTTCTAGACATAAATCCACTGAAGGCGGAAAGTGCCGTCTCGGATTAGCATGTGCGGACTGCATAGGCTTATCCGGGATGACACTTTACGCACATGCATTAAGCCCGGGTTTCTCACGACACACCTCATTTATTTTTGACTTTTTGAAACCACAAGGAAGATTTTGCTTCTATATTACATAAAGGGTATTTAAATTACTGGTATTAATAAAGACTACCATCCCCATACAGGAGTATTCCAAACGCCTGAAGTCTCCTCCGTCGGCACCCGACAGCACCTGGGAGACAGTGGAGCAGCCGACAGGACGTGATGCCGACTGCCCCTGCGAGAAACTACGCAAGAAATCTAAACACACCCATATTGATGATGAACTGTGAGAGATTTCACAAGGACAGGACCCCTATGTGCTGGAAATGTCATTTGTAGCAATAACCAAAAACTCTGCCATAACTCAAGATTTTAACTATCTGTTGGAAATGTCATTTGTAGCAAAAACCAAAAACTACGGCATGTGTTAACAATTTAGCATATATTTCATTCAATCATCTCACTCTGCATCATTTTAACTGGCTTTAATATAGATATTAAACTTGTTCACGACTATGTTGTCTTCATGCAGCTTGTTGCATTAAGGACTGACGCAACTGAGGTGTAATCATCTGCTCGAGGTGTGAAGTCTCAGTGAAAATCTTATTTGTAGTACTGCATTAACATTTCGATGATTTAATCAATGGTGGGTACTGAAGATTTGTTGTATAAAATGCAATTTTGATTGTGAATTCATATAATTGCATCATTTTTTTAGTTAAACATGCAAGAAAAATGGACGGGACCAGCCTCCTTATTTGTAGCATTCTGTCAATTTTGAAGGATAATGATAATCAGTATCACATTTTGACTGATTGAATTTAAAATAATATTTTTCTGTCCACTCTTTGATGATAAAAGGTATTTATCATATTATTTAATCCCATGCTTCAGTTGTTAACCAGAACTTATAATATATGTATAATAAGACCTTTTTACGGTATTAATTTATGAATGACTGATATCATTTTATGATTTTTATCTTTTAAAATGCTTGGATATGAATTGTTAAAAATCATATAGATATATAATGTTTAAAGGGACTTGTTCACAGATTGTTCTTATTTTTAAAAAATGTCATTCAATGTCTTGATTGCAAAAACTACAGCATCTGGAATAATCTAAAACAGATATTATATAAAGAAAAAAAAAGTTAAATTAAAAAATTTGCCTTTGCAGGGACTCAAACCCGGGACCTTTGAGATAAACAATCTTTTGTGCTTACTACTCGGCCATTCAGACATTATGTTGTGTATTTGAGGCGCGTCGTGAGAAAACCGGACTTAATGGATGTGCGTAAAGTGTCGTCCCGGATTAGCCTGTGCAGTCCGCACAGGCTATTCCAGGACGGCACTTTCCGCTTTAATGGTATTTTCTGTTTCAAGAAAGTCTCTTCTAAACATAAATCTACTGTAGGCGGAAAGTGCCGTCTGGGATTAGCCTGTGCGGACTGCACAGGCTAATTCGGGACGACACTTTACCCACATGCATTAAGTCCGGTTTTCCCACGACGCGCCTCATTTTTAACACTATATTAGTGATACAGGTGTTTTCCGAAATACCAATGAAAAGCGTTACAAACGCTTTTTTATTTTATCCATTTTGATTCATGATTATCCCAAAATGAAATGATATTTCCAATATATTTCTTAGTCGTGAGTGTTATTTTGCTTGTTTGTATATAATGTATTATTTCTTTTTGGAATCTATGACAACATTTTTGAAAATTGTCAATTTGCCAATCTGTGAACAGGTCCCTTTAAGTGCACTGGAATCAAAAAGTAAATCTCTTTTTGGGGGAACTTGTTATAAAGTTTATTTTATATTTTATTGCGAGTCATTAAGAAGGTTTACATTTGGATACATTTATCAACATACATACTATGGTGCTGTGTAACTGCTCAAAGTTTGTCCACTTGATTGTTGTTTTTTAAGGACTATAGTGAGCTTTTTTCTGTGTAATTTGCAATTGTTCGCATAAAAAATTGTATGAAAATTATTGAAATAGACATGGAATATGAAGCAAATACTGGCAGTTCATATTATAAAAGAAAAAAAAATCTGATTATTGAAAAACTTTTTTCCTAAAAGTGTGTAGATACACATCAAGGGAGTTATTTGTTCATTAATGGAATATAAATTTTAACCTTTCTGTATGGTTTCAGATATTTACAGATAGAACCCCAAAATTTAAAGTTACGTGATTAAATCTTCAAAGTACTTCATACATGTACCATCCTATTTGCTTCTATCAACTTGTATTTTGTAACAAATGATACTGTTATCGTTATTTTTAGCTCAACTTTTCAAAGAATAGATGAGATTTCCTACCCACCTCGGCGTTGTTTTCCACGTATGAATTTGGTTTAAAGGTTTTATTCAAAAGTCTTGTAACTTCAAAATTACACAAGTCATTCAATTAAAACTTGGAATATACCTTTGTCATAAACTCCAGTATCAGAGGCAACATTCCCCATAATTCTGTTTTGTATTGCAACAGAGTTGTGCCCCTTTTTATAATAGATTTTCTGGTTAAAGTTTATATTCAAAAGTTTTGTAACTTCAAAACTACAGGAGTTATTTACTTGAAACTTAGATTATACCTTTATTATCAACTCCAGTGTCAGGGGCAGCATTTCCTATAACTCTGTTTTTTATTTTGACAAGAGATATGCCACTTTTTCACATAGATTTCCTGGTTAAAGTTTATCAGTTATTCACTTGAAAATTGGAATATACGTTTGTCATCAACTCCAATATCAGGGCAACATTCCCTATAACTCTGTTTTGTATTTTGACAGAGTTATGCCCCTTTTCACAGAGATTTCTGGTTAAAGTTGATATTCAAAAGTTTTGTAACTGCAGAACTATGCAAGTTATTCCCTTGAAACTTGGAAGATACCTTTTTCATCAACACCAGTATCAGGGGCAACATTCCCTATAACTCTGTTTTGTATTTTGTCAGAGTTATGCCCCTTTTACATAGATTTTATGGTTAAAGTTTATATTCAAACTTTTGTAACTTCAGAACTGCATAAGTTATTCACTTTAAAATAGGAGCTGTGTCATCAACTCCAGTATCAGGGGCAACATCCCTATAACTCTGTTTTTCATTTTGACAGAGTGATACCCCTTCTTCACATAGATTTTCTGGTTAAAATTCATATTCAAAACTCTTATAACTTCAAAACTACACAAGTTATTAACTGCATAAGGTTGAAACTTAGAATAATTTAATGAAATAATTGCCATAACTCAGTTTTGTATTTCAACAAATTTACACTTCCGCTTTCCAAAATATGTACCAACTGAAATACTTTGAATAGTTGAGCGTGCTATCGTCTGAAAGCTCTTGTTAGATTGACTATTCAAAGAATTGGGGAGCTATCCTACTACCCCCGGTGTTGGCGTCTGATCTTGGTGAAAGTTTTTATTCAAAAGTCTTGTAACTTCAAAACAATGTTAGTTATTCACTTAAAACTTGGATTATACCTTTGTCATCAACTCCAGCATCAGGTGTAACATTCCCCATAACTGTTATGTATTTTGACAGAGTTATGCCCCTTTTTCAAATAGCCTTTCTGGTTAAAGATTATATTCAAGTCTTGTTACTTCCAAACAACATAAGTTATTCACTTGAAACTTGGAATATACCTTTGTCATTTACTCCAGTATCAGCAGCAACATTCCCCATAACTCTGTTTTGTATTTTGACAGAGTTATGCCCCTTTTTCACATAGATTTTCGAGTTACAGTTTATATTAAAAAGTCTTATCACTTGAAAACTACATAAGTTATTTACTTGAAACTTGGAATGTACCTTTGTCATCTACTCCAGCATCAAGTGCAACATTCCTCATAACTCTGTTCTGCAAAGTTTATATTCAACAGTTTTATAACTTCAAAACTACACAAGTTATTCACTTGAAACTTGCAATGTACCTTTGTTGTCAACTCTTAATGTCATGTGCAGCATTCCCCATAGCCTCTTTCACAAATATTTTTGGGTTAAAGTTTTTATTCAAATGTATTGTACATTCAAAACTTAATAGGTTATTGACTTGAAATGTGGAATATAATTTTGCCATCAACTCCAGCATCAGGTGCAACATTCCCCATAACTCTTGTTTTGTATTTTGGCATAGTAATGTCCCTTTTGCACATAGATTAGATTTTGAAACTTTGTAATCAACTCCAGCATCAGTTGCAACAATCCCTATAACTCTTGTGTTATATTTTGACAGAGGTATGCTCACTTTTCACATAGATTTTGGGGTTAAAGTTTTTGTTCCAAAGTCTTATAATTTCAAAACTACATAAGGTATTCACTTGAAACTTGGAAAATTGATGAAATAATTTCCATAAATCTACTTTGTATTTCAACAAATTTATGCCCCTTCCACTTTCCAAAATATATACCAACTGAAATACTTTGAATAGTCGAGCAGCGCTGTCCTCTGAAAGCTCTTTTTACCTCTGTTATATATGTACTTCTACTAACCATCAAACATGTTTATTGCCCAAGTATATTTATTACTGCTGCTTTTGCTGACAATACCTCAGATGCAGTTTGTCCCTTTGGTGTATCTATGTCTTTGAATGTGAACTTTGTCTTGTATGTGTAGAGTAGTTATAGATATATATTTACACCGTGCATTTGTTTTGCCAAAATATATAAGAACTAATTTATTTAGCTGTCTGAATTTTTCTTTAATGTTTGATGATAATAATATTTATGAACTGTTTATCAATTTACAATGTTAGTCTTCTGCTGAAGTGTTATCACATAACCTTACTACATGTATGGACTAACAGGGCAGTTTTTATTTGTTAGTGGATTTTAAATACCTGTTTTGTTGTTAAATGGGACTTGTTCGGAGATTTTATTTTGTAATATGCCATTCAATGTTTTAAACTGGGAAAAAATCTTCTAAATAAAGAGCTCAAGTGTTATAACATGAGAAGTATTAAAAAAAGAAAAAATGGTGCCTCCAATGGGGCTCGAACCCAAGACCTCCGGATTAAAAATCTGATGCACTAACCTCTTGGCCAGTCTGGTTTACATAATTGTGAGTTAATTTTTGCCTTATTTAAGTGAATTATGTGTTTTCAACAGTTTCAACAAAAACAACAGAAACACTCCAAAGTATGCAATCATTTCGCATTACAAACGCTTTATAATTTTATCCATTTCAACAGATGCTTACTCATAAATGAAATGTTAGTTCCAATATATTTCCATGGTAGTAGTGCTATTTGCTCTTTTTTATATACTATTCTTTTATTTTTGAGATCTGTGACAAAATGTTTGGAAATTGTCAAGTCGTCAGTCTGTGAACAATCACTTTAAGATCGATACAGTACTGGTGGCTTATCACAAAACTGATACATCACATGTAAAATATAAAAGCGAGTTAATTGAGTTTTAAACTGAGTCTTTAATGATGAGCATGTTTGAGTTGTTTAGATATATGGCTTATCACAAAACTGATGTAGCACATGTAAAATATAAACAACTCAATTTGACTTTACATTGAGTCATCAATATAATTATGACATGAAATGGAATTAGTATAGTGCTTTTTGTTTCTGTGGAATCAAGTGTACCCAGTAACATTTACAATGCAATTTATGATACATATGTGAAGAATAAGATGTGTTCATGTGCCATCTTGGCATAACCCATGTTGCCTCATATAATATGTGCTCGAATTAACAAATACATATATGTGAATGATCAAGATAATACATTTTGTATACAATTAAATGCTGTTTGTATCAGAAAACGTTTAGTTCAACCAATCAAAATTTATCATATGACATCAACGCAAGTTCTCCAAATGAAGTCAAACTGGGCCCATATCCACAAAGCTCCTTAGTGAAAACTTGTTGTTTCTAATATCATAAACTTCTTAAGTCTGTGTCTGGTTTATTTTAGGTTTATTTTTATTTTTTGATCGCCTTTGTCTGTCATTTTTCGTCCGTCGTGCGTCGTCAACATTTACATTGTGAACACTCTAGAGGCATCATTTATTGGCCAATCTTCATGAAACTTTGTCAGAACATTTGTCCCAATGATATCTCATTAGGTTAAATTGAAGAAAAAAGTCACATTTTTTGCCCAATCAACTGGAAACGTGCTCAGAACATTTGTTTTAATGATATCTCGGCCGAGTTCGAAAATGGTTCCAGTCCGTTGAAAAACATGTCCGCCAGGGGGTGGGGCAGTTTTCCTTATATGGCTATAGAAAAAAGCTGGTGAACACTCTAGAAGTCACATTTTTTGCCCAATCAACATGAAATTTGCTCAGAACCTTTGTTCTTATCATATATCGGCCGAGTTTGAAAATGGTTCTGCTCCGTTGAAAAACATAGTCGCCAGGTTGCGGGGCAGTTTTCCTTATATGGCTATAGAAAAAGCTTGTGAACACTCTAGAAGTCACATTTTTTGCCCAATCAACATGAAACTTGCTCACAGCCTTTAATCGTATTATATCTCGGACGAGTTCTAAAATGGTTCCGCTCCGTTGAAAAACTTGGCCGCCAGGGGGATGGGGGGCAGTTTTCCTTTTATGGCTATAGAAAAAGCTTGTGAATGCTCAAGAAGTCACATTTTTTGCCGAATCAACATGAAACTTGCTCAGAACCTTTGTTCTTATGATACCTTGGCCATGCTCGAAAATGGTTCCGGTCTGTCAATAGACATGGCCGCCAGGGGGGGGGGGCAGTTTTCCTAACTGGGCTATAGAAAAAGCTTGTGAACACTCTGGAAGTCACATTTTTCATATGATATCTTGGCCGAGTAAGAAAATGGTTCGGGGCTGTTGAAAAACATGGCCGCCAGGGGAGGGGAGGGGGTTGAGTTTTCCTTATATGGATATATTGAAAATTTTAAAAGCTCAAGAGGCCACATTTGTATCCCAATCATCATGAAACTTGAAACTTTCTAAGAACATTTGTCGCAATGATATCCCCCCCCCCCCCCCTAATATTTCTGGGCTATTGTACCCCTGTGTATTCACAAAACATCTTAAGTAATTTCTTAATATTTTCACTTAAGTGTAATTTTTTTTTTTATTATACATGTTTAGTGTATGTTGCTGTTATGTGGCAAATGACATTTTTAACCTGATATCATTTTAAAATGTTATTTTGTTCTATACAGTTTTTATACGGAGTAATACAGTTAAGAAAAATCCCGATTTCAGGATAAGAATAAAATTTATCTTAAGATGCTTTGTGAATACCACCCCAGCTGTGGTCACAGTGTGGCGACCCTTATCAGCTGATATCAATACACTGCTGCACAGGAAACAGTGCACTTAGCCATTTCTCTTTCAGCTGAGAGAAAAGATTGCAGATAATGATAAGAGATTTTATGGTGGACCAATACACAGAGTGGAATACCCCACAGAGACGCCAGACATTCCTTAAAAACTAGGCCTTTAAATTAGACTTGAGTTAAGATTGTCCTTAGGAGCTTTGTGGCTAAAAATGGCCCCTAAGCCTGTATTCACCAACCCATACTTCGGCTTAAATATACTTCTGCATTGGCAAATTGTTGGGTACCAAGGTCACTTATGTCATTAACAAATCATACTAAATCAAGAATGCTCAAATAGTGTTGATGAATACAAAGTAAGATTTAAATCAACAGAGTTCTTAGAACAGAACAGTTTGAATAAAGTCTTGTGTCTAAGAATAGGTTTAATATGGGCCCTGCAGGTCTCATGTTAAAGCCACTGAATCAATTTTTAGGGTAAATATATGCTACAAAAATATACTAGTATTCATTGTGCACATTCAACAATGTATTTAACACTTCTCCATTGTTATAGTATTACTGACCACCAACTTACAATTTGTTTATATTTGATAAAAATGTAAACAATTTAATATTTGGTCCACAATGATGATGAATTGGAAAACGTATAATGTCTTCAAAGTGTGACTGGTATGTCATCAAATTACTTTCGGAATTACTGATTAAACCAAATGTTGTATTTTGAGTCGATGTCCTCACAATGTCAGCAAAACGGACCTAACCCTTCAGAATAAAATTTATGTATGTACTAGTTTTATAGTACTGCATGTCATCGAAAACTATGCTTATATTTCCAAGTCTAGATATTTTTAAAGTGATGAAAATACTGTTGTGTAAAGTGGATATCATGATATGGTGCCTTTAAATTCTCTAATTCAATTCAAGGTTCTTTATTATGTCCCCCTTCGAAGAAGTGGGGGTATCTTGCTTTGCACCTGTCCGTCGGTCGGTCGGTCTGTCTGTAGACCATTGCGTCTCCGCACGATATCTTGAGAACGCTTTGACCTACAATCATGAAAGTTGGTACACTGGTTACTTGGGAGGAAAGGAAGAACCCTATAAATTTTGAGGTCAACAGGTCAATGGTCAAGGTCACCGTTGCTAAAAATAGAAAAACGGTTTCCGCTCAATAACTTGAGAACGCATTGAGATATTTTAATGAAACTTTGTACATAGATTCCATACATCAAGACCTCGCTTGGGATTGCATATGGGGTGGGTGGGGTCACGGTCAAGGTCACCTTTACTAAAAATAGAAACACGGTTTCCGCTCATTAACTTGAGAACGCATCGAGATATTTTAATGAAACTTCGTACATAGATACCTTATATTGAGACCTCGCTTGGGATTGCATATGGGGTGGGTGGGGTCAAGGTCACCGTTACTAAAAATAGAAAAACGGTCTTTGCTCAGTAACTTGAGAACGCATAGAGATATTTTAATGAAACTTCATACTTAGATACCTTATATTGAGTCTTCGCTGTGGATTGCATATGGGGTGGGTAGGGTCAAGGTCAAGGTCACCATTACTAAAAATAGAAAAACGGTCTCCGCTTAATAAGTTAACAACGCATCGAGATATTTTAATGAAACTTCATACATAGATACCTTATATTCAGACCTCGCTTTGGATTGCATATGGGGTGGGTGGGGTCATGGTCAAGGTCACCGTAACTAAAAATAGAAAGAACGGTTTTAGCACAATAACTTGAGAACGCATCGAGATATTTTAATGAAACTTCATACATATATACCTTATATCGAGACCTCGCTTGGGATTGCATACAAGGTGGGTGGGGTCAAGGTCACCGTTGCTAAAAATATAATAACGGATTCCGCTCAATAACTTGAGAATGCATCGAGATATTTTAATGAAACTTCATACATAGATACCATATATCTAGACCTCACTTGGGATTGCATATTTTAAAAAAAAAATCTTAACAAATTGCACATATTCACAACTTGGCTGCAAGTCGGGGGGCATACATGTTTTACGAACATCTCTTGTTTTATAACCCTTTAGAATGGCTACATGTAAATAGTGTTGTTAATCAGTGTCCAAAATTTTAGTCGATTAATCAGCAACAAGTTCTGACTAAATAATCAATTAATCAGGATTCTTGAAATTAAAGGAAATACACCCTAGACTGCAACACTACAATGATTTACATTGTTTTATTTAGTTTGGCAATAAATATGTGTCTAATTTATATAGCAATTATGAATGAAATAGGCAGAATACATGCTTTGTATATACAGTTTGTGAACTGCATTATCCTTATAACGCACTGGACTATTGACAAGATACCAATCAGATATATTAATTATTGAATAGTTAAGCAACCGCACAAACACTATCAAACTTTATCTTGTGTTGGGTACACAATCTATATTAAAAAATACAACAAACATGGAATGGATAACACAACATGTAATGCAAAGGGTCTGAAAAAATAAGCAATACATATAGATATGTTAAGCCTTTTATTAATTTTGTTATTTTAGCTCACCGCAGCATGAAGTGCTTTGTGAGCAATTGGTATAGGGGACCTATCATACGTCGCTTGTCGTCCGTTGTAATGAAATCTCGGATGGAATCCATAATGGGCCAAATCGGGCCAGAAACTCTAGTTTTTTGTTGTTGTTTTTTCGAGGAAAATGCATAAATTACCTTTTTCAAACAGAGTTTTTGTTTATGCAAAAAAACATAAACATCGAAGTTATGGCCCTTTGTTTGATGGACAAATATAACAAAAAATTGTCATTTCCTATATGTAGAGACTTGCCATCCAATCTTAACAAAACTTCCAAATTTATATGTGGCCATAAGGCTGGAAATACAGAGTTATGACCCCTTGTTTGTGAAAGAAAATGCAACCATTCTAAGACAGTGACTGAATTTTTCATCAAATCTTGATCAAATTCACACAGTTTGTGTTGGACCATATATAATATCACAGCAGAGTATTAAAATCGACCAGATCAGACAATAACACCAGGGTTGTTGCCGGGGTGAAAATAACTAACAGTTGACTTAATGGGTACCAGTACTTCATTTTCCACCAAATCGGTACCAAACATCTTCTATTTGTCGATGACCATCAGAATCTCTGACAAGGAAGTGAAGATGATAATACAGCTTCACTCTTAAGAAAGAAGGAAAACAAGATGGTAAGCATGACTTGACCACCTTTGAACAGCCATCCCCAATATCTTTCTGAACTGCAGAATAATCACTATTCCTCCAAAACTGGGTGCGAAAATTTGGATACCAGGGGAAAGAAAGTATACCTGGGTCTCTACTGGTTAATGACAATTAGTTATTTTTTTGATAAGCAATGGTAAAACGGTGAGCTAAAGAAATATGACAGTTAACCAGCTAGACAAATGAATACAAAGACCATAATTTTATTGTATTTTTACATTTAATAATCTTTATTAAAACTTTTCACAAAAATGATATCACCATCCTTAACAGTACTGAGTGGACCCATCATTGACTTCTTTGTTTCTAATTAACACAACAGTTTTTCTAGAGACGACTATTAGTTCAACAAATAATATTAAAATATATAAATGTATACAATTCATCTTCAATTAATCAGCGAATCCCAAATCTGTATAGACTAATCATTACCTATTAGTCGTTGATTAATCGACGAAATGATTAATCGGCACAACACTACATGTAAAGTTGATGCTCATTTAAAACTACAGTTAAACTATTTTTGTAGTCATGTTTTGAAATATACAGGGTCACACCATTTAACTTTACTCTATTTGACAATTAATACAACACATTACACCGGCTTTAGTAACCTTTATTGCAGTGCACAACAAAAAAACAAGAACAAATAATATACAGTGGACCAGCCTTTCACATTCATTGTGATCTGCTATGATCAGTGTACAGGAAACAAATGTATAAACATGGATCACATATAAATGTATTTAATAAAAGTACAATAAATAAATAATGTCCAACCAATTCAAATCTAAATAATATACAGTGGACCAGCCTTTCACATTCATTGTGATCTGCTATGATCAGTGTACAGGAAACAAATGTATAAACATGGATCACATATAAATATATTTAATTTTAATAAAAGTACAATAAATAAATAATGTCCAATCAATTCAAATCTGAATCACAAAAATTACAAGCACAAAGCATGGTCAAAGAGCATCCAGTTTTAATTCATAATTTATACCGGTATACTATCACTTGGACAAGTTGACCTGACTGTCATGAACTCTATTAACATAATTTCACAAATTTGGCCTATTTATTATGCCCACAATATTAATTTACTAGTTTCCTATATTTATGCTCAGTTTTGTTAGAGCACATCTTTAACATATTTATTGATACCATAACTTTTATCAGTGGAATACTCTTACATCCATTTAACTTGATTTCATACATCATAAAGTTCGGTGTCAGGTTAATTTATCTGAGCTATATTGACCATTGAAACATTATACAATTATATAAAATACACACAACTGTTATGTAATCTGGTTTCCATGGTTATTGTTCTTTTGTAATGATAATACTATAATACTCGTATATATATGCCCCCCTGAACAGTTCAATAAAATCTCACGCTTTTCTGATCTGCATCTTTTTAAAGGAAACAATTTGCTGCATCTTGAATGGCCTACACAAATTCTTGTGATCAGAAACGTTGAATGTAGAAACAAGAAGACTGTTGATTCCTGTAGAGCAAGATCTGTTATTACAGATTCCTGGCCATTTATAGATCGTTTTATATAGTAGATACTGAACACAAGTTTCTTAATTAACAAGTTTGTTACACATATCATTGCATTGCACACAGAACATTTGGCGTGAATATTTTTACTAAGGTAAACAAAATCCTTAAAAGCTTTTTTGAATACCGACCCTGAGCCAGTATTCACGTTCCTGTTCAGATCTCATTCTCTGTATTCACGTTCCTGTTCAGATCTCATTCTCTGTATTCACGTTCCTGTTCAGATCTCATTCTCTGTATGAAATTTGATGAGCCTTTTTCACAAAATGGTAAACAAAGAAAATTAAAAATAAATCAGTGTACTATCAACTGTATTGAAACAGCTGCATGATTGTAAAAGTTCATACTTTTAAGAAAATTACAAAGTTGTAAGCAGAAACTTTGTTATACAGGCAATTGTTGCTTCAAGGTTTAGAGTCCTTTCGCATTTTGTGAGGACTATTACAGGCCGTTTAAATTACGATAAAGCTTTATAAATATGGGCACTGGACGGCAAGATTTCAGTAACAATGCACACTATATCAATATCATCTTCCTGGTCATCTATAGTGTGTTCCAAACCACTGGTTGATGGCCTCTACGGAGAGTTTCACGTTTAACTGGGTCATGAAGTAAAGGCCATCATCCGTCTGGAAGCAAAAAGAGTATTCATTAAGTTTAAAGCACTCAATATGTTTGTAAATATATGTATTTTTAAATCCTCAACAAGACATCCTACATGACCCTACATGTTTGTATAAAAGGTTGCAAATCAGTGTGTTATGCTATAATCTGTTTTTAATGTACAATGCAGGTTAAAAAATAAAATACTTGAATACCTTAAAGGGGCATATCAACAGTACTTCACATAAATATAGACCCATATTAAAACAAGACTATATCCTATTTATCTCAAATTTATTTTTTCATGGAGCAACAAAATATTGATGAAATTATTAAGACAAAATTATATAATACACAGACACCAACATAATCGTGCACTTCAATGAAAACTTCTCTTCAATATGCTATGTTCATCACAGGCATGCATTCGCGTAACGGTACATCGATCATGTAAATTTCATTCATTGTACTACATGGGAAATCCGGGCTAAATGCATGTGCGTAAAAAGTCGTCCCGGATTAGCCTGTGCAGTCCGCACATGCATTAAGCCCGGTTTTTCCACGACACGCCTCTTATATTAATTTTGTTAGATACACAGTGATCATCAATGACACTTTCGCAGGCGCAGGAAAATTATTAGTTCATGTAGTACAATGAATGAAACTTACATGATTGATGTTTGTCAAATGTTTAAAGGGACAAGACTATCATAATTAACTTTCCTTCAATATTATTTTTTTGTAATAAACTTTTTGCAAATATTATTTATTGTCGATACCATCCTTTAAGGTACGATTTTAAATCAGAATAGGAACAGGATACTGTGCAAAAGGAGCATGGGGAAGGTCTGAATAAATCTTTTGTCGACATATGTTATTTATGTGAAATCTTTATTTCATGCTACGCAAAGCATGAGTGGAGACTATCAGTGAATGATAACCGGATCATTTCACTCTGGGTCGTGTGAAATGATAACATTTGATAATTTCACTCTGGGTTATATGGAACTACTTTTAACTTTGTTTTTATTTTTATTTTTTGAAAGTATGAGAATAACCTAATAATCAGTGTAAACATCTGCTTTTTAAACAACAGAATACACTTAATAAAATTCAATAAAAATACACTTAAGCGACGACAACGGAGAAAGTATGGCACTATTTTCTCACCACAACAGTGAACGACAATTTTGGAATCATTATGATGTCATATTGATGATATCAGAATACACAAACTTGTGACGCTTCAGCATATCTTGCGCATGTTTAGCTCATCTGAGCACTTAGTGCTCCAAGTGCTCAAGGGTGAGCTATTGTGGTCAGTCTGTGTCCGTCGTCCATCGTCGATGTTTATGTCAGACAACTTCTTCTCTTAAAGTACTGGGCGGATTTTACACAAACTTGGCAGGGATGGTCCTTTAACAAATTCCTTCAATTTATTAGAATATATTGAAAACTCTGGTTGCCATGGCAACCAACGGGAAAACTTCAAAAATCTTGTCAGAAACCACTGGCTGGATTTGAAAATAGTTTTCACAAAAATGTTCCTTGGGTGACCCTCTACCAAATTCCTTCAAATCATTTTGATTTGTTAAAAAAACATGGCCGCCAGGGGGCGAGGGAGTTTTCCTTATATGACAATATTGAAAACTTTAAAAATCTTCTAGTCTGAAACCACCCACTGGAATTCAAAATAATTTCACAGAAATGTTCCTTGGGTGACCCTCTACCAAATTCCTTGAATCTTTTTTTGATTCCAAAAACCATGGCCACCAGGGGGCGGGGCAGTTTTCCTTATATGGATATATTGAAAACTTTAAAAATCTTTTAGTCTGAAACCACTTGCTGATTTCAAAATAATTTCACAGAAATGTTCCTTGGGTGACCCTCTTCCAAATTCCTTGAAATCATTTTGATTCGTTAAAATACATGGCCACCAGGGAGCGGGGTAGTTTTCCTTATATGGCTTTACTGAAAACTGTACGGAATGTTCCTTGGATGACACTACAAGATTTCCTGGAAATCATTTTCATTTGTTAAAAATAATGGCCGCCAGGGAGCAGGACAGTTTTCCTTGTATGGTTATGTTGAAATTTTAAACAATCTTCTTGTTAAAGCCATTATCATGCTTTGCACTCAGGTGAGTGACCTAGCGCCATCTTGGCCCTCTTGTTGTATTTATTGTCCAAAAGCATGAAATAAAAGAAAATTTGTTGATTTCAGTGTAAGATCGTATTTTATTTTATTTGTGGTCATAGAAAACTGACATTTTCACTTGTGGCTCGACGCTCCTGAAAATATGTTTTATATTCATGATATAAAATATGATTTATATGATCATTCATGATATAAAATATGATTTATATGATCATTCATGATATAAAATATGATTTATATGATCATTCATGATATAAAATATCAATTTTACACTGAAACCAACAAATATCCTCTATATCTTAACTTGATATGAACTGATAAAAACCAACACATATAACAGAAGATTGCCTTATTCATAAGAGCCTCAAGTTTTCCTCTTTCATCCTTGTATGTCATGATATATGCATCCTCTCCAGAATAATCAAAATCATGGTCTGAAACAAGAATTCAAATAGTAAATGTACTTCAAAAAAAAACTTAGAAAAGGCATGGAATATCAGCTAAAACTTTCAGACAATCAATATTTTCAAATATACCGTAATTTATATATGAAGCTTATTCCTTGTAAAAGAAGATAATATACTAACTTGGGATGTACTACGAAGAATCGTTTGCCGACCATTACATTAATTTCCTACTTTCAAACAATATCAGTACTTACTAGACACAAGTTTTCTGCATTCTATCTCACATAGTGAACTGCAATAAAAGAAAAAACATTCTGGAAAAATGCACACTGCAAGTCTAATCCTTAATCTAAACACTATTTTATGTTACAAATACATGTAATTACTTATAAAGCCATGACCCCTGATTTCTCGGAATACTTCTGTAACTGGGGGATAAACACATTTTCTTAACAATTAAAGTACATTTCTGAATAGTTTTAAGCAACTTTAACACGTACCCAGCAAGCTTGGCTTACCATGAACTGACATTGCTTCATTAATATATTGTAAATATATGCCATGTACATGCAGTAGTTACAACTTCATTTAACAAAACCTGACAAATCAGAAACTAAAAGTCATTACTGGTTTACAAAACCAAATATTTGCACGCAAACGAGGGAGAGTATTGTTAAAGTTTAATACCTTAAACACCAAAATGGTTCTTGTCTTTCATCCAAAACAACAAGATCAATCCATACAACGTTCTGCAAAAAAATAACCAGGAAGAACAGTTGAAGACCTGGAGCCGTATCCCAGAAACATCTAAAGTAATATCTTATCCTTAACCTTCAAATCAACATTTTAATTAACTTATTATTTCTTGTGTCCAGTGAAGTGTGCTTACTATTTATTGGTTATCACCTATAGCATTAACGTATGATCACATAAACATAAAAGGAATCACAACATTATACTAAATTTTTGAAGTATAACAGTTTAAATGTTTAACTTAAGATAAAATATTTTAAGATACACTTAAGATACTTCTGGAATATGGCCCCAGGTTAAGTATTCAAACACTAAACAACACGACTCACTGCATACCGGTATCTTGCTGATGTATGGTTATTTGTCATTATAATGAATCACTGCATTCTTTTAGACAAGCTTTCTTAAACCAGGGATATAAGTTCCATGGAATTCTACCAGTTATTGAGAAATGGTGACAGAGGGACTTTTCATAGAATAAAGGGCAATAACTCTGGAGAAAACTGACTGAATCAAGTGAAACTTAACGTGCATCACCAGACTATGTTGGTACATATTTAATTTAAGTTTCATGGAATTCTTCCAGCCAGTTACACAGAAATGGCTGCGTATGGAAAAGTGTGACGGACGGACGAGGCCATTTCAATATCCCCTACCAATTTCATGGGTGGAAGTTAACTACCCTTTCTGGGGCAGGTACACCGAATGTTTGCCTATTTCAATACCTCAAGAGTACCCTTAAAGGTGTCTGTTTTCCATGGCAACTGTAACTTCTTCTGCAGCATTACATGATCACAGTGGTGGTCTTTCCTAATTAGGGGCAATGCGGCAAACTGTGAACCCCCTGAAACAAGTTGTGAGTAAAAAATGTTACCTTATGGACAAGAAAAGTTGAACTTTGTTATCCCACACTAGCTTAATTCGAAGTTCAGGATATGTGGAAGTGGAAAATAGTTCCCAACTGTCTTCCTTCTTATTTTATATAAAATCAAAATTTTCTGTTAGGTCGAAGTGGTGTTCTGTCCCAACAAGTATTTTCACACATATTTCTATTTGGTTATCTCAAAGTAATGACACCTGTGACAAAATATAGAAAAACCACGACCAAGTCTATCAAACATAGCAGACATCTCAAAAACTCTTTTCTAATATTTAAACAAGTATGTATTATTAAAGAAAGGCAAAATTATTACAAGACAAATTATAAATTCGGACAAAGAATAAAATTCTTGTGTAATATAATATATTAAAAAAATATAACATTGATTAAAGTTCACATGTCCCTTCACATGCTGCCAACTAGTTCTCAGAAAAAAATCATTCAATAGGCTTCAATTCCAAATTGCAGTTATATGGTGTAACTGATACCTGCCCAATTAGGCGAAACCAATTTGATTCTATATTTAGTGTCCTCGGGCTGGTAGGTTTTTGGATGCCTGAACGAGAAAAGAACAATTTTAACCATGTGAAAAATCAAAGCATTTAATAATTTAAAAAAATGACTTTTAGTTGTTTTTACCAATATTTTTGTTAAAGTAGGTTCCCAATATAAAGATGATATATAACAGTTTTGCAGGTAAACATTTGCTTTAGCTTGTACCACTGCCATGAATAAGTTGTCAAAGAAATATGTTTTTTATTTACACATTGTTTGTTTTTTCCTGCCTGGTTGTTTTTTAAAATCATGGGGACGCTAAACATAGAATCAAATTTGTATGGCCTTATCTCTCAGTCAAAGCGCAGTTTAACAAATTTGGGATCCTACCTATAGATTTTTTTTTACATGATAGGTTAGCAAACTGCTGACTCCATACTGACTGCCGTGAGTTCCGGATATCCACTGTGCACTGATAGTCGTGCAAACCTTAAAACAGCAGAAAACGTAAGAGCCAGGTATCTGGATTATAAATGTAAACAAGTACATGTATTAGTAAGGAAGCACATTGGATCCATAGATAGATATACTATACCATTAATGCAGTGGGAAATTGCAGTTATGTTGCGCAACTAAAATATTGCACACACTGATTTGTAAAAACTGGTTTTGGGGGCCAACAAATGTGCATTATACACGTTTTATGGTTGGCATAAAACTGCTTTTGCCAATAATCAATATTACACAACAAGATTTTGTGATCTATAAACACACATGCCCCGGGTTGGTGCTGGGTAGCCCATTTCTTAGTCCGAATTAGGACAAGGTCAAGGTCAAAGTGAGGTTGGGTGATATGGGTGGATTGGGAGCAGTCATAAGTAAAAACTGTGTAGATATCCAAGTGTTGTAGTAAGCGGTGTTGGTGCTAGGGGAAACGGTCAAATCTAGTTAACCAAGAAATGGCACTTTTGAATTATTATAAGTCCAAATTAGTTCAAGGTCAAAGTAAAGTTGGGTGATATGGGTGGATTGGGGATGGTCATAAGCAACAACTGTGTAAGTATCCAAGTGTTGTAGCAAGCGGTGTTGGTGCTAGACGAAATGGTAAATTCTATTTAACCAAGAAACAGCCCATTTGCATTATTCTAAGTGCAAATTAGGTCAAGGTCAAGGTCGAAGTGAGGTTGGGTGATATGGGTGGATTGGGAACGGTCATAAGTAACAACTGTGTAAATATCTAAGTGTTGTAGTAAGCAGTGCTGGTGCTAGATGAAACAGTAAAATCTAGTTAACCAAGAAATGGCACTTCTGAATTATTACAAGTCCGAATTAGGTCAGGTCAAAGTGAGGTTGGGTGATATGGGTGGATAGGGAATTGTCATAAGCAACAACTGTGTAAGTATCAAAGTATTGTAGTAAGCGGTGTTGGTGCTAGATGAAACAGTAAAAAATACTTAACCTTGTCATGGACCAAGGAAGGAAGGACAGAAGGACGGACAGGACGATCACTATATGCCTCCTGCATCAAGATGCTGGGGGCATAAAAATAATTAATGACCAGATCAAAATAACCAGATATGTCAATAACCATTATCTAAAAGGGAACAAAACAACCTGCTCAGAACTTGTATGGTCTGGTGCTAATGAAAATGCAACCAACAAAACACCTAAGAATAAATTAATCTATGAAATCAACACTGCTGTAATGCATGGTTAGTTTTTCTCTAGTTTGTACCACTCACCATAGGCCGAGTCTATATCATCTGTTATAACAGTGTGTCTGTTGGTGTCATATGGACTGCAATGGAAGTGCATATTTTTAACACATATTTTAGTAAACTGCATACTGGAAAACATTTTGTATGATGTTAAGACTAGTACAAAGCATGCGTACTTAGTTGCTATATTATAAGGTATATGAATATAGTTTGCAGATAGAACTGAAATTTTCCATGCTTAACTTACAACATACCTATGTACCTGTCTGGACTGATATTAGAATATATTTCAAACTGAACATATGTATGAAACAAGAAAAGGCTTGTTACAGGAGATGTGACATGTGCCCCCGAAGCATTATGCTCGTCAGAGGAAGGCAAAACAATGTCAGAGTACAATATTATGCCTTGGACAAATATCTTGAGATTTCAGCAACACAACTGTTTGTTGTTGTGACACATTGCCTCATAATAATCTTCATTCCCACCAAGTTATTACATTCCTTACATGTTGGCAAAAATGATGCTTCCTACAAAAAGCTCATTCTAATATTTGACCTTTTAAGTGTAACCTAGGACCCACAGACCTTGACCGAGGAGCATGTAAGTGGTATGCAACACATCATCTGGTCATGGGAAAAAATAATCTGAAGTAATATTAAAATCCTTCAACGTTTTTGGAAGATACAGAGCAAAAAGAACATTCCTTGACATCTGACCTTGAATTGTGACCCTGACCTTTGACCGAAGCCCATGGGAGTTGTGCACTACAAATCGCCTGGTCATGGGAAATAATAATTTGAAGTAATATTAAAATCCAATCAGACGTTTAGAAGTTATGGTGGAGAAACAGAAATCCTTGACCTTTGACCTTGAATTGTGACCTTGACCTTTGACAGACGAGCATGGGAATTGTATGCGACACATTGTCTGGTCAAAGAGA
Organism: Congeria kusceri; assembly: GCA_027627225.1. Lineage (NCBI taxonomy): Eukaryota > Metazoa > Mollusca > Bivalvia > Myida > Dreissenidae > Congeria > Congeria kusceri. Next base: position 25,815,157 of record CM051036.1, read on the forward strand.
ATAATAATCTGAAGTAATATTTAAATCCCTCCAGACATTTAGAAGCTATGAAGTGGAAACAAAAATAATTGACCTTTGACCTTGAATTGTGACCTTGACCTTTTGACCTATGATCATGGGAGTTGTACGCATCATGGGGAATAATAATTGTTTGGTCATGGGGAATAATAATCTTTAGTTATATTAAAATCCTTGCAGGCGTTAAGAAGTAACTGAGCAAAAACAAAAATTCATGACCTTTGACCTTAAATTGTGACCTTGACCTTTGACCGACGAACATGGTAGTTGTACGCGACACATCGTCTGGTCATGGGGAATAATAATCTGAAGTTATATTAAAATCCATCCAGGCATTTAGAAGTTATGGAGCGAAAACACAAATTCATGACTTTTGACCTTGAAGTGTGACCTTGACATTTGACCGACGAGCATGGGAATTGTACGCGACACATCGTCTGGTCATATGGAATAATAATCTGAAGTTATATTAAAATCCATCCAGGCGTTTAGAAGTTATGGAGCGGAAACAAAAATTTATGACCTTTGACCTTGAATTGTGATCTTGACCTTTGACCAACGAGCATGGGAGTTGTACCCGACACATCGTCTAGTCATGGGGAATAATAATCTGAAGTTATATTAAAATCCATCCAGGCATTAAAAAGTTACAGAGCGGAAACTAAGTCTGGACGGAAGGAAGACCCACCCACGCACCCATCCAAGGACGGACGGTGCGACTACTTCGGGGGCATAAAAATGTTAAATGTCTATTTGTTACTCAAACCTATATAAGGAAATCTATAACAGAAAGTTATTTAATTTTAACATATTCATTTTTTGTGTGTCAAAAGCCTGAGCTTATTTAGACAATTTCGTTGAACCAAATAATTGCATTATAATCCTTTGTTTTACAGTGTATGTCATGTTTTGAATATGGGGCACACAGGTTACAAATAACGGTGTCTGGCAGTTGAAAGGTTTTGAAAGATCAGGGTTGGTATTCACAAAGCTCCTAAAGAAAGTCTTAACTAAGGTTGTACTGAAGTGAAAATTTCAAATGAAAATTTCTATTTATAAATTTAAGGAATATACCAGGGCTGTCCGGAAAGTCCGTTCACAACCTAATTTATTGACATACTCTGTGCTATATATTATTAATTTATGTATTTTCTTAAACAACAATATAGTGTTACTTAACACATTCAAAATAGTTCTTATGCATTGATAAATAGAAAACATGTATTGGTTTGAGTGTATACACATTCACATCTATGGAGCAGTTCAATATATTAGTTGACCTCAACATAGCATTGGAAGATCATTTACATTCAATGGCATGAATACCAAAACCTCTGGACGTATGAAGTATTTCCCATCAACTGAAATGTATTTCTTTTATTATTCAATGCATATCATGTACATATATATCATTGTACCATGTTTTGCCATATGCACCGAATTTGGATCCAACCACCCTTTACTGATCAAATCATCATAAGGTTATCCCTAGGATTTGACCTAAGGTGAACCATTCATATGTTTGTCTTATGTATTGGTCTCCTTATCTTAATTTGTCTGTGGGATTTGTATATTTGTGACTTAGCACCATCAATGTCATTTATTACTTGGTTTGCATATGTAAATGTTTTGAATGGAGTCATTTTGTAATTTACATTTCCTTACAAGATATTGTTTTAGTTGCAAAATATTCTAATTAAGTATAGATCAAAGTACATGTCTCACAGATTTCATCTAAATTAGTTCATGTTTGTAATACTATCAGAGACTGTACATGAACTTTCCGGACACCCCTCATACTTAAGTTTTCCCTAAGGAGCTTTGTGAATACGAGCCCTGTGTCCATATCCACAAAGCTCCATACGAAAATCTTAACATATGATATACTTAACTCAAAATTTCAAATACCATTTTCTATGTTAAAATCTTTATTTTCTTATTTAAATATGGTACCATTAGAAGCTTTTGTTGATTCTTTACCAGAATTAAACAATTTAACACAAAATAAACTTCAAATGAAACAGCCAGAGACTTAAGGAATTTTATAATTTTAAAAAATTCACTTAAAATTTCCCTAAGGAGCTTTGTGGATATGGGCCCGAGGTCACCTATACTAAAGTGAGGCTAAGGCCTGTATTCACCAACCCATTCTTAGACTTAAGTGAGACTAAGGCCTGTATTCACCAACCCATTCTTAGACTAAAGTGTGGCTAAGGCCTGTATTCACCAACCCATTCTTAGACTTAAGTGAGACTAAGGCCTGTATTCACCAACCCATTCTTAGACTAAAGTGAGACTAAGGCCTGTATTCACCAACCCATTCTTAGACTAAAGTGAGGCTAAGGCCTGTATTCACCAACCCATTCTTAGACTTAAGTGAGACTAAGGCCTGTATTCACCAACCCATTCTTAGAATTAAGTGAGACTAAGGCCTGTCTTCACCAACCCATTCTTGGACTTAAGTGAGACTAAGGCCTGTATTTACCAACCCATTCTTAGACTAAAGTGAGACTAAGGCCTGTATTCACCAACCCATTCTTAGACTTAAGTGAGACTAAGGCCTGTATTCACCAACCCATTCTTAGACTAAAGTGAGACTAAGGCCTGTATTCACCAACCCATTCTTAGACTAAAGTGAGACTAAGGCCTGTATTAACCAACCCATTCTTAGACTAAAGTGAGACTAAGGCCTGTATTCACCAACCCATTCTTATGGGTCACCTATACCAAAGTGAGACTAAGGCCTGTATTCACCAACCCATTCTTATGGGTCACCTATACCAAAGTGAGACTAAGGCCTGTATTCACCAACCCATTCTTATGGGTCACCTATACCAAAGTGAGACTAAGGCCTGTATTCACCAACCCATTCTTATGGGTCACCTATACCAAAGTGAGACTAAGGCCTGTATTCTCCAACCCATTCTTATGGGTCACCTATACCAAAGTGAGACTAAGGCCTGTATTCACCAACCCATTCTTAGACTTAAGAATCAAGAACATACTTACACTTAAGAAAACAATACTTGTGGGTTCGTAAATATGCTGGGTACCAATGTTGCTTCTGTCATTAATAAATCGTTGTAATACAAAGAATGCCAAATTACCAAGTAAAACTCATATTAACGGCCTTTTGAACAATTTTCAGAATATTCTTTAATCTTAAGTCTTAAGTCTAACAATCGGTTGATGAAGACTGGCCCAGAACCTGACAGAGGACCCATGTAGACACCGCTGCAGCAGCTCATTGAAGTGCAGACCAAGGCAGACGAAAGCCAGACCCCCATCTTCCTATAGAACATCAAGGACACCAACAATTCTACTTTAAAATCCTTTTATTTTGTGGCAGTGTAAATTTTGCAGTCCGCGATCCAAACAGAGTGTCATTTTCAAACCCCGCATACATTTTCTTTTCGCATGTTTACTAAAAATACGGACATGAAAGTGAAAAATGCATGAGTTGAAGACTGCGCTAATTTCCCTTTTTTAGGAATTCCCAAAATTTAGACACTGCAAAATAAAATGATTTTACAGTATTTAAAGTTAAAACAGTACAGTGTACACACACCGTTGGAACAAATGTTCTTTTTCAAAAATACTTCCTGAAAATATACACATTACTATATTTATTTATCTATGCCTTTAGGATGCTGTTTGCAATATAAACATACACATGTAAATCTCTTGGATACTGACAACAAGGAATTAGTTTTATGACAACAATACTAGTATCATAACACTTTCAACAAAGATTCAATGTTCACGGTGCATTAAAATACACATTCTTAGACATTAGACCATTCAAAATAATTTTATACATATATTCTATATAAGATATATACATATTTTAATGTTCGCACAATGGATCATTCAAAATATGAGAATATGTTCTATATAACATATAAGGCATACCTTCCAGGTAGCTATAGCAACGCAGTATGGTAGGTTGTAGATGTTAGCCATGGCATCAGATCCAGCAGGTTTGTTTGTCTCCAGCCACTTGCTCCATGAGAGGTCAACATGAACTAAAAGAGACCTGGCGGTGGGGCTACAACAGAACAGACTGAAAAGTAACATGCGGTCATCATCCACCATGAGAAATAAATGAAGTGCATTCAATTGGCAGTGGAGCTGCAAAACACACTAAAGTAAAATGTGGTTATCATCCACTAAACAAAATAATGAGTTTCATGGAGAACTGATACAAGTTTAGGGAATCTTCGTTACTAAGTAACTAAGTTTGCTTATCCATTATTGTATATATATTGCTTGCATGTCATGTCATATTGCCTTGATAAACATAATTTAACACTATTTCAGAAGTATTTACATCACTACTACCTCATATGTACATTCCTTTAATATTTATTATCCACAAATATTTTTTTTAGATTGTGAGTGATAAAAAGTAGTACTCTTCAACAAGATAGAGACATAGAAAGACTGCAAGAAAAATATTATACAGTTTCTTTTTAAGTCCAACCAATGGAGTTATCCGAATCTTTTCAATCTCTTGACGACTGATGATGAGTAATTAATGGTATGTCATTCAGAAAAATATTCATCAATTAGACTCACCCATTTGAAACAGCCTTCCCTTCGGCAGTGAAGAAGAGTGGATTCACAGAGTAAAAGTTGAGTGCCTTAACAGAGGAGAGTGAGGGCATTTCAAGGTCATACCAGCGCACGGTGGCCGACATCTGATGGAAGAAGACGTCTCTACTGGACAATACATGCTCACTGTCTGACTTATCCACGAAAGAAAGCTGGAAACTCACACCTGCAACCCTATAAATATGTGTTAATGAGATAACGTACATGAAGTAATAAGATATGATAGGGAGCAGATTTTCTATTCTGTCCCAACATTAGGCATGCAATGACAAAATCAACTGCTTTATTCCATACCCGTCCCAACATTAGGCATGCAATGACAAAATCAACTGCTTTATTCCATACCCGTCCCAACATTAGGCATGCAATGACAAAATCAACTGCTTTATTCCATACCCGTCCCAACATTAGGCATGCAATGACAAAATCAACTGCTTTATTCCATACCCGTCCCAACATTAGGCATGCAATGACAAAATCAACTGCTTTATTCCATACCCGTCCCAACATTAGGCATGCAATGACAAAATCAACTGCTTTATTCCATACCCGTCCCAACATTAGGCATGCAATGACAAAATCAACTGCTTTATTCCATACCCGTCCCAACATTAGGCATGCAATGACAAAATCAACTGCTTTATTCCATACCCGTCCCAACATTAGACATGCAATGACAAAATCAACTGCTTTATTCCATACCCATAGGAGAAAGTTAACATGCACAGTCTACTGATGCCATTTTGTTGGTTGTCTGGATTTTTGTGTGAAAAGAAACAGTTCACTAAATTAGAATTCATATAAGCACTGGTCTGGTTGCAAAGACAACCAAATTTTACTAATTATACTATAAAAATATATTAAACGTCTATTGGAATAGAGGAGCAGCCCTGCCCTTTTTCTCCTTGCCCCGACCTCCTATGCCCTTATCTACCAACCCGGCAAACCAATCAACAAGTTCAGCATGATGAAAGCCAAAGTCAATCATATGCTTATGTATTTGTCAAATGGACCCTTTGTCTCGTAACGTGATAATCGCTGATAAGGAGCCACCATTTTTAGAATAATACCTTCATCACCACATCCTCATCACACGATTTTGACACCCCTTGTTAACAAAAATCCTACTATAGCTATTTGCAATTACATGTAGCTAGTCAATACTTGCCATAATTTCTTGAAGTGCATAAAAAATCAGTACCTACCTAAGAGCTTTTTCAGTGTCTCTTGGCACACCAGTGTAGGGGTTGATCTTTTTTATAAGTCTCTGACACTGGCGATTCCTTCGCTGAATACAGCTTTAACATGGTAGGATATGTTAACATTATAGACATGTTTGCATTCTGCATCATGTTTTGTATTAAAAAAAAACCTAATGAGGCGTGTCGTGGGAAAACCTGACTTAATGCATGTGCGTAAAGTGTCATCCCGGATTAGCCTGCACAGGCTAATCCGGGACAACACTTTCCGCCTAAAGTGGATTTACGGTTAGAAGAGACTTCATTGAAACATAAAATACCATAAAAGCGGAAAGTGCCATCCCGGATTAGCCTGTGTGGACTGCACATGCTAATCCGGGACGACACTTTACGCACATGCATTAAGACCGGTTTTCCCACGACAAAGATCTAATTATATTTGTTGGAAACATGTAAAATGTGGTTTCTGATAATGCATCAATCAAAAGGACACATAATGTAATCAACAGTTATTAATATGTTGACTGAACAATTAATTAATAATTGGTACACATTCCGCTACTAGTAATTTCCTCTATCCACAATTTAACAGAATTACATTTCTGTTTAGTGGCCAAAATTGACCAATATTTGGATAATAAATATATGAGGTCACATTTAATATAAAATATTTTAAAACTGTAATTGCAGTCATTCCACCTGTTATAAGAGTATTCCCAAACCTTTTAAGGCACTTTCGCTTGTAGTTTGTAGAGTGATCCGTGTCCTTATTGCACGCCCCTGTGCCGCCATAGGTCTGATACACTGACACCCACAGGGCACTGAAACATTTAACATTTACATTTGAACATGTAAACCCTTCAATACAACTTGGGCAACAACATCTGAATATTGCGCAACACTATAAAATAGCAAATAAAACTTAAAGGCACATAAAAGGTGTCACAAGAACATAAAAACATTGTTGTTTTATTTAGAATTGACACAAACTATTATATAAAATAATATATTTGGAATGTGTTAAATGTTTACTTCGATTAAATCTTCATTCAAATTATTTACGAGTTTGAGTCTAGCTTCTTGTTGACACTTGCAAACACTACAAAATTGACCGATGTAACCTGTACATTGAGAATAGTGTGTGGCTCGCTGGATGCTAATGGTGAAATTTAAATTTAAAATGAGCCACTACTTTGGTTGATATAGCTGATGTTTATAGCGAATGTTTATAAACAGTTTCCCTGAAGATCAAGTGTTTTTGTATTACATTTCCTTCAATGAATCACTATTCTGGGTATCATATCAAAATTTGAAGGTGATCAGATAACCAAATGTGACTTGAAGCATCAACTGTGAACGATAAACAATAGACATCTGACAGTCCAATGACCCTAACAGCTCTTTGGGCACTACAACATTTAGAAGAATATCTAGTTAGGTAATAGCGTTATCACAAACATACTTGTCGTTAGCCACAGGGTTCCAATGGGAACAGACCTGGGAGGCTGAGATCAGGTCCATGGCATTGAGGTAGCTGAATATCGTCAGCAGTAGCTCATCCGGCAGGCTAAAAAACAGTGAACCAACAAATGAGACGCGTCGTGGGAAAACCGAGCTTAATGCATGTGCGTAAAGTGTCATCCCGGATTAGCCTGTGCAGTCCACACAGGCTAATCCGGGACTACACTTTCTGCCTGCAGTGGATTTATGTCAGAGACATCCTTGAAACTGAAAATACCATAAAAGCGGAAAGTGCCATCCTGGATTAGCCTGTGGGGACTATAAAGGATAATCCGGGACGACACTTTACGCACACGCATTAAGCCCGGTTTTCTCAAGACACGCCTCAAATAATGATGTACTGGTATTTGATATAAAAGTTTTGAACAAATGGTATATTCTATCATATATTTTAATTGCATGTTTTAAAATAGCTAGGGGACCATGTGAGACAGGTGCATGTTGTTGTTGTTGTTTTAAGTAGAATAAAACATCATAATGGAAATATGGAGTATTCTCTCAAAATTCAATTTTGCAAAAAAAGAATGGTAAAGAGTCTGCATTAATGACTTTAAGACACAAACAATATTCATAACTGCAAATTAACTTCCATACCTGGATAAAGGTTGCAAGTTAATATATGTAATATATTTTGATAGTATATTTCAAAACAAGGTTAAATTCTTATCATCCAACATTTTAACTGCATGTTTTTCATAACTGCAGGACAAGATAAGAAAGTTAATTGTGTTTTGTGTTGGTGCAGCTAACATTGAAAATCAAAATCAAAGAAAACTAACAAACAGAGAAATCACAACAAGTATTAACAGCTGAAACTGACTTCAATGAATAAATAAATGGAATTGTACATGATCACATAAATGCCATCTGACCAGCACAGTCCTCTAGGACTTACGAGCCGTAAATCTTTATTATGATTAACAAATGTTTCCAGGGTAAAACCTTCTTGCTTGTTTTTCATCTGCCATCAACAATTTCACAGGCAAGTGGGCTTTCTCTGATTATAACAACTAACTCCCATGACTTATTGAATGGAATTGTCTCATGATCAAAGACATAAGATCTGACAGAAATACACACACTAGTACTAGAACTAAGGAGCCAAAATCTTTTCTCTGATACATTTTTTTTCTACTTATGTACTTGCCATCAGCAATAATCATGCAAGTGGGCATTCTCTAAAGATAACATCTAAAAGCTGACTTCCATGACTAAATAAATTATATATGATCACATAAAATTGAAAAGATCTGATTAAAATAATCTTCACATACTGGGACTATGAAGCCTACATTAGTTACTCTGATTAAAAAATGGTTCTGCTTACTCCAGAACGCCAGCCTTTCCAGATTTCCTGGTGAGGACCCGGGGCTGGGACCGGAGATATGCAGACTGGCTCTTCATGGTTGAGGACTGCCTTGCCTTGCCAGAAACACTCAGATTTGATATGTCTGGCAGAAATCTGCAACATGTTTTTTGTTATTGTCATGGCCAATTACCTTTTTTCAATCTGTAAAACAATTAGATTTCTGTAACACTCAGCATTATCTTTCTAATGTGTTTAATGTCTTAACAAGTCACATCAATCTGTGTCATGATTTTAAAGTGTCACTGACAAGTGTTTCCCAGTTCATGATATGACTGACAGCAGTTTGAAATATATTGTTATGTCATTAACGTTTATAATAAAGCAATAGTTATGATTCATAATAAACCATTAGGATGTAAATAAAATGTTGAGCTTGTTAACTTATTTTCAAATGACATAAATAAGGATACAAGTAAGAATGCTATAGCACAGAGGTCAGTGGGGCCTAAAAAGCTTAGCTTGTTTCCAGGCTTGACAAAGAAAATGTCTGTTCAATTTTGCAAGAAGCATTGTAAGCAGCTGTTCTTGGATAATCACAGTAACTAGACATACTAAATCCATTCCCTCTAGGATCTTGTACATCCAATCCCTTAATGATCCCTTAAGATCTTCAAACCAAACTATTCCTTGATCACTACAACTAATATCCTACTTTCCTGGGATTTTCCCATGGCTGCTAGTTGCACTCTTGCTAGTTTGCTGGCTGGATGATTTCTTGGCCTCCAGATAGCCTGCCAGGTGTTTACGATGATGGCTGTTCATAATTGTTATGAGGATTTACCTTGCTGCCATCTGCAATATTCATAATAAATATACAAGTTATTTACATGTCATATTGGTAACTAAAACAACTGTCAGGACTCAAGCTGCCATTAACCAAATTAGCCAAACGGCCTAAAAATTTAAGTATTTGGATAAAGAAAAATATGTTTGGCTACAACATATTCTTAATACAAAGACACAAATTAGTGAAATTAGTCTGTATTTTGAATGTAAAGTAAATTTGGCTAAACAAAATGTTTACCGACGGGGACTGCCTGCTCTATTCTGTTTCTGATAGTAAGTACATGTATTTAAAAAATCATTCCGTAATGTTACTTACTACCCAATAGAATTTATTATAATGCATTATTATCAGTCAACATTTCATCTTTTTGCCGACGATTGCCTCCTGTACAGAAGCATAAATACAGTGCAAGACCAACTTCAACTAGTCTACAGATGGACTGGAAAATTGGGCATCAACGTGGGGTATGCAGTTTAACGCCAAGAAGTGCTATATCATGAGCATTAACAACAACTAAGTAATTTCTACCAACTAGATAACCACATCCTACAACAAGTTGAAGAAAATCCATACCTAGGAGTAACATTCACTAAGAAACTGAAATTAACTAGTAATCATATCACCGTGATAACCAACAAGGCAAACTCTACACTTGGTTTCCTTAAACGCATCCTAAAGCATTGTCCATCGTCATGCCGAAAAATCGCATAGCTCTCACTGGTCAGATCCACACTGGCATATAGGGCCATAGTGTGGGACCCCTTTATACTGAAGGACATAGACACACTGGAACGGGTACAGCGACATGCTGCCAGGTTCATAACTGGATATTACAAAACCCCTCACAATGGATACGTAACCAAGATGCTGAGGGACCTAGAACTCAAGGTGCTACATGACCGCAGGAAGAATGCCAGACTTGTCTACTTCTACAAGATAGCCGAGGGGCTGGTTCCAGCAATGCCATGCAATGCCTATCTGACCCCTATTGGTGGTAAAAGACACATACTACCCAAAACGTTCAATGAATGTGTAAGTGACCACGTTTTCAGAGACAAGGATCTAACCATAACAGATGCTTCAAAGTGACAAACTGTAGCATTGATCTATTCAAAAACTCATATTTCCTAAAAACTACTTTTAGACCGGAACAATTTTGACAGTGAGACTGTGTTTGCAACTACAGTACAGGGCTTTTAAACAGGCCTTCCAACTGTGGGGCTAACTATCTCCCATCTCTCTCCCACTGCTTCATGCTGAAACGCCCTGCAGAATATTTATCCAGATCCAGATCAAGTTATCAGTGACCATTGTAACTGATATCCAACCATCTCGGCCAAAATTCTTCAACTGAAAAACTCAGTGGTTGAGACTGAGAGTATTGATTCTTAGAATTGCTTACTAAGTTAATTTATAATAAAACAAACCAACGGTTTGAGCTAGAAGTATGAAGTGTGTAAAAAAAAAACTGGACAGACTTGCTATTTAGTGATAAGCAGGTAGAAGTTATTTCAAAAACCGTTATGACAAACCAACACGGACGATTTATTGTTGACATGAACAATAAACTACGACACCGTTTTTCCTGAAAATACCACACCCTACGTTGAACGGTGTCAAAGCAGTAAAATACCGCAGATACACCTCAACGTCGAATACCCACGTGGATATGCTTTATCACTCTCTAACACGCACCGGTAATGAATTTGGTTTGCCGTGGCTGCACGTAACCAACTAGCGCAAGAACAAACTAACATTTTAAATATTCTGCTGATTCTGCATTTTGGTACACTTTCGTTGCACACCATGTTAGCGCTGGGCGTATATTGAGCTATCTTTTATATGAGCAATATACGTTCCTAGAATTTACCCCTATATAAACAGTATCAATAAATTCGTTGCACGTGTTATGAATAGGACTACCTAACATGTTTACATGTGCACGTGTCGTAAGGAAAATCTTAACTCAGGTTGAAGGCCTACATAAAAGCGAAAATGCCAGATTTAAAAAAAAATAATTTCAACGATGTTAGTTTTTTTTTTAGAAACAAAAGATCAGTCTTTACTAGACCTTCCTTTCAATGTACGATAAATGGAAATGCCCACAGGCGTATTTTTGTGGTCTTGAGAATCGTACCTACTGTTTTAACTGAAGAGTGTTATGAATAGCTCAGTTGGTAGAGCGCTGGACTGTCGATCCGGGGTTCGTGAGTTCGAGCCCCGGCCCGGCCACATAACTTGTGTCGGGATTGGTCATGAAATTATTTCTACGGCCATTCCCTTCCTACCTCTGATTCAAGTAGGGCAGTTGTCAGTTACTGGCATAAGTATGTGCACATAATACTGGTAACCTGCTTAGATCGGCTAAGCTTGCCCAGGAAAAGTGTGAGTAGATTAACTGACCGCCGTGATATGACTGAGTGAAAAATTGTTAAAAACGGCGACAAATCCAAACAAACAAACAAACAAACAAAACAAACGAATACATACCCAGATTACATTTAAATTAAACTTTGTAAAAGTTGCATTAACATCTAAATTTTTGTTCCTGGTGCATTATTTATAAACGTGTAATGTGTTTTATGTGACAAAGTAAGTACAAACAAGTAAGAAAAAATCACAGTGGAACACATGAGATACAAATTAAATGTACAGACTAGATCTCGATCATATCAACCTATTAATTGGACCCCACTGGAAATGTAGTTGTCAACTTAGTTGGTTATCTACAATTAAGTCAGGGGAATTTGACTAATTGTATTTTTGAGAATCTATTCCCCAAACTAGAGCAAAGCATTTATGTCTAAATCCACTCAATGCGGATGCTGAATCGGTTTATCAAATGGCCCGTGGGCCAATATTACCGGGATCTAAAGTCCGAACAAAGTCTATTTCCCGGGACCCGGAATCATTCGGCGTGTCAAAATTCCCGCCTGCCGAGAATTGCTTTCAATCTAAAGTCCCGTATATGCCCGCCGCCCCCCCCCCCCCCCTCCCCTAGGGGAAAATATTGAAAGGTGCATGATTGCTATCAAATTAATATTATAATATTTTATTTTAATATAATGCAAAGCTAATTTTGCTATAAGCCCTCGGTCAAATATCGTTGGGCGATCGATGTAGACAACAGCAAATAAAATCGTTTAGAATACGTTTTAGTTTTCTGGTTATGCCTAGGTCACAAATAGAACGGGCGCCGTCCGATTTTAACGAACGGTTAAGCATCTTTGATTTTTGGAATCTGACAGGCGCTGCGCGAATTATATATTTTCTCCTTGCGTATAGTCACAAACTCAAAGGTTTTCGCTGACAGACATGGGGAACTAGCAGTTTGATCGACCGGCCGATGACCGGACGGCGCCCGTGCGGTGAATATGTGAATCAAACAGTCGCCGCGATGGATTGTAGATGATTGCAACAAACAATTATTAAAGAGGTATCGAGCCAATGCAAGTCGGCTCGACAAAACGGGGACCGCTCGGTGCCTGTACAGGAACGGCCCGATACCCTGACGATAACTGTGCATCGGTCGGTGCCTTTCAGAGCTGCTGCCGGCGCCAGAAAGGTGCCCACACGGTCGCCGACGAAATCGGACGATCTTTTTATAGTTAAAAAACAACAATTGTACGGCCACCGCCCGATCCAAGCAAACGCCGTCCGTTGGTCGGACGGTGCCCGGCCGACGTGTTTTAAACCTTCATGACCCCGAAAAGAATCGCCGTGTGGCTTAAACTTCGTCGGGCGCCGTCCGATGACCAAAATTTTCGCCCGATTGCAACTGCTGCCTGGCGAGCACCGTCCGATTTTGCCCGATTTTGTGTAAAACAGACACCGTACGGCGGCAGTTCTTTATTTGTGACTGGGGCATTATTGTGCGTATTTAAGTTTTGGAGAGACAATAGCTCAGAAAGTAACCGACGTTGTGGGTAAAAAGAATACGTTATCTGGAAAATCTATTAGTCAGTATGCAGGTCGATAAACCCAAAAAGGTAGTACGCACAAATTGTTTTTGCATCAAAGGATTCTATACCATGTCCCTACTGAGAAACTGTATGATGCAACTTTGTCATCATTGAGCATTTTGAAATATTCAAGAAGGCCACCAAGATGGCCGCCAAGATGGCCGCCACAAATGTGAAATTGGCATTTATCTTTCAATATGTAGAGTAACTAAAATATTCTACATGCATGTAATGTATGTGTTATTAGAAAATGTATTGACAAACATGCAACTGATTTTTACATAAATAAAAGGATTAATAATATTTTAATAATGGCCGACAAAATGACCGCCAAATCAGAAAAGTGCGTGTTTAGTTGGTTTGGTCTTGTAAATACACCATTTTTGCCACAATACTATTAATAGTTATGTAAACATATGCTTAAATGTTTTTAATTGAAGAAGAGCTGTTTGTAAGAGTTTTGCCCCCCTCTAGGTTTAAATATCAAGTTGGATACAGAGGGCGTAAACTGCTAATAGTAACATATTATATATAACTCGTGGTCCTGGGGTGATTTGGTTAATCATCGAACTGGGTTAAGATATTGCAACTTAAAACATGTTCATCAAATTTGATAGTCACCATATAACAACTGTTGCACTTAAATGCTGAAATGGCTAAATGCCAATTTTATATATTTCAAGGGCCACAACTCCGCAGTTAATTAGGCGATACAAAACCTAGTAGTTGAAATAATAGAAAACTATAATAAAACTAGGAAGTCAAATGTAATAACTAGGAATTTATTAATTAATCATGTTATATTTGTATTTATTTATTAAATCCGAAAACCATATTTATTGCAAGGCACGCGAATCATTAAGTAACTGGTTCCGTCTTTCTGTCATCGTGTTTAACACCATTCAGCAAACCTCAGCTTGCAGTTTAGGCAGATGTATGCCAGAATATTGAGACTGCATGTTTGCCTGAGATGCCGAATCAACAAACCTCAGTTTATGCAAAAGATTATGAAAACTTAAATAAATGTCCCCTTGTGTTCTTTTGCAAATACATATTTTGTACACAATAAACATTGCAACCAGTATATATCAGGACTACTCTAAAGTAACCGTAAATCAAGAGAGTTAGTGCATTATCCTGGTCAGAGTTATTTCTCAAGAATGAATTGCTGGATTTCAACTCAATACATGTTGAGGGTACCAGAAGAAAATGAGCACAATGTTATGATATTTTAGCTCTGTGTGCTATTGGCCTTTGATTATTTCTGTGTCCATAATATGCAGCGCAACTACTGGTAGAAATTCAATGACAACTGTTCGTGGCTTTCATACAAAGAGGAAATGAACATATTGCAAGATGTTCATTTTTGATGAGTTTTCACCGGGTCATGTTCTTTTAATTATATTTTCAAACAGTATTTGTGTAGCATTTTTGTCATGGATATTTCTCTGTAACCAATTGTTGAATTGTTTTAGTTTTACAGAAGCCGCTGTTCTTTCTGTGGCAATTTTTTTTCGCATCTTCTGCACGTTGGTATGGTATTTTAATGTAATGTTCATTAACATGGTTGACAGTTGAAAAGGTTTAACAATTCTAGAGATATTAAGATGTTACTTTCTTTTTTACTTGTAACTATTGACAAAGAACATTATTGGAGAGGTTCATGATAATTTACTTCACCGTTGTATTAGTGGTATGTCAAAATATAATATGCGATAATTAATCAAGCAGGTGAGTTAATTTACGACTTTAAGAGTATTAATCACAATTATATTCAAAAGTGCACAATACCAACAAAACATCAAACAGAAGGTCCACAGGCTTTGTAAACAGTTTGGCCAAAATACTTCCAGCTGTTGCTGAGAAATAACCCTGACAACCGTTATGCATTTTACTATATGTAACTTTCATCGAAAGCCTATAACCACAAGAAAATATATTTTAAGTCAACTATCCTCACAGAAGTCTCAGATCTCTTGGTACTGAGACTTCTCTCCTGCTGATGTCTCGGGAGTTTTAAAATTATTATATTCATATAAAAATTCATTGATTTAATGCAACTGGGTGATGATGATTTGTATCATGACCTCATTTCAATTTAACACACATAGAATGGAGAACACTGGTCAATAAGTACCATATAAAACAGCCATTTAAAAATTGTAATACTAGATGCATTTGCAAAACCAGAACAAACTAGGAGCCCTTCTGAAACTATGAAAATGTAGATACCAGGAACAACTAGTGATTATCAAAATTATGACTGTGTTTGTCAGGACGGTATGTTAAGACGGTAGTGGTGTCGTAGGATTCAGTTTATGATTGATTGCAGTCTTCTGACTTCCTACAGTGTGTTCGTGTGCTACTCTCAATGTTGTATTGGTAATGTTGGTCGAAGACATAACGCCATTAGTTGTCCATGACATTTTGTACAGTACCATTTGAAGGCCAGAATATACACCGACCAGAGTATGCCACATCAATCAATTATTACTACATCTGATTTTCTAGTTCTTCCGACTGAATTTGTGATATGACATTTTTACAATTGTATGTGTTGACGCCAGCGCCATTACTTTAAAGTAACAACATACCTCCAGATTTAGCACCTTTAAGCATTTCTAGGTGCAGATAAAATAGTAATTGGTACTTGCCTTCAAAATATGCTAGGAATTGTCATGTTATAGTTTTTATAATGCAGGAAAGACATACTCTGCAAAACATGACTCTTGAAACTTGAATACAAAATAACTACTAATGGAGATAATCATGTTTTGACAAAAACTGCCATTCAAATATTGATATCACATGGACTCGTGTTATTACTTTCATTCTATTATTCATAAATAACATACAAACACTAATTATGTTCTCAAAATCTATAAACATTTTACAAATACTATTTTATTTGAGATATAATAAATGTTGGAAGCTATTTTGTCGGCCATTTTGGATTTTCCAACTGGTGTTTTGCTTAAAATGTTTGAAAAAAATGTGTTTCATGGTGTTTCAAACAACATATACAATGCATATGCTCAAAATGTTTTAGTTTTCTCATGTTTTCAAGTAATTTAAAGGACAGATGTCGATTTTAAAATTTCGACCGCCATGTTAGCAGCCATCTTGGAAGCCATCTTGAATATATCAAAATGCTCAATGATGACAAAGTTGCATCATTTGGTTTCTTAGAAGGGACATGTTAAAGAACCATTTTATACAAAAAAAATTGTGTGTACTATTTTTTGGGTCAGGTCATTATTTGGCATTTGGCATAACGACTATATCGAGTTTGTCCGACTTGCAAGATTTGTATTTGTAGCGAAATGAAAACGCGTTAAATAGACGAGGTAATCCTTGTTACAATTATTATTATAAGACAAACTACAGTAGCCCACGTTTTATGAAATAATCTTTAACGTTCGTTAGATTAAAGGCTTTATCTTGTTAACGTACATAATTATTTACTTCAGCGTTGGACATATCCAATACGGTTAAACAGAACGTGGTGCCAAGGTACAGCCAATCTTTTCGCAGACTGCCGATAATATCAAGTATCGGTCGGTAGAATGCAGGACGTAAGACTCGACCTTACAAGAATCCTAATAAAGGCATTGTGACGCGTCAAATATTCACAAAGTGCATTGTTGAACTTGAAATAATATAGAATTGGATTTAGACTAGTTATACAATAATAAGCTATAGCTCTAGAAATATTTATCATATGCAAGTACCAATGTTACTTAGAAATATGCGGTGATACATAGCCTGTTAAGATACAAATGCCATACACGGAGAGATGTGGACTGCGAGTCACCTTAACAATTTATCAAGAGTGGTGAACGATGCGAGCGCAAAGTTGACATACTGCGATTTCAGAGTTGCCATAGTTTTATAGTTTTACAGCGCAATTTGCCAAATGACGAAAAAATATCCCCTCTGTTCTATGATCGTAGTAAGAAAAGTGTAATGTTATCGTTGTTCTTCGTAAAACGTGACAAATCGATCTTAAGTTGAAAGTTTCGCAGTACAACAACTTAAGATCGATTTGTCATGTTATAGCAATATTGAAGTTGTTGCAATGGGAAAAGGCCATGTCAAATACTAGTATCACGTACTTTGCACTATTTATAACTATTAAATCTATACAAAGTATGCATGTCCTTTTTTCAGATAATCCATGAAAACCATAATTAATCGATACATCGCAGTATGACAACGTTGGAATGCGCACGCATCGATTACCACCGATGGTTATCTAACAACGCTGCGTGCTCGTTCAACAGGCTTAGATTTATAATTTACTTCAACATAAAATTTTACAAATCGCATGACATATACATGTAATTACATCACAATATGCAAGCAAACACATATAAAAATCTGCATGGACCAAAAGGCACGTGCATGTACGTCAACATTGTACAGTCAATATTTAAGATAACACAAACAGAGTCTTATTTCCAATTGAGCAAATAATGCACATATCAATATCCCCCGGGGGCGAGCGGCGGGCATATTCGGGTGTAACCAGTTTACAGTTATGAGTGTAAGGTGATGTGTGAATGAAGTGTGATAGGTTTTCACTGTCCAATTGGTTATGAGCACATTTTGATGTAATCCCCATACCAAGCTATCAATTAGCTAACATGCCCCTTTTTCTAACAAGAAACCCAGCACATTCTTATGTTTGTCACCAGAGACTTCAGTCATTATATACACTATAGTATCATGCACAGGAATATTGACCAAGTCATTTTGGCCTACTTGGTAAGATTTGTATTTTATTTTTGTCTTATTGTATTTTGTTCTCTTATTTAAAGATTTCTGCAGTTAACCTATTTGCTTAATGAATTGTATTGTTTAATTTATTGAAGATGCAATTTACTATAATATTATATTAAATGCTTATTATTTATGGTATGTGATATTTAAAGCATGATGTCTATTTTTCAGGTTTTTTTATTTTTATACACATTTACTGGAATAAATACGAAACTAAACAAAGAGTTGATATAATTCAACACCCCGTTACATTGGCTCCCCGACGAGGATTTCCAGTAACCAAGCAGGGCCGCCACCACAACAGCACCAGGAAGGAGCTACTCCTGTCCAGCTGACCTGGGGGAGACGTCCCTTGGGCCTGCCCAGATTGCAACCCAGCTTTTTTCTCGGTATTGGATCCAGATCCCCTGGGAATCACGGATTAGCAGTATTCGTTTTGCAGTACTTTACAGTACTAGGGTGAAAACATTTGAAACTGATTACTTGTTTACACAAGAAATATATATTTGTGGCCTATTTTTTTATCTGCGTTAATTTTTTTTAACCTCGAGGAACATTAGATCTTCAACGTTTCATAGATGCGTGGACATTAACCTGGACTCTGAATTAGTGCAATGATTTTTTTTATATTATTTGTGACATTGTGTGTAATTAGTGTTATTGGATATTTTTGGGGGACGCTCACGTAAGTTATATTTTCATATTTGATCTATTGTTATTTAAATATTAATAGCATATTTGTGAGTAATCACTTGAGTCTTTAATTTCGGCCGTTGTGTCCTAGATTTCCTTTGGGAAGTAAACTTATGTAATTATTGTTTTACTGAGCCTAGTTCAACTTGTAGTTGTATTAATAAGCTAAATTATTATCATGTAAGGATTTATTATTTATTTAATCAGTGATTTTGTTAGTGTTTTCAGTGTTTTTTCATTTCTACAGTTCATTCGTTATTGTAAATTTTTGAGCTAGTAGCAATTTTCAGTAAAGTATATGTGAGCATATTGCAGATTAATTGTCCTCCTTGTATATTGAATTATTTGTGTCATAATTTTTGTGTATACATACATGTACTTTATTGCAGATGTTCTTTCATTTTTTAACCTACATGTATATATTTGCATTTGATAGTAAATATTGTATGATGTTTGACTAATTCTATAGCACTGTACGAAAGTTAGAGTGAGCAGTGCGAGTGTTATTCGTTTGTTTGTTTGTTTGGATTTTTCGCCGTATTTAACAGTATTTCAGTCATATAACGGCGGTCAGTTAACCTACTCACACTTTTCCTGGGTAAGCTGGTTTACCAGTACTAAGTGCACATACTTATGCCAGTAAGGCGTAAAAAAAAAATGTTTGTTTCAGGTAACCCGACCTACCCTAAACAAATGCCCCGACCCTAGAACATTTTATTGGGTTTGTCAGATTTAGTTTGTTTTATTTACCTTTTTCAATAAATGTGTTTTGGATAAATAAGTGTTTTGTTTTGAATATTTATTCAGTTTTAGAATCTTCAAGTTGACCATTTACCAAAAAAAAAATCCCAACCTACCTACCCTAATTTTGGGGGGCATGTTACCTGAAACAAACATTTTTTTTACGCCTAACTGACAACTGCCCTACTTGAATCAGAGGTAGGGGGAGAATGGCCGTAGAAATAATTTCATGACCAATCCCCACAGAAGTTATGTGGCCGGGCTGGGAATCGACCCCCGATCATCGGATGTGTAGTCCAGCGCTCTACCAACTGAGCTAGACTGCGAGTGTTATTCAATTTTGTGAGTTGAACGTTTTGCTGTTTCAGAGTAAGAATACTGAACACTTCTTACTAGGTCATCAGTTTGCAATATTTTCAACTAGTGGGGGGCTACTGATGCTATTGAGTTTCATTGATATAGGCCTTTCCCAAAACTAGGTTACTTCCCTTGCGTAATCACGAGTGATGTTCCCTGTTCACTTCCGTTGACTTTTATTGATTATAAGGCGGGATAAAAGCGTATTCATATTTACCGGAAAACATACAATATATTTGATTTTCAATCTTTAAATTGTGTTGATATCGTAAAAATGAATTTACAAATATCAAAATACGTATATAATATACATCATGTACTTTATTTATCAATTTAATTCAATTATTATTTTGATTTTTAACAATATTGTCTACTATTTGAAGATTGACAAACAAACTACACAGTACGTTTAACGGTTATTATGCAATAAAACACAAAAATGGCGAGTTCAGTATCTAAACAAGCTTAGTAGCTTAAGTATAGTTGTTTTGTTTACATTTCTGTAAATCGGTCAAGCGTATAAGTAGTGTACTATTCATGTGCTTATGTAGGCATTTACTGTTAGCTGACTGAAACAGGTGTATAGTAGTTATTGTTATTTAAGTCAGTCAGTAGAACACTTATAATGTAGCTTAATCATTAAAGTTGTGTATTGAAACATTTTAAAGGTGCTTATACACATTTAGTATCGGTGTGTACAGTAAGTTTGTAAATTAAGTTGTGTAGTTACTTAATAGCATTTAGTTCATTTACTTTTTCATAGAATTTGTGCTGTCTGTTATAGTCAGCATGGCCACAGCTGAAAAAAATTTGTCCATGGAAGAAATTCTTGCTGAAATCAGCAAACATTATGACTTGATTTCAAAATCTGATTCGCCTAAGCCCGAATCTCAATTTCAGCGGGTGTTAGAAGAACACAATCAGAGGCCAGACACAAAGAGAAGTACACCCTTTACTCATGGTGATGGTTTCTACTCCAACACCCAAACCTCCATTTAACTTTAACGGATATTCTCCACAACCAATTCCCAGAATACCAAACTTCTCAGGTGATGAACCCGTTCCTACGGGCGAGGTGCCATATATTGTTTGGCATAATGAAGTTCGATACATCGAATCTATAGGGGAACTTTCTGAAATGCTTCAGCTTGTACGTAACTCTCTACGTAGTACAGCCAGTCAGCCACACTCTCAAACGTTTTGTCTAAACTAGATGCAATGTTTTGTGACGCATCCTCAAAAGAAGAACCTATGTCCGAATTTTTCAACTCTGTGCAGCTTGCTTCAGAATCTGTCACTGCTTATCAGGGTTGGCACGAATCACCCACCCCCGGGTTTTCCCCGGTCAATACTATGAAAGTGGTCAATACTGGGCAATACTATTTTTTCTTCAGTTAGTATGCAATTTTAATTGTTTTTATAAATCTTAATGTTCTGTTAACTTATTAGAAAATGACTTGTTAAAGTTTTGCAGATCCAATATATGCATATATAACAGAAGTCCAGATAAGATGCGAATCTGCGTAAAATGCGCATGGAAATTTTCTAAATACAAATGAATTTAAAATTTAGTGAGTAAAAAAATCATGTTAGAATCCACCATACGCATTGTGCGCTATTATCAGGCGTGCCATCATTGTCTACTTCGTATTAAATCCTTTATTATCTTCATTGTCATACCTAAATCATTAATATTTCGAAATTGAACATACAACAAAATCCGTCAAAAGCACAGTAATTGATAATAACACACGTCCCAACTGCGAAGAGTGAAAGTGGGACGCCGTCAATTAACCTGGCTTCTAAATCTCCAAGCCGTTAGCAACAGCCATAGCAACGGTGTCGGTCAGACATCAAAGGGCTTTGATGTGACTGTAGAGCTGGGGCCATTGTCAGATGGCTTGTAGTTGTAAGTGTGTAATACGCTGGGCACATGGTTGGTGAAAAAGCATCAATCTACTGTACCTGAACAATGCATGCAAGCACTGTCGATAGAGCATTAATGAATTAGCATTCTTGGGAAAATGTCAAGGTTGTCAAAAATCAGGCAGTTTTTTGCATTGGATAAATTGGAGATTTAAATGGGAGTGCTGAAATATACATGTATTGGAATAAATATGGGATTGTGTAACGGCATAAACAACTTGTTGAATATTTAAAAGGATTTGTACATTCAATTTGGATTAATATGTGTTTCGTACACAAGGTAATTATGTAAGCGTATCTGAAATTTACCTTGATTACGTTTTAATGAAAGTAATTTTAGTTCAATATTCCAAAACAACAACAACAAAAAAACGCGGACAAAATTTGCTTAAATAACATCAACAGGTCAAACTACTACTCACACGAATGTGCTGCTCTGAAAAACAACAGCTTATGCAGAGAGACATTGACGCTATAATCAACATCTACAACAGTAGTATAAGGAACATGTCTTATAATGATTGTAAATAATGACTGCAATATAAAATTATTTAATTGTTATGATGTTTTGAAGGTAATATAAAATACTCCTGAAAATTATTGGTGTATGTAGTTTACTCATCAATTCTGGAGCTCTGATATAGTCACGTGTACAGTATCGTTTAAGTGCCGGCACATATCCACTGGTTTATTCATTCATTTTTCGATGGCAACGCTTATCGTGAAATATTTTCTATGTTTGTGAAATGATTCTGCTTGATATTGAAATATGTCTACACTTATTCATCTTTCATTATTTTTTGCATTGAACTGTTCTTTTTTTGTTAACAATAAAACTTAGGGAGGCCGTCTCTGGATAACAATGCAAGTCTGTTCAATATTATTATAATCTGATATGAGGCAAGACCGGGGATTAGACGAGAGTTTTTTTATTTCTTGGTTCTCGGATCCGCCGACCCAATTTTTTCCAAAAAGCAAAAAAAATAATTTAGAATGTAACCGATATCGTTAAAATGACCTTGTAAAAGGGTTTCAATCTGTTAAACGGAATGCCAAAAAATATTAATGTCATGGTTATCATGTAGTGATTAAGTTAATGTTGTGTAATATGATTTTTGTAAGTAATAAAGCATTAAGATGTTAATATCACTGCCCATTTCCATTTTTGAAATTCTAGTCATTAATTTACTCAATTCTGTGTTGTTGTTTTTATTTTTATTTTTATTTTTTTCCCCTCCTCAAACCGGACACTTTTCCAAAAATGTCCGAGAACCAAGAAATAAACAAAACTGGCCTTACTGGACAAATCACTTTTATCTTCTATTTTCATTACTTACTTACATTTTTTCACTTTAAAAGGATAATAATGAAGCAATAAAGAATAATTATTTTTATACTGATGCACAATTAACAGCAGGAATCAGTCACTTAAGGTGCCAATCAACTGACATGGGCCTTTGCCTGGCCCCTCATTGAGATAGGTCTCATGTTTATTCAAGGGGTCCAGTTTTATTTTTTGAGCACTTGCATAGATCTGTCAATTCAATCAATGTTTGTGTTTGGTTAAGAGGGTGTACATATTGTGAATGGGTCATAAATGATATCACAATATTGTGTCATTAATTTGATGTACAACAGGGGGCTGCAAGAGGGTCTTTTTGCAACATGACATCAACTAAAATACTTTATATAACACAATTATATGTTAGAATTGTCAAATTTCAATTATACATTCATTTCCTCTTTTTCTTTCATAAAAATAATTCTGTAACATTATACAACTATATACTGAGGAAAATATAATGAAAGTGACCAAACAATCCAACTTAAATTTTGTGAAAAAGAAAAGAAATTATCAATATGTTTTCACATGAAATAGAAATAAACAATGTAACTTCCATTATATAATTGTTATTACATGTGTTTATATGTAGAAATTCATTATCAGTATGTAATGTAAACATAAATGTGCAATATCTTTTTTCCCCAGTATTGCCCACTATTGCCCAGTAAAACCCTATAAAACCCGGATTTTCTCAGTATTACCCGCCTGGGCTGGTCAATACTATAAAACCCGGGTTTTATGCCAACCCTGCTGCTAATGCCTGTCGACTTGAAACTTTGCTTCAAACTGTCATTGATAAAGGTGATTTGTCTGTTAGTGTGAAAAATGACCTTTTACGTCATAATTTTTGAACTGGGTTGAACTCTCTAATCTTAAAAGCACAAACACGTCATAAATATGATCTTGTTTCAGATTACAACTCCTTGTTAGGAGAGATCAGACAGGTTGACAAGGACATTTCAACCTCTTTGTCTCACGATGGTCACTTAAACCCAGAGGCCCCTACAAAGCCCAAAATAGCCACACAGTCTGCTCTCAGCACACCTTCCGATGCTGAACAGCTGTTATCTATGGGCAACAGGATACAACAACTAGAATTTCGTCTAAATAATATTGAATCTAACCTGGAAACTAAAATCGATTAAAAGTTTAACATGTTGCTACGCAAACTTGATGATAAGCTGCCCTCTAATGTTACACCACCTATCGTTACACCAGCCCCAGATGTACCTGCAGTAAGGGGTCGTGGTAAACCTTGGCGTGGAAATTTTCGCAACACGCAGCAATCCAGCCCTGCCCCTTTATTTAATCAAAACCCTTCTTTTCAGTCACAATAAACTGGACGTGGACAGATGAGCAACAGCTACTACAACCACCAAAACTTTTAACCGCCTCCGCGATTGGCCAACCGGCGGCGGGTGATCATGATAGTGATGGCCAATCTTGTGAGTCTGATGTTCAATCCAGACTGATTGGAGATTTTAACTCCTCAGATATATTGCTTCACAATGTTTCTGTGAAAGCATTGATCGCCACTGGGAGTATGTTAACTACAATGTCGCACTCATTGCATGTGTCGTTGCCTGATAAGCCAACTATGTTGAATGTTGACAGTCTTGGTCTTAATGTATCATTGGCTGATGGATCGAAACTGAATATTTTAGGATATGTTGAAACAAGTGTCTAAATACCAATTTTATCCTCTTTTAACATTGTTGTTCCCTTTCTTGTTGTTCCTGACAACTCTGAAAATGATTCTTGTCAGGTGATTATCGGTACAAATGTTATCAGGAGATGTAAATTAGCTGCTGTTTCACAAAGTGATAAAGGCTTTTTGCCCTGCTTGGTTTATAATTTATATATACATTTACTGGAGTAAATATCTAAACTAAACTACGAGTTGACCTCATTCAACACCCCGTTACACGGGTCTTTAGACTGAAAGCGATTCCCGACAGGGAATTTGACACTCCGAATGATTTGGTCGGTTTTCAGATCCCGGTAATATTGGCACTGGGCCATTTGATACACCAATTAAGCATCTCCCATTGAGGGGATTTAGACAAAACTGCTTAGCTCTAGGTTGGGGAATTACACCCCCCCCCAAAAAAAAATAGTCAAATTCCCCTGGGTTAGTCCGCCGCCGCCGCCCCCGGGAGCAAGCTGCTCCTCCTGGGGTGGGGGGGAATATTAATAGGTGCATAAACTTTGCATGAACACACTGGTCAGTCAATCATCATCATAATTATCTACTGTACAGTTTATATCAGTACGTTGATTTGTATTTTTATAAAACTACATTAAGGCCTAAAATAAAATATTGTTTGTTTCCCCACTTCCCCTCCCGCGACCGAGCCAGCAAAATCGCCGCGACCCCAAATAAATTATAGACCAAAGAAAACAATATTTTATTTTATTTGTGTGTGAAAATGCGGGATGCGAATCGTTAAAAAGAATCCAATAGCGTACTTTCAAAAGACGCTTATAAAATGACATTAAACGGACAGTTCTCGGTAACGCGTAATTCGGCGTATTTTGACGCATGCTTTTACGAAAAGGACGCAATAACATTCAGTGTCAGATTCTAGGGCGCAACCATTTTCGCTGGCATATGCATGTTTTTTTTTAAAGACAAAGAACGCCCACCGGCAATTAACAAACTCGCCTTTATGCAGGAGGAGTCAGCTTAACAAGAGCCAAACAGTCAGCCAATGAAAACGCATAAAATTTCCAACATGCAAATGAACGTCGTCGTTAAAAAGTTCATCACGCCTTCATTCTAATTTTAATTGGTAATGGTGCAAGTCATTTGTAACACATTTGCGTTAGGTATGTGATTTGTTATAGATATGCGTGTTTTTAACAGCCGCGTTTGTAATAAATGACTACAAATTAAAATAGTAAATCAACAAATAATTATAATAAATAATTTTGGTGAATTTTGGTGAAAGGAACCGTTTACAAAGAATATGAATTACGACGTCATGTAACTCGACAAACTGATCGCGTCAAACGTCTTATTTTGTTAAATAAAATACAATTACAAGATCCAGTAACAATTAACGAAAGTGTTATTCAAACTCATCATTGCACACGGATTAGAATTATGCAAAAACTTTGGCTGAGACAACATTTGAATGAAAGTTAGCGGAACTAAAGTCCTTGTCAAAAATGAAAGTAAATAAACTTCAGCGCCTTTTAATTTATCAAAAATGTTATGTTGCTTTCTTTTTATTAATGAACAAAGTCCTATTTGTTTGTATTTCCATAGAATGCTAATTCATTTATGCTCTAGCATTTGCGTTGTTCAGATACAGTATTACAGATTGATGCTTTTAAACACTATCCACGTGCTAATCGTGTACCGCGCTTTTCAGCTACAAACTGCTAGCCGCAGTTTGACAGTCACCGTTGCTATGGCTGTTGCTAACAGCGTTCTGTTTTGGATGCCCGGCAAATTGCAACGTCACGCTATTACTCCTTAGTTTTAACAGGTTTTTATTATTAGCGCTGTTGTTTTTAGCGTATGTTATTGTTTGTTCAATTTTAATAAATTATTGTAAGGTAATTAGAACATAGTATTACGTATATAAGCAGAACGTTATTAATCTACTACAACGAAAATATTAAGAATTCATACTATAACGTTACATTTCGAACATAAGGAAACATCAATGAAAATGACTTATTGTGTATAAAAATAAAATATTTTTCCGACATACCGACCCACCCTTTAATAGCATGGGTCGCGGGACGGGAAACACACAATATTTTATTTTCGGCCTAATCGTAAGTATTTATCAAATTATTATAAGCCGAAACTAGTTTGATTTGGAACGGGAATGTTTCGCCCATTTACCTTAGTGATTCTGTCAATCAGTACCAAAATTGGGATGTCATCGGAACTTATAAAGACTGATAACATGGATAAGAAAAGTACACCAGAGAAGGTGGAAGAAACGGCATTTTCCCAAGAAAAAGTAAGTGCATATTGTTTACATTGGAAAACTTGTTTATGTGAACTGTCAATTATGGTGGGTGGGGTTAATGAAAACAAATACTTACTAAGACACGTTTTCTGTGTGTTTTTGTTATTATTATTTTTATTTTTTGGTATTGTAACTGTCATTATCTTACTAGCAAAAATATAACGGTAAAAGTCCTCAGCACCCGTGTGGGATTGAACCCGGATCCTTTGCGTGCGACTGAGGCAGACACTCTAACCACGTCGCTAAACGCTAGCCCAACAGCTGGAAGTGCAGTCCAGTTTATGAGTTTCCTGGAGTGGACTTTTATTCAGTAACAAGTTTGTTAACCAGCCACCTGGTTAATGAACAGTGCAGTGTTATTAAATAACCAGTAACTTGTTAGCGCTGGGCGAATATTCAGCTACTTTTTCTATGGGCAATATTCGTTCCAACGAATTTAGCCCTATATAAAAAGTAACACTTAGTTCGTTGCACGTCTTATAAATAAGACTATTATGGGAAGCTGCTAGTTATTAGACTATACCCCATTAACTATTATATATGCTAGAACAAATTTAGAGCCAAAGACATTTCAGTCTGAAATAATATGTGTGTAACTTTTTCAACTTGATTTATTCTTATCAAAGTAATTTGCTTCAGCTTTGGACTCATCAGCAATGGCTGAGTACTAATACATTTTCTAAATAGTAGATATTTATTGAATTTGAGCTATACGTGAAAAAAAACACCTCAAATGTGTTATTTATATTCAACTTTGCAAGAAATTGCCAGCAAATGAGACTTGAGGGAGTGTTCCAATGCCCAGTTACTGGTGAAGTACCTAAATCCGGACAGTACTAAAGTCCGGATACCTGAAAATAAATGTGTTTGTACAATCAAGACCGATACTTGTATGGTATCAGTTGATGCATGCCCCTGTCTCATCAATATATGTCAAGTTTTAACAGAATCAATTGAGTATTAAATTATTAACTTACTATTGTTTGTTCTTCCTTTCAAATGTAAACATTTGCACGCGGGGATTGAAATCAATACAGTAGATCCGCAAAATAAAGCTTTTCAGAAATGTTGTTTAAAGTAACACCAGAATAATGTAAACAGAGAAGAAAACATGATTACTGACAAACAAGTTGTAGTTTTAAAGTGTCCGGATTACGTACTCTCCAGCTGTAATTTGATACGTGTTACAGGCCTTTTTAAAAAAAAACATCATTATGTTACTTTAGATAGCAATACCCGCGAAGATTTTGACCAAAGCTAAAGATTAAACCCAACTTATTATGTTTAACTTTTTATTTTCGTTTGATGCTATTATCCTGAGAAATCGTCCAAAAACCAGCAAAAGTGTCCAGATTTAGGTACTGCAACAGTATTGCAAACACATTCACTCAGTAAACATATAACAAATACTAAGACTGTTTATTGACGTGTTATATCTAATCATAATTATTGATTATTGTTGTCCTAAAAAGAGCATTTTTTACTGTGAAAAATTTGTCTGGGCATACAAAATACAGTTATCATAATATGTAGTAAATCAATTTCAATAATGTAGTCATGAAGGCAGATGTCCACAGTACTAAATTCTTAATTACAATTAATTACTTAAATACATTAATGGTATTCAAAACATTGATAGAATAAATCAGTTTATTCTATGTTGATGCCTTATTCAAAATTCACATAATAGTGTGTTTGAAGTAAACCGCTAGTTTGTTTTATAAATGCATGACAGAAGCTGCTATGTTAAAGAAATGCCATTTTAATAATAGTACATTATATAATGTATAACTAAGTTAGTCATATGTTCTATGATTTTCAACATTTCTGGCATTTGTATTATTATGATTATAAATTATAATTAATTGTAATAAACAAGTCAACTAGTCAAGGTCAAGCATTGTTGTATTTTGGGCTTTATGCTGGAATCAGTTCATTAAATGTATATTTTGTTGCATCATTGAAGTCTAGACCAGTACTTCATTAAACATTTTCCTCCCCGCACTGGAAACACATGAATTATTCTGGCTGTTAAATCAATTAAAAGTGGAGTCCTTAAATAGGTCATTAAATGCCAATGAAATTGACCATTGACGTCATTATATTTTGCTTGTTTTGGAATGTGCACTGCACATTGTTTAATTAACCCTGAGGGTACAGTCTTTGAAGGTCTGTTTAATTAACCCTGGGGGTACAGTCTTTGAAGGTCTGTTTAATTAACCCTGGGGGTACAGTCTTTGAAGGTCTGTTTAATTAACCCTGGGGGTACAGTCTTTGAAGGTCTGGTGAAGCTGGTATTAAAGGTACAGTTCATTTATTTGAAAGACAAAAATCAGCTGCCTGGTGTGCACATACGGTTTGCAATTGTAGTATGTTGAATTAAAGAAGTAACTGAAAACAACAACAACCTAAACAAACAGAAATAAATTCGAGCCTAGATAAATATTTCAAAGTAGAGCTGTATTCGAGTTAACAGAGTTCGATGAAGTTGTGGTGATATGCATTATTCAGTTTATTGAATATTGTGTGGATACTATATTATTGAATACTTAAATACATGGATATTGGCATGCCAAGCAATAATGTTTGCTCAAGTTGTAGGTATAGCCCTTTAAAAGGTGATCAGTAATTCCAAGTATAATATCAATATCAGCAATTTTTGTATCAAACATTAAACACATGGTTAAACATTTAATGAAAATAGTGTTTAACTGACACATATAACACACACAATATGAGCATCGTGATTCAATAAATGGAATAAAATATAAAATTAAGGATTAATAGAATCAACATGGAAAACATGAAAAAAGTACTTATTTTGTAAAAGAATAAAGAGCATTTTTAAGGGTAAATACCTGTAGAATCAAAATGGAAAACATGAAAGAAGGACGTAATTTGTTAAAGAAATAAAGACCATGGAATTTTTGGAAAGGAGTTCTTTTTCATTAGTTGATCCAACTGTTATTCCTATAAATTATTTATGATTCTGATTTTGTGGGAAAGTGAGAGCAAAAGCAAGGGGTCATACATGTACATGTTAATTTCTTCATCAGCACAGAGTTGGATTTATCCCATGGAAGTAACATGGATAAATTTAGATGATGTAAGTATCCTTGCAGTGCATTGTAACTAATTACTTATTACACCAGTCGCTCGTTAATGACGTCAGTTTATAAATACGCCTATCGGACTATCTTTAAAACTTCATAAAAACGCGAAATATTGAAAGAATTTGCTATAAATTATACCAAATTTATCCACATAAAATTTGCTTTATTTTGATTAGTCTCATAACATACATTATTTTGTAAATTTATTGCAAGAAAAGCATAAGTCATCGTCAAACGTCAAATTCTGCAATGTCGCGCGTAACAGTTAATTTCTGTTTAAAGCGAAATGTCGTCTGTATTTCCGCGGCGCTAAAGATACACGTCTATTTTTTCCAATTTAGACCGAAACCTCATTTCCGTTTTCAACTGCGAACAAAATGGTGATTAGTAAAATTCATATAAGGTAAAATTTACAAAAAAGTCCGTTGAATTGTCCCGGCCAACATACCGGACATCAGGGTGTTCACAAATGCTTTGATAATAAAGTGAAGATGTAGACTAAAGGTACGGAATTTTGGTCGAAATGTTTAATGTGTATTCTTTTAAAAATATGGCGAATTTGCAATTATTCAGTTTATAATTAGATACCTTTACACCATGCGTGTATTTTCTTTAACGATGTCCGAAACGTCATTTATTGTAAATTGCAAGAACACGGCGGAGATCAAATTCGCGTTATTATTTGTTTATGTTATTTATTTTTAAACTTCAACATATAATTCACAACAAGACATGTCAGGGTTAACGATTTCCAGATATTGCCACAGTCGTTACATTATATACATTAATTATAACAGTTTTACTAAAAATCTAAACAATGTCCGCCCGATTTATCTGATACGTTTTTAATTCGTCTGTTATCGAGTAAGGTGTAAATAATATACAAACATGTTTCAGAAATGCTTTAGAAGATATACATTCCACAAGTAAACATTATTGGAAAAACGTAATGCACAACAATAAAAATGAAACTAAATGTTTTTGGTGTTTTTTACGTTCTTTAGATTGTCCCCTGTTCTTGAAAAGTATGCTTGTTTTTTAATAATCATATATTTTTTTGGTAATAATTGCAATTTTTTTTTTTTTTCATATCACCATTTAATATTTAAATCTTATAACGAAACAGTAAATAGTGTGTTTAGTCACGTGTGTAAATTTCATTAAATAAGGATTTGGATTTCTACATGTATTGCGCCTTTATGAATGTCCCCTGTACAGAATATAGACATGATTTTGGTTAGACGTCATTCTAGCTTTTTTTCCGCTAGGAACGTTTGTTTTTTTTATAGTTGCATTTATAATACGACAGCGCTCAACTATGTAATGCTCAATGACTATGGATATTTTATGATTATATTTTTATCATATATATATAATAGTATAATTTTTGCTTTGCAATATCAGAACATATTTATGGAGATTATTTTAATGCTATTACAAAGAACTTTTTGGGGGGTGGGGTGGACAGGGGGTTTCCGACAAAAATGGACAAATTATGCGTTATTCTGATCGCACATAATGGCATGCTAAAATAAAAAAAAAAGATAAACAGAGAATACAAAGTCAAATTTACAAAAGTGTCGGGAGAGCGGAGAACGCGCTAAGGCTACTTAATATGCAATATGAAAGGGACCGGAAGCGGAAGTGGCGTGCTCGGAACAAACTAACCACGGCAGTTGACTTGCCGTATTATCAGATGCTCTGACATGAATATCTGACGAGTAAGTCGTATCCACTGGCAACTATTCATAAATACGCAAACGGGTTTGCTGCTCAGTAGAAAAGCCGATATTTATTGATGATACGTTTTCGACAGTAGGAAATTGAATTTAAGATTTGTCTTCTTAAGTTTAACAAATACTTCAAAATACGGTTTATTCCTAATTGATTTAAGCATCCGAAGTAATATACAACTTTGTTCGTACATAAGACAATAAACTTAAAACATTTCTTATTAAAACGTTAATAGGCAGCTTGACGTATTGACGCGACGTCGTGTTACGCTACCTGGAACGAATAAAATGCGACTGGTCATTAGCGTTCGAGTCAAGCAGTTTGAAAAGTGACGGTACACTCAGGATCACAGTGATCATTGAACATAATATGAATCACATTACTGTAGAACTGGTTTCATTTGCTTGGGTTTTTATATTCGCTAATATTCACGATTTTATTTCCTCGCAAATTCAAAACCATTGCGAATAAATGTGCATGTCCGAATGTTAAAAATCCAAAAATATGCTACTTTTACCTTGGAATATACCATAAGGTAGTCTGTCCGTATAGGATATTGACCGAGTAGGAAGTCTTTCTGCGTAGGAAAGGCAGGTCTTTTCCACGCAGAAAGGCCTACTGTGAGGTCAATATCTGCAGGCGCGTAGCTGGACCCAAATTAGGATTGCGCACCATTCTACGGGGATCCTGGGGCATGCCCCCTCTGAAAATGTGTGTCTTCTAGATGCTCTTAGAAGCCATTTGGAGTGTATATAAATGTATTTTTCTGTGTACTTCTTGGCTTAATTTTATCCATTTGATTTCAATGAAAATGAATATACATTTCACAACAACAAGAGTTTATTATCGTTCCATCAACAAATATAACGCAATCAACAACAACAAAGTTACACTTTGAGGCAGTAAAACTTCACGAAAGAGTATAGCGCTAGTCGTCGTTCCTTTTTTGGCAAACAAATCGATCATCGAATTCACATTTATTTCTCTTCCTTTGCAAATGTTCCTCAGTTCTAGGCCCTATAACCGGTTTTCATTGTCGACCTGCGTTACGTTTTCAACTGCCTTTTTGTTTTCACACGCCTCGATGTGCTCCCCAGTAACGGTTGAAACAGCCATGGTCAGCAGTACATGTATTTGCAAGCAGAATGCGTCCTAGGGATACAACTTTCTGCTGATATGGTATCCCCAGGATCAGGAAACCTCGATTTTGGAAATTTTCAACGGACGCTGCTGGTAGATCTTGCTCAAACATGGCAACATGGACTGTTGAATGTCAATTGTGGAGTTACTGATCTCTCTCGGTATCAGGCATTGCGCACTGAGCCTGTCTCCGTCCTCGATCAGTCAAATTTAGTTTCCAGTATTCGAACGACAGAAACGCATTTTGACGATGTTGCAGACGGAGATTTTGGTTTACCCTAAGGCGGGATGGATCAACATTTAATGCATTCGTGATGTCGATTGTCATACAAAGCATCTCATGTCGCTCAACAATTGCGTTCAAACTCGATGCGTGTATTAATACCTCAGACAGCACATGCTTGATCATAACGAGATCGATGATCAAGCCAAAATGAGTGGCTGCCACTTTGTATGTGACGTGCAGTTTTGTCGTCACCGAAATGATGTCTAAGATCCTCTATGCCGTCAATAGCAGATGTATATGAACACTTGAACGTATTGGAAGCATCATCCCTGGCCGCCCATCTTGTTTCACAAAGCAACTGTAGCTTTTTTCCATTTTAGATTTGCTTTCCTTGTTATTCGCAAGGGTTCTTTGAATCGCAAAAGCAGTTTTGAGGAGTAGTTGAACAGGGAGGCGACTTTCTGAACCGTGCTGTTCACATTCCGAACCAGTGGCTCTTAGGATGCCTGCACTATAGCTAGACTTATGCAGTAAGCTTTGCTGTGTGTGTATAGTGAATCGGGTATGACCTGGCGCATTTTGTGCTTGGATACCAAGAACTTTTTCTGACATATTCGAGGCTCCATCATAACCGTATCCTATCGTTCAGTTTTGATTCCTGCTTCCCGTAAGTTTTCCAGAAAGGTTTGTGATTTGCCTGTGGTCGACTCATCCGCTGAAAATTCTACGAAGTCTTCTCTGACATACTTGGTGGTATTGCTTGTATCTTTTTATAGAGTGTAGTCAAGCCAATACCCCTGACCCACTTGGACAACGATTTTTAATGTATTTTGGCATTTATTTCACTTTTTTTTTTGACAATTTGCGAAAATAGTTTTACGCACGTGCGTAAGTGCGTAAGCCCAGCTACGCGCCTGAATATCTGACTTACATACCGAAAGGCGACGCAATATTGAATTACATACAGAAGGGGTGTCTCTTTCCACCATGTTAGTATGTCCTTTTTTTACTCTTAGTTTACCTCCTTAATATCGGTATGAAATGTATAACATAACACGCACAGTGTCCATTGTTAAAGAACTCGAAAACATTGTTTTAAGGCGGTAAAATATATGTCACATTGTAATGGCATAATTTGTTTTCAGGTCACAGAATCGAAATATTTTTTGCATGATCGTTGTTTATCTGTAAATAAACAATGATTTGTTGTGCTGATGTTTATATAAATGTGGTTAGATCCTTCTCGTAGGAAATCTAAATAGTTGTTTATTAGCTGATAAGCATCTCTACATCAAACGTAATGTCTTATTTAATCATGCATGGCTAAAACAATCAACAGATGTCCATAAACAGAAAGACATTTCTTTATCAATTCACAATTAAAGCTGAAATTGTTTTGTATTTATTTGACTTTTTATATTCGATGTAGAATGTATTATGTATATAAATATTAGTACATTTTTAAACAAACAATTATTGAAAATGGTATCAATAAATAAGAAGCTGCATGGCTTTAATGTGTGGTATATTTTAGTGTTTATTTTTCTAAGATTTAACAAATATACAACATTAAAAGGTGATATACTTTGCATGTATTATTTTGAAAAAATATTATGTTGTGTCGTAAATTAAAAAAAAAACAATACCAATTTGTTACAAGTCATTATTTTCATAATAAATTTGTTTTCTGCATTCACATTATGATATATATTTTGTATTTTTTATGTGCAGTTGAACTAACAGAAGTATGCAAAAATTTCAAAATATGTATATTTACATGCACATGTATGTATGTTGAGAACTACATAATGAATGTAAACTCTATTGAACCATATACTTCTCGTGGACATGTCTTTCTGTGAACAAAACAATCCTCGTGCACGGGTCTATCTGCTTGCACGTGGATGGGTCTGATATCACTTTGGAAAGACCTGACCAGGTGCAGAAAGATAGACCAACGCACGAGGATTGTATTGTGTATCTCACAGGTCTTTCCCAAAAATATAGACCCGAATGAAACAAAGAAGTAAGTAACTATGTAAAATTATTATTTTTTTTTTTTTTTTTTTTTTTTTTTTTTTTTTTTTTAGAGTTTAGAGTTTATTTCAAAATACATTAGGCTTTAAAGCCCGTGAGTACACATATATTACAACACAATATTGTCAAACGTGGTCAATGACGTACAGGCATATAAATAACTGTATTCTGCAATACCAAGTTAAACATTTACATAATATGAATAACAAAACGAAAATCGTATTAAGTTTTTAACATGCTAGTACAACAAATTCTTGTACATGTAGTTAAATGCTATGAAAAATAACATGTAATCTGAGACATACAGTAGTTATATGGAAAAAAAAACTATTGATAATATAATTATGTTCTCAATTTTTTTTTTTTTTTTTTTTTTTTTTTTTTTTTTTTTTTTTTTTTTGGAAAATAACATTTATTTCACAGCTCCATACCGTACAGAGTTTTTTTGTGTTAGTTTCATTTTTATGTGTTAGAAACAATTGTCAATGATGTAGATACACAAACATTCCATATGATGTAGCAGTTAACACATTACAAAATACATCTATTACTTAGTAAATACTGTTTACAATGGATTAGCTGTACTGCAAATATTTGCAGCAAATCATGCTGCAAAAATATTTGAGTTTGCAGAGTAAAGAAAAAAAAACAATTGAAAAAATTGAACACAGTGTACTGACAATATATAATAAGGTTAGTGTATATTTTAATATCATATTAGCATACTTTTGGGTTCATTGTATCAAGAGTCTTACAACTGACCAATTCGGAAACTCGTTCTCACACCAAGTGTGTTTTTGGATTTCCCATGCTATCTGCAGATTTTTCTTAAGTCCTTGAATGGTCGGAATTCTATTTGATTTTTTACACATACAAATGTACCTTTTTGTTTGAAGTAACAAAATGTTTACATGAGTCATTTTTTCGTTACAAATTCCAAGAAGCATGTCTTGACATGAAAGTGAAGGCAAGTTAATATGATTTAAGGCTATCTCATTTTTGATATGGTTAACAATTGGCTGTATGTGTTCACATTCCCAGAACAGATGAATTAATGTCTCCTCATGTGTCTTGCAAAAAGTACACATGTTGTCGTTTACAATTTTCATTTTATGTAACAAAGATCTAGTTCCTAAAATTCTATGTACAATTCTAGTCTGCAACCATTGTATGTATGTGTCTCTGGAGACTCTAAAAACAAAACTGTGCGTATACCTCCAATCTATATTATCAAAAGTTCCATTCCATTTAATTTGACTTGAAGGTTTTTCATTGTTTAAGATAAATTTGTTATAAGCCGTTTTATTATGATTTTTTGCTAAAACAATTTCATTTAAATAAAATGAAATAAATACACCTTTGATATTGGGTTTACTTGTATCTCCGGAAGCAAAACCAGATTTTCTAAAGAACTCAGACACAGCTTTTTTAAATCCTTCGTAAAATAGAAAATTCAATTTTTTCCCGGTACAGGTTTCAATATCTTGTTTATTCCTAAACTCTCCAGATGAGCATAATATGTCTCTTACATATCGAATTCCTCTGTCATACATATTTTTTTCATAAATATATTTCAAGCCAATCTGAAAATTGTTATTATAGAATAATGGCATGTTCAATATATCATCAAATTTACAAACTTTCATTTTATTCATATACATACAATAATATGTAAGAACATCCTTCCAGAAGCAATTACGCAAACAATTTACAATTTTCTCGACATAAGCACTCCCCATGTTTAACATTTTTTTTACATCGAACAAGGAATATACTAGTTGAAAACATTTACCTGTACATGTTGCAATTTTCTTTATCCAAGTTAATTTCATACTTTTTTCAAAAGAGAAAATATCAAGCATATTAAGTCCACCGTCTTCATAAGGTTTAATTAAAACATTGTGTTTAATTTTTATAGGTCCATCCCAAATGAAATTGTGAAAGCAATCATGTATTTGCTTTAATATTTTTGATCCTGGGCTGGGAAGAGCAATGAACAAATGTGTGAAAAGAGGAAGTAACAAAGATTTTACTACGGTAATTTTCCCTAATGGTGTCATATTTCTTCTTTTCCAAAAGTTTATACTATTTTGTAAATTTGTCAACTTACTAGAAAAATTTAGGTCTATTATCTTTTCCAAATTTACATCAAATATAATGCCCAACACTTTAAAACGTGTGGTACCCCAAAGAAGTTTGTACTTAGTTTTAATTGAGTGGGTACTGTATTTCTTGGATCCTATCCATATCAAATGTGTTTTGTCATAGTTAATTTTTAGACCAGATTCTATTGCAAATGTTTGGAGTAAATCTAGTGCAGCATTAAGTGAATTGTCAGATCCATCCAGTAGCAGGGATGTGTCATCTGCAAATTGGGAAATTTTATATTCAACATTTTCAATTCTGATTCCTTTAATTTGTTTTGAGTTCCTTATGTTAATTGCTAGAATTTCAGCACATAATATAAAAATATAAGAACTGATTGGGTCACCTTGACGGCAACCTCTTTCAATTTTAATGAATTCCGAAAGATACCCATTGATCTGTATAGCTGTCATGGTGTTGTAAAGGAAAAGAGAGATCCATTTTCTGAACATTGTACCAAACTTAAAGTGTAATAGAGTTTTCTCAATGAAATTGAATGATAACGTATCGAAGGCCTTTTCAAAGTCTAGCGTCATTAATAGTCCTGGTATTTTGTTGTCTTCTGTATATTTTAATATATCATATAAAAGTCGCGTATTTTCCCCTATATATCTTCCTTTTATGAAGCCAGTTTGCTCGTTTGAGATTAATTTGTCAAGAACTGTTTTTAATCTATTGGCAATCGTACCTGAAGCTATCTTGTATACAACATTTAAAAGTGTTAATGGTCTTAGATTTTGTAAGAAATGTCTTGGTTTATTGTCTTTTGGTATGCAGGTGATGATTCCTTCCTTTTGAGTTACAGATAAAGATCCTGAAATAAAAGCATAATTCAGACTTCTTAAAATGAAAAACTTAATATCGTTCCAGAAAACTTTAAAAAATTCTGTTGTGAAACCATCTGACCCTGGGCTTCTATCATGTTTCATATTTTTTAAGGTGGCTGAGATTTCCTCTATTGTCATCAAGCCCTCCAATGTTTGAGATTGGTCATAACTTAATTTTATTGTCTGTATTCTGTTAAGATCATCAAAAATATCACTATTGTAACTGTTTTCATTTGTTGCAGCTTTGGTGTATAATGTCTTATAATATTTAGCAGCTTCTATTAAAATTTCATTTTGGTCATATATGTGTTGGCCATCATCGTTTACTATATAAGGTATTGTTTTGCTAGATGAATGTTGCTTTTCTAAATTGCAAAAAAATTGTGTAGGTTTTTCACCTTCATTGATCCACTTGGCTCGTGATCTAATAAAAGACCCTTTCATTTTTACATCCCGTATTTCTGAAAGTTCTTGATGCAATGAATTAAGCTCCTCAGAATTTGA
Source organism: Congeria kusceri (assembly GCA_027627225.1). Taxonomy (NCBI): domain Eukaryota; kingdom Metazoa; phylum Mollusca; class Bivalvia; order Myida; family Dreissenidae; genus Congeria; species Congeria kusceri. Next base: position 25,854,186 of record CM051036.1, read on the forward strand.
TTCATTTATGTTTTTTTCTAGTTGTTCAATTTTTTTGACAAGAAGATCTTCTCTATCCCTCCTCTGTTTGCATTTGTAAGATGAAAAAGATATTGTTTTGCCTCTAATCTCCATTAGCAGGGTTTCTAAAAATAATTGGTCGTTAATAGTGAAATGTAACAAGTTATTGTCAATAATATTCAATGATTCAGTATTGTAAACAGGCAAACAGTATTGTTTTTTAATTTCTTCTATTTTTAATTTAATACACTGGAGGTATTCTTCATCATATAATAGAGAGTTATTGAACTTCCAAAGTCCCTTGCCATGGTTTACTTCATAAATATTTAAATTTAAAGTTATAATTGAATGGTCAGATTTGTAGCTTCCTTTAATATCCGATTGCCTTATATGTGTTAAAAGATTACTTGTGACAAGGAAGAAATCTAGCCTGCCTTGCTGTAGAGTATTAGGTTTTCTCCATGTATATTGGTTAACATCACCATTCATTAATCTAAATGTATCTATCAAGCCTCTATCATTTATAACAGAAGACAACAAATCCCTAGACTTTTTGTTATTATCCAGGCTTCTATAATTAACATAATCTAATTTAGTATCTAAGACAAGGTTGAAATCACCACACAAAATAAAAATCTCATTTCCAAATGAGTCTATTTTCAAAAACATCTCATTGTAAAAAAGTGGATTATCATTATTAGGCCCATACAAAGTACATAATGTTAATCGTGTTGTCTCAAATGTTAAATCTAAAATTAAATAATTCCCATACTGATCCTTTTCAGAGTTATGTACTTTTACTGATATATTTTTTTGAAATAAAATACACACACCCCTAGAGTTATAAGTACCATGACTAAAATAACAATCACCATCCCACTGCATATAAATCTGTTTTTCCACAGATGGGGTAAAATGACAATCCTGTAAACAATATACTTGTGCTTTTTGTTTTTTTAAATAGTCAAACATGTCATTTCTTTTTTTACTGTCATTAAGTCCGCGACAGTTGTAAGATACAATTTTTAAGTCAGCCATTGTTATAAAATTTTAGATTATTCATTTGATTTATCATACAACACAAGAACCCAGTAATCAATAATCTTGAAGAGTCAATGATGAGCACATAAATATTAAAAATATATACAGAATATAATAAGTTGTTCATTACACATGTGTCCTGAACAGTGATTAAACAGAACATGAAACGAGTGAAAAAGAAAAGCTTGCTGGTTTTACAAATAACTCAGTTTCTAGGTTTAAAAGGCATACTGAAGTATAGCATTGTAAAAACAGTTGTTGTCATAATACAGTACTCTTCACAGAGAAATAACAAAATAATGATTAAGAACAATTTTCATATACCAGTAACGAATAAGTATATTGAGGCTTACTTACAGTAACAAAAAGTTAGTTACTTAACTATGATGATTTTACAGAGCATATACTACACTCACAACACCTAGCCTCAGTTAATGAGGTCGGTATTGGGAAACACCTTTACTAAAAATAGAGTGCGTGTATACAGTCCAATGCTCATTCACCATGAATATTGGAAAAACCTTGGTCTAAAAATAGATTATCAATACAATCCAATGACAAGTGGCAACTTTAAAGCAGTGCATTCACACAGGGATTATTCAACAAGGTATTCTGTTTAGCATCATAGTTTGTTATTATTTATAAGAAAACAGCCAACAAAAAGAAATAATACAACCACTGCTAGATCGCAGATATTGATATAATATAGCTTCAATAATTGAACAACTGCTAGGTGGCAAATATTAATATATGGTCAAAAATAGACCCACAGCTTGATGGTAAAAATTGATAGCAATATACATGTAAATGTGTAATAATAGCAATTTGTTAATGTTGCAAATAACATCAACAACAACAAAAGTTAGCATAGTTTCAAGACTATCAATTGGTGAGAATATAAATAGATAGACAATGATATACACTTATCTAGCATCGTAACTGAACAAAACAGTCTGACAAATAGCCAAAGAAGTGATGTTTAAGCAGGTCTAGACCGTTTTATATTATTATGTTGTAATCAACTTGAATATAGTGGTGATATGCAGAAAAGTACTCGGTGATAATATAAATAGATAGACAATGATATACATTTATCTAGCATTATGACTAAACAAGAACAGAACAATTTGACTGATAACCAAAGAACTCGTGCTTAAGCAGGTCAAGACCGTTTTATACAGTTATGATGTAATCAACATGAATAAAGTGGTGATATGCATAAAGGTACACTTATATTAAATGTGCAGTCTTTCCAATTTTTTAATAATGTAACAACAAAAAGACCAAATACCTGATGATATGTTTCAGTATGTCAATAATGTAAATATTTATAAGTAACTGTATACATTGGAATAAGTTTGCAATAATAACAGTGTTTAAATTAAATTTCCTTACTTGAGATAGTTCTTGTATTTCCAACCTTTCCACGTATCGGTTAAAAACACATTCTAGTTAATAGATTATTTCCGGCGGTTTTCACGGAATTCACTAATCACACTGTTAATATTGTCATGGATGTCAAATTTAATGCGTTCCTGATTTTTCGTGAGCGCAAACACGGATCCGTTGAAGAACCAGGTGGTCTCGATTGCCGGATGAAGGGACAGTCTGTTCATCAAGGCACTGTTTAGAGCCGTGACGTCATCCACTAGCCTGTGACCCGCTGCCTTCATTTCTTTCCTCTTGCGCATGATGGTCGTTTTGTCGTTGTTGGATTTTAGCTTAAGCAACACTGGTCTGGTCTGTCCTCTCTTACTTGGGATTCTATGAATGGCCAGTATTTGTTCAGTTTGTATCTGTACACCCTTTCCCTGCAGTAGATCTATAACTTTTGTTGTCAGGTGGGAAATCGATTCATGCTGATCTTCTGGAATGTCCATTATTTTCACATTGTTTTTGCGGGAATACTGCTCATTGTAATTAGAGCTCTTGATGGCATCACTACATTTTTGGGTGTTTTCATTTACTTGTGCTTTAATATTCTCAGTTGTTTGTTTGCACTCAGCTTTTAGAGATGATAATGTTTCTTTAAGTGCTTCGTTTTCAAATTCCAGACATTTGATGTGGTCAGCAAGATCTTTAGTCTTTTCCTCTACTTGTTTGTGGACACACTGTTGCAGTTGTAGTTCCATTGCTTTGGCCAAGTCATTTTTCATTTTCATTAAGCCTTCTTCATTGCGTTTTTCTACTTCAGTCATAATGGACGAAATGGTATTTTTGATCATGCTTTCAATTTCTTCTCTTTTCATGATGGATTTCATTTCACTGGTAATGTGCTTCAGTGATTGTTCCATTGACTCTAGCTGTTGTTTAATAGAGCTGTCGATCGTACTATCATTGCTGACCTCTGAATTTGTGCGTTTTGTTGGTTTATCATCTCCTTTGGCTAACTTCTTTTCAGGTGGTTGATATTTAGAGCTTTTCAACCCTTTTGAAGAATCCTTGCCACTCATGTTGTTGGAAATTCTTGAACCTAAGTTGTAGCAGCTTTAATATGTTATGTTTGTTTTAATTTCTTGGTATGTAATTGAAGTCAATTGACCGTTTGGGAGATACAAAATATAGAGTCCTGGTATATACAGTTGAGCTGTCATATAATCCGATAATTGTTATGTCCACTGCAGTTGTAATCCTTTTGCACTCAGTGACACTGTTAATTGATAGGAAAGTTTTTCCCCAGTAGACAAAGAAATGTACCTTTTCCCACTAATTGCTCGCGCGTGCTTTATTATTTTATTCCATATTTTCCATCACTGTATAAATATTTAATTCCTTTTAGTTTGATACCAAAATCATATTTTATTTCACTGATATCACTGAGTTATCTGCAAAAAACCAGCCAGCTAAAAATGTGGCTAACTTGTACCCATGATCACGTGTAAAATTATGTTATTGTAAGCAATTTATATAGGCATAGGTGTGCCATTCCAGAATTATAGTACATTCTGTAGTATAAAGTTAACTCAATTCTAACACAAATATTGGTTGTCCAATATGTTTATTAGTTAGGATCGTTATTGTAGACTTACATAAAGGACATATACTTTATTGTTATATTTGTGCTAAGCCTCTATTTGAGAATCTTTATGTGTTACAGCACAAAAATGTCAACTCCGTTATAGAACAAAAATCTATTAAACAATTACGTTTTTCCGATTTTGTATGCAAACAAATAAAATCTATTATCAATATTAGTGCTATTTTACTGAATATTCGTGTAAAAATATATATTACAACATGTTTGCCCCCTAAAAAGTAGACAGTTTATATAAACTAATTTAGAATTAAAAATGTATTTCTCGACATGCCTACTCATTTCTTGAGTAAATATGGTGAAATTGATTGCCACTGTATGACAATAATGTTTATCTTATTGATGTATAAATACTTACTCATATTTTAGTCATTTAACGTCGCGTAACAGAGTTGACATGTAGCGTAACGGTGTTGACATTAGTAATTGTATTAAATCGTAAAGTTTTGTTTTTATAATTGAACACACATAAAATATTAATGGGAAATACCCGTTCAAATCTAATCTTTCCACAACTGCTAAGACATAACTTTAGCAAACAGAGTAGAGTCTCGTGTACTTAGCTAAGCTACAGTGCAAACAAGGCTACGCATAGCTTACATTTTATTTGATACATTCAATTTGTGATTGACAATGATTTAAAGGCACTTTCGTATAGTCACACGCCTTAATTACCTCAATGCATTAGAACCGTTGACTTAATATTTATGTACTCTGATAAGTTTATATGCTTTGATTATGATGTAATTACCTGTATGTGGTTTTCGTACCTGATGAAGTTTCATTGTATCAGAAAAAGCTTGCATTTTGCCAGACGATCTTGACAGTGTGTCCCATTGAATACTGCAGAGTTTTATTTTTTTATTCCAATAGAGTGCGGAATTACTTTATTAAAGTAAAATCAATACATATTGTAAACAATGTCTTATGTTCAACTCTTTACCAATATGTCCATTCCGTTACGATTTTTGTAACGCAGTGGACCGTAACGGAGTTGACATTCTAAAACTTTTTTCCACATAGCCATTTTGTTTTTGAGCATTTTGTAAACAAACAGACATTAATGTGTTTGGAACATCAATCTGCTAATAAACTTGTGGTTTTTATCAACAATAAATTCAACAGTTTTATTAAAACACATGAACGGAGTTGACCAAGTTTTTTATACGCATGCAACTGCAGACAAACGGGCCTATATTTGTCATTCTTCCTTATACCAACCGCATCAACATCTTAATTTAAATTTTCGCGCTTAAAACGTTTGTGTATATGACATCATCGCTTGTTGTGTAAGAAGGGACATAATCATTACTTTCATGATTAATGGAGTCGTAACGGAGTTGACAGATGAACATCGGGGCAGACCATTCAAGCATGATAAATTCTTGTGACACATCCGAAACAAGTTTTGATAGCATGTTTCAAATTATATATGTATTAAGATATCATAAACAGAAAAACTTTATCAATGGTGCTTAATTGGAAGAAAAAAACACCTATTGCTTTCCGTAAATCTGTGATCGGGACATCGCAAAATTGCCAATTTGCGGTATCGCCATCCATCATTTTTTGATAATGAAGAAAGTATTGGCACAAAAATCTATCTGAGCTTGAGATTATAAGAAAGACCATAAATATACATGGGAATATTAAACATATCTTGTTTATTTTGTAAGATAAATTACCGGGACAAGGGTATGTACGTTATTTCTGAAATGACTGAGGTATGAAAATGAGTGAATGCATCCTATTTTACTGTGCATTGTCATTTCGGTCCTACTAAATACTGCTAAGACGCACAAAGACGCGTAAAGACGTACAAAGGTGTTTAAAATAATATTATAATGACCATACATCATTATAATATTACTATGACTATGTTTATTAACGAAATTGTCCCTAAATTAGGAAAACCAACCCAAGTCGTCACACAATACAAAGTGAAATCAAACTTGCACACACAGGCCCTACGTGTATGTTTTGCATTTTTTAAGACGTTATAAAAATACGCGATAATTATGTGACCATGACTGAATTCTCCAAAACATTTGAGATTTGTTATAGCGCAATTAAGAACGGGCAGACACAAAAACGGGCAAAGACACACCAAGACATACACAGATAATTCAAATGATATTATAATGACTTTATAAAAGATGCTCAAAGACGCACTAAGATGCTACCAATGATATTATAATGACTTTATATGTTTATTAACGAAATTGTCTCTCAATTAGGAAACAGTCTCAAGTAAAATAAAACCTGGACACCCAGGCCCCATGTTTTGCGTTTTTTCCGTCAGATAAAAGACGCACAGTCACACGTAAACACATTAGATGCACAATTAAGAAACTTAAATTGATAATTTAATTTTATGTTAAATCAAGTCACATTAATGTTAATAATTTTGGAAAAGATACGTACTAAACCAATTAGCCACGTAATACAAAGTCAATTCAAATTTCTTGTACTACCCGAGCCTATATATGTATGTTTGCATTGTTTCAATTATGTATTATCCATATTGAGTTGTTATTAAATATAAAATTCTACAAATAATCATACTGAGACCATTGCATGTTATACATGTTTTTATCATATCACTATGCTGATATCGGCCTGATACAAAGGTGCCTGATATAATTTTTTTATATCAGGTCAGTCGCGTTTATATCAGTCAATGTATGGAGATACGTCATATTACTCGAAATCCACTTTTAAAGTCAACATTTTCAGTAAACATGAATCAGATTTAACAAAACAACCAATTTGATACCAAGAACGTATATAGTTTATTATTTTTAATCGTCATAAATCACAAAACGTTATTTTTTTAATATTCACATAAACCCGCACTTTGGTAGTGGTATGACGTCATCAATGGAACAATAAGGCATCTATACACAGTTATTTCAATACATTTTAAATAAATGAGCTAAAAGTCACTACACAGAATCAGTTTATGTTGAGTCTCAAACATGTTTTGACCAAAAATTGGACACGCTATAGTCATTATTGAAACGATGTTCAAAATGTCAATTTCAATACACAACTCCAAAATCATGAAAATGGCCTCTCAAAACAATTCGTCGATGCGTGTTCTCCGATGAAATTGACCGTTGCAAGCCATTTCAGTTTGCGTTTCCAATATTATATGAATAGACGTGTGTGTAATCTATGTATTCATAGTGAAAACAGCTCATTTATCTTTACGAAATGTTAATAATAAGGCATTGTCCACTCAACTTTTAGAAATCCGTAACTACATGTACGTGAACGTGTAAAAGTCGGCTCAGTAAAATCAACGCGGCTCTTAGTTTTTAAATAATGTAAAAAAAAAATCAGCTCGTTTGGTGTAATTTTAAGAAAAACGTGGTATGATAAATAGAAAAACAGGTTACTGCCTGGTCTTGTGTAATATATCGGGTTCGGTACGAATAAAATAACGGCTCGGCAAGCCTCGCCGTTATATTATTCTAAGCCTCACCTGATATATTACACAAGACCAGACTGTAACCTGTTATTCTCTATATACCTCCACAACTAATTTGTGTACATAATAATTTAACACGATGTCTAGTATGATAATGAAATTATGAAAAGACAGTATCATATATCCTGAAATAATATAACCTATCTAAACATAAAAAGTATTTACACATGAAGTAAATATATTCGTAGTATATGTATATCCCATAGCGAAATCTTTTTAACACAAGATACAAGAAATCTGTAAAAATAATTGCGATGAGCATACAATTCAATAAGAGGGTGTATTAACATAACATTCATGAATACATTACTTAATTTATAACATTTCTTTATTCAAAATTTTACGCAGTGCATTTCACAAGATAGCAGCCATATAATATCAATTATTTTAACATTTCATACTCTTATTCTTGTATATCACCAAAAATCTGATTTATGGGAAATTAATGTAGCAAGTAGAAAGAAATTATTGTGAATCGCATAAGCCAATGGGTATTAATTAAAATTTAAGATTAATTGATCAGGATTGTTTACCCTTGGGACTTCGGTTGAAAACCATTGCCCGAGCTCACTGCTTAACATAATACTTTGCATAAATATAGTAAACTATATAATTTCCTTAATATGTCAGGAAATTTACATATATAAAACTTTGCAGTGTGGGCGCGGTGCTAATAATAAAAATATATGCTTTAAAAATAGGAAAATTTGTAAAACTGTTCAATAACATTAATTCAGATGTTGTTGGGTTTTTTTTTCATTAAATTCCTGTCAAAAAAAAGAGTATAATATTATGTCTTGCTAAAGACTGCGGGTTTTTCTGTGCATGTCATAGTTTGGCATGTTTTTCTAGACGTGTCATTTGAGACGTTATTGGATAGCCCCCTTGTCGCTGGTACCTACCTGTTATTTACCACACCAGTGTATTACTATGACATCTAGAAGGTGCAGTAGCCGGTGCAATATGGGTGCCACTGAATCTGCCACTGTATTGGGGTCCAAGTTCTTATCTCCCAGAATTACGGACAATTTCGTGCTTGGTCACGCGGAAATGGGCGTGTCAAAATAGCGTGGTGTGTGGTATATAATGTTATTTAAAAATTACTACATTATATACCACACACCACGCTATTTTGACACGCCCATTTCCGCCCATAGTGGCGGATCCGTGGTCTAGTGGTAACGCACTGGTTTCACAACTCAGGGGTCGCAGGTTCGAGCCCCCGCTACACCCTAACCTACTAACTCGTCTTTCGCATGAGACGTTAAACCGAGGTGCAGTGTACTAGGTGCTTCAAATCGGGCACTAAAAGACCCAGGTTCGTCTCTGGAACGGGGCGTCTCCTGTATCTTGCACTATCCCTCGTAACCCAACTAATAAGTCTTCTGGGGGCGATGGCCATATGGGACAGAATTCCGGTGCACTCGATAAAAATGTACCACACACACACTACATATTAACAATAATCAAATGTTCTGTGTAATAATTAGCGTTTTTGGATAATTGTTCTATTTGTTCTAACTGTGTAATAATTAGTGATTTTGGATAATTGTTCTATTTGTGCTGTGTAATAATTAGTCTTTTTGGATATTGTTTGTAAATAGAGAGAAAATCACAATGCCGTCGTCACGTGCTAGGAAAAGGCCCAGAACGGAACTGTTACCATGTGTTGTGTGTTATGAGAACTGTGCATCAGATTCTGGTAAACATTAGGTGCATGCTGCATGTGAACATGTTCGTCCACAAGATTTGTGTGTTATGTCCGTGAATGTGATTTTCATGTGCTCCGCGTGCATAAAGGCGGCAGATGGCGAGCGGTTTAACTACGAAGATCCACTATTCAGACTTACAGAGGTAAAGTTCTTAACCCCTTATTACCATGTACGTGAGAAATAATAATAAAAATTGGCATGATCATGACATGCTATGTAAAATTAAAACGCCAGCAGTCCCGACTCGTATGCATATTATATGATGTTTTCCCTTTATAACATTGAAAACTTTACTATCATTATATTGTGAATGTTGTATCAGTATCCATATATTTAGTTTGTGTGTGACCGTTGTCTAATAATCATTGAAACACATTTATTACATGTGTCAAATTTTGAACACGATTTGATTATTTCACCCGCAATATAGTTCACCCAAAATAATGAGCGCAAAAAGGGTATAATAGCAATGATTAACATATAGCTTTTAAGTTATGTAATACTAGGGGTTTTTATCATTATTATGTATGTTCAGTCAGGTTGTCCGGAAATATAAATGTATTTACATAGACATGTTTGTCGAGAAGAATCATATAAATAGAAAAAAGTTGAATGACAGTAAAATACCGAAACAGCGGTTTGAAAGAAAATTTAGTCGCGAATGGACACTCCGACTTCTTGAACTACTACCAAAAATATGTCGAAGCCAAACTTTCCAAACATGTTATTACAAAGTTTGATAAATTATGGACGAATAACAACACCGAAAGCATGAACAACCGATTGAAAGTTAAGATTGACTGGCAGCCCAAAACGACAGGTCAACTGATTGAACACCTACACGACCTTGTGAAAGTACAAATGGTTGACTTACGGAGAGCTTTGTACAGCTCAGGAAATTTCATTGTTATTTCAAAATACGCACACATGAAAGTGTGTCGGCTCGGGTGGGACACGAAATCAGAAGAACAGAAATTAAAAGTATTTCGAGACTTTCTGAAAATCGGTCAACCAGTGGAAAAACGCCCTATAACCTCATCGGACGGTATGTACACTGTGAATAAAGAACCAAAGCTGGCTAAGAAACCAAACCAAAGAACAAGGTGTCGCGCTCACAGAACAACCAGCAAATGAACTGTTGAATGGAAATGCAGGTTTACATACACGGTTTACAAAGCACATTGGCAAGACGCAAAGACGTGAAGACGTCTCCGTTTGTTTTAATTTTAACAGTTTATTTCTCGATTATGTGATATATTATCTTCAATTCAATTCAGCAACTGTTGATAATATCAGTTATTATTTATATCCTGATATGAAAAATGTATGATGTATTGTTTTTAATACTGATTACCGGTACATAATTTTTTTTTAATTTGAATATTCTGCACAGTGTAAAATGTGCTATTAAGTTTGTATTAAGTTTAATTACTGAAAAATGTGATGAAACTGTTTCTATGGCTTAATTATGAGCAGTTGTTAGAAACTTGCGTGTGATTGAGAATGTGCGTTAATTACGCTGTTAAACTATACACATGCATTGTGAAACACTCTTTTGTATTGTTATTCATTTATAGTTGTGTTAAAGTGTTATAATTGTTATCATGAGGCCTGTATTGGTATGTTGATTCTGATGTGTGTATTGTTACGTATTGCAAGCTAAACTATAGTATTAATAAATTAATTATTTAAAAAGCATATCATAATAACATGAATAAATGCAGTTTACTACATTCACATGTAGTTCTTTTACTTCAAGGAACACTGTATATGCATAAAGGCATACAAAGACGTTAATGTGATAACAAAAACAACAAAACCAACAACAAAACCAACAACAGCAACAACAACAACAACATAATAATAATAAGAAGAAGAAGAAGAAGAGGAAGAAGAATAATTATAATAATACTTATAATAATTATTATTATAATAATTACAATAACCTAGTTTACTGATATTTATTAAAAATAATACAATGTTTTTGTCGGTCTTGTTGTCAGTTTTGTGTTTTTGTGTGCCTTTGTGCGTCTGGTCCGACTTAATATAAAATTATTGATATATATTACTCTTATCTATTAAAAATTAATGTATATACAAATCTTTGCATGTCTGTGCACGTCTTTGTGTGTCTTGAGCACATGTGTCTGTCTTAGCAGTGAAAACAACAAAAACAACAACAAAAACAACAACGTCAGCAAGATAATAATAATAATAATAATTATCTGATATTGATTACAATGAATATAATACAACGTCTTTGTCAGTCTTTTTGTGTTTTTGTGCGTAGTTGTTTGACTTTGTGCGTCTGGTCCGACTTAATTATAATAATATAAATACATATTACTGATATTTATTAAATATTTATGTTCCCCTAAATTCGCGACTACCATTGATTCGCGGATGTTGTTATTGTCACATGATCGTCAACGGCATTTGCGCATGCGCATACGTGACCGCGGGAATTTCTTTATACATGTCCAATGGACCATGTGACCGAATATTGTGTGAAGATACTGCAAAAAGACAAAAGCATTGGACATGATACCTGATATAAAAACACCATGATTTCTTATTCCCAAAACACCAGGAAGTTACATTTTGTGTTTTTCAATAAAAATACAAACCGAAATAGTTGTTTTTGTCCGATGTTGTAGTAGAACTTCCATATATGGGACTTAATTCGTCAGTGTGTCATAACTAAGGCCGAGCAAAGTTTGTCTTGTGTTTTTCAGTACCTTAATTTTAAGTGAAGTTTAGCCTTTTTTTTATATAGAATTATGGTTACACAAGAGGCATTTAGGAAATTGTACAGGCTCTATTCACCTACAAATTAAAAACACACCCTACAATAATATACTGAAAACAAAATGAAAACGGTAATTGATAATGTTTTTCTTGCTTAAACTTAATCATCCTGGATTTTAGATTCTGTAAGCCCCCTTAAAAGAAAAAATCCATTTACCTAAAAACGTTTTTCCCCACTGGTATAGTATTACTTAAATGTGCATTTGTGATACATTTCAGATTTCTTTTTTTAAATAAAATTCACTGTTTAATACGATAATCCAAAACTTGTTGTACATGTGGCCTAATTGAAGATTATTTTCTAGGAATTATGGGATGACGTCATATCCGCGAATCAATGATAGTTAGATAAGATGGCGACTGCTTGACACTTATGTAAACAATGTTGACCTGCTACAAGTTTTAAACGTTGTTTTGGATAAATAAGTTAAAAAAACAGCGGTATATATATTTATTTTCAAATATTTGTTCTAAATATTATGTTCAAATTGTTGAAATAATTTGATTAATGACATTAAATGTTAGGGTCGCGAATTTACGGTAATCGAGGATATAAGATACTATAACGTAACATTTCGAACATAAGGAAACCATGAATGAAAATGACTTATTGTGTATAAAAATAAAATATTTTTCCGACCTACCGACCCACCCTTTATTAGCATGGGTTGTGGGAGGGGAAACAAACAATATTTTATTCTCGGCCTAATCGTAAGTATTTATCGATAATATAAGCCGGAACTGGTTTGATTTGGAACGGCATCTTTCGCCCATTTACCTGAGTGACTCAAGTGTCAGTCGGTACAAAAATTGCGATGTCATCGGAACTTATAAAGACTGATAACATGGATAAGAAAAGTACACCAGAGAAGGTGGAAGAAACGGCATTTTCCCAAGAAAAAGTAAATGCAGCGGATGTTTCAAATGGCAAACACGAACTCAAACCTAAGGTAAAAAGTTAAACCACTAACTGACTGAAAGACCTACAGTATATTGCTTACATTGGAAACCTGTCTTGTTTATGTGAACTGTCAATTATGGTGGGTGGGGTTAATGTAAACAAATACTTACTTACTGGCGCATAGCATAACAAGTTAGGCCCTTTGCCAATATTAAGCTACTTTTTATATGGGCAATATTGGCGGGGCAAAACCGGAGAAAGACCAATTCTGTGGTGGAAATTTCTATGTCTATAGAGTAGCGACAGGATTTTCGTTGCTACTTTCATGCGCTGAAATGGTATGGTTAGCATCACGCTGTCCTCCACTGTGTAAACTTTAATCGATATTCTGCTACGCTGAAACGATTGCGTCATTTCGATTGGTCATTCAATTATATCATTCATCATCCGATTGGTGGAAGCATATTTGAAGGGTTAAACAAGGCAAGGTAAACATGGTGGACTGTACATGAATGAATTAATCAATTATGTAAATTTATACGAAAGTTTAAATCGGAACTAAACGCATTTCCTAGGTAAATTTCGGCACATGTTAAGCAGTTTAGGTGTTGTTTAAGTAAAAGTAAAATGTTGATAAATAACTTCATTGTCGCAAATAATGGAAATTTATGAAAATTTAAACTTTTAGGTTTCCACCACATAAATGGTCTTTTGGCGATGAGACGTTCCAGCGAATTTAGCCCTGTATAAAAAGTAACACTAAATTTGCTGCACGTCTCATGAATTAGACTTACTGGCGCAGTGCCTAAATCAGCCACTTGCCTAAATCCGCCACCCCAGCGGAATAAGTGTTTTTTACCGGCGATTTCTATTTTGTTGATCTCAGTCAATCAGATCTTTCCCTTAACAATGCTGACGAGTTTTTATCTTGATTTGTGCATAAATAAATATTTAATCCAATTATTTTGTACACAACCCCTAAATGCAAACAAACTGCATGCGGGGAATCTATTTCATACTGCGCATGCCAGTTTTGAGGCCCCGCATTGTGTCCATGATAAAATTAAATTATCGTGTTTTAATATTATGTCCATATGAGCACGTGCAGCATAAAAATAACCATTATTAATTGGCCTTACATACAATAAAATGCGGAAATAATTCCATATTAAGAGCGCAAATGTCTCGCTACTCAAAACCATCATTATTTGTCCCACATGCACGCGGGGCCTCAGTTTCAGAGCTATTTTTATAAAAACAAATGAGTATTGGGAAGAAATTAAAACATTGTATTAACAACAGACAGCAAGCTGCTTAATATAGAAAATTAAATAAGAACAATAGTCAAATGTGGCATAAGCATGTCACGGTTCCTGATCTACAATTTTCACCAAGCAACTTTGGATCACCGTGTTTTTGTTTAAACACTAGAAAATGAACCTTAAATTAACAAAAGTGGGATTTTTGTCAATAGGAGTCAATAAAAGTTGGTTTGAAAACAGAATTTATAAAACATTATTATTTTCGAACAGTTTGAACATTTTAAAGAGGGGTGGCAGATTTAGGCACTCCTGTGCTCATTTTTTACACTGTTTAGGCCTTCAATCTCGATAAATATTTTTCATTTGCCAAGTATTTAAAAAGTAACCAAAACACGCCAGCAAATGCACATTAAACCTAACTTCATTTATATAAATTTTTATGTCAATCGATAAACAACTTTTGAAAATATCATAAAAATACCCACCAAATGTGGCGGATTTAGGCACTGCGCCAGTAGACACGTTTTCTGTGTGTTTTGTTATTTTTTAAATTTTTTGGGGTACTTTAACTGTCATTATGTTACTAGCAAAAATATAAATGTAAAAGTCCTCAGCATCCGTGTGGGATTGAACCCGGATCCTCTGCGTGCGACTGAGGCAGACACTCTAACCACGTCGCTAAAAGCTAGCCCAAGAGCTGTAAGTGCAATCCAGTTCATGAGTTGCCTGGAGTGGACTGGTTATTCAATAACCAGTTTGTTAACCAGCCACCTGGTTAATGAACAGTGCAGTGTTATTAGATAACCAGTAACTTGTTAGCGCAGGGCAAATATTGAGCTACTTTTTATATGGGCAATATTCGTTCCAAGGAATTTAGCCCTATAAGAAATGTTACGTAAGTCAGATTTTTCGCTGAAATCGGATTTCATAGTTTGAAAATATATTAATAATTTTACCAGAGATATAAAGGAACGAAATTTAAAACAATGGCGTTATATTTAGGAACTAAACTAAATGTGGATATTATCAACAACGGAAGCGGTGAGTAAATTGTGTTTTAAACGTTTAATGGTCGGGAATTACGCCGATAGGTCGATTGTTCACGTCATTGGAAGCGTATATAATTGTGCATTTTAGTTGGTCAATATAGATTTTTCTGAGCGACAAAACTCTGCCTAATGGGCGGAGCTACACGGTAACTTGACCGCTGATATACAGAGTCTATTTAAAGTTTACTCCGCCTCCAACCAATAATCGCCGAGTGTTTTATCAACTTTGACATCGCTATTTGACTGATTGGGATAATCAGCGAGCCGAGTTATACTGTATGACGCAAGTCTGGAAATTGCCCCGGGTCAAAGGTGACGCATGAAGTAATTACATCGCAAGTCAAACAAGCGTATTTTGAAATGTTCACGCGTCAAAACCCGGGAGCTCGGGTCAAAGGAAAGCCCTGTATGCTAGAACAAATTTAGAGCCAAAGACATTTCAGTCTGAAATAATATGTGTGTAACTTTTTCAACTTGATTTATTCTTATCAGAGTCATTTGCTTCAGCTTTGGATTCATCAGCAATGGTTGAGTACTAATTTTTATTGATGAATTTGATCTATACGTGAACACCTCAAATTTGTTATTTATATTCAACTTTGCAAGAAATTGCCAGCAAATGAGACTTGAGGGAGTGTTCCAATGACTGGTGAAGTACCTAAATCCGGACAGTACTTAAGTCCGGACACCTGAAAACAAATGTGTTTATACAATCAGGACCCATAATTGTATGGTATCAGTTGATGCACGCACCTGTCTCATCAATATATGTCAAGTTTCAACAGAATCAATTGAGTATTAAATTATTAACTTACTATTGTTTTTTCTTTCTTTCAAATGTAAACATTTGCACGCTGGGATTGATATCAATACAGTAGATCTGCAAAATAAAGCTTTACAGAAATTTTGTTTAAAGTAAACATCAGAATGATATAAACAGATAAGAAAACATGATTACTGACAAACAAGTTGTAGTTGAATGCTTATTTTTATTCTTTTTGTTTTTTAGCTAA
Source organism: Congeria kusceri (assembly GCA_027627225.1). Taxonomy (NCBI): domain Eukaryota; kingdom Metazoa; phylum Mollusca; class Bivalvia; order Myida; family Dreissenidae; genus Congeria; species Congeria kusceri. The sequence goes on from CM051036.1 coordinate 25,870,499, forward strand.
CCTGAGCACAAAGTGTTAGCTAAGTGTCCGTCGTCCGTGCGTGCGTGCGTCCGTTGTCAACTTTTCATTCAAACGACATCTCCTCCTAAACCACTTGGCAGATTTTTACCAAACTTCACAGGAATGATCATTGGGTGACCCTCTTTCAAAGTTGTTAAAATCGTTACGGTCCACTGCATATGTAGGTCACCAGAGCTAAAAATAGATTTTAAAAGTGTAAACTTAAAAAATCTCTGAAACTGCAAGGCCCAGAGGTTTCATATTTGGTATGTAACATCCTATAGTGGTCCCCTACAAAGATTGTTCAAATTATGCACCTGGGGTCAAAACTGGCCACGCCCCGTGGGTCACATGGTTTATATCGAATATATAGCAAAATGACTTTTAAAATCTTCTTCTCTGAAACCACAAGGCCCAGAGGTTTCATATTTTGTTTGTAACATCCTAGAGTGGTCCTCTACAAAGATTGTTTAAATGATGCCCCTGGGGTCAAAACTGGCCATGCCCCGGGGGTCACATGGTTTATATAGAATATATAGCAAAATGACTTAAAATCTTCGCCTCTGAAACCGCAAGGCCCAGAGGTTTCATATTTGGTTTGTAACATCCTTTAGTGGTCCTTTACAAAGTTTGTTCAAATTATGCCCCTGGGGTCAAAATGGGCCACGCCCGGGGGTCACATTGTTTATATACAATATATAGCAATATGACCTTAAAAATCTTCTTTGAAACCACCAGGCAGAGGTTTCATATTGGCTATGTAACATCCTATAGTGGTCCTCTACAAAGATTGTTCATATTATGCCCCTGGGGTCAAAACTGGCCACGCCCTGGGGGTCACATGGTTTATATAGGCTTAAATAGCAAAATGTCTTTTAAAATCTTCTCTGAAACTGCAAGGCCCAGAGGTTTCATATTTGGTATGTAACATCCTATAGTGGTCCTTTTACAAATATTATTCAATTTATGCCCCTAGGGTAAAAACTAGCCACGCCGGGCTGGGGGTAACATAATTTATATACACTTAAATAGCAAAATGACTTTAACAATCTTCTCATAAGAAACCGCAAGGCCCAGAGGTTTCTTGTTTGGTATTTAACATCCTATTGTGGCCCTCTACAAAGATTGTTCAAATTATGCCCCTGAGGTCAAAACTGGCCACGCCCTGTGGGTCACATGGTTTATATAAACATAAATAGCAAAATGTCTTTAAAAATCTTCTCCTGAAACTACAAGGCCCAGAGGTTTCGTATTTGGTATGTAACATCCTATAGTGGTCCTCTACAAAACTGACCACACCTCAGGGGTCACATGGTTTATATAAACTTATATAGCAAAATTACCTTAAAATTCTAATCCTGTGAAACCGCAAGGCCTAGAGGTTTCATATTTGGTATGTATATGTGGTCCTCTACAAATATTGTTCAAATTATGTCCCTGGGGTCAAAACTGGTCACGCTGTGGGTCACATGGTTTATATAAACTTAAATATCAAAATGACTTTAAAAATCTTCTCCTCTGAAACGGCAAGGCCCACAGCTTTCCTATATATATGACGTGACATTGCATAGTGGTCCTGTCCAAAGATTGTTCAAATTATGCCCCTGGGGTCAAATCTGGCCACACCCCAAGGGGTCACATGGTTTATATAGACTTAAATAGCAGAATGACTTTAAAAAGCTTTACCTGAAACCACAAGGCCCAGAGGTTTGTTCAGATTGTTCAAATTTCAGATTGTTCAAATTATGACCCCTGGGATAAAAATAAGCCACAACTCTGAGATGCAAATTCTAATTGGGTTACTAGGTCTCAGGTGAGGGCCCTCAGGGCCCTCTTGTAATAAAACATTTTTTTTTTGAAGTGTCAGGATTTAGGTACTCTCCAGCTGTAATTTGATACATGTTACATGCCTTTTTTTAAACACACCATACTGTTACTTTAACATAGCAATTCCTTCTAAGATTTTGACCAAAGCTAAAGATTAAACCGAACTTATTATGTTTAACTTTTTATTTTCGTTTGATGCTATTATCCTGAGAAATCGTCCAAAAACCAGCAAAAGTGTCCGGATTTAGGTACTGCACCGGTATTGCAAACACATTCACTCAGTAAACATATAACAAATACTAAGACTGTTTATTGACGTGTTATATCTAATCATAATTATTGATTATTGTTGTCCTAAAAAGAGCATTTTTTACTGTGAAAAATTTGTCTGGGCATACAAAATACAGTTATCATAATATGTAGTAAATCGATTTCAATGATGTAGTCATGAAGGCAGATGTCCACAGTACTAAATTCTTAATTACAATTAATTACTTAAATACATTAATGGTATTCAAAACATTGATATAATAAATCAGTTTATTCTATGTTGATGCCTTATTCAAAATTCACATAATAGTGTGTTTGAAGTAAACCGCTAGTTTGTTTAATAAATGAATGACAGAAGCTGCAATATTAAAGAAATGCCATTTTAATAATAGTACATTATATAATGTATAACTAAAGTTAGTCATATGTTCTATGATTTTCAACATTTCTGGCATTTGTATTATTATAATTATAAATTATAATTAATGGTAATAAACAAGTCAACTAGTAAAGGTTAGGCATTGTTGTATTTTGGGCTTTATGCTGGAATCAGCTCATTAATGCCCAGTTTCTTTACCTTACACTAGAATAATTCACCAATTAACTCTATGTTAATCCACTGTTGGGTTTCTCAATTCAAGGTTGACTCTGATCCATGAAGCATATCCCATTAGGGAATAATTCATGGGTAATTTAGTCAATGTGTTTCTTTATATGATCAAAGATTAACCCTGTGTTGTTTGTCCATTGTTCAAATAAACCCACCAAAGGGGTGGATTATTTGACAGATCTGTGTATTTTAAATTGGCTGAATATTTAGTTTATATTGTGGATGTCAGCACTGACTGCAGCAAAGTTGATTTTATAAACACGTATGCTACATTTGTCACAAAACATCATCACATGATTTTCAGTTTCCACCCAATTGGATATCATAAACTGCTATGATTTTACAGTCAATGTTATTCTTAATAATTTTCATGATGTTTACATTGATATTTTTTCCAAGATATTATCTCAGGCCTGTTTCTGACCTTGTTGGGAAAAGGTACCGGGTTTGAAATTGGGAATTTCTCAATGGAAAATTTGCCAAATTGGGAAAATTATGTACATGTACATATAAATCTTGTTTACATTATAAATTTCCACTGATTAGTTGATAAAATTGCATTATATACTCAACTGTCATTGTGATTTTTATGTGTTTGTTCTTCAAATATGTGTTAATGTAATTTTCTTGAAGTCTGTTAAAATTGTCAAACACAATTCTGTAGCAGGGGGGGAATTTTATTTTTGAATTGGAAAAATTAGCCATATTTTGCATTGGTATGGGTCAGGTATTCTGACCCGTGAGGCTTATAGAAAAAGGCCTGTATCTTATTTTAATAACATAGATTATGGAGTATTTCTCAGTGTATACTTGAAAATTTTAATCAATATTATGCTTGCTATAGTATGTCCTTTGGTTTGAGAAATGAATTGCGATACATGAAATTAAGTGGTATCATGAATATTATATAGTTAAGCTATGTGTTGGAAGATAATTATCATGATGATATTCGTGTTAGTCGGATAATGCAGAAGGCCCCATCCACAAATTAAGTGGTATCACGAATATCATCTAGATATATTTTGTGTATACGTCTTGCCGAAAATTATTCGCAAACGCTAACTTATTATCCAGATAAATATCATTATAAATAGGTGGTAACATGAATTGCGAACGCTAAGTAGTTAACTCGAATGATTTCGCGAACCTAAAGTAGTTATCATATGCCTGTTCTTTGCCACCATAATTTGGTAATTCACGCGTCAATATTCGTCAAAGTGGGTATATACATTCAACAAAATGCACCAAAAAGAAATTAATGGAAATTGTTGCAATTTCACCATAAGAATTTCAATTTAATTTCAAAGAATTTCAAATAAATGGAAATTGTTGTATTTTCTTCATAAGAATTTAAACTTAATTTCAAAGAATTCAAATAAATGGAAATTGTAGCATTTTTTTCATAAGAATTTCAACTTAATTTCAAAGAATTTCAAATAAATGGAAATTGTTGTATTTTCTTCATAAGAATTTCAACCTGAAATATAAGTTATAATTATTTCAGTTATACAGGCAAACACAAATAATCTTATGTTAACCATTGCGCAGCTGAAATGAAGAAAATACATTTTCTGTTGGGTGCCTTATATTTTTTAGCTCACCTGAGCACAAAGTGCTCATGGTGAGCTTTTGTGATCGCCCGTTGTCCTCATGTTTGCGTGCGTGTGTGCGTGCGTCGTCAACTTTTCATTCAAACAACATCTGTTCCTAATCCGCTGTGCAGATTTTCACCAAACTTCACAGGAATGATCCTTGGGTGGACCTCTTTCAAAGTTTTTCAAATCTTTCCGGTCCGCTGAATATGTAGGTCACCAAAGCTAAAAATATATTTAAAAAGTAAAAACTTAAAAAATCTTCTTATATGAAACCGCAAGGCTCAGACCTTTCATATTTGATATGTGACATCCTCTAGAGGCCCTCTACAAAGATTGTTCAAATTATGCCCCTGGGGTCAAAACGGGCCACGCCCCAGGGGTCACATGGTTTATATAGAATATATAGCAAAATGACTTGAAAAATCTTCTCTGAAACTACAAGGCCCAGAGGTTTCATATTTGGTATGTAACATCCTATAGTGGTCCTCTACAAAGATTGTTCAAATTATGCCCCTGGGATCAAAACTGGCCACGCCCCGGGGGTCTCATGGTTTTTATAGAATATATAGCAAAATGACTTTTAAAATCTTCTTCTCTGAAACCACAAGGCCCAGAGGTTTCATATTTTGTATGTAACATCCTATAGTGGTCCTCTACAAAGATTGTTTAAATGATGCCCCTGGGGTCAAAACTGGCCATGCCCCGGGGGTCACATGGTTTATATAGAATATATAGCAAAATGACTTTTAAAATCTTCGCCTCTGAAACCGCAAGGCCCAGAGGTTTCAAATTTGGTTTGTAACATCCTTTAGTGGTCCTTTGCAAAGTTTGTTCAAATTATGCCCCTGGAGTCAAAACGGGCCACGCCCCGGGGGTCACATGGTTTATATATAATATATAGCAAAATGACTTTAAAACTCTTCTCCTCTGAAACCACAAGGCCCAGAGGTTTCATATTTGGTATGTAACATCCTATAGTGATCCTCTACAAAGATCTTTCAAATTATGCCCCTGGGTTCAAAACTGGCCAAGCCCAGGGGGTCACATGGTTTATATAAACTTATATAGCCAAATGTCTTAAAATCTTCTCTGAAACCGCAAGGCCCAGAAAATCTTCTCTGAAACCGCAAGGCCCAGAGGTTTCGTATTTGGTATTTAACATCCTATAGTGGTACCCTACAAAGATTGTTCAAATTATGTCCCATGGGTCAAAACAGACCACATCCCATTGGTCACATGGTTAATATAGACTTAAATAGCAAAATGACTTTAAAATTCTTCTCCTCTGAAACCGCAAGGCCTATAGGTTTCATATTTGGTATGTAACATTGTATAGTGGTCCTCTACAAACAGTGTTCAAATTATGCCCCTGGGGTCAAAACTGGTCACGCCCGGGGGGGTCACATGGTTATATAGACTTAAATAGCAAAATGACTTTTTAAATCTCCTGTTTAACGGCAAGGCCCACAGCTTCCTATATGTAGTACGTAACATTGCATAGTGGTCCTCTCCAAAGATTGTTCAAATTATGCCCCTGGGGTCAAATCTGTCCAGCCCCCGAGGGGTCACATGGTTTATATAGACTTAAATAGCAAAATGACGTAAAAAATCTTTACATGAAACCGCAAGGTCCAGAGGTTTGTTCAAGGTTGTTCAACTTATGGCCCTGTTATAAAAATAAGCCACGCCTCTGGGATGCAAATTCCAATTGGGTTACAAGGTCTCAGGTTAGCGTCTTAGGGCCCTCAGGGCCCTCTTGTTTGAGTGTATGCCTTGGTTTGTGGATAATATTGTTTTGTTTTCCAAAAATTTCAGTCTATATGAAGATGTAAAAAGTAATAAAGAATTGTCACAACAATATCACATTAAAGACATTTATACTTTGCGAATACATGTTATATAAAGTAAAAATTCAAATCAATTCAATGGCTTTATACTTTCGAGTTGAAAAAGATTTATTTCATTAAATTTATAAAGTTTGCTCAATTGTACATCAGCAATCACACCATATTGCATATTTTCAATGCATTTATGAGTAAGATATTACGTGATAAAGCAGAGGAATGTCCAAAACGTTGGCACCAATTCCGAGCGATTTAATATTTTCACGGCACCATATGTCAGTGAAATGTAAGTGTTTAACACAAAGTCGACATCACTTGCTTTATTGCTTTATTGGTTCGCAACGCAATCGTAGGCGAATCTTTCACAATATTTCGTGTAAAAGGCATATTTGTCTGTCTGTCTGTCCGTCCAATTGTTTTGATATAAAATCATCCATGGTATATTTAAAATGTGACCAATGAGCATATGTTAATTACTGAATAGCATTCACCTTGAAAAGACTTTATTCACACTTAATTTACACTATGGTAGATAAAATAATACAAATAATTCATGATCATTGCATTTGTTTGAATGTAGTCAGCTACATGTATGAATTTCTGATGTTTAAATAAGTTTTTGTTGTGTGTCAACTTGTTTCATGATCAATTTCAATGACCAGTTGTCCCTTTGAACACGGGAACAATATGGAACCATTTCACATTTAAGAACGCGAAGTTCGCCATTGGTCGGACAGGACATGTAAACATCTTTTCGTTTACGTTATGAAACTGCTGAAGATGGTTGATATTCCGCTACTACTGTACATATGTTGCTACATAATAATCTGCAAAAGTGTATGTGGTTGTTCTCATAATCTTAAAGATGATTTCGGTAGTTTTTTCTGCGCATCGTTGAATTAAATCTTCAAAATGTAAAGTGTCTTGACAGATAATACTCATTATTAAATAGTGTGTACAATGTAATTATTAACTAGAATCAAATATATACATATAATTACCACGGTTCTAGTAGGGATTACTTGATTATTTTTGAAAGTTTGTTAATACACTGACAACGAAAGAAGGAACGCGCAGCCTGAATATTGAAGTCGCATATAGCTGTACACTTGCTAATGAGAAAGTGTTTTGGTTATAATTACTATTTGTACATAGTTATAACCAACCGACATTATTTAAATAATTATAATATTAAATAATTATAATATAATATATATCTATTAACTTATATCAGTATATTTTTATAAATAATGACTATCATTCCATACTGTTTTTACAGACAAATATCAAATTCGCACATATCAATTACCTATTTTTTTCTTGAAAACATGCACGGTGACCCTCTGTTTTCTTTTTTTAGTTTATTCAGCACATAATAATGTATTAACTGTTGAAAATTCAGGACTTTTCATGGAACAGATTGTTTTAAATCCAAAACAAAGCATTTATATGATAAAAAAAAAATTGTCGATTTTTGTTCGCAAAAATGGATTAAAAAGCGTTTTTGTCAAATATAATGTTATTTTTTTTACCATGAAACAGATTGCTTTCTTACAATAAGTCATATTACCAATCACTGGTCAATACTAATTTTCTGCTAAAATAAAAAACAGCAAACAAATTTTATAAAATGCATACACGATTAGGTCATTTACATGCATTTTCAGAAAAATTTAATTCGGTGACCCCCATTTTTTTATGGTTTCATTGTACGGTATTAGGCATTGAACGATCTACAAATTTTGTAAAAATGAAAAAAATCGATATAAGGAAAAAATGTAGAAATCGTCTTTAATACAATGGGTTTTCATCTGATGTAAAATTTTGTTTTTTTCTCCATATTTACAAAAATTATAATGATTTAAGATGGGCATGCCAATTTATATACCGCAATTGTATCAGAAATCATTTAATTCCTCGTGCAAATCATTGAGATATAATAAAAGCGTATCATTAAATTTACACGCGAATTAACTCTGGATTTGCAAATCTGTTTAAAGAAACGCAATATGAATGACTCTGGATTACATATAACACCGGAATTAATCTGTGATTAGCAAACACAGAGTTAATTTTAGGTTAATTCACCAGTAAAGAAATAGACGAGTTTCACGTTCCCATTTTTAGCGATTATCATGACACAATAATTTATTGGCGAATCGAAAACAAGGCTCGCGATGTATTGATAGTGGTTAATACTGGTTGCATAGTGGTCATTTACAGATTACTTTTAAAATATTATAAATATTCACTATTTTTACTTCCTAATAAACAGAAATTGCATGGTACATAATATAATTATGATATATAAAAAGAGAGTGTCAATTTAATTAGTATATCGTCGCTAAAATGGAAAAAAATGCAATTTAGACTTTGGGTACATTCTCTGAGACTGACAGACTTCGTATTGTTTAAACCTGGTCTTATCATTTATAAGATCATACTCTTGTATAAACACATGACCATTATTATGTAACCAGAATGTTTATATAGGTCCTAATTTTAAAATAACATGTGGCACAATTACGTAATCCAATGAATGTCGGACACATGCCCTCCCGGACATATGCCCTCTTGATTATTGATAGTCAGACGGATAATGCCCTCCTGGACATTTGTCACCCCGGACACATGCCCTCCCGTTAATACACCATCCGGACACATGCCCTCCCGTAACTCGTCTTTCGCTTGAGACGTTCAACTGAGGTGCATTGCACTAGATGCTTCACTTCGGACACTAAAACACTTAGGCTGCCTCTGGAGTAGAGTGTCTCCTGTATCCCCAGTCTTCTGGGGACGATGGCCACAGCGATAAATATTCATCTCACACACGTCTGTCCAACTATGTTTAAAATATGCGCTGGCAAAAACATAATTTTATTTAAAAGTTTGTATAAAGATATTCGGTCGTCTTTATCAATTTGTTTAGAAATACATAAAAGCAACCTGATACATGTAAGAATGAATGTAAGACAACTAAATTAGGTCTACTTCATTTTGTATGATTCTTCTCTATTTCAATAACTTTATTATTATGCAACAACTTATATAATTCCCATCGTATTGTTGACTTGGTATCTTTCTTTGTATACATTAATTTAGTAGCACATCTTAAGACATTCGCGTTTGCTACCTATAATTCCATATATGCAATTTGACCTTATTAGTAACCGACCATCAATTAATTAATCAAAGACTTTTGGTCGGAACATTATTTATGTCACTACTTCTTAATGGTAAAACGTGTTAATTTGAGCAATATTTTTCAAACTGTAAAAGCGTATTTAAGGAATTATAACACACATTTAACATAGGAGGGCCAGTGTGGGGGTGGCATATTAACGGAAGGGCATGTGTTCGAGGTGACAAATGTCCGGGAGGGCATATGTCCGTCTGACTAAAAATAATCGGGAGGGCATATGTCCGGGGGGGCATGTGTCCGGATACCCATACCAATTGGTGAAGTAATACACGGGTCATTGTCTCGGCAGCTATGCCACTGACTTCATGAATATACTTGATAACAAGTGAAATAACTATCATTTAAAATATAGAAAATAACTTCATTTAAGACAAAAATTTAATTTTATTCGCAATTATCCTGATCATTTGGTTGAACTCATGATAGTTTATCAGTGGAATGTACATGTGTTTGTACACAAAGTTTGAAGACATATATTAACGATAATTAACAGTGCTTTGGAACGTTTTGATATTAAATAATGATGTTTTATTTCTCAGTCATATTTTTTGTTTGTTTTTGGTTCTCTATCATTGGAAAGAACAAAGAAAAAACATCTTTGATCAATTCTGGTTGACTCGATCAGTAGAACTCGTAAGTTGTTTCACTCAAATGAACAAAAAAAGCATACTGCGGAACATCACTTTCTTGCACATGCTGCATAATAATAATAATGTTACATGTAACTGTCAAGCTGTCAATATAATTACCCCAGCCGGAATAAACAAACTGCTTCTGTTAATTAAATATTAATTAAATAATTAATTAATAATTAATTATTCATGTAAACCGCAATAAATTCTGCAATTATAGACTTATTTCAATCGTTAAAAATTCAGATCTTAATATTAAGTAACATAATCATTATGTCAAACATAGTTTCGTTGGCAGATTTGTGATTGTTACATTATTTGCATTATAATTTAAGTATTTGAAACATATCCACTGAAAACATAATTTAGTGAATAAAACTGAAACAAGTATAATGAAAAAACAAACAACATTTTATAAGTTTATTCGACATTTTCTCCACTGAACATTATTTTCCTTTATGGACAATTACAGCCAATACATCGTCAGCCTCGTTCTCGATTCGCTTTAACAAGGGATACAACTCCTACAGTACAGGAATGTGAAAAGGGTCTATTGGGCACAAATGTATATATTGTTGCATCATTGAAATCTAGACCAGTACTTTATTAAACATTTTCCTCCCCCCACTGGAAACACATGAATTATTTTGGCTGTTAAATCAATTAAAAGTGGAGTACTTAAATAGGTCTTTAAATGCCAATGAAATTGACCATTGACGTCATTGTGTTTTGCTTGTTTTGGAATGTGCACATTGTATAATTAACCCTGGGGGTACAGTCTTTGAAGGTCTGTTGAAGCTGGTATTAAAGGTACACTTCATTTATTTGAAAGACAAAAATCAGCTCCCTGGTGTGCACATACCGTTTGTAATTGTAGTATGTTGAATTAAAAAAGTAACTGAAAACAACAAAAACCTAAACAAACAGAAATAAATTCGAGCCCAGATAAATATTTCAAAGTAGAGCTGTATTCGAGTTAACAGAGTTTGGTGAAGTTGTGGTGATATGCATTATTCAGTTTATTGAATATTGTGTGGATACTATATTATTGAATACTTAAATACATCGATATTGGCATGCCAAGCAATAATGTTTGCTCAAGTTGTAGGTATAGCCCGTTAAAAGGTGATCAGTAATTCCAAGTATAATATCAATATCAGCAATTTTTGTAGCAAACATTAAACACATGGTTAAGCATTTAATGAAAATAGTGTTTAACTGATGCATATAAACACACACAATATGAGCATCGTGATTGAATAAATGGAATAAAATATAAAATTTAGGATTAATAGAATCAACATGGTAAACATGAAAAAAGTACTTATTTTGTAAAAGAATAAAGAGCATTTTTAAGGGTAAACAGAATCAAAATGGAAAACATGAAAGAAGGACATAATTTGTGAAAGAAATAAAGACCATGGAATTTTTGGAAAGGAGTTCTTTTTCATTAGTTGATCCAACTGTTATTCCTATAAATTATTTATGATTCTGATTTTGTTGGAAAGTGAGAGCAAAAGCCAAGGGTCATACATGTACATGTTCATGTCTTCATCAGCACAGAGTTGGATTTATCCCATGGAAGAAACATGGATAAATTTAGATGATGTAAGTATCTTCACAGTGCATTGTAACTCATTACTTATTAGCTTTCAGGTCAAGCAGTTTGAAAAGTGACAGTACATTCCGGATCACAGTGATCATTGAACATAACATGAATCACAGTACTGTAGAACTGGTTTCATTTGCTTGGGTTTTATATTCGGTAATATTCACGATTTTATTTCCTCGCAAATTAAAAACCATTGCGAATAAATGTGTATGTCCGAATGTTAAAAATCAGAAAATGTGCTACTTTTACCTTGGAATATACCATAAGGTAGTCTGTCCATATAGGATATTGACCGAGTAGGAAGTCTTTCTGTGTAGGAAAGACCTGTCCACGGGCAGCATGCGAAAACCGAGAGCGCGGAGCCCGTGTACAGGTCTTTTCTACGCAGATAGGCCTACTGTGAGGTCAATATTTGACTTACAGACTGAAAGGCGACACAAAGTTGAATTACATACAAAAGGGGTGTCTCTTTCCACCGTGTTAGCTTGTACTTTTTCTTACTCTTAGTTTATCTCCTTAATATCGTTATGTAATGTATAACATAACACGCACAGTGTCCATTGTTAAAGAACTCGAAAACATTGTTTTAAGGCGGTAAAAGATATATTACATTATAATGGCATAATTTGTTTTCAGGTCACAGAATCGAAATATTTTTTTGCATGATCGTTGTTTATCTGTAAATAAACAATGATTTGTTGTGCTGATGATAACATAAATGTGGTTAGATCCTTCTCGTAGGAAATCTAAATAGTTGTTTATTAGCTGATAAGCATCTCTACATCAAACATAATGTCTTATTTAATCATGCATGGCTAAAACAATCAACAGTTGTCCATAAACAGAAAGACATTTCTTTATCAATTCACAATTAACGCAGAAATTGTTTTGTATTTATTTGAATTTTTAAATTCGATGTAGAATGTATATGTATATAAATATTTGATACATTTTTAAACAAACAATTATTTAAAATGGTATCAATAAATAAAAAGCTGCATGGCTTTAATGCGTGGTATATTTTAGTGTTTATTTTTCTAAGATTTAACAAATATACAAATTAAAAGGTTACTTTGCATGTATTATTTTTAGAAAATATTATATTGTGTCATAAATTAAAAAAATTGGATGTAGGCCATACAATTTCAATTGCCCAAATCCATCTGAATTTGTCTTGACAGGTAGTAATAAAATCTAGCCATAACGTCATCAATTCAAATGATAGTGAGGATGTTCATGTAGTCATATGGAAAGAACATCAGCTGAGAATGATATATTTAGAAAACAATTGTACTGGCTCTTTTGGGCAGACTTGTCCAAATTTTTAGTTCTTCAATAGGTTTCTTGTTGTCCAGAGCTTCGTGCAAGTAGGTTATTTCAAACGCCGATGCATGTATGTTTGGGCTTTATGCATTCAATATTAATTTTAGAGTGCATGAAGTGAATGGTCATCCTGAAAGGAAAATATGACATGTCTGTTGTTCAGAAAAGCTATTTCTATCTAAAAAATTCACTTATCGTACGTCGTGTGTAAATACATGACATAGCCAAGGTATTGTCATAAATTGCACTCTGTCCGATAGAAAATTAATGTGATTCGCTATACCAAACTTATAATTACATTTATGTATTATTTTGACTTTATGTACGCAATAATAACGGTTCAACTTCTATATGCTAATTATTATACATGTGTTATTTAGTTTGTAATTTTATTATTGCTTTGAAGACTAATGTCCCTGTAACAAGTTATTGCTCTTTATTTAAAGCAAATGACAAAAATGTCCTACACAATATGACGCTACACACAAAAATGTCGAATGAACATAAAACATACAAAACTATTAAAACTTATAAAGGTGACATTGGAGGTTTAAGCTGGTTTAAATACCTAACTTCACACTTGGCCCAGGATTATTAAGTGGCATAAAGGCATTTCTTATGTAAATATTGACATTAATTCTGCATGTATTCCTCAAAGCATTGCAATAGGACTCTGGCAGGCTGTTAGGTCATTAAATCTTAAGGCCCGTCACACTGGTACGAATTTGAGCTTTGAGTTTTTTACGAGTTCTGGCAATGTACAACTCACCTTTAAGTGGACGAGTTGGTCGCGGAATTGTTTCAAGACTACATTTGTTTGAGTTCTCTTCAACATATTGATATACGTACGATGTCTTATCGACAATCGAAGACTTGTCTTCGAGAATGTGCGAGTATGGACGAGTCTGTACCACTTGTTACGACATGTGCACGAGTATGTGTCATAGGCAAGTCTCCTAAATTGGAGCAAACTTGTGTTGTGTCGTAGAACAATAGAGGCGCGTCGTGGGAAAACCGGACTTAATGCATGGGCGTAAAGTGTTGTATCGGGATGGCACTTTCCGCTTTTATGGTATTTTCTGTTTCAAGGAAGTCTCTTCTAACCATAAATCCACTTTAGGCGGAAAGTGCCGTCCTGGAGTAGCCTGTGCGGACTGCACAGGCTAATCCGGGACGACACTTTACGCACATACATTAAGTCCGTTTTCCCACGACGCGCCACATATATAAGGCAAAACACTATGACAAGGGAAGACATGTCTACAAAATGTGTTAAAGAGTGCACGAGATTCCTTCGACACATGTATGAGAAAAAGTCATAGAGAAGCAGCTACTTGGCAAGTTCTGGCGACATCACTGCGAAATAGAACGATATATGTACAAGATGTACGCAACAACAGGCGAGTTGTGGCGAGTTGCCACTGGCCAGAACTTGTAGCTAAAATTCGCCACAGTGTGACAGGGCCTTTACCTTCAGTCAGTTATCCTTAGGTCCACATGCCGCAGACTATTTTTGACGACCGGTATTTGAACAGGTTGAGTTTGTTTGGACACGAAATAGTATATTTGACAGGGTTTGGCTGAACAGTGCAAAGCATGCAATGTTTTTATTTTTAGAAGTCCTCCAATGTAAAATTCCGGTATCTTCTATTAAGTAGATAACCCTGAAACCAGTCTCTGATAAAAATGTGTTGAATAAATAATGAATGATATGTTGATAGTGTGTCAAACAAGTTCTATTAATTGAATAGAAAGGCGAATGTTATGGTTCTAAAAAATATTGCTTTGTTTACCCCAAAATGTGTCCTGTCAGTATAAGTAAAAATGATTTCCACTCGGTAACTCTCACCTTAGAAGGGAATATTTATCTTATCTGATTTGGTAACAGTAACTCCGGGAGATAGTCCTACTGAAAACAATGTGTAAAATCCATTGCACTAATCATATGGCTCTAAAACAAATGGGCATAGTGTTTTGTAAATTCATAATGGATACCTTATCGTTAAAATTATGCCCCCCATTGAAGATAGCAGGGTATATTGGTTTGCTCATGTTGGTCCTTCTGTCAGTCCGTCAGTAGACCACTTTCAGTTCGAACAGTTTTCATCCAATCTTCACCAACATACATGCCATAATTTTTTTGATCATTTCCGGGACTCTGTCCGCGAATTTCCGGGATTTTTACTGATTTTCCGGGACATGTATGAAAGTTAATTATTTTGCACAGATAAGCATTCTTATTAGGCGGGAGAGTCGTTTTGGCGGGAAATAGGAGCGTGTGTTTCTGTATTTATTCCAATTCAAGCAATGTACTTATTTAATGAAAAGAAATTTTATTGTTATAAGTACTCGTAGCAATAAAAATATTCATTAAAATGCTAAAGATCGCAAAGCTATTGCACTACGAAACTTACATACACAAAATTAAGATTTCAAAGCTTTTTCACTACGAAGATTTTATTGCCAGTTAACACATCTATATTTAGCAAAGCACATATGGTCATTACAAGCACGCTTTCCATGCGTGAAACGTGAAGTTGTTGGTGCCAGCAGACATCTGGCGCTCTTTTCTAGCAAAACACGGGTTTTACATGGCATAACAAAAAAATTGTGTTTACGACTAATTTACCCTTAATTTCAAGGGAATTAATTTAAAACAATGCTTTATTTAGGTAGTAAACTAACTGCGGATATTGTGACCAACGGAAACCATTGAGTAAACTGCTTTAACTTGTTGGGATTATAAGTACTCTTTTGTTATCAACTGATGCATGTATACACTTACTAATGCGGGCATCAATGTTTATTACGCCGATTGGTCGACTGTTCACGGCATTGGCGAACTGAAATAACTCAGCGTTTTAATTGGCTGATATAGATTTTTCTGTGGGAATGACGCTCCGCCTTAAAGGCAGAGCTACTTGGTGACTGATTGCAGCTTAAGAATGCAGTGTGAGAACTGCTGTTAATTGCTCGTTTATGACAAATTGCCTAATCGGGTATGAATTGTCTTGGGGACAAATCAGGGGATGAGTGGTCTGTCAAAAGTTAATCTAATACAGTTATGCACAGTTTTTATGATTTCCGGGACATATGAACTAATTCCGGGACCGCAGGTCGGGCACTGCATTTCCGGGAAAATTCTGGACAATCCGGGACATATGGCATGTACATTACGAAACTTCATGAAAATCAGGCAAATCAGCCAAATAGTTAATTACTCTGGTGATTTAACTTCTTAGCAAAAATGTATCACTTCTCAGTATGGAAAGGTTGATAGCTGGAGAACTACAATAACTCGAGCTTTTTTGTCACCCCAGTGCGACCTTGAGTTTAAGATGATTTACTGTATATTAAGTATAAATTTTTTTGGTAAAATTACTTTAAAGTTTTGTTTAACACTATAATGCATCTTCTGAATTGAAAATAAAACATGTTGCAATTGAAATGAAATGTAATTAAATGACTGGATTCTTTGGTATCAAGGGTACATGAATACCACTAGACTGATGCAGTCGTTTCTGTCAAATATCGAATTCATCATTATATTATGTTACTTTTCTCCTACTTTGCTCCTTGTATAACGTGCTTGCTATTTTGATCTTGCTCAAGACAGTAACTGTCCCAAGGAAATGTAATTTAGTAAGATAAAACAAGAAACAGATTTGTTGACCTTTACATTTCATACACAGTTTCAGCAGTTTGTTTTCAGGGACTAAAATTAGTCTAGAATACCACCTAGGCGTAAAAAAAAAAAATGTTTGTTTCAGGTAACATGCCCAAAAAAATTAGGGTAGGTAGGTCAGGATTTTTTTATTTTTTTTATTTTTTTTGGTAAATGGTGAATTTGAAGATTCTAAAATGGATTCAATGTTCAAAACATCAGTAATATCCTTAAACATTGTTTATAAGTGGATACTATCTAAACAAAACACTTATTTATCCAAAACACATTTAATTATTGAAAAAGGTAAATAGAACAAAAATCAATCTGACAAACCCAATAAAATGTTCTAGGGTCAGGGCTTTTTTTTAGGGTAGGTCGGGTTACCTGAAACAAACATAATTTTTTTTTACGCCCTATCAGTGTCTCAGTTTTGAACCTGTAACATGTACCTGTACCACATGCTGTTTTTGAGGAAAGTTTAGTTTTTGTTATGATAAGACTGGCATAATGCTTATTTGTATAAGAAATCTGTCAGTGCCAACTATAGCTCAGAGATACTAAGGCATTTTTGCATGGTTTGTGGCTATATACATCCAAGTTTGGAGTATTCCAGAATAAGTTTACTATGGTCATTAGACATGCATGGACCTAATATTGTGTTGATGTAAAATCTGTGATCTGAATATTACGTAATCAACTACATGATACTTGATGGATTATTTGATGGATAAACATTTTGATATCAGCAAGTTCTTAATATGACTACATTTTGTTGTTCTCAATATAAGTAACTATTTCTAGCAGGAGAGCTAGCAGAAAACCATTTATTAATTTATTTTTAGCCATTTATTTATGCACTTTGGTGGTTGAAAATGATAAAATCTGGCACAGAAACTGCAAAAGTTGTCCATTTCAAACTTAGTTTTTACTTAAAAAAGTGTCCAAATGAAAATCTTAATACATAATTTGAGATTTAATTTTTGTTTGCATATATTTAAGACTTGCTTTAAGAATGTTCATAATCTTGGAACCTGGACTTTTATCTGTACTCAATAATTTTTTATACATCAATGTGAATTAAAGCAAGTTGTGCATTAATATACATGCTTTAATTGATACCCAGCCAAAAATCTGCGCCACAACACTGTTGTAATAGATTGGCCCGGTGACATTCTGTATACTGGTAAATACTGTGGTTATCAGATTGTTTTTAATTATTCTGAATCCTTAGATCAAGATAAAGCTGAAATTTGGAATATTGTAACCTAATTCATACATTGATAATTGATTCTTGTGAGTCATAAAGTATGTGGAATGCATGGGAATAGTTTAATGCTGATCAGTGCTCATTTCATTTATTTACTATAAACAGTAATATGGTGCATGAGAGAACTATGGGTTATTTGTTTCTTGTAAAATATAAACATATTTTAAGTGACAAGTTTTCTGGATTTTAATGACAGATTAATAAGTTTGTTGCTACAGCTAGTAATAATGTGCAGATTTCTTTTGAGCAATGTTGAAGTACTGGTATACTAAAACATGCCCGGATGTCATTTTTCAGTACTTAATAGATACATGGGTTCAGTGTATCCAAAATTTACTTTGAATAGCACCATTGCATCACAGCATGATGTTATCATTATTGATTATGATTACAGTATCCAAAATTGGAGGGATTGCCTTACCAGCACCAGCTCAGTGTCTTGCATTTTAGTTGAAAATAGTGTTTCGCTAATATTTTGGAACAATGGATAGCGTACCACTGGAAGATCATAGCAGACCAGAAGGTTCACCAAAACCCCAGGAGTTCATTCCTGTACAGACCATACCATCATCTACCAACCATCACCATGATGTAAAGCTACCTGTTCTCTAGTTTGCAAATAAAGTATCTTTGTACAATTGTATGATAGGAATAGTTTGTATTTATGCATGGCTGGATGTGTCCAGATGTCTAATATTTACATAGATGTTTATAAGCATCTCTTAATTTTGTCATGTAGTTAGTATTTTCTTGATTGTTAGCTGCTTGTGTACCAAAGATGCATTACTGGTATGTGAGAACCCAGTCACAATTACCTAGTTAGCTTTTATGTCACGCAAAAGATTGAAAATGTTACATTATAGCTACAGTTTTCAGTTATTTATTTTTAGCTCGACTATTCACTAAATAGTCAGAGCTATTCTACTCACAGGTTTGTTGGAGTCGGTGTCGGTGCAATGCTTTGGTTAAGGTTTGCATGCAAGTTTACATCTCTATATATCTACTACAGATATTCAATTAAAATGTCACATATGTCTTTAGGGTCATTATTTAAGGTCACTGACGAAGGCCTATAACACTGACCTGCAAATTAGCAGTGTTACTGGTATGGCCTTTTTTGTACTTAGAAATTCAGGTTAAAGTTTGCGTGCAACAACTTCATATCTCTATATCTACTACAGATTTTCAAATAAAACTTCACACGTCTTTGGGGTCATGTAAGATCACTGGCCAAGGCCCATAACTCGGCCCTGCAATTTAGCAGAATTATGCTCCTTTATGTACTTGGAAATATTCAGGTTAAAGTTTGCCTGCTAGTACATATCTCTGTAACTACACTACGTCTAGCGTGATTTCTGCCTAAAACACAGACCCACCGTGGACAATTTTTCGTCAGCGTGGAAAATCACCGCGATTAAAAGGTGGTTCCATCGCGATAGAATCGCGGTGATAGTGGGTGAGCACCGCGGGCGTTATCGGGAAATCAATCTCACGGTGGACCACTGCGGTCGCGGTGGGTCGCGGTGAAATACAGGTACATGTGAATGAACAAGTACAGTTCGATATTTCAGACCGTATACTATTTGCAAAGTACAAATCGTCTTCTATTAACCGATACTTACCAATTAATATAATCACAGTTTGCAACTTTAATCTTTTTTATTTTGATCTCTTTTTTATTTTGATAATTTATTCCAAAGTTCCATGTTCGCAGTTGTGTTGTGAAATCGTAAACAAAGAGTCAAGGGCATTAATACAAGTCTCGCGAAAATTCGCAATCTGCGTGAATTGACAGTTTGACGTCTTCAAAGTAAAGCCGACAAGAAACCATAAAATAACACCTTTCTCGGCGATAAAATTGGCTTCTTTTGTTTAGAGAAGCGACATGCTTAACCAATCGCGTGTTTGTTACTCAGTGGCAATCGTCCTATTATGAAAGAGCACGTGCATAGCTCCGCCTTTCGAACTTTTACAGAGAACAAAGGTGTTGGTTATGTCAATCATTGTTATAAAATCACGTTTTTTACCGACATGGTAATCAATTGTTTTGATAGTCATATTAAAAATGCAAAGATTTGTCATAGAATCGGACAACGAATTTGATGAGGTCTTTGTGATTTGACTGACGCATATTTTCATTTTCCCGTTTTGTCATAATGTTCCGTATTTTCCGAAAACCATGTTCTTGGTCGTACCTGAAATAAAATGTAAAATATTTTTTAAAAAGCTCAATGTGAAATTATGACTCGCTAAAATCACCGCGATCCACGGCGATTTCTTATCAACATTTTTGATTGAGACTGTCACCGCGGTCACCGCGATTCGCCACGGCGACATCACCGCGTTCCACAGTGTTCCACGGTGTATCGCGGTGACTATAGTAGTGTGTCACGCTGGGCTGAATCACGGTGGTGCGTCGCAGAAGGCAGAAATCACGCTAGACGTAGTGTACTACAGATAATCAGTTGAAACTTCACATGACTTCAGGGTAATTATGTAAGGTCACTGACCAGGGCCCATCATTCTGACAAAAATGAATAGTCGAGTGCACTGGCCTGAGACAGCTATGGTTCATTTAAACACACAGTCTAAGTAATTATAAGTTATTGTGAGGTTTAAAAAATCAAATTTTAGACATCAAACTGTTTATTGGGAGGGGGGCCCTTCCGTTCCACTCTAAATCTGCCAATAAGAATGTCT
Organism: Congeria kusceri; assembly: GCA_027627225.1. Lineage (NCBI taxonomy): Eukaryota > Metazoa > Mollusca > Bivalvia > Myida > Dreissenidae > Congeria > Congeria kusceri. Next base: position 25,891,048 of record CM051036.1, read on the forward strand.
GTGAAATAATAATTCATATGGTAGTCAAGTTTGAACAACATCTGTTAACGGTCTTATCTGGTACAGGACAGAGGTCTTATCTGGTACAGGACAGAGGTCTTATCTGGTACAGGACAGAGGTCTTATCTGGTACAGGACGAGGTCTTATCTGGTACAGGACAGAGTTATCTGGTACAGGACAGAGTTCGCTAAAGCATGTTTATCAGAAGGCCATATAAATTTTTAGAAACAAGATATTGCTTAGTAGTATTAATAGAAATATAGTCAAAATGCAACAAAAATGAGTATTAGTAAGGATATTTAGACAGCTTAACTTGAAAGAAAGAAATTGCATTTCATGTTATCAGACTGATTGATTTGTGAACTACCCAGTAGTGGGAATTCATGTTTTTGGAGAAAAGGTGTACATGTGCTTATAAGTTCAGCACTTGCATGTTTTAGTGTTTCTACTTTCTGATGCCCTGTGTGTGTATTTTATTTGATAAAGAAAACAGTTTGAAAGCACATGTCAGACCAAACTCCTCGCAGCGGTTACCTCCCCTATCGGTTAACGGTAACCACTGCCATCACAAGTAAAATCCTTCCAGATCTGGAGGGATTATGTGGTTGAAACTTTTACTTATTTAATGCAACTCAGTGCAATTTTCTACATAATTGGAATTTTTATATATAGTTTGCAGTCAGTAATGAAAACAGAAAATAACTAATTAACACCATAAATAATATCTAGAAGATTTTAATCTATCATCATCATGTGGCTTGTTATGATGGTATGGATTTGATTAGAGGGATTTGATTAGAGCTATGCTTGGAACCAGTCAAATCTCTGTGAGGAGGTTGATGTCAGACAGTTTGATGATTAATTAATGAGCTTTAACAAGAAGGAGTCTCTGGTAGGATTTTATGTCCAAGTCTCAAAGTAGGAAGGTGTTTTATGCATTGTATCTTAGAAGAATCAGTGAATTTGGTAGTTGTTCTGTTGAAAACATGACATTGTAAGAACAAACAAGAATGGCATTGCTTGGAAAAGTTATTAAGAAATCACAGGTGAAGTTTAAAATGGCATGGCGATTGAACAGTAAAAACAAAAGCTGGTTGCCAAAAAAAGTTCATGTAAAGTAAGCAGTACCATTCTGTAAATTGTTGTCGCATCACATAGAGCTCTATACTAAGATAGTTTACTAGCAAAATCTTGCTTTTTCTGCACTTACGTGCTGGTAAAGAGGCAAATATAGTTCCAAAAATAGTATATATAAAAATACTTCTTAAAGGCCTAGTTTGAGGAATGTCTGGCTTTTCCATGGGGTTTTCCACTCTGTGTATTGAATTGTATTTACTCGCAAATTCATTGCATGTGCCATTATTACAAGCTGATTTTTCTAAAGATGAACAAAACAGCTAGATGGAGTGCAAACTGGAACAAATTTTGCACAAATACCTTACCAAAACTGATAAGATATTACATGTGCATGACAGGTATTAAGTTCATCCTTGAAATGATTGTAACCGAAGAAGTTTACAGATATCTTAAGAATTTTCCAATGTCTTTCAACACATGTTTATGTGATACTGCATAACTACTGAGAAATGCTTATGTAATGATATGAAATAAATTATTATCATGTAAGAAGTGTATAACCTGACCACATACAAGTTTATGAAATTAAGGCTTTGATTGTGCAAGCCGAACAGCAAACTGCCATGTTCGCTACTTTAAAAAAAAAATTGGACAGGCCAAAATTACATTCTGTCTTACCAGGCCAGGGGCTTAAACAGGCAGTACTCCTATATGCATGACCGTATAAATTGAAACAGATGTATGGCAATTAAACTGCTAAAGTCTTAGGGGACAATTCGAAAACATACTGTTGCCACTTTCAAATTGGCACCACTGCATTCTTTTATCTGATTTAAATGAGTGTTATTACATCTGAAATATGTTATACAGTTAGCTTATTGAAGTCCATGATGTTTAGAGTAATTATTAGGCGACAAATTAGTTCAGTTTAAAACATTTTCTGTGAGTGTATTTAAATCACACACAGGAACACCCCTGCACGCCAGTGCTAGTTTTATGATATGTGTTCAAATTGCTTGTCTTTGTATTGTAGTTCACAGTAACCAAGGTAACAGACTCTGAACAACGAAATCATGGGCGGTCCGGTGGCAGCAGTCGAGTGTCTCAGTTCGACACGATTGATGAGACGACGGAGTTCCTGCAGCCCAATGGCTCACTGTCCACACCTACTGACACCCTCACTAACAGCAGCATCACTGCCCTCCTGTCCAGCAAGTGGAGGGTAATGTCTGAATATTGTATATTTTCATTGCTTTTGCTGGAAATAAGAGATAAATATATCATTCTTATAATATAATGATATATTAAAAAATCCAGAGTCATGAGAAAACGATCTGCATAAATGCGGAAATGATTATGAATTGCTATAGCAAGGGACCATTTGTGGTTTGGATCATATTTTATATAGAAAATTGTATTTTCAAATTATTTCAAGAGCAAAATATTTCATTTTCATGCCTATAGTATGTTCGTATTTGCCTATTTCCAACATATTTTCTTGCATTTTAATGGCAAATCTGACATAAATTTCAGTCCATATTTGATATTCATTCAATTGAGATATTGCCTTTTGTTATGAACAATAGTTATGTTTTCACTATCTTGCTAAAACAACAGATGACATTTGATTGTGCATATGTTCTTTTATCACAGGACTGCTTCTTGGATTATTTATTGCAATATGTTTATTATCATTTTAATATAAATTATTTAATGTGTTTCAGGAAATGTCCAAGAAAATTCGAGACTATGGGGAGAAGACAAGGTTTCGAAAGAGGATTGTCTCAAAGTGGGAGGTAGGATAATAGTATTGTCTTCCACTCATAAATACTGGTATAATGTATTTGTTAATGGTGTGTCACATGTGTGCTCGCATAGCGTTTCTTAAACACCAAAAAACATCTGGTAGAAAATAAGTCATGTTAACAGTATCAGATTTATCTTGTAAGAAAAGTCCTAATAAAGAAATAAATAAAGATATACCGTACAAGCTCTATGTTTTCGGACACTGTAAATTTTAGGAGACCTACATTTTTAGCCCAAATAATTATTTGTTGTCACTATATATTTTCGGGCATCTGATTTTAAAACATAATTAAAAGAATCTAAATTTTCGGACATTTTACATGACATTGGTATTTTAGCAGAATTCGAACTTTTTTGCGTTAATCTGGTGACACATCACACATGTGTTTTTACAACCGGATAAACGTCATAAAACCTGGCAAATGAATGAGTGGAGGCGGTGGACCGTTACATTAGCGTTTTTGGGTAAAGAGCCATGTGTCATAAATAATGGGTTTACCTTACCCAATTATGTATACCGGTAGTGATATCGCATATTAAATATGTTGTTGAAATTATCGTATTAAGGAACCAGTCTTAACCAGTTTTAATTATTTACCAATTAATTGTGCTTAATTTATTCACAGTTGTTGTTTAAATGATGCAAATGTTAAGGTAAGTGATTGAATTTGTCAACATAAATAGATTCAAGGTAAGGTAATGAAGATCGAACATTTGATTGGATCGTAATAATTAACCAATCAAATGAAAGAACAAAATGTATTTCACCTTAATAACTGCATTTGAAATCTTGTGTTATGCCAACTAGTGCCAATTTACAATTAAGGTATATACCATACTATGCCCCTACTCAACACGATGAGTGTAACAAACAGGCTTCAGTTTTATCGCACCCTATCACAAGTTGCACAATTGCTTGAAGGTGTTAAAGACAATCGTTTAAGATTTTTGGTTCAAGAACAAACAAGATATCATACTTTGCATCTTTTATTGCATTAATTGCAGGTAAATAATATACTAGATAGTAATCTTTTAACTCGGTTGACAAAAATACAATCTTGGCGTAAATCATACATATGAAATGATTTTAAAATTAATTGCAAACATCGCTAAAACTTAATAATACTATACGGCGTGGTATTTAACAAGCAGGCGCAATCATTAATCTATACTATCCGTGTATATTCGGCAAACAACGTTATACACTGGACATATCCGAACGTAATTGCAATATTGTCATAGTGTTTATACATTTTTGGACACCTGTAATTTGGGAATATTTTTTGTGTATCCAAATTTTCGGTAACATAGAGCTTTTACGGTACTCATGAATTCATTGGAACTGAAAAAATATATCTGATTTGTTAGATTATATCATGATAAAACAGAAAAAATGGCACTCTTTGTTTGAAGTACTACATTGACTTTAAAAAATTTATGTGCTTTTCTTTTCCATGTTATTTCAGAGTTTGAATTATGACACTATAGAAAATGAACTACACTGGCAAGAAAAGGACAAACCATACAAAAAGGTGAGTCTTGAAAACGATTTAAACAAATATCTGTATACTATTCGAGTATGTTGCGCTTTTTCCGTAGATTGTGGTAAACAAAAGATTTACTTCCAATATCTAGAAAACTATGCTTTAGGTAATTCTTTGTCCACAGAATGTCTCATGCAAATAAGTCTTATGTGGGTAATTGTGTGACACATATATTTTGCCGCTGGGTACATCACTGAAATAGTTGTTAGTTATTTGCAAGATTTTACAATTAAAATGAACAATTTAGTGTGAGTTGTTCCTATTCATTCACACTTGTGAAGAAAAAAAACAAACACCTCAAACTGCTGAAAATTATTGTTATTCAAGTGTCCAGATATTTATGTTTGTTTGATGGATAGGTCCAATACAGTGATTTTTATAGGAGGGTGCCAAGCTGCTGTGTAAAATACGTTGTTTATTGCATGCATTATTCCATGTTACGCGCCAGTTGAAAGGAGCCACAGTAAGATATAACTTGTAAATGTGTCCATTGTTCAGTATGTGAGTCTGCAAGCTTAATTCAAGAACTGGCTGAAATTGCTATATGATAATGGTTTATATGTATTGTGACTGGTGTCTAAGTCGTCTTTCAGGCCCCAATTTCTCGAAAATTCTGAAGTACAGATTAACAATATTAGCCTAAGCTCACTATTTTCGTATTTCAATAAAGTGTGCATAAATACTATTGACACGACAAATTGCATTTAAAAAAAAAAAATCTGTGTCAGATAATCTGATAAATTATATTTTGTGTTGGAAAATCAATTTAAAAATAATAATTTTGATTGAAATAAGAGACTTAAGCCCGTTATTCTTCAGAATTTTAGAGAAAACTGGACCCAGATGTCTAAGGAGCGGTTGAACTCATATGGCATTAAAGGAAAAACAACACATGGGTTATGATCGAAATTGGGCATTTATTTAAAATGCCTATGGTTAAAATTTTAGGTAACTGACTGTATATTAGGCATAATCTTTAGACTACAACAAAATGTTATTTCCTAATACGGGTATAATAAAATATGGCTTAAGGTCTGTCATTTTAGGTAAATTATTTCTGTTTAGATGTAATAATTGTGATATGTTTTATAATTTGTTTGATGTTGTTTAAATTGCTCTGTACCCCTGATTCAATTATGATAATTGTGTTAATTGCTATAATGTTTTAAGAACGGACACTTATACCATGAAATGTTCCTCGTTAAACCGTTCTCTTAAAATCCTATAATGGGGTCAATAGTTTTAATGTTATTACAATAAGTAGATTGTTATCAGTTAAAAAATCAGGCATCTGATCATTTGAATGGCAAAACTCCAAATTTTGCAAATTAGTTACCCAAATGTTGTAGTAGTAGTATACATGTTTGCCGTAGCTATCAGTTAACCCTGTCTAAATTAACGTCATCATTTTGACATGTTCAATTCAATTTGTTTAAGATGTGGAGAATAGTTTAATCAGTCAATATTTGGGGGTAGCTAACTGCTTGTTCATAAACACTGTATGCTGGCTCGGTTGTAGCAAATTCAAATATTTGTACAGTTGATTGATTTAAAGAACCTGAAAGTGGTGCTAAGTTTGTAAGGGTGAACTGACGAGGTTTAGTTTGAAGGTGAAGTGTTCTCTCTTGAAGATTCAAGCAGTTAATATATTTTGAAGAAGTCCATATACCAGTATTGGTATTTGTAGGCCACTTCTTCTTTGTGTTCTCCCTTGAATGTTGAAGCAGTTAATATGTTTTGAAGAAGTCCATATACCAGTATTGGTGATTTTAGGCCACTTCTTCTTTCAAGCAGTTAATATGTTTTGAAGAAGTCCATATACCAGTATTGGTATTTGTAGGCCACTTCTTCTTTCAAGCAGTTAATATATTTTGAAGAAGTCCATATACCAGTATTGGTATTTGTAGGCCACTTCTTCTTTGTGTTCTCTCTTGAATGTTGAAGCAGTTAATATGTTTTGAAGAAGTCCATATACCAGTATTGGTATTTGTAGGCCACTTCTTCTTTCAAGCAGTTAATATGTTTTGAAGAAGTCCATATACCAGTATTGGTATTTGTAGGCCACTTCTTCTTTCAAGCAGTTAATATGTTTTGAAGAAGTCCATATACCAGTATTGGCTTAATATGCCAGTATGAAATAATGGTCATAACTGATCAATTATCCTTTTAAATTGGCTTAATTTGCCAGTATGAAATAATGGTCATAACTGATCAATTATCCTTTTAAATTGGCTTAATTTGCCAGTATGACTATGCTTCTTGTTAAGCAGCCCGGGGACAACTTGTAGAATACTTTCAACTTGTTTTGTCCATGAATTTCACATCTTCACATACATTTTTGACATCAGTTATGATTTATTTTGCTCAGTTTTACAGCTCAATGTCTTCAGAGTATACATACCATGGTGATTTGTATTCAGCATTTCTATGGCACTCATCATTGTTTATACAGAAATTCTTGAAAATTGCTGCAATACCTATTAATCTTAAAATCAGCAAAACAAATGATGTTAACAAATCCAGATGATAATGAAAATAGGCAATTATTTTATCTAATAGCAAACGATCATTGTCAAATTTGATGCTCTGCTGAGATAGAGGTTTACTTTTTCAGGTTCATTCATTCTTTTAAATCATGCTAAGGCTGGTGTTTTTTTCAGAGGCTGGGTTTTTTCAGAGGCTGGGAAAGGGACTTGCGGAAAATATCACACAAAAATTAGTAAATGGAACTAAATGCCCATATGTAAACTTTTAGGAAAAAGTGTATTATTTTGTAGAAATCTACCTGGGGAAGACCGTTACAAGGTGCCTACAATTTATAGTCAAAAGATTTTGTAATTTTTTTTGCAGAATGTCATCATCTGATAGGCTTACTTACAGCTGTAAAATTATAAACAGTATTTTGCCATGTTTATGTTTTATTCAGAACTGTTAAACATGTGTACTTTTCATTGCAGTCACTACGGGTAAAGCTAGTTGTATGTTATGACGGGTACCTACAACAGCTTAGGTAACCAAAGCTGTATAAGGTGGAGATGTGTTGTGTTGGAAATGTTGAGTTCGTGCTTAATGTTGCGGTTTATTTATGAGTGGTGTCCCTTACTAACTGATAAGGTGTAATCGTATAAGCTCACTAGACATGCAAGGTAAACATGTAGTGCAAACATTCAATGGTTTCGATTGGCATCTGCCCAGACCCTTGCCTAACTTAATAAACAGGCACACATCATTTAATTGACATGTAATCAGCAGTTGTTAGGGCCCCGCAAATTTTTTGCAGGTGCCCTATAGTAATCACTCTGTCTGTCCGTCCGTCTGTCCGTTCGTCCATCCACATTTTTCATGTTTTTCTTTCATAACTTCAAAACCGTTTCAGCTATTAATTTGAAACTTCATGGGTGGATAGATCTCATTAAGGAGAAGTGCAGTGCACAAGAGCCATTACTCCTCACTTCATGGTTCTGGAGTTATTGCCCTTTGTTAATTTGTCATACTTCATTTTTGCCTGGAGCATAACTCTTAAGACTATAAGAGGTATTAACTTGAAACTTCATAGGTGGATAGATCTCATTCAGGAGAAGTGCAGTGCACAAGAACCGTTACTCTGCACTTCATAATTCTGGAGTTATTGCCCTTTGTTAATTTTTCATTTTCAGGCAGAGTAAACTTTTGGTTTTAGCTCTCTAACTTGAGAACAAATTAAAATATTTTAATGATACTTCATCCATTGATACCTTATATCGACACCTGGCTTGGGATTACATAGGGGGTGGATGGGGTCACTGTCAAGGTGACCGTTACAAAAAATAGAAAAACGGTTTCCGCTCAATTATTTGAGAATGAATTGAGCTATTATAATTCAACTTCATACATAGATACCTTTTATCAAGACATCGCTTGGGATTGCATAGGGGGTGGGTGGGATCAAGGTTAAGGTCACCGTTACTAAAAATAGAAAAACTGTTTCTTCTCAATCACTCAATAACAGATCGAGCTATTGTAATGAATATAGAGGGAAAATTGCTTGTGAATGCAACTCCTCCTACAATTTCCAACATACTTTCTTGAAACTTGTCTTCATTGTTGAGGGTAATATGTGGTTGTGCGTAAAGATGGGGATGTAATTTGTCTCCCACATTCGGAAGTAATGTATATATTGCATTAGTTATTGTGTTTCTCAGATATTCTACACTTATTGGTTATCAATGTAAACATGCATGTACATTCGACGAAGCTTTAGGTAATCTTTGATATAGATGGAATTGCTGACATGAACTAGTTACTTTAAAAAACTGGCTGACCCCTACCTTCAAAAATGCTATCAATCGGAGCCCGCTGTCACCCATGTGACAAAGTTCTAGTTTTATTTAATCTTTGTCCTACAACACTGCCAAATTCAACCTCTCTTAATTTTGATTCTTTGCAAAAAGGCTGCTTATGCAATTTTTTTATTACCTTATAGGTCATAAAACATTTTAGTTTTAACGGTAATCCAAAATAGTTTAGACTGTCCTTGTTTCTCGTTCAGAAAACAAAATGGCTTGGTAACAGGAGTTTTGACAGAAAGTTTCAAACAATATGTTTGTTATGCGTAAAGAAAATATGTGAACTCTTTACTTCAAGTGATACTTGAACAGTGCCTTCCCCAGGATTTTTTCAGGCGCCCCGGTCTCAAGAGGGTGGGTTAGGGAGGGGTATCCCTCCGTACGTTGAATTTTTTTTTCGGCATGTGTCAAATGACGTTATCTGGTGCGTTTTACCTCTTAAAATTAAGGCTAAGACGTTTTCATTTATTTGTAAACGTTTAAACAAAATGAAATAAACGAAACATCACAGCTTGAACTACAAAGGTATCCATTTGAAACTTTCAATACTTGTTCGCAACCAAAAGGGGATGACGATACAACAAGGCATGTACCCCTGTGATTTGTATAGTTATCTGCCCTTGTTTGGACTTACAACTGAGTATATTTTGACAATTTTTTTGTAAATATAAAATTTTTCAATAGCTATCAAAGACATTAAATTGAAACTCGAGGTACTTGTTTAGAGTGCTGACCCCATTTTGCAGACAAGAGGAGGTAATCTTTCAAGGAATTGTTGGAGTTATTACCCTTTTTATGCCCTCGGCATATTGATGCGTGAGGCATATAGTGATTATCCTGTCCGTCCGTCCATCCGTCCTTCCCTCTGTGACAAGGTTAAGTAGTTTTTACTGTTTTGTCTACCACCAACACTGCTTACTACAACACTTGGATACTTACACAGTTGTTGCTTATGACCATTCCCTATCTACCCATATCACCCAACCTCACTTTGACCTTGACCTAATTTGCACTTTGAATAATTAAAATGGGCTGTTTCTTGGTTACCTAGATGTTTCTGTTTCTTCTAGCACCAACACCGCTTGCTACAACACTTGGATACTTACACAGTTATTGTTTATGACAATCCCCAATCCACCCATATCACCCAACCTCACTTTGACCTTAACCTTGACCTAATTTGGACTAAGAAATGGGTTATGCAGCACCAACCGGAGGCATGTGTGTTTATCAAACACAGAATCTTGTTTCAACTTACAACTTTCCTTTTAGGTCAAATTTCTCATACACTGTAACTCCCATTATATCGCGATTCGCGGGGTCCACGGATCGCGGTCGCGATATATCCGGATCGCGATATAACTTGCCAGGCCATTCAGTATACATGTACACACTAGCCTGTTTTTCCCCGATCTCAAACATAAATGTAATTAAGTAAATAACTCACCCTTTTCAATGTAGTTAACATCCATTATGTTTTAAATCCATATGTAAAATATTCCATTTGTATATGAAAATATAATATTCCTTTAATTCCATTGAATAAATGACAAATCACATATAAAAATATAAAGTCTGAAACTCCTATCAAAATTTCACTATTCACGTAAAGTAAAGAAAAATTCTATTAACAATTACAACACACATGTATTTCGTGTAAACTCTTTGTTCTGTTAGAAAAAGCGCGCAAAAAATTGCTGACAATCATGTACAACGTTATGTCGTTCGCAGGGAAAGCGTGGGTACACGCCATGTAAAAACTTTGTAGCGCTGAGAACATTGAGATCTTTACTTTTGTATAAAAGTTTTGTAGCACACAGCAACAAAATTAGATTTATATCGCGAACCATATGCCGTTAGTTTTTCTCCTGAAACAAAAAAGAAACAGATAAGCCGTATTGATTATGTTATTGTCAATCAGATAGCTCAGTATTGATTTAGGACATACAGTTACTGTATATACCCTCCACGTGGACTGCATGTAATTCGGGTGCTAAATAGAGCGACAGCAGTGAAACGACGTTGTCATGGGTGACACGCGCGCTGTAAGCCGATGACGTCAAACTGTTACACTTTGATGTTGAGCAAGTCGGCGTATTGTTTGTCGCACTACAAGAGTGTGAATAAAAGAGACGCGGTGAAGGCATGAACATCTGGATCAAACTGGATTTATTTATGAGCATTTGGTAATAGGAAAATATTGAAGTACATGAAAAAAAATCAGGATCCACAGCCGATTTGCGATATATTGGACATCGCGATATAACGGATCGCGATATAGCGGATCTGCAGTGTACCTATATGAGGCATTTACTTGAAACTCAAAGTACTTGATCACAGTGATAAACTTATTATGTAGACAAGAGGAGATAACTCTATTAAGGATTTTTCTTGGGTTATTGCCCTTTTTTCAACTTAGAATTTTTGCTTTGGGTCAAATTTAACAATATCTATAACAGGTATTGACTTGAAACTCAAAATACTTTATCACAGTTATACAACCATTCTGTAGACAAGATCAGGTAACTATATCAAGGATTTTGGTGGAGTTATTGCCCTTTTTCAACTTATAATGTTTGCTTTAGGTCAAATTTCTCAACATCAATAAGAGGTATTGACTTGAAATCTAACATACTTCATTGCAGTGATGAACCTTTTCTATAAACAAAAGCCAAGATTACTATTAATATGAGAAAATCAAGCGTCCAGCACCCGTAGGCGGTGCTCTTGTTCAAATACATCATGAATCAGTACCAGTACTAGTACAAGAATAATACAAATTACTTATCCTTTACTATTTCAATCAATTTATTTTGATTTGTGTAACTTGTTAATGTCCAATGCAAATTTATTTTATAATAATAAACAACACATTCATATTCCATAAAAGAACTTACTGTCTCTTTTATCAAACTAATTCTAGAGCGCTGTGTCCCAAAAAAGTACAATTCTATCTATAGTCAAACATTAAGCAAGTTATTATTATTTTGTTATGTTTCTTCTGTTTCAGAGGCAGTTGACCTATCAGTTAATTCATCGATGGCTGATCGTGTTTTTCACGGGAATCCTAACTGCAGTGCTAGCTGCGACCATCCACATCCTCGTGGAGACATTATCGCGTGCGAAGTTCTCATTAATACAGTCCCGTATCCTTCCTGGCTGCCAGGGTTATCATTTATTTATTGAATAATAATAAGTTATTGGGGTTTTATGTATTGGCATTTGTTCTGGATTCCCATGAAAAATACCATGAAATCCACAGTGGATTTGATGTCATAATGTTATATTTTGTAAAAGAGCTTTTTAAGGCAGTGTTTTCTGGTGGGAAATAACATCGATTTATGAAATGTTAAGCAGATACAACAGTTTCATGCTTAACTCTTGAAATATGCACAGGAAAAGTGCATACATTGTTATTAACCAATTTTTCGAAGAAAAATTTTGGTTATTAGATTGGGGTATGTCGTTGGGCGGGTGGGTTGCGGGCAGGCTGGCGGGATGGCGGCATCAACTTTTTGTTTCCGCTCTCTAACTCGATAACAGATTTCGATATTTTACTAAAACTTCATACATATATACCTTATATTGAGACCCCGCTTGGGATTGCATACGGGGTGGGTGGGGTCAAGGTCAAGGTCACCGTTACTAAAATAGAAAAACGGTTTCTGCTCAGTAACTTGAGAACACATCGAGATATTTTAATGAAACTTCATACATATATACCTTATATTGAAGCCTTGCTTGAGATTGCATATGGGGAGGGTGTGGTCAAGGTCAAGGTGACAGTTACTAACAATACAAAAACGGTTTCTGCTCAATAATTTGAGAACGCATTGCGATATTTTAATGAAACTTCATACAAAGATACCGTAGAATGAGACCTCGTTTAGGAATGCATATGGCTCCAAAAACTATCTTTCATTATTGTGCTGCCTTTTATGCATTTGTTCGAAAAATTTGGTTTTCGTGGAATTTCCACGTTTCTTGTTTTTGTATTGATTTCTGAATTTAAGAGCAAAACACATGTCACATCCATTAGTCAGAATCATTGTTATTAATGTCCACAGTTTAATGTTCTGTAGAACAGCAGTATAAAGGCTAGACTTCAGCTGATTTTCTTTGACAGCATACTCAGATCTAGACCGTTGTACGAAGGAGGGGTGTCTGTATCAGCCAGCACTCATATGGATGGCTATCAACGTTCCTGTGACCTGTCTCGGCTCAGCTCTTGTTCTGTACTTACAGGTGAGTATATACCTTTATCAACTGAATATCTGGATCCAGTTGCTCTGAACTTTAAATACAACAAATGTATTGAAATTGAAGAAAATCAGTTCCACAAGCAACTTTGCTATCAAATTTGTTTCGTAAACTCAAATCTCACTCATTCTGACTGCTTTTATTATAAACAAAATTGTAAGCTGTTAGCTTTATTACCTGTGAAAGTTTTGAGCAGCTGGCTTTGTTATAAAGTTAGACATGAGCCTGGATTTTAATTATTAATTTATGTGCTTAATATAGTTTGAAATGTAGACATACAAAAAAAAGTAGGTATTGACTTTGATTCGTTATACTGGTCGAAACTCAGTTTTTGAGAGTATACAGTACAGTCCAAGCACACAAACTTGCCAGCACAGACTCTGAATTTTCTATCCGCGTAGTTACTTGGTGTATCTACGCGGCTGATGTACTCCACTAAATTATGCAGCATTACTCAGAGTGCACGTAAAACGTGTAGCTTTTGCAGAGTGACGCAGAGTAATTACGCATAGATTTTGCATAAAGTTACACTGGTCTACTTCGGATTGACACGCCTCTGTCTCAATTGCCCAAAGTACCGGGGTATGCGTATTGCGAAATAAGTTTGTTTGGCGTGAGTCATACTGAATAGTATGTATTTTTATTAGGGATGGGACCGAATACTGAAATCAATATTCGAGTATTGGTTTTAGGTATTCGAATATATTCGAATATTCGTTTTGTAAATACTACTATATACTGCTCTCTGTCCGAATATTTACCTATCCGAAATGCTACAACACTTGGATACTTACACAGTTGTTGCTTATGACCATCCCCAAGCCACCCAATCACCCAACCTCACTGTGACCTTGACCTTGAACTAATTTGGACTAAGAAATGGGCTATGCAGCACCAACCGGAGGCATGTGTGTTTATCAAACACAGAATCTTGTTTATTATTTGTTCTAAAATTTGGCTAAGTTAAGCAATTATTTGCTGTTTGGATGATTTTTTCAAGGAATTGAATGAGGAATGCATAATTTTTTTTTTTAATCAAAAGCTATAGCATGACCATGAAAGTGAATGCACCATTTCTTTGTAGCCCCTAGCAGCGGGCAGTGGTATACCGTATATCAAGTCCTACCTGAATGGTGTAAAGGTACCCGGGCTGCTCACTTTCGAGTGCTTCATTGCCAAGGTCGGGGGAGTGTTCATGTCCATACTTGGTGGATTGGCTTGTGGAAAGGTTGGTATTCTGCAAGAGGACACATGTCTTACATGCATTCAGTTTCGCTGAAATATGTGTCTGTGTGCTATCTGGAGGTTTTTGTTGTCATCACTCACTATTATTGTAATTGTTACATGCCCAAATCTTTGGAGGTCGCTAAATTTGACATACTTTGATAGAAGTTAAACTGTCATGAACCAAAAAAAAAATTTCATTCAACATTGGAGGATGTGTGCGGGTTATTCTAGCATAATTTCAGGTATTGAAAATTCATTTTAATAACATTTGAGTAGTTGTGAACAATTTCTTCAGAGTGCAACTCCTACATTTGTCGAGAGATTTCGACCAAACTTTCACATAACAAATGTCACCATGAGCCCCAGTGCATATTGTCAGGCTTTTAGGATTTGATCATTTTGGGCATAATTATGGCTCTCTTATTTTGCAAATATATAGTGAACAATTTCTTAAGAGCGCAACTCCTCCTCTTTGGTGGAATTAAGGATATTTCAGGCCTGGCAGTTTTAAGCTGTTGGAAATTGAAAACCTGGTTTTGTGACATTTCTGTTTCTCTTGTTGATACATATTTTATGGTACAAAAATTTCCATAATATGGTTGCACAGTATGATAATAAGTATAAATTGTCCACACATGTTTGCACAATTAGTTTTAAGCCTAGTACCCAGAACTAGCCAGAACTGTGTTTCACTGTTCACAGGAAGGTCCCATGGCGCACTCAGGAAGTATTATAGCTGCAACATTGGGCCGAGGCAGGGTCAGATTGCCATGCAGAAAGAAACGTGTTTTGGTAAGTATTGTGTTGTTCAAAAGCTGTACCGCCAGTTTAGCTTACTCTGCAAAGTTAATTAATACTAATAGCTCATAGTTGTACCACGAATTAAGCTTACTGCTGATTTACTTCAGAAGTCAATTAATAATTAAAACTTACTACTGAACCACCAGTTAAGCTAACTGCCAGTTAACTAAGAAGTAAATTAATAATTAAAACTGACAACTGAACCACCAGTTAAGCTAACTGCCAGTTAAGTAAGAAGTAAATTAACAAATTTAGCTGAAAACTGAACTACCAATTATGCTGGTAACAATATTTTTATCAAATTTATATTGTAATAATTAATCCAACCAGAATAACCTTGATTATAAGCTTTATGTATCTTTTTGTACAAAATACTTGGGTGGCTTCACTGGCTGTTAATGTTTTGAGTAACTCAGCAAATTTGTTTTACCATAGTGGGACATTTATTGATCATTGACATCAGTGACATTTATTGATCATTGAATGGAACGTTGGCACGTGTGTTTCACATATTAATACCAGTTTGCAGTTTTAAAAGTGTACATTTCGCTCTCAGCTGCAGTATTTAAAAATATGTTTAGAACAATCGAGGTTTGATGTTGTTAGTGACCAAGGTTCAACTTGTGGCCAATGATACAAGCCCAAATATTGTACCTTATAGCTCTACCGTGTATTTCGAGATGACCACGAGATACGAGACTTTGTGTCGGGTGGGGCTGCCTCGGGGGTATCGGCAGCCTTTGGGGCCCCAGTAGGGGGCACTCTGTTCGCATTGGAGGAAGCAGCTAGCTTCTGGAGTCAGTCCCTCACTTGGAGAGTGGTATGTGGCTAGTTTTGTATATACCTGTTTACAGTTAAATAGACCTTTCCAGTTTTTGTCACTGACATTTAAAACTCTTCCACAGCTATTGTGAACGGATTAACGTCCATTCGTAGTGCTTAATAAACACTTTACAAGCTTTACAATTGTGCTTTTTTAAGTAAAATAGGTTAACTGTTAAACATATGATATCCAAGTGCAATGATTGAATAAGACACTAAATTAATTTGCATGTAAGTAACTTTTGTGGAAATTACGTTGTCTTCAAAATGTTTCCTGGGTAGTCTGAGTACTTAGCATCTTGGGGAAAGATGATTGTCAGCTTAATAATGTTGTAAGCCTATCTTGAGTCATTTCGCTGTGTAATCCCACTGCTTGGAGTCTTTGGGAACAAAAAAATGTGGCATGTGGTGGGAAAACCGGGCTCAATGCATGTGCGTAAAGTGTCATCCCGGATTAGCCTGTGTAGTCCGCACAGGCTAATCCCAAACGGCACTTTCCGCATTTTTGGTATTTTCTGTTTCAAGAAGTCTCTGCTAAACATAAATCCGCTGTATGCCGGATTAGCCTGTGCACAGGCTAATCCAAGACGACACTTTACGCACATGCATTAAGCCAGGTTTTCCCACAAAACGCCGCAAATATATAATGAACATGTGTATAGAAAAGAAACTCACTAACTCCCAATTCCATTTGAGCTCACACTATTACACCACTACAACTGGTTATGACTATATATAATATAATAGCCACTTATCACCAGCATATTTGTATGTCTTTCTTGCCCAAATGAAATGCATACCTTCAGTTTCTGAATTATAATCGCCTTAGTTGGTTCCATACATGAAGTGAATTTAAACTTGTGAAACAGGCAGAAATAATTGGCCATCATTTAGTAAGCCACAAAACGGCAATTCAGAAAGTCTCAGAGCCTGAGTCATTCTTGTTTCTATCTTACCAACTTGTTCCACTGTTGTTTTTATGCCCCCACCATCTATGATGGCGGGGGCATATCGTGTTTACCCTGTCCGTGGGTACGTACGTGTGTCCGTACGTATGTTCGGATTCTTGTCGAGATGGTGTGTCGCGCGCAAGAACAAGGTCACACTTAAAGGTCAAAGGTCAAATATAAGAATTTAGTCTATAGACCCTGTCGGAGCATAATTTTGTGCAGCATGGAAGGAATTTCAAATAACTTGGCAGAAGTATTGAGCATAATCAGATGGTGTCTCGCGCGCAAGAACCAGGGCCCTAGGTCCAAGGTCAAGGTCACACTTAAAGGTCAAATGTCAAATTTAAGAATTGAATCCATAGACCCTCTCTGGAGCCTAATGTTGTCCAGCATGGTGAGACGGTGTGTCGCGTGCAAGAACCACATGCCTAGGTCCAAAGTGAAGGTCACACTTAAAGGTCAAACATCAAATACAAGAATTTAAGCCATAAACCCTGTCGGAAGCATAATTTTGTCCAGCATTGAAGGAATTTCAAATAACTTGGCAAAAGTGTTGAGCATGGTGAGACGTTGTGTTGCGCGCAAGAACCAGGTCCCTAGGTCCAAGGTCAAGGTCACTTAAAGGTCAAAGATCAAATACAAGAATTTAAGCCATATACCCTGTCCGGAGCATAATTTTGTCCTGCATAGAAAGAATTTCATATAACTTTGCACAAATGTTAAGCATGGTGAGATGGTGTGTCGCGTGCAAGAACCAGATCAAATGTCAAATATAACAATTTAAGCCATAGACCCTGTCAGGAGCATAATTTTGTCCAGTGGAGAGGGAAAATTTCAAATAAATTGGCAGAAGTGCTAAGCAAGTTGACACCATGTGTCGCGTGCAAGAACCATGTCCTTACGCCCAAGGTCAAGTTCACACTTAAAGGTCAAAGGTCTCAACAATTTAAGCCGTACACCCTATCTGGAGCATAATTTTGTCCAGCAGGGAAGGCAGGGAAGGATTTTCAAATAAGTGAAGTGATCATTATTATGAGGGTGTGTGTCGCGTGCCAGAACCAGGTGCCAAGTGGTCCAAGGTCAAGGTCACACTTAATGGTCAAAGGTCAAGTATATGTATAAATGTCCAGGCAATAACTTTGTCCAGCACAGAAGGATTTTCAAATAACTTGGCAGAAGTGATAACCATTTATATAAGACGGCATGTCATGCGCAAGAAGTTCAAGGTCAAGGTCACACTTAAACGTCAAATGTCAAATATTAGAATTAATGCAATGGACTCTGTCCAGAGCATAATTGTGTCCAGCATGGAAGAATTTTCAAATTACTTGACAGAATTGATCAGCATTATGAGACGGCATATGGCGTGCAACAACCAGGTCCTTTGGACCAAGGTGAAGGGCACACTTAGAGGTCAAAGGTAGAAAAAAGGAGTTTAAGCCATTGTCTTCGACTGAAGTATAATTTTGTCGGGCATGGAAGAATTTTCAAATTACTTGGCAGAAGTGATAAGAATTATGAGACCGCATGTGACTTGCAAGAATCAGATCTGTAGCTGACCTGATTGTCATGCATACAGGGATTTTCTGATAAATTGGCAGACATGATCACCATTACCAGATGGTGTGTCGCAATTAAGAACCTGACTTGTGAAGTTAGTGAATTACTTCCCTTTGTTGATGACTGTTCAGAAATGATAAAAGGCATTTTGTTGATCTTCAAAGAATGATTTAAGATAGCAAAAGTAAGTGAAGCATACAAGAACCATAACTCTAAATTGCCCAAAAATTTTAATTACTACACTTTATTGCTTTTTTTGTCAGGACTAAAACTATTGATTGGAAATTTTTTATGCCTCGAATTACGAAACAGAATAAGAGAATACATTAGTAGAAAGTACAATATAAAAGGACAATTCTACTTTTGCAAAATAATTTGTATACATATATATACAATGTGGCGCCATGTAGAACAAGCTGCATTGGTGGGGGCATCCATGTCGGTGGACACATTTCTAGTTTTGTTTTTGTTTTCAGAATGATTGTTGAAAACTTGTATTCACCTGCTGAAAAACTTTATTTTTTCAGTTTTTCTCTGCGATGATATCATGTTTCTGCACTAACTTCTTGCTCAGTGTGTTTCGTGGAACCCCAAACAAACTGTCTGCACCTGGTCTGGTTCGATTCGATGTCTTTCCTGTAAGTAAAACTTGTTAGAGTTCACAGTTTCAAATGAAGTAAAGTCCTTGTCAACGACCTTGAACTGATGTGTTGTTGCATTGTCAGCTTTGTGGTAATCTACTTACACAATTTATTATAAGTGATATAAATATAAAATATAGATTTGAGGCATATCGTGGGAAAACCGGGCTTACCGTGATTACCTTAAGTATTGGGACACCCTAAATATTGGCACACCCCGAATTTTTTGGAAAAATAATTATATGGCCGGAAATGTGGGACACAATTTCGAGATTTATTTTTTAAAGTTCCTTAATATTGGGACAATACAAAAATAATTATTTTTAAGTGTCCCAATACTTGGGTAAATATGGTAATGCATGTGCGTAAAGTGTCTTCCTGGATCAGACTGTGCAGTCCGCACAGGCTAATCCAGGACAGCACTTTCCAACTAAAGTAGATTTATGTTTAGCAGAGACTTCCTTTAAACAGAAAAAAATAAAAGCAAAAAGTGTCGTCGGGATGACACTTTACGCACAAGCATTAAGCCCGATTTTCCTATGACACGCCTCATTTGTATTTGTAAATTGCCAAAAATCATTGATTTCTGGGATGTGATTTGATTTTCTTAAATCAATCAATCCTACATCATAATAATTATAAGTATTGTTATAATATTTGTTCTTATTTTAGTATGGATAATTTAAGCTCGACTGTTCGAAGAATAGGTGAGCTTTCCTACTACCCCCGGCGTCTGCGTCTGAAATTGGTTAAAGGTTTTATTCAGAAGTCTTGTAACTTCAAAACTACACAAGTTATTCACTTGAAACTTGGAATATACCTTTGTCATTAACTCCAGTATCAGTGGCAACATTCCCCATAACTCTGTTTTGTATTGTGACAGTGTTATGCCTCTTCTTCACGTAGATTTTCTGGTTAAAGTTTATATTCAAAAGTTTTGTAACTTCAAAACTACAGAAGTTATTCACTTAAAACTTGGAATATACCTTTGTCATCAACTCCAGTGTCAGGGGCAACATTTCCTGTAACTCTGTTTTGTATTTTGACAGAGTTATGCCCCTTCTTCACATAGATGTTCTGGTTAAAGTTTATATTCAAAAGTTTTGTAACTTCAAAACTACAGAAGTTATTCACTTAAAACTTGGAATATAACTTTGTCATCAACTCCAGTGTCAGGGGCAACATTCTCTGTAACTCTGTTTTGTATTTCGACAGAGTTATGCCTCTTCTTCACATAGATTTTCTGGTGAAAGTTTATATTCAAAACTCTTATAACTTCATACTACTAAAGTTATTAACTACATAAGGTTGAAACTTATAATAATTTGATGAAATATTTGCCATAACTCAGCAAATTTCAAAAAATTTATTACCCTTTCACTTTCCAAAATATGTACCAACTTAAATACTTAGAATAGTCGAGCGTGCTGTCGTCAGACAGCTCTTGTTATTATAAAACTTGACTTTATATGGTTTTGCATATTTGAAATAACTAATAACAGAATTGAGAACATGAAGAGACCATTTTAGCATTTAAAGACTTCCAATAATACATGTACATGAAATATTGCACAATCATGTTTGTTATTTATGTCTGTATGTCTGGTGATTGCTATTATTATGCATTAATCTGACTTGCATGATTATTGTTACTACTAAATGCAGATATGAGTTTTAAAATATATAAGAACAATATGAAATGTATACCGTTATTTTCTTCAGAATTTGTCGTTTACATTGATCGAGATTCCAGTTTTCCTGATAATGGGAGTTGTTGGTGAGTTTTTTTTAAACCTTCATTAATCCCCCGCCGCAAAGCGGGAGGGGGATTATAGGAATGCCCTTCGTCCGTCCGTCCCTCTGTCCGTAACATTTTCGTGTCCGCTCCATATCTCCTATACCCTTTGAAGGATTTTTATGAAACTTGGCTCAAATGTTTAGGTCATTGAGACGATGTGCAGAAGGCATGAGTCAGTCACCCCGGCTCAAGGTCAAGGTCACACTTGAAGGTCAAATATTCGAACCTTCATTTCGTGTCCGCTCCATATCTCCTATACCCTTTGAAGGATTTTCATGAAACTTGGCTCAAATGTTAAGGTCATTGAGACCATGTGCAGAAGGCATGAGCCAGTCACACCGGTTCAAGGTCAGACTTGAAGGTCAAATATTCGAGCCTAGATTTTGTGTCCGCTCCATATCTCTGATACCCTTTGAAGGATTTTCATGAAACTTGGCTGAAATGTTAAGATCAATGAGACAATGTGCAGAAGGCATGAATCAGTCACTCGGGCTAAAGGTCAAGGTCACTTGTAGGTCAAATATTTGAGCCACCATTTCATGTCCCCTCCATATCTCCTATGCCTTTAAAGGATTTTCATGAAACTTGGCTCAAATGTTGAGGTCATTGAGACGATGTGCAGAAGGCATGGGCCTTTCACGCCAGCTCAAGGTCAAGGTCACACTTGAAGGTTAAATTTTTGAGCCTCCATTTTCGTGTCCACTCCATAACCCCAATACCCTTTGAAGGATTTTTATGAAACTTGGCTAAAATGTTTTGCTCATTGAGACCATGTGCAGAAGGCATAAGCCAGTCACGCCAACTCAAGGTCAAGGTCACACTTGAAGGTTGAATATTTGAGCCTGTATTTTCATGTCCGTTCTATATCTCCTGTACCCTTTAAAGGATTTTCATGAAACTTGCCTCAAATGTTTATTACATTGAGGCCATGTGCAGAAGGCATGAGGCAGTCACGCCACCTCAAGGTCAAGGTCACACTTGAAGGTCAAATGTTTGAGCCTCCATTCTTGTGTCTGCTCCATATCTCCTATGCCCTTTGAAGGACTTTTATGAAACTTGGCTCAAATGTTTATCACATTGAGGCAATGCGCAGAAGGCATGGAGCAGTCTTGCTACCTCAAGGTCAAGGTCACACTTAAAGGTCAAATGTTTGAGCCTCCATGTTGTGTCAGCTCCATATCTCCTATGCCCTTTAAGGAATTTTTATGAAACTGATTAAGGTCAGTGTGATACTTCAAAGTCACATTTAAAATCTAATGAAGGATCATGGGGGGGGGATATAGCTGTCCTTTGGATTGCCTCGTATTTTAATATAGACCCCAGTCATAAACATAGATCCAGTACTGTCTTGAAGAAGAAAGAAAAATCCTGATGGAGAATATCACAGAGTGTTCATTGTGCTTGTCTCAGCAAACTTAAGTACCGGTATGTCCCTTCTACGAGCAGAATATTGATAATCTGTGCCCTTGGAACTCAATGTACAAAATTATGTTGCATGCATGTTTGTATATATTCATAGTTACTACATCGCAGTCTTATTTCTGTATTTCTTGTAACAGGTGGGCTAATTGGTGCTGCTTTTGTTGTGCTCAACTATAAACTGACAGTGTTTAGAAGTAGGTAAGAATTCATAGAAATAACTTCACCTTTTCAATTGAGTATTCTTGTAACGTTAATGCCAAAACAACACAAACGCTGAGCAATATTTTCAGAAACAACACTTGCAAACATACATTTTAGTGTATAGATATGTAAAGTTTTTTTTACGGCATGTTGATTTTACATACATTAATATTTTGACCATGTGTGTACTTGTTTGACTTTAATTACCTTTCAATTACAAAACTCCTTTGTAATGGTCTGAATATAATATGCACACTTTAACCAGAACAACTTTGTCAAAAGTACCTTTATATGGTGCATGCTCTACTTCAAACCTACCTACAAATGACTAAGTATTAGCCACATAAACCTGGGTATGGTCTTCCTTATTTCAGATACATCAAGTTAAAATGGCTGAGAGTGTTAGAGGCAGGATTCGTGGCGCTAGTGACAGGGCTTGTGTCGTTCATTATGATCATCTCCCTTGACCTGTGTACAGACAAGAAGCCGTATGATCCTGATGCGATTGTTGCAAAGGTTCGATCTTAATTACTGGTAGAATTTCATATGTGCGATTGAACATATTGATTATTTGTATTGCGACCTGTTGGTATTAAATATATATGGTTAGATACATGTTTCACATTGGTCATAAATACTGTGGTGTTATAGACAGGTCATATGTGGTGTTACAGACTGGTCATATGTGGTGTTACAGACAGGTCATATGTGGTGTTATAGACAGGTCATATGTGGTGTTACAGAATAGTTATACAAGAAGTTACATAGTGGTTAGTTGTCATGTTACTGATTTATTATTTGTTATATGTGATGTTGCATAGTGGTAACAAACATGTAATTTTATATATTGGCTATATGTTAAGTTACATAATTGATATGTGAGATGTAACATATTATTTATATTTCATTTTTCATGTTGCTTATATGTTATGTAACATATTGGCTATATGTTATGTTACAGATTTGTTACCTGTGATTTAACAGATTTGTTACATAGGATGTTACATATTGGTTATATGTGCTGTTACAGATTGGTTACATGTGATGTTACAGATTGGTTATATATGATGTTACAGATTGGTTGCATATGATGTTACATAGTGGTTATATGTGCTGTTACAGATTGGTTTCATGTGATGTTACAGGTTGGTTATATGTAATGTTACAGATTGGTTATCTGTGTTGTTACAGAGTTATACGTGTAGTTACAGATTGGTGATATGTATTTGTATAGATGGGTAATATATGCTGTTACAGATAGGTTGTATGTGCTGTTACAGATTGGATATATGTTGTGTTACAGATCGGTTATATGCACTGTTACAGACTGATTATATGTGCTGTTACAGATTGGTTATATGTGAGGTTATATAGTGGTTATATGTGTTGTTACAGATTAGTTGCCCAGAGAACCAGCACCATTCCTTGTCTACGATATTCCTTGCCACTCCAGAGGGATGCCTTAAAGCTCTGCTCCATGATCCTTATGGTGAGCAGAATGACATTATTTTCCTTTTCCTTTCTGTTAGAACCATTAAAGGCCATTTACATCCTGATGCAAGAAAATGTACTGAGTTAATTTTGAAATCTTCTGTCATTTACCCTTCAAAAACATCAACACAATACTACAACGAATATGGGGATTTGATACATTACAACATAATATCGATTTAAGCCATTGTTGATATTTGTATATATTCATTACTTTTGTTTTATAATGAAGTACTTTAATTAAAACTAGCTTATCTATTTTTTGTAGTTTTATATAAACAGCAAATTTGTAAGTTTTAAACCATTTTCGTCAAGTTAAGTACAGATTATTATAACATATTATAAAATGATATGAAAAGATTTATACAATGTTTAAATGTGTATTTTGGTGCTTTCTTTAATGACATATGCTTAACAAATCAGTTAGTGTTATTTATTCTGGAGATTTTAAATAACAATTAATTTTATGTTTCAGGATGGTTCAAAGTTTGTGATATGTATTAATTATTATTAAATAACCATTAATGTCATGTTTCAGGATCGTTAAGAGTTCATGTTATTGTAGTCAGTGGTATAAGACAACCATTAATGTCATGTTTTCAGGAACGTTTGGCCCTGTGACCCTGTCCATATTTGTTGTTGTGTTTTTCTTCCTTGCTGTGTGGACGTATGGCCTGGGTGTGTCCAGCGGTGTGTTCATTTCCTCCCTGATAATTGGCGCGGCCTGGGGGCGCCTGTTTGGAATTGCCATCGTACACCTCTTTCCCGGTGATAAGGAACACTATGTGAGTATATCTATGGCTCCATATTGCCTCCTTATATTTTCATATAAGTTATCACAGTTGTGTGTTAAGCCACCAAGATACTGTTAGGAACATTGTTTCACTAGCTCCTTCACATATATTGTTGACAAGTAATCACAATTTTCCATTGAGATATCAATATTCTGTTAAGAAACATTAGTACACCGTACATTCAGCAGCTGACTGGCCATGGTTTGTTTCTGCTTGTTTATCATCCATCTTTTTCCACAGAAATGATGGTGTTTTATATACTTTGTTGGGCATTTCATTTGTAATGACTTAATTGCGTCTTTAGTAAAGCCCTTGACAATGTAAATAACATCTATAAGAAGACCAATGTAAGTTTAAGTGTACTAGATTTACATACCGTATTTTCTGGTGTATAAGATGCAACTTTTTGTCAAAATATTTGTGCCTGCGACTTATACAACGATGCGACTTATACGTGTATAAAATCCGAAATATGTCCTTTCCCCACCCACTTTTTTTCATCAAAATTTCTTTAAGAATATGTGCAGTGCATGATATTAAAATCAAAGATAATATTTACCATAACCAAATAATATTCCATTGAAAGCATTACAGTGTGCATTTTTCTTCATATTAATGTGTCAAAGTAGTTTTATTCCAAGCAATAAACCCATAGCACATCCTGTATCATTTTCCGATATTTAACACACTCGGTGTATTTCATAGACATGACATTTCTTTCAAATTGTTAATTTCATAACGCTCTATTGACCTGGCTAACGTCATTTAGATAGACTAGTATTGCTGACTAACACTGACTATGTTGGAAAGATCAAAGTAAATAGCTGGGAAAAATTTTGACATTGCCAAGGGAGTTGTGTGAGCTACTGAAGTGCCAGCTACTGAAGTGCAGATTTTCGACTGGCAACCGGAATGGATTTGTAATGTGTAGATAAATAATTGACATGCTTTGTTAATGTACTGGTAAATGCATTTTGAAATAAAATGTATCGTGTTTATGTTTTAAATAAACAAAATTAAGGTCATCTGCAATTTGTAGTAGGAAAATACAATTAAACTTGAAATATTTTGTGAATAATAAATTAGTTTGGTTGTGTAATATTTTGTGGAGTATTAATTGGGTTGCCAGACTATTATATCACCAGATCAGTTATGTAGACTGTACACAGACATCATGTAATTCTCCTGGGAGTTGTTATGCAATGTGTAAGGTGTGAATAACAAGGACTATTGTGGGCTTTGTCTATAGAGAAGTTATACACAGGATCTGGTACACAGGTGTGAATTGGTAACATCTTTGAAAGGGACTTATTATTTTATAGAATATGGATTTAAAAGTGCAACTTCTATACTGGTGTGACTTATATGTGGCTGAAAACATGAAAATGTTAACAAGTAGCAAATGCGTCTTATATACCGATGCGACCTATAGTCTGGAAAATACGGTAATTGTACATGTTGAAAATTCTCTACATTTCCAGCTGTGTTTATTTTAACATTCAATTTTTGTATGCAGAAATAGTAAAATAAAAAAGTATTGGCACATAAATATTTAGTATGGACTGAAAGCATAATTATCGGCAGTACGTTATGGCCAGCAATTCTTCTTCATGTTTAGCTCGACTATTCGAAGAATAGGTGAGCTTTCCTACTACCCCCGGCGTCGGCGTCTTGTCCGCGTCCGCGTCGGAATTTGGTTAAAGTTTTTATTCAAAAGTCTTATAACTTCAAAACTACATAAGTTATTCATTTGAAACTTGGAATATACCTTTGTCATCAACTCCAGTGTCAGGGGCAACATTTCCCATAACTCTGTTTTGTATTTTGACAGAGTTATGCCCTTTTTCACTTAGATTTTTTGGTTAAAGTTTATATTCAAAAGTTTTGTAACTTCAAAAAATCAAAACTACATATGTTATTCACTTGAAACTTTTAACTAACCTTTGTCATCAACTCCAGTATCAAGTCAACATTCTGTATAACTCGGTTTTGTATTTGACATAGTTATGCCCCTTTTTCACATAGATTTTCTGGTTCAAGTTAATATTCAAAAGTTTTGTAAATTCAATACTACAAAAGCTATTCACTTGAAACTTGGAATATACCTTTGTCATCAACTCCAGTATCAGGGTGAACATTCCCCATAACTCTATTTTGTATTTTGATAGAGATCTGTCCCTTTTTCACATAGATGTTCTGTTTAAAGTTTATATTCAAAAGTTTTGTAACTTCAAAACTACATAAGTTACTCACTTGAAACTTGGAAATAACCTTTATAATCAAGTCTAGTACCAGGGGCAACATTACCCATAACTCTATTTTGTATTTTGACAGAGTAATGCCCCCTTTTCACTCAGATTTTCTGTTTAAAGTTTATATTCAAAAGTTTGGTAGCTTCAAAACTACGTAAGTTATTCACTTGAAACTTGGAACTAATCTTTGTCATCAACTCTAGTAACAATTGCAACATTACCCATAACTGTGTTTTGTATTTTGACAGAGTTATGCCCCTTTTTCACAGATTTTATGGTTAAAGTTTATATTCAAAAGTGTTGTTACTTCAAAGTTATTGTCATCAACTCTAGTATCAGGGGCAATATTACCCATAACTCTGTTTTGTATTTTGACAGAGTTAGCCCACTTTTTACAGAGACTTTGTGGTTAAAGATTTTGTTCCAAAAATTTATAAACTATACAAGGCTTCACTTAAAAATATTGTATTTTAACAAATGTATGCCCCTTTCACTATCCAAAATATGTACCAACTGAAATACTTCGAATATTCGAGCGCGCTGTCCTCTGACAGCTCTTGTCTCATTTCTGATATCTTTAAGCAATACACCAGCGTGCTAATGTCAGCCAGTCTTTCATTCCACCCACCCTCCTCAAACCCCAAAGTTTACTTCAAAACTTTATTAACACTTTTCATTGTGTGTTAGTGTTGTTTTTTCAGCACAGTAAATTCTTGTTATTTTACTAAATGTATTAGGATCCATTAAAGCTTAACGGAGGCAAGAACATGTGATCATCTTGACAGTTTCAAAATTGTGTGACTTGTTACCTAAAATGAACATAAATATTTCATATGCAAATGTATTATGGTGACAGACATATAGTGATAAAATACCATTAAATTTTGTTTAACAGATTTGATTGATATCCAAAGGGTGAAATTGATTATGATTCCACAGTGAGTGCAGTCAGTACACTTATGACTGATAACAGTGGATATTCAGAATCACAATGCCAACATTAAAACAGACTTCCTGAAAACCGTCAGTCCAACGGACATGACCGGCAAATTTTGAGTGGGTCCGACATTTATTTCCGACCGTCCGACAGCTTTTAAAAGTCTTATTCTTATATATTACTGGACATAAAAATGATTTTTCTGTTGGACTTGTGATGTGCGACAAACAATAACCCGACCAGCGCAAAATTAAAGGGTAACAGTTTGACATCACCAGGTTATATTGTGTGTGCCACCGTCCTTTCACTGCAGTCGCTTAAATTTTAGCATCCCAGTTACAAACATGGATACAAATATTGGTCGTGAAAAGGTGCAGCACGCCGTCCACTTGGTGGGTGTAACTGTAAGTCATAGACTTATACGACAACAATGTTCTCGATACCGTTGAACTTCTTTTACAGGTAATATAAATGGTACATACTTTTTGCCGTATATAACGGTCAACATGCCCACGCTTTCCATGCTGATGACGTGACGTGATTATCAGCGTAATTTTTAGGGCTTTTTTGGCAAACCACAGGTTTTACATGAAAAACGTGGACACTAAAGGTCAGCATAATTTTCGCAGGCTTTTTTGGCAAACCACAGGTTTTACCTGAAAAACATGTGCACACTTAATGTAGTAGAATGTGTGTGTATGTCTCTTGAACAATCAAATTTGAATAGGCGTTTCAGATTTCATTTTTATTATGGACTTTTTCATATCATAGTTTGATATTAATTAAATAAAACAACATTTATAACGGTGTAAATTACATTTGCTTTTTTAGATCGCAAAAGTATGCTAGTGTATACATGTATACATACTTAAATATATGTTTCAGTCGGGCAAATTTTATTTTGGTACGGCAACTTTTGACAGATTGTCAGACAGAATATCTGACACTTTTTTTTTAGTTTTTAGGAAGTCTGTTGAAATATGTTAGAATGTGTATAATTGTAGCAGGTCGATTTTTACGTGAACTTGATATGCTATCCTTGCAAGGTGTGTTTTTATTAGTTGTTTGCAGGACAACTATATGTATCGCTTCTAAAATCCGAAGGAAAAATTCACTACGATTTTAACTCAGTTATTATTACGCGACAGTAAGAAGTGCTGTTTGAATATCATGAATGTTTCCCAAATGCATCCATCGTTTTGATGAAGAATGTGATTAGAACATAAAATGTTTAAAACGAACTAAAAACGTCGGGTAATTCACAGCTTTCAGTGTAGGATCAAATTTTTAGACTAAAAATCGCGGAAGAAAGTAGTCCACTATGCAACGTTCATTGATAAATCCTTTAATTGGGTCACGAGCCAAGTAGAATCATGGACATAGTATAATCCTCCCATATTTTCATCTCGCTTATTGTCGATGCAAGTTAAGATGTTTATGTGTGGTGTTTAAAAATGTATAATTTTTCATTTTACCCTGAATTATTTTGTTTCTTACTGTATTATTCACTTTGTCTCGAAAATAATAAAGAACAAAATGGAATTCACAGTTTATCGGTAATTACGCAGTACAGGTACTAGCAATAGCGGTCGGTTACACTCCATTAATCTTATCAGAAAATTACACCCGGTACGGGAACAGACTATGGCTGTGTGGTTTACGCGTTAGACTCTCATGCCGGCGGCCGTGGTTCGATCCCCTGAGAGGCCAGATTTTTTTTCTCATTTTTATTTCTTTTATTTTTGTTTCACAGAATATAAGCGTTTGCTACTCCAGATGCTTTATAAATTGAAAAAGAAGACCTTTCTAAAATACAATATTCTGTGGGTAACTTTAAAACATGACCAAACATTATCGCACAACATCTTTGCTTATACGGTTGAAAAGCTTTTAACATTGTCATAATAATGTTAAATATTTTTAATATTTAGCATAGTTGTTTGTTTTTAAGGTTTAAATTAAGTTTTGCTTAAAGCCATGGTTATTTCTCTTTGACAAATTAATCTACTGTCTTCCACGGAGACTGCCCGGTAATAAAACTGATAACCATCATTTTGCACTATATACCCGGTAGGTACATTCGGAGAATGTTTTGTTTCTGAAAATGTAATGACCGAAGATCGGAATGCCATTAAAATTAGATAATTATGTGTGTGGCCCTAAGAAAGACCATGATATTGTACACCAGACAAAGAATTTGGCTCATCAGATTTCTTGCCCAACAATATTTTTCATTTTCAATTGAAAGTTGTTTTGACAGGCCATAAAATATAACATAAAATTGTTAGCTGCTGTAAGCAGCTGTCTAGTTTTCACACCTGTTAACGTTTAAATTAGTGGCGTACGTTTTACAATGGACCTCAATTCATCAGCTGCACATTTGACAACAGATACAATTCAAATGGGCAATTATTGAGAAACAAATACAAACCTATCTACTCAATGGCAATATATATTTAAAAATCTGATTTTATTACGTGGCAATATCTATTTTAACGTCGCATTTTGAAGATTATAAATCGCCAAGCAATGTCTCTCTTAAAGTTATATTTATAATGTTGACACAAATATTATAGTTAAACACGAAATGTAGGATTCAACTAAATGAAGTTTTACGAATATATTCATTTAATGTTTGACTTTTGAAAGCACATATTATCATGTATAACACGTCGTGTTTGCTGGTTCTGGCTTCTTAACCAGAATTTAAATTCAGTGATTTTTATTTTCTTCACATAAGAACACTGAACGAGCTATTAGCGCAACTGTCATATTAACCAATAAAACATTTATACGTTTATAACCACTGTATTTAAGGTGACATACGATATGGCATACCGCTCTAATAGCCCAGATTGTCCATGATAACGCGTCGGGGTTTTTATTTTAAGTTATTATACGGTCATTAAGATGACTTCATACAATTTTATTTTATTTACTGGTTCTAATATACAATTTTAATATTATTGTATTTTCAATATATTTGCAAAACATTCTACAAAATACACCAGCACGGGTCTTAAGTGCCTATTGTACTAAATTATTTGGACAAGTCGATAAGATCCATCAGACGCTATGATATTGAACAGTGCACTAACATTTTCAATGACTACTGGTACAAACGAATGTAATAATAGTCATTGAATTTTATTCTTGATTTCTATCTTTAAAACTGTAGACAGATTTTCGTTTAGACACAATCTCAATAAACCGCTTGAATCTGTTCTGTTTAATTTAAACTTGTATAATGAGTTGTGCCCAATGTTACGCAACAGCGAACAACTGGAGCGCTTTGATTATGTATGGAATATGGCATAATGTTAAGTTATTATCTTAAATTACAAAAACACTTCCATGTCATTGGATAGCATGTTGCTGTTGTCTTCACTACATACATTAATTTCTATTTATTTTTCACTAGCATGGAATTGTCTGGTATGTATAATTGGTAAGCATAATTGTGTATGAAACCCAAGACAGACATTTTGTGTAAAGTACCAAGTGGGATGTATATGGAAATGATGTATTCTGCTCTGTAAACAGTTGTCAGCAATCTGTGTTCTGAGTTGGGCCATACCTTCGCCTGAAAATAATTTTAGAAAAACTTTAAAAAAAAAAAACAAATACAAAAAAAAATCAGTAAAAAGCTTGCTTGAAATGATAAAAAGTAAGTAAAAAGATTCCAAATACTTTTGCTGGACAGCAAGTGTACGCTTTTTGTTTTTGATTTGAGCCATTCCTTTGATTGGTTATATTAAATTGTGTTACCCTGATGAATTGGACTGAATATACTATACCCTACCAATCAGTTGCACACATTCAGTTTGGTCCAAACCTTATCCTGAAAATAATTAAAAGGCAGTCATGATGTTGTTTTTTAATCAAACCTTTTTTCTGAAATTAGTTGAAGCAGTCACTAAATTGACTTTGTTTATAGCCTTTTTTAAACTCTTAACTGTATGTAGTCAGTCAAGAAACTTTAACCAATGCCTTTGCTAATGTGTTAATATGCATTTGGAAAATGCAGTAGTGGTAAGCGAGTAGTGTCCGTGATTTTTTAGTAGTTTTTCTTTATTTTCAAATCTTGTAAGTAATACTTTTAAAGAAAAGCTTGTTGCAGTACAAAGTTTGGCTCCTTCTGTTTACGATTATGTAAATATCTTGTCATGACGTCATATGTTTTTTTCCATATAAGGGGCTCCAAAGGGGTAATCAATCAGCATTACTTGAAGCAATAAAACTAGTAGTATCCGTGACTTTTCCTTTCAATTCAAAATGCGAATTTTGTGCTACACACCGCAAGATTTTAATTGCTCTATACTATTCTACATTATATAACTTACATCATAATGATGTAATATTATTAAATTATATGCCAGATTAGCGGTGATAATGCGACTACTAACATAGTGTATGCTGGAAAATGGTCTTTTGGTTACCCTTTGGCGCCCCTTAAAAATTTGCTGATGGTAAACGGGAGATAGACATGTTATTATCGAAGTAGACGCCTCCTCTGCATTGAAATTTTGTCAAAATCGTCCCAAAATTAGCCGTATAATTGAGTAAACATTTTAAAATTGCATTTATTTGTTAATCTTTTTTTTAGTAAACATTTTGGAATTGCAATTCTTGATTTTTTTAGAAAATATATTTGACCAAAAATGCGTGTTGAATATATGGATGGTGGTGTTTGAATACTAAAATTGCTGCTTTATGTTAATAACCTAGCGATCACCCTTGGTAAACAAAAAATAGGGAAGTACAAGATAAAAATAGGGGTCTAATTATAGATTTAGGCGCATGCGCAAAGACGTGCGCGTGAATGCCCCGTGAGGATTTAAGTTGTTTTGAGATTTTTTTTAAACAAAAATGTAAATATCTTGAAAAATATGAAGTTTTGGAGACTTCAACTTATTCTGCATTTGGAACAGTTGCTAGGTAAAGTGTATAAACTCAACATTCAATGCTGGAGAGTTTTTACACCTTTTAATATACAAATCACGGATACTGCTAGTTCAAGGATACTACTCGCCAACCAGTAGTCTCAAGAATTTGAGATCAACTAGTTTTAGTCGTACATTCAGCTCAACTGTGTAGAAATAGATATTGTGTATTTTAGGGGGAAAAAATGAATGTACATATGCATCAACAAATTCTTAGCAATATGTGGTTCCTAAGTATTTCCAGTCAAATGTTACACAACTATTTTCATTCAACGTATCATAACCTATCCTATGCCCATCAAAAGATTTGAACAAGGCAGAAGGAAGCTTGCAATGTTGCCAGCACACCATATAATATATATGTCGGCTTCCCTTCTCATGTCTGGCATAGCATGGGGCCAGGCTTTGCATGTATAGCCTTTCTTGTATGTGAACCCATATGTGGTCAAGTGGAAATATACTGTTGTATGTTATACTGCTGTATGTCAGATTTTGTACCATTATTGTTGTTGTCTATGTTTTCCTTGTTTTTTTTGCAAAGCATACTGTATCTTGGTAAATCACATTGTAAGTGGTTATTGTACTTTAAGAGAAATGACTGATTGTTAGCTCACCTGAGCACGAAGTGCTCGGTGAGCTATTGGTATGGGGGACCTCTCCGGCGGCGTCCGGTGTCCATATGCTGTCAACAATTTGGCCCGTTATCGCGATAAAGACTACATTTTTTATTCAATCTTGACCAAACTTGCACCGTTTGTGTATAACCATAAAATCTTGGACAGGTTAGATAATGGGCCCGATCGGACCAGGAACACCAGAGTTATTGTCCCTTTTTTGGTCCCAAATACATCTATTCCTCTGGTAAAGGGAGGTAAATGAAGTATCAGGAAGATAATTGTCAGAAATGTGTTATTTCCCTTTGTAGCTCATTCCCAGATATAACCCAGATAGTGGAGTCTGCCTATAAGTAAAATCAATACATCACTCCGAGTCAACATGATACTTCTATTTAAGATCAGCATCATTACACATAGTAACCATTGATAGCCTGCTTCTGACCTATATTTTGGCTGTCTGTGCAGCAATACAATTTTCCACTGTCTGTCTTGGCATCCAGTCAGGAAAAAGATTTAAACAATAATCAATAGCTAGAATTCATGTTGTAAACAAGCAAACAGAATATAGGACTTAGATCATGTAATCTAGTGCCTGAATGGGTTAATTCTTTTCTGTAGTTTTTGAACTGTTTTGTTAGTAACTTATTCAGTATCATTTAATCATGTAACTTTGGGACTGACTTTTACATTTGAATTGGGATTTTGGAAACTCGCGTAATTATCTTACATGATTTTTGAAGCTGATTTATTATTTCTACAATTAAAACGTGTCTGCTAAAATTGTATTATTGTATGTGTAAGCTTCTAGTGTTGATGTTCACAAGTTTCATGCTTTTCATGAATAACTGTACTGCTAACAGTAATGTCATTTGTCATAAACTGGACAAGTCATTTTGAGGGCCGTCTCTAAAACGTTTTGTACAGTATTAGAAGTTTAAAATATATAATACATGCAACAATTTACGAACTAAAAATCACCTGGTAATTTTCTGACCACTACAATAAGTAAATTTGCATAGAAAAACCATGTTGCTTTGTGTAGAATTACCTTTGTTTTCTCAATGTGTTGTATCAATGTTTTTATTCATTGCTGATACTAGTATAGGTTTATTAGTCGACCCTCGAAATTGAAACACTTCATTGACCACAATAACGGGATTTTTCCATGCAAAAATCATGCATAGAATTTTGCATTCCTTTTACGGGAAACTAGGACACCAAATGTTTTAAATGTAAACAATCAAGTGGAAATAAATCGAGTCAAATTTCA
The DNA here is from genome assembly GCA_027627225.1 of Congeria kusceri. Classification (NCBI taxonomy): domain Eukaryota; kingdom Metazoa; phylum Mollusca; class Bivalvia; order Myida; family Dreissenidae; genus Congeria; species Congeria kusceri. Next base: position 25,925,787 of record CM051036.1, read on the forward strand.
TTTATTTTAAGAAAATGTAAACTAGTGTTTGGTCATAATGTTTTATTTTATGTGTTGATTAAATCTTTGTTAAATATTGGTGGTTGTCTTAACTTGCTGCACCTTGTGTGTGCCTTTCATTGAAAAATACTTCTACACTGTTTTGCATTTCCTCCTTAATTGAGAAATATTTTTACACTATTTAGAGTGCACCATGCTACTTGCTGCTTGTATGGTACATATAAGTAAGGGCTTGTAGTTTGGTGACGCTTTTTAGCTCACCTGAGCACAAAGTGCTCAAGGGTGAGCTATTGTGGTCAGTCTGTGTCCGGCGTCCGTCATCAACATTTTACTTCAAACAACTTCTTCTCTGAAACCACTGGGTCGATTTTAACCTAACTTGGCATAGATGTTCCTGGGATGGTCCCAATTATGGTTACCAATTCCTTCAATTTATTAAAATATATGAAAAACTCTGGCAACCATGGCAACCAAAAGTTTAAAAACTGATAAACTTAAAAAATCTTCTTGTCAGAAACCACTGGCTGAATTTGAAAATAATTTTCACAGAAATGCTCCTTTGGTGACCCTCTACCAAATTCCTTCAAATCATTTTGATTCGTTACAAAACATGGCCGTCAGGGGGCGGGGCAGTTTTCCTTATATGGCTTATTTGAAAACTTTAAAAATCTTCTAGTCTGAAACCACTGGCTGGATTTCTAAATAATTTAACAGAAATGTTCCTTGAGTGGCCCTGAACCAAATTCCTTCAAATCATTTTGATATGTTAAAAAACGTGGCTGCCAGAGGGCGGGGCAGTTTTCCTTATATGGTTATATTGTAAACTTTAAAAATCTTCTAGTCTGAAACCACTGGCTGGCTGGATTTAAAAATAATTTCACAGAAATGTTCCTTGGTGACCTTCTACCAAATTCTTTAAGATCATTTTGATTCGTTAAAAAACATGGCTGCCAGGGGGGCGGAGCAGTTTTCCTTATATAACTATATTGAAAACTTTAAAAATCTTCTAGTCTGAAACCACTGGCCGGATTTCAAAATAATTTCACAGAAATGTTCCTTGGGTGACCCTCTTCCAAATTCCTTGTAAACAAAACACTTATTTACCCCCAAAAATTATTCATTGAAAAAAATAAAACAACAAAATATCGGACAAACTTAATAAAAATGTTCTATGGTCTGGGCATTTTTTAGGGTAGTTTAGGTAAATGTTTATAAATGTAGCCTATAAGACCCGGTTTAAATTGCTAAAGCTGTTGTTGATGTTGCTTATTTTTGAAGATGATTATAAATATTAAAATGATGAAGGCTATGATGCTTATGATACTGTGATTTTGGTGTTTTTAATGATGATGATGATGATGATGATAACGCTCATGATGATGATGATGATGATGATGTAGTGGTGATGAGGCATGAACATAAACAACAACTCAATATTAGAATTATATTTGAATATTCAAATTAAATATTCCCAATACTTCTGGTTATTGTGATAATCTCCAGAAAATCACATCAGGGAGGAACACAAAAAACCAGAGCAATTGTTTACTGTAATCTTATTTGACCTCCTATCCTATATACATGTTATGTCAGGAATTGTATTACTTTCTCCAACTGACCTATTTATCCTCATGTGGCCCAATAAACTTGGCCTGTGGTAAGCAGCTTCCTAGACAATTCAGTTAACTGCACTATCAATAACAATGGAATATTTGCACATGATTCTTCCAAGGCCTAATATAAACTGGGTTCTGTGTTCTGTGCCTAGAAAATTAATATGTATATGTCACTGACAATAAGAGTTTGTTTTGAAAGTTATTTGTCCACTACTGGTTGCATGATCATATGGGACATCCTCCATCTATGTTTCTGTCTGTATGTCTGTCGTTGCAAAAAAATTTGGGTCCTGCAATAACTCAATAAATACAAAAGCTACGTTCATGAAACTTTGTGTGGTTATAGAGGGCAACGGTAAGATATTGCATGTTAATCAATTGTTGTTGTTTTTTGCCTCATTAAAAAGTGTTGAAAATTGCACATAGGCTGGTATTACGCTAAAACTTTTTTGTTGGACTTCAGTGGATTAAAAAAAATCATAGAAAAAAGACAAATTGCAGTAGTTATGGCATCAAGTCTTCCAAATTTTGCATTATCATTTAATTACTTGACAGATGAAGTTATAACAAGTATCTAAGATAGCCATTTTTAACCAAATGAAAATTTGTGGTTATTAGATTGGTGTATGACGTTGGGCATGTGGGCTGACAGACTTGACAGCAGCACCAACTTTTGGTTTCTGAACAATCACTTGAGAACAAAAATTGCTATTGTAATAAAACTTCATACATAGATGCCTCGCTTGAGGTTCCATCTGGGGTGGTTGTGGTCAAGGGCACCATTACTAAAAATAAAAATAAAAGCTGTCTGTTTAATAACTTGAGTACAAACTTAGTTACAGTGCATGTGGTGTGACCATTAAATCCAGGTCCAGCTAGCCCATTTCATTGTAAAAATAGATATGGATAGGCTTGTTGATTTCTTTTAGAAGATAGACTTGCATAGCATTGGGCACAAAGACTAGTATAGCTCGCAAACATTAGCCTAATACTCGTCACCCGTATTAGCACAAATTAGGCGCTCTAACTGTATTCTGTGTTTACACTCATTTTAGTCCGTGTACGTGTTTCAAAAGTTTAACAATACCATGACAGTATTTTCTTTGGTACACTGCAATTCGTTATATCGCAGTTCGCGGGGTCCATGGATCGCGATCGCGATATAGCCAGATCGCAATATAACTTTCCAGACCATTCATGTACATATACACTAGCCTATTTTCGCTATTTGTTAAAAAACATGGCTGCCAGGGGGCAGGACAGTTTTCCATATATGGCTTTATTGAAATCTCAAACAATCTTCTTCTTAAAAGCTATTATGATGCTTTACACTCAGGTGAGCGACCTAGGGCCATCATGGCCCTCTTGTTTTTAAAATGTTGGTATAATATTTTGCCATACTACCATAGAAAAACAGTATGACACTGTTATGACCATTAAAAACAGTTTAAACTGTTATATTATACAGCATGCATGTACTTAATGGAGACTAGAAAGTTATCTTTTGAAAAATGTATTCAGATTATTTTGTATTTGGTGTTCCTGTAAGACTGCAAAGGTTTCAGAATTTACCCTCAAGACTTTACATAGTTTCTTCATAGACATAAATTGGCAATTGTGAAAAGAAATACAAAACATTTTACCAAATACTCTGTTTATTCAAAGTGGATAAACATGTGACTGAAAGGGAGTAAGTTTGAACTACATATTTATGTGATACTCTGGAATCTTGCAAGAACATGTCCTGACCAGTTAAAGTTTAAATTTAGCACAGTGTTACAGACATGCTATTTCTCTTTATACAGTAATACCGTTGTCATTTCAACACTTGTCATCAACCATGTTGTATGATTTTTTGTAACAAAAGTGCAATGCTAAACAATGCATGTGTTCTTTCCATTAAAATTGTTTAGTAGACAATTCCTAGTCTTCAACAATATGGTTTGTAAGGCTAAAAAAAATAATGAATTGTTTCTCAGGCACTTTTTCCAAAAAATCAGGAGGGAAGGCGATTTTTTTTTTTATAGAAGTATTTTTGTTCTCATACTCTTTTCTATTGGCACTACGTAATGGCTTATTAAAACAAGTAAATAAGAACAGATTAAAGACAATTTTAAGTTTTAATAACAACATAAGCATCTTTTTTTAATAAAATTCTAAATATAGATATATTCATCACAAACGGTCATTTATGCAAGCTGACGTAAACAGACATCCAATTTGAATGTTCATAATTAACATAAGTTCCTTCAAATTGATATACCATCAGCATTAAAGTACTTCTATTGATATAATTTAACTTTTTGTAATTCACATTTTTATAACTGTCAAAAATAGGAATTATTTTTGCAATAAATCACCAATAATTTTTGGAAAGGAAAATTAACACTTGTCAATGCAGCTGGCATTTTCGTTTGTTTCCATAGGACTGATATTCACACAGATTTTCTTTAAAAAAATATGGAATGCTATTACACAAGCAAAAGCATCTATGAAACAAAAGTTTAAATCAACAAATAGATGATATTTATAAAGGTTCCCAATCGAAAATGACTATTTTTTTCAAAATTTACACAGTATTTCACAGTGTGTGTATATCCGATTTATATAATTGAAGCAGACAGGAAGAAAGTTACTGGAAATACTGAAATCTCCAGCGGGTTACTCTTCTTACGCTATGTTTAAATGCCGATTTGTTTAATTTTAAGCCGCTGTCCATGGGATCTAATTCAATACATGGTAATTTTAGTAATAGTTCTTATGAACGTTTATGGTGTTTATTCGTCCGAAATTTGTTTCTTATTTACGAAAGGCATTGTTCAAAACCACTTGTTTCGAACGGAATATACTATAATGTACATGCTTGTTTACTCCAGAGTCATCACCAGTTATCGCATACAGAAAATAGACGATAACAAGTTTCCAAAATATTAATAATTCACAGATTTCAATGCGTAGTTTTTGTATTTTGTTCGGTTACATGCCCATTAGAAACACTTTCTGCAAAGTTTTATGTTTATTAACATATTTCTGGACTGTTCCTTTAAAACCCAGGCACGATCGTCAAAAACTAGTTAATAAAAAAATCATGGAGGGCCATAAAAAAACGTAGCGGCGCTGCCTGAGAAACAAATCATTAATTCTATTTAGCCTAAGCTGTCATCAGCAATGCGATTTGTAAGCTTGAACAATAGGTGTAATTCGAATTTGACCTACTGGTATTGCATTTACAGTAAAGTGTATTTCTGCAGTGGAATTTAAAAATAAAGTGGTATATGTGTGTCTTTACAAATGGTATATATAATCTGGAAATATGTTTTGACAAGGCTCCTTTGTAACACAATTTCTAGTTAAACTGTTATAGCAAATACAATTTTTTATTAATGTTTTGGTGTTAGATGATACCTATTAATAATGCATGTAATTTTCAGCCCTTAACTATTTTATTGAGCATAGCAATTACAATTTAGCATGTTATGTTTCTTTTAGAAATATAATTACTGCATTAAGCATGGTTTGATCAATCAGAAATGGTAACTACATGTATCTTTAGCAATGTACCATGGTGTTGAGTGGAGCATGTGCTACTCTAGTAGGGTATCGCATGAGGATGACATCTTACCCAGGATAGTCATGCTTATTTCTAATATCAAATGAATTAATTAACTATCCTTTTAATTGTGACATAAAAAAAATAACTCAAATTTTAATAATTTTCCACAACTGTATTGTGTGATGAACATTATTTTTTATCATCATAAAAGAGATTATTGGTAAGCTTTTAGATGTCAATGTTACATTTATAACAGGGTTATCATTTTATTAATTTTTGCATGTATCATTTACCTTCAGAACATAATTAAGTCTAAAGTTTATTAAGAACTGCAATTTACTGAAAACATACATAGTTACATGGGGTTGATTTGTTATTGAAAAGAAATATAGATCCTTTATAAATTTTTCCAAATTGTTAGTAAGGATGCCAGTGATGCTTATGCAACGACTTGTCATAAACTTAGTCATGTATTCACCTATATCTAATAAACTTAAGACCTTATGTGAATTGTTGTTTCAGGCACAGGAAGTTGGCAAGTACGCACTGATCGGGGCTGCCTCCCAGCTGGGCGGAGTCCTGCGTACCACCATCAGCCTCACCGTCATCATAGTGGAGTGCACCGGCAACATATCCTTTGGCTTGCCTATCATGATAGTCCTCATGATCTCCAAGTGGGTCGGAGATTTCATCTCAACTGTGAGAGGGCACAGTATATTCTATCTAAAAATATGTAGCAGTTTTTAGTCCACTATCAGTTTCACAGGAGGGAACTATAGCTTTACTATCTGTCTGTTTGTGTCCTATAAAATCTGGATTCTGTGATAACTAAAAAAAATCCACAAGCTAGGTTCATGGAAATTGGTTATAGAGGGCTGTAAGGAGATTATGCATGCGGTTGTATTTTTTCAGTCAGACACAAATTATAGTTGCTATGGCAACAAAAGTGTTTCAAATTGCAAAATTATTGTGCTACAAATTTATTTCTGGTTTGAATAAATCCTTTAAACCCATAGATGGGTAATTGTCTTATGTTATTGATTATCATCTATTGCTGTTATAGGATTTTTTTTATCACAGACTTCGGTTTTGCATAACTGTAACTGGATGAATGTTAACTGTTTCAGGGCCTGTATGACATGAATATACAGGTGCTGGGTCTGCCCTTGTTACCATGGGAACCACCTGCACTTTGTGATACTATCAAAGCAAGGCAAGTGTTTATGCAGAAAATTGTACATCTGTGTTTTCATAAGTAAAATGTCTGACTTCATTTACATGTCAGTTGGTATAGTGCGAAAACATTGACCTGATCATAACCTTTATGCAAGAATATTAATGAAGTCTGAATAAGAGTCAAAATTATGTTCGAAGTCTGTTCGTGTATATTCGGAGATGTTTGTGTAACTTATTTTAGATCCAGTTTTACATACGACTGAATATAGTATTAGTTACCGCAAGCAAGGAGCGATAGTGTAGTGGTATGCGTGTCTACCTATCAACCAATCGACTAGGGTTCGAATCTCGGGGTAAGCTTTTTACATCAAAATGTTTTTTAAACAAAATTTACAATACGGTGCACGAGACTATCATGGAAGTGATGGTTGGATTATGTCATGAATACAGAAAAAATGTCATGTAGATCTACATATGGTATTTCAGTTTTGGCTTTCAAAGCAATAATGACAGACACAAGAAAGACACAAGGGTCCAAAGCAAACGAAAGTATTTATAACACATCCGAATGGTTTAGAAACCAGAATAGTTCTTCTTTCCTTGGAAATCATTGGCATGAGCAGGAGTAACATCGACATTATCACCTGTGGTATTATGTTTGCTATTTTCATATGTATTATTGCTTGGTTAAATAAAAATAAAATTAAGAAAAAAATTTAACTAAGATTTTGAAGAAAATGCAGAAAAATCAAATAACATTTTTATAAACTGATTGATTTTTGAACTACAAACCCACTTGTAAAATTTACAAAATACAAAGCTGACTCTCTTCGACGTTACTTCTGCATCAGTAGAACTGATAGATAAACCCGTGCTTAAAACACCTCAAATCAATTATTACTACATCGAATCAATAGTGGGCCACGTGAATGTTCGTGGATATGTTTACAGAATGGACCGACTCAAATAATAGATAATTAATTAACTGGAAAATTTATGTAAATAGAGGTCAGCAGGATCAGGTCAATGTTTTTTGCACTATATATTGAATTTCCACAATATGCTTTAAGCCTTTGCTTATTCCATTTATTAGAATATCTGTTGTATTCATCTTGAATTGTAAACTGTTCAGTATAGACAGATCCAGGTTTAGCCACAGATAGTTTAAACTCCTCCCCAGCTATTGTTATTGGATTAATTTCCATTTATAAAAAATCACAAACATTACCACGTGCCCTTTTGAATATCACAAACATAATGCCTGTGCTCGTTTGTATGAAATATTTTAACCGCTAAACGCGTGACATCCAAAGCGATGATTGGATAATATTTCAGATTAATTTGAATATGATTGACATTCGTGGAAGCGTCTATTTTATCAGGTACTCTAAATTAGTTAGCTTCCAAATGTATGAACACCGTTTATTTTCAAGGCAGATTCATTTTTGCTGTCTTTCCAGTGATCTGATGAATTCTCCCGCCCTGTGTTTGAACAAGATAGAAAGAGTGGGTCGTATAGTGGACATATTGAAGAATGAAACCTTCTGTGGATTTCCAGTGGTCAATGCCAAGGGATTGGTGGGCGCTTGTGCTTCTTTACTCAAGTCATATGCATTTTGCTCACACATTTTTGGCCAGATCTGCACTGACACTTTTGTCCTTGACATCAGTGCCAATTTGGAAAAAGATGTGTGAGTACCATAATTATTTGCAATAGTCCAGTCTCACTTTCGTGTGTGTTGAGAATAATTGTTCAAAACCAAACAAAATGATAGAAACACAGCAAATAAGTGTTACAAACTCATTACAGATATAGTTTGCTCATACGAACACGTCTCTTGAAATTCATTTGAAATCTTGAAAACTGTCTTAGATGGGAAACTTTCAAAGATGGTCCAATTGTAAGATTAACACAGTATCCTGTATGTCCTTTATCTGTTACAGGGTGTATGTTTACTTTGTGCTGCATTTGTAGGGATGATAGCTAATTTCTTACATGTACAGTAAGCATTGCTAGTGATATGTATGAGGCATGTTGTGGGAAACCCAGGCTTAATGCATGTGCGTAAAAGGTCGTCCCGGATCAGCCTGTGCAGTCCGCACAGGCTAATCCAGGATGGCACTTTACACCTAAAGTGGATTTATGTTTAGAAGAGACTTCCTTGAAACAGAAAATACCATAAAAGCGGAAAGTGTCGTCCTGGATTAGCCTGTTCGGACTGCACAGGCTAATCTGGAACGACACTCTTTGCACATGCATTAAGCGCGGTTTTCCCTCATATATAATATTATATCTTCCTGGTGGCAGGACTACAGCAAGCCTGAGAAGGTCCGAGGTCTGATCTTGCGCTCACAGCTGCTCGTCTTGCTCAAACATAAGGTACAAAAGCCTAAAATAAAATATTGTTTGTTTCCCCTCCCGTGACCGACCCAGCAAAATCGATGCGACCCAAAAAAAATTATAGACCAAAGAAAACAATATTTTATTTTATTTGTGTGTGAAAATGCGGGGTGCAAATCCTTAAAAGAATCCAATAGCGTGTACAAATCTTACTTTCAAAAGACGCTTATAAAATGACTTTAAACGGACAGTTCTCCGTAACACATAATTCGGCGTATTTTGACACGTGCTTTTACGAAAAGGACGCCATAACATTCATTGTCAGATTCTATGGCACAACCATTTCCGCTCTCATATGCATGTTTTTTTTTAAAGACAAAGAACACTTACCGGCAATTTACAAACTCGCCTTTATGCACCAAGTGTCCATTATCGATAAAATCTTGACGCAGGAGGAGTCACCTTTACAAGAGCGAAACAGTCAGCCAATGAGAAGGCATAAAATTTCCAACATGCAAATGAGCGTCATCGTTAGAAAGTTTATCACGCCTTCATTCTAATTTTAATTGTTAAAGGTGCAAGTCATTTGTAACACATTTGCGTTAGGTATGTGTTTTGTTATAGATATGCGTGTTTTTAACAGCCGCGTTTGTAATAAATTACTACAAATTAAAATAGTAAATAAATAAATAATTATAAGTAAATATCATAATTTTGGTGAATTTTGGTGAAAGGAACCGTTTACTAAGAATATGAATTACGACGTCATGTAACTCGACTAACTGATCGCGTCAAATGTCTTATTTTGTTTAAAAAAAATACAATTACTAGATCCAGTAATAATTAACAAAAGTGTTATTCAAACTCATCAATGCACACGGATTAGAATTATGCAAAAACTTTGGCTGAAGCAACATTTGAATGAAAGTTAGTGGAACTAAAGTCCTTGTCAAAAATGAAAGTAAATAAACTTCAGCGCCTTTTCTTTTTATTTTAATTTATCAAAAATGTTCTGTTGCTTTCTTTTTATTAATGAACAAAGTCCTATTTGTTTTTATTTCCATAGAATGCTTATTAATTTATGCTCTAGCATTTGCATTGTTCAGATTCAGTATTACAGATTGATGCTTTTAAACACTATCCACGTGCTAAGCGTGTAACACGCTTTTCAGCTACAAACTGCTAGCCGCTCTTGTTTTTAACGTATATTATTGTTTGTTCAATTTTGATAAATTATTGTAAGGTAATTAGAACATAGTATTGCGTAAATAAGCAGAACGTTATTAATCTACTATAACGAAAATATTAAGAATTTATACTATAACGTAACATTTCAAACATAAGGAAAACGTGAATGAAAATGACTTATTGTGTATAACAATAAAATATTTTTCCGACCTACCAACCCACCCTTTATTAGCATGGGTCGCGGGAGGGGAAACAAACAATATTTTCTGCCCTATCCAAGGTGATACCAACCCAATCCCCGGTGAATTTTTACTATTAACCAAAGCTAATTCTTTTGAATATATTATGTTAGAGAACCGCAGATGTTGTAATTGTTTGACAATTTTATCTGAATCCAGAGATCTAATCTCTAGATCTAAGAGTCAAATGTAAATGTGTCCTCTTCTTATTTTTACGTGTACCTTTTTGAAGGGGTTTTAATTAATTAATTAAAAGAAACAACCATGCTCATGTTATATGTCAGTAAAATCTGGCTTCCTGTAAAAAAAATCAACAGTAAAGAATTATATTTAGCTCCTTATGGATCAGTTTGTATTTAGTTTCTGTCAGATCTGTCATTCTTCTATGAAGAACATCGACCTATCACTAAAACATCTATGAAGATGTCATACGTTATGGCCTATTCTCTATTGTTGGTAGCTGTTTAGGGGTTAAAGATGTTACGTTCAATTTTCGATAGGTAAATCAATAAAATAAACCTTGTTACACATACATTGGTTTTGGATTGATATTAATTACACATTATTTTAACGTGAAGGGCCTTTAACCTTCAGATCTTCAGCCCCAGCAGCTTTGTACAGCCCAGAACTGTGAGACTGAAGGACTTCCGCAATTACTATAATCATTACCTAAAGATCAAGGTAAAGGCACATTTTAACTACCGCAGAACCATTAATATGCAGTGTTTTGTGGATTATCTGGGTACAATGATCCATTTTCACACAGTGGCACGATGGGAGGAGGGAGGGTCACATGTGTACAGGCACACATCGGCATTCTGACCAGTGTATTGCCCTACATAGCATGATAGATGCAAAAACTTTGTTTTTCTACATTTGAACTGCACAAATTTAAGTGTCCAGAAAATAGTCATATTTTGGAAAACCAAAAAATTTGATGTTGAGAAATATAAATGGTTTTGCAGCAAGTATGTGTTGTGCCGTTTATGAAGGAGATGTGTGTGTGTGGGTGTGTGTGTGCTCAGTCATAAAAATATCAATCAATAACGTTCTTGAAATATATATACCTGTGCATGTCAGATTGAATGGCAATACAAAGCTTGATTGTTAACAGAATTGCCTGGTACATGTATATCTTGTCAATGTGTATGACTGTTTCTTTGCGTGTCGGTATGTTTACATTATAGAATATGTTAAGAATATAAAATTATATTAAATCGAAACAGAATAAAAACATGGCTGATGTCTTATTATAACTGTTAATCGACTATTTAATAAGCTGTTTAAACAGTACCATTTTTTCGTTTTCCAGCACTAATTAAAAATCTTGTTCTGTTAATAATAATTTGTAATTTGTTTCAAAACATTTGTTTTCTTAGGATATACATATCACAGACGAAGAGAGAGACTATATGATGGATCTACGGCCCTATCTGTCACCAAACCCATATACTGTGGAACCAGTAAGTACTTACCAGTAATTGTCCAGATTTTGTTTTGGCAATGTACCCTTGCAAACTACTATATGAGCAGTAAACAGAACAACACTTTCCTAGCTTACACCATGTTACAATGAGAGTAATATTTGAGGCGGTGGTGGGAAACCCAGTCTTACTGCTTGTGCATAAAGTGTTGTCCCGGATCAGCCTGTCCAGTCCGCACAGGCTGATGCAGGACGACACTTTCCGCCTACAATGGATTTATGTTTAAAAGAGGAAACAGAAAATACCATAAAAGCGGAAAGTGTCATCCTGGATTAGCCTGTGCAGACTGCACAGGCTGATCGGGGATGGCACTTTACGCAGATGCATTAAGCCCGGTTTTCCCACGACACGCCACAGTTATATAAAACAGTTGTTAAAAGGTTTTTATGCAGAGAAGTGATTCATCTGCCTTTCAGCTGATTTCCTGGTTTTGAATGCCAAACTTTTTTCCTATTGACTAAGTATAATTAAATTGACTACCGGTATATCTGTTTGGAAATGAAAGGTTTTGGTGAACCCTTGAAGGGTTAGGATCGCCACCTTCCTTAAATCACACCTTGAAATGTATTGGTTTTTGGTATGTTGTCTCATTTTATTGACTAAATTTTATATATCATTACGTTCATGTTGTCTAAGAATTCATACTGCATTTCAGTCATTTTCTCTGCCACGTCTGTTCCGTCTGTTCAGAGGTCTAGGACTGCGTCATCTCATAGTCGTTAACGACTGTAACGAGGTATCAAGTGCTCAAATGGACCTTTGTGTGCTCTTAATACTACTACATTTTAGGCGTGTCGTGGGAAAACCGGGCTTAATGCATGTGCGGAATGTGTCGTCCTAAATCCAGAATGGCACTTTCTGCCTACAGTGGACTTATGTTTAGAAGAAACTTCCTTGAAACAGAAAATACCATTAAAGCGGAAAGTGCCCTCCTGAATTAGCCTGACTGCACAGGCTGATCTGGGATGACACTTTACGCACATGCATTAAGCCCGGTTTTCCCTCGGCATGCCTCATTTGAACTATTGCCAGTTTTAACAGAATTATTGCTAACCAAATAGTAATCATAGCGGTCTTCCTTAATACATGAATAAATGGAGTAATCCAAAATTAAGAAAGTGATCTATTTTGAATAAAGTAGAATTACAATGTGTTACGTGAAACACGTGCACGAACAAAACCAAGTATAAATATAGGAAATAATTCAAGCGCTTTATATATGCCAACAGAGTTCATAAGTATTAGAATAATGTGTCAGAGCTATATTCACAGTTTGTACATTATCAGCTGTTTGATTTTATGAGTATTTTCGTGCCTTTAACAGCCAGTTGGGATGATCACGAGGAAAGATTTGGCAAAGTTCCGAGTGGAGTCAAAGAGAGGACTTATCAAAGTGAAGCAGCTGAACATCGAGAGCCAGTGACCTGTGATCGGGTTAAATAGTGTAGAATCATTGCTACATGAACTAGATGACATGATAATTATTGTGTGGAATATTGAGATCTGAACATACGTTTTCTCCTGGAAAATCATGCATGTCATTGACAGGTACTGGTGTACGTGCACAGAGTAGCGAGATGGTAGCCCCTTGATTATGACAGCAGCAGGAACGAATTCATTAAAATGCGACAGAGAAAAGAAAAACACGACAAAAAACTATGCAAGTACCATGATAGATGCAAAAGTTAATGTTCATGTGTATTTCAAACGATAATTAACATGTGATTGTGTTTGGTTGTAATTGTTGCTGACTGTGTATGACTTATCGTTCTGTCCTTGTTTGTACCACTTGTATGACCTGTAAGACTAATCTCCCTTGGGAACTATTTTCTTGTTCAATAGGTTTTAACAGGGAGTTTTTGCAAAGTTTTTAAAACATGTCCAGTGTAATGTTTCATCTACACATAAACTTATTGTTATCGTTAAGTAGACATTAAGTATTCTTCTAATCTTTCTATATGTTATATTTTAAATCAACACTTTATTTATAAGTAACATTCACTCTACAGTTGTACTGTGTGCGGTCCCTATGCCCTTTATTTGTTTCTGATACCTGCCTCACAGTGTGTCTATTACATTTGTCTTGTGATGTGTGCTGTTTCTAATACCTGTGTTTTACTGTATGTCTATCTCGTACATTTGTCTTGTGGTCGCTGTAAAGGTCTTTTTTCTCAAAATTGTATGTAAATGCATGCATATGTTTTCTGCTGTTATATTTGTTGTGATTTAACATTTGTGAAAAATCTACCTGTTTGATGTGTTTGGGTGAATACTTTCACTTGTGTATAAATAATTATATCTATGCATGTTTGTGTGTTTATTCCAATTCCAGTTCCCGTACAAAAAAATGCATATCATTGTTTTTGTGTGTTAAACATTTATTTTTTGCCAAGTATTGACACATAATTGTTGTTGGTTTTATCGTTTCGACTTTTTCATAAATCTACATAATAACTATAAAAAATACCAACCAAAATTAAATTCAATCCTTAATTGATAACACATTCCTAGGCTCGTATTGATGTGTATTGTCCAGGTCATTACCTCTTGATTACACATTCCTAGGCTCGCATTGATATGTATTGTCCAGGTCAATACCTCTTGATTACACATTCCTAGGCCCATATTCACCAGCCCATCCTTGATTACACATTCCTAGGTCCATATTCGCCAGCCCATCCTTGATTACACATTCCTAGGCTCGTATTCACCAGCCCATCCTTGATTACACATTCCTAGGCCCATATTCACCAGCCCATCCTTGATTACACATTCCTAGGCTCGTATTCACCAGCCCATCCTTGATTTCACATTCCTAGACTCGTATTCAAAAGCCCATCCTTGATTACACATTCCTAGGCTCGTATTCACCAGCCCATCCTTGATTACACATTCCTAGGCCCATATTCACCAGCCCATCTTTGATTACACATTCCTAGGCTCGTATTCACCAGCCCATCCTTGATTACACATTCCTAGGCTCGTATTCACCAGCCCATCCTTGATTACACATTCCTAGGCCCATATTCACCAGCCCATCCTTGATTACACATTCCTAGGCTCGTATTCACCAGCCCATCCTTGATTGCACATTCCTAGGCTCGTATTCACCAGCCCATCCTTAGACTTAAGACGTAAGAATGAAGAATATTCTTGAAACTGCTTTATTCTAAGAATGCTGTTGATTTGAACTAAAACTTTGTATTAACCAGCGTAAATTGTAGCATTCATTATTTTAAATTATTTATAAATTACAAAAGCAACATTGGTAGTTGTATATACGCCAACACAAACCTTTTTTTCATGGGTCTAAGTCTATTCTTTATTCTTGTGTCTAAACATTTGTTGGTGAATAGCCGCCGAGTAGTTTCTGTAGAATTACATATGAGGCGTGTTGTGGGAAAGCCGGGCTTAATCCATGTGCGTAAAGTGTCGTCCCGGATTAGCCTGTCTCAAAATGGTGATTCTGTCCTATGTCCTAGTCCAGTAAGCAAATGAAGAAAGTTAAACAACAAAACATATCAATTCTGGTTGCAGAAACATGTATTTGTAACATGTTTACACATCTCTGAACTATGTTTGGTTGTTTAGCCATCGTTATGGTCATATTTAATTTACCGGTAACAGTTTTAATTTATTTACTATAAGGCCAATATTTTATTGCTAAGGATTATAATGGTACTTGAGACAAAAATGCTTTTGTGGCATATAACATATGAAAGACAAAAGCTTGTATGTATGACACTTAGGTGTAATTTTTATGAGTAATGAATAACTAGATTTGAGGCGTGTCGTGGGAAAACTGGGCTTTTTGCATGTGCGCAAAGTGTCATCCCAGATTAGCCTGTGCAGTTCGCACAGGCTAATCCAGAACGACACTTTCCGCTTTAACGGTATTTTCTGTTTCAAGGAAGTCTCGTCTAAACAGAAATCCACTGTAGGCAGAAAGTATCGTCCCGGATTAGCCTGTGCAGACTACACAGGCTAACCCGGAACGACACTTTGCACACATGCATTAAACCCGGTTTTCCCATGACACACTAGATTTGTATTCTACTACATTCAATTTCGTCTTTCTGGTCTCGTTGTTTACCTACGTTTCTTTGCATAAGGGTCAAGGAATGTTCCATAGATTCTTAAGCTTTTAACCATAGTTAAGTCATTGACTTTCATGTTATTATTCATGTTAAATCAGGTACTTACAAAATGTTGTGATACTTTCAAATGTGTCATTTCTGTACATAAAAATTTGTTTGTATGTTTCTTTTTTCTTATATGATGAAAATGTTACTATATGTAATCAGTTGATTCAATAATT
This sequence comes from Congeria kusceri, assembly GCA_027627225.1. Lineage (NCBI taxonomy): Eukaryota > Metazoa > Mollusca > Bivalvia > Myida > Dreissenidae > Congeria > Congeria kusceri. The sequence continues at coordinate 25,941,702 of CM051036.1, forward strand.
ATGGTGTTCTGACTTTATTTGTTAACACTTATGAAAAGAAATATTTTTTTTTATAATATTTATGTTACTTGTTTTTCACCAAAGTTTCTATTGTGGAGATGCTTGCTTTCGAGTATGGTTAGTCCCTTCACCAGTGGTTTAAAGCAGCAATCCAGAAATATGTTTATTAAAAATAAAACTTTGCAAAAATCGTTTCTAATGGACGTCTTACCGATCAAAATACAAAAAACGCATTGAAATCGGTAAAATAATAAAGTTTTAATAACTTTTTATTAACCAACTTTTTTGAAGAAAAATTTAGGTTATTAGTTGGGGTATGCCGTTGGGCAGGCGGGCGGGCGGGGTGGCAGCGTCAACTTTTCGTTTCCGCTCTCTAACTCGAGAACGGATTGAGCTATTGTAATAAAACTTCATACATAGATACCTTATATAGACCTCGCTTGGGATTGCATATGGGGAGGGTGGGGTCATGGTCAAGGTCACTGTTACTAAAAATAGAAAAATGGTTTCCATTCAATAACTTGAGAACGCATCAAGATATTTTAATAAAACTTCATGCATATATACCTTACATCGAGACTTCACTTGGGATTGCATACGGGGTGGGTGGGGTCAAGGTCACCGTTACTAAAAATAGAAAAACGATTTCCGCTCAATAACTTGAGAACGCATTGAGATATTTTAATGACACTTTATGCATAGATACCTTATATCGAGACCTTGCTTGATATTTTATATGGGGTTGGTTGGGTCAAGGTCAATGTTACTAAAAATAGATAAAAGTTTCCGCTCAATACCTTGAGAATGCATTGAGATATTTTAATGAAATTTAATACACAGATACCTTATGTGAAGACCTCGCTCGGGATTGCATTATGGGTGAGGTCAAGGTCACCATTACTAAAAATAGAAAAACGATTACCACTCAATAACTTGAGAACGAATTGATATATTTTAATGAAACTTAATATATAGATACCTTATATTGAGACCTCCTATGGGATTGCATATGGGGTCGGTGCGGTCAAGGTTAAGGTCACTGTTACTAAAAATATAAAACAGTTTCCGATTTATAACGTGAGAACGGATTGAGATATTTTAATGAAACTTATAACACTATTACGTTATATAAAGATATCGCTTGGGATTGCATATGAGGTGGGTTGGGTCAAGGTCACCATTACTAAAAATAGACAAACAGTTTCCGCTCAATAGCTTGAGAACACATTAAGATATTTTATTGAAACTTAATACGTAAATACCTTATCTAGACTTCGCTTGGGATTGCACATGGTGTTGATGGGGTGAAGGTCACTGTTACTAAAAATTCGGTTTTTGTGCTGACTAATACATTTCGCTTGAAAAATTTGGGTTTTGTGGAATTTCCATGTTTCTTGTATAGTTATCTGTATGCGATAGCTGGTGATGCCTCTGGAGTAAATCAGCATGTACATTAGTGTATACTGTTCGTACCAAGCGTTTTCGAACATAGACATTATAAAATGACTTTCGTAAATAAGAAATAGTTTTAAGTCAAATAAACGTCCTTAACTTTCATTAGAACTAATGCCAATTTAAGATGTATTGAATAATATTTTATGGACTTTGGCTTTAACCAACCACAATATTTGTTTACCGCAAATTTGATGTTACTTTGCGGAGTGATTAAAATAATACTATTACAAGAATTGCATTTAGAGATCATATCTGACTCCATTACAGTGTCATGCATCGTGACTGAGGATGGACATAGCTGACATAAATTGCTGTGAACTATATATCACATTAGGAATTAGTTGCTATATTGTTTTAGGTGTTCTCCTTATTATGATATAATAAGGAAAACAATCCGTTGACAGATATAAAAACTTGATTGATTGATCTGGGAGCCTTTTTTGGTTTCTTTTTCTTGAATATTTTCCTAATTGTATGCTCTTTATGCTGGCAGATTTAAGGAATAATTGTAGCACATTTAGTTAAGAAATCAGTAGCTACCTGTATTCAGAAATTGTATTTCATGACAAATTATTTAGTATGGCACAATATACTTACTATTGGAATAGGAAAAAGTAATGTAAATTCCAAGATTCAATTGTGAAATATGTCTAATTCTGTAAATTTGCCATTGTATTTGTCAATAGTTGTTGTGTTTATAGTTGTTCTGTTATGCTTACAGCTTTGCTTCTTTGCTGATATGTGCCGGTTACAAAAAAATGTGATAACACTTGTGTGCGAATGATTCTGCAATTTGTTATTTATATGCTTATTTTGGTCAGACTTTCACATTTTCTGTTTATTTGAAAACAGCTTCTTCATAAGTATTGAAAAATGTGGTGTGAATTGTGTTATATTATTATAACATAAGTACATGTATTAACACCGGGAAATAAAGCGGTATAACAAATGCAAATATTATTTACAATATGGTTTGTTTATTTTCATCTTTAAATAATGTGCTGTTTATAAAATTCAATATTCTTTAATTCAGTGGTTCTTTCTTGGATTACATGTACACAATTTGACTTTATGCAATTATTCGTGCATTCTACTAAAGGATTTTAACTAGTCTAAATATGTTCACTGATGTCATGTCATGTTACTGATTATGGTAACTAATTAATTAATAAATCTTAATTAATGAAATAATGACTTACATAGAATATTCATGGAAATGGTGTGTTTGTTCCAGATTACAGTTTCAATAAGACCTGGATTATGTTAAGGGGATGTCCACTGGTCCATTACTAGTAAGGGGATGTCCACTGGTCCATTACTAGAAAAGGCATGTCCACTGGTCCATTACTAGTCAAGGGATGTCCACTGGTCCATTACTAGTCAGGGGATGTCCACTGGTCCATTACTACACTGGGGTCCATTACTAGTCAGGGGATGTCCACTGGTCCATTACTAGTCGGGGGATGTCCACTGGTCCATTACTAGTAAGGGGATGTCCACTGGTCCATTACTAGTAAGGGGATGTCCACTGGTCCATTACTAGAAAGGGGATGTCCACTGGTCCATTACTAGTCAGGGGATATACATCAATCATAGAAATTCCTCCATCCTCATGTGATTTTATAGCAATAGTATGTTTAATTTTAGCAGGTCCATCCCAGACAAAATTATAAAACATGCTGCTTATCTGTTTAATACTTTTTCTCCTGGGCTAGGAAGGGCAATGAATAGGTGTGTAAAAAGAGAGTGTAATAATGTTTTAATAACAGTTATCTTTCCGAAGGGAGTTAAATTTCTTCTTTTCCAAAATTTTATAACATTCTGTAGTTTTGTAAGTTTACTGGAGAAATTAATGTCTACCATTTGGGTTAAATCAACATCAAATAAAATTCCTCAATCTTTAAAATTTGTTGTGCCCCAGACTAGTTTGTACTTAGTTTTTATTGATTGTGTGCTGTACTTTTTGGAGCCAATCCATATTAGATTTGTTTCGTCATAGTTAATTTTTAAACCAGAACATAATGCAAAGTCATTTAAAAGATCAAGGGTAGCATTGAGGGAAATATCTGTGCTATTTAATAAGAGAGATGTATCATCAAATTGAGAAATTTTATATTCAATATTATCAATCTCTATTCTTTTAATCATATTGGAATTCCGTATTTTAATTGCCAAAATTTCATCACAAAGAATAAAAATATAGGAACTTATAGGTCCCCTTGTCGACAGCCCCTTTCTATTGTAATAAACTCTGATAAGAACCCGTTAATTTGAATTGAAGTCATGGTGTTATATAGGAAAAGGGACATCCATTTCTTGAATGATAGTTCAAAATTAAAATAGTCTAATGTTTTTTCTATAAAATCAAATTCAAGGGTATCGAACGCCTTTCAAAATCAATGGTCATCAAAAGTCCTGGGATATTGTTATCTTCTGTGTATTTCATTATATCATATAAAAGTCTGGTATTCTCACCAATATATCTGCCTTTAATAAATCCTGTCTGGTCTTTGGAAATCAAAGTATCAAGGACAGTTTTTAATCTGTTAGCAATTGTGCCAGATGCAAGCTTGTAGACAACATTTAACAGTGTTAATGGTCTTAAATTTGTTACAAAATTTCTGGGTTTATTATCTTGCGTTTACATGTAATTATTCCTTGTTTTTGAGTTACTGACATGGATCCTGAGATAAAAGCATAGTTAAGGCTTCTTACAATAAAGTGGCCTCAATCCTTCCAAAATACTTAAAAAAATTCAGCTGTAAAACCATCTGATCCTGGGCTTTTATCACTTTTCATATTTTTTAATGTAGTGGAGATTTCTTCTATTGTTATTAAGCCCTCTAATGAGTGAGCTCGTTCATTACTCAGTTTAACAGTATTTATGCCATTAAGGTCATCATGTATATTGAAATTGTCATTATTTACAGACTTTGTATACAATTTTTTGTAAAAGTGGGCAGCTTCTTTTAAAATATCATTATGGTCAAATAATCTTTGACTTTCATCATTTTCAATAAAAGGAATGGTTTTACTAGAAGCATATTGTGTTTCTAAGTTACAAAAATATTTTGAGGGTTTTTCACCCTCATCAATCCATTTTGCTCTAGCTCTTATAAAGGATCCTTTCATGTTTGTGCTTCGAATGTTTATAAGTTCCTGATGCAATAAATTCAGCTCTTCCATGTTTTCATTTGTTAATTTTTTTTCAATGTGTTCAATTAAGATTAGAATATCATTTTCTCTTTCTTTTCTCTTTTTGGATTTGTAGCTTGAATATGATATGGTTTTACCTCTGATTTCCATTAACAAAGTTTCTAAAAAAGTTGGTCATTTATGGTAAAAACTGTATTAAGTTAGTTTCCACAGAATTTAAATATTCAATATTGTAGACAGGCACTGCATATTGCTGCTTTACTTCATTAATTTTTTGTTTTATACAATGAAGATATTCTAAATCATAAAGCAATGACTTATTAAATTTCCATAGTCCTTTGCCATGTTATATTTATTAAAATTCTATTCCAAAGTAATAGGGGAATGATCTGATCTATAACTTGCCTGTATGTCAGATTGCCTAATGAACTGTTTACAAATTTTAGTGGCTAAAAAGAAGTCTAGCCTGGCCTGTTGGACAGTGTTAGGCTTTTGCCAAATGAAATGTTTCAAATCACCATTTATTAACCTAAATGTATCAATTAAATTTCTATCATTGATTACAGAAGATAACAATTCCCTTTAGTTTTTATTATTATTCAATGTTTTATAGTTGGCGTAATCCATATTAACATCAAGTACAATATTAAAATCTCCACATAAAATATAAGAGTCATTTCCTACTGTGTCAATTATGTTGAAAAGTTTACTAAAAAACAAAGGAGTATCATTATTTGGTCCATACAAAGTACACAAAGTAAATATATGTGTATCTATTGTTAAATCTAGAATTAAAAAGTTTCCAAATGTATCTCTTTCTATAACATGCACTTTAACTGGCAAATTTGCTAAACATTTATTAAATAAAATACATACTCCTCTGGTCCGTTATTAGTAAGGGGATGTCCACTGGTCCATTACTACACTTGTCCATTACTAGTCAGGAGATGTCCACTGGTCCATTACTAGTAAGGGGATGTCCACTGGTCCATTACTAGTAAGGGGAAGTCCACTGGTCCATTACTACACTGGTCCATTACTAGTCAGGAGATGTCCACTGGTCCATTACTAGCAAGGGGATGTCCACTGGTCCATTACTAGTAAGGGGAAGTCCACTGGTCCATTACTACACTGGTCCATTACTAGTCTGGAGATGTCCACTGGTCCATTACTAGCAAGGGGATGTCCACTGGTCCATTACTAGTAAGGGGAAGTCCACTGGTCCATTACTACACTGGTCCATTACTAGTCTGGAGATGTCCACTAGTCCATTACTAGCAAGGGGATGTCCACTGGTCCATTACTAGTAAGGGGAAGTCCACTGGTCCATTACTACACTGGTCCATTACTAGTAAGAGGATGTCCACTGGTCCATTACTAGTCAGGGGATGTCCACTGGTCCATTACTAGTAAGGGGCTGGTCCATTACTAGTAAGGGGATGTCCACTGGTCCATTACTAGTTGAAATTGGTGTGGTGCACTTACAAATCCTGTACAGATTTCCAGGAAAGTGATTTTTGATTCCTTATTAGAGACAGAAAACTGAAACTTTATAAGTTAAAACGTTTACATTTTCTGTACAAAAGGTTTTCAGAACTCGGGTCATAGTGATTTGTGACATGTATATACTGTTGGATTGCTATTTTTGAGACTTTTACAACAAAAATTTTGTAGTTCAGCAACGTGTTATTGGTTTGGGCAAGTCATAGTGCTAAGTTACTTTTCCATGGGCAAGTTGATAGCAAATTCAGAGCATATACTCCATGTAAGACATGTGGACTTGTACCAGTATATACTTTCTTACAACTTCACGGTTGAATCTCGTGTTTGTGATATTTTGAACAAAAAGGGTAATTGTTTCTTGGCATTTTTGCACATTTAGATATATTTACATGTAATTTAAATGTTTGATTTGTTTCAAAATCAGGCACTGTTAATATGAGGGCAAATTTTATGGATCAGTTTGTATTTAGTTTCTGTCAGATCTGTCATTCTTCTATGAAGAACATCGACCTATCACTAAAACATCTATGAAGATGTCATACGTTATGGCCTATTCTCTATTGTTGGTAGCTATTTAGGGGTTAAAGATGTTACGTTCAATTTTCGATAAGTAAATCAATAAAATAAACCTTGTTACACATACATTGGTTTTGGATTGATATTAATTACACATTATTCTAACGTGAAGGGCCTTTAACCTTCAGGTCTTCAGCCCCAGCAGCTTTGTACAGCCCAGAACTGTGAGACTGAAGGACTTCCGCAATTACTATAATCATTACCTAAAGATCAAGGTAAAGGCACATTTTAACTACCGCAGAACCATTAATATGCAGTGTTTTGTGGATTATCTGGGTACAATGATCCATTTTCACACAGTGGCACGATGGGAGGAGGGAGGGTCACATGTGTACAGGCACACATCGGCATTCTGACCAGTGTATTGCCCTACATAGCATGATAGATGCAAAAACTTTGTTTTTCTACATTTGAACTGCACAAATTTAAGTGTCCAGAAAATAGTCATATTTTGGAAAACCAAAAAATTTGATGTTGAGAAATATAAATGGTTTTGCAGCAAGTATGTGTTGTGCCGTTTATGAAGGAGATGTGTGTGTGGGGGGGTGTGTGTGCTCAGTCATAAAAATATCAATCAATAACGTTCTTGAAATATATATACCTGTGCATGTCAGATTGAATGGCAATACAAAGCTTGATTGTTAACAGAATTGCCTGGTACATGTATATCTTCTCAATGTGTATGACTGTTTCTTTGCGTGTCGGTATGTTTACATTATAGAATATGTTAAGAATATAAAATTATATTAAATCGAAACAGAATAAAAAACATGGCTGATGTCTTATTATAACTGTTAATCGACTATTTAATAAGCTGTTTAAACAGTACCATTTTTTCGTTTTCCAGCACTAATTAAACATCTTGTTCTGTTAATAATAATTTGTAATTTGTTTCAAAACATTTGTTTTCTTATGATATACATATCACAGACGAAGAGAGAGACTATATGATGGATCTACGGCCCTATCTGTCACCAAACCCATATACTGTGGAACCTGTAAGTACTTACCAGTAATTGTCCAGATTTTGTTTTGGCAATGTACCCTTGCAAACTACTATATGAGCAGTAAACAGAACAACACTTTCCTAGCTTACACCATGTTACAATGAGAGTAATATTTGAGGCGGTGGTGGGAAACCCAGTCTTACTGCTTGTGCGTAAAGTGTTGTCCCGGATCAGCCTGTCCAGTCCGCACAGGCTGATGCAGGACGACACTTTCCGCCTACAATGGATTTATGTTTAAAGGAGACTTATTTGAAACAGAAAATACCATAAAGGCGGAAAGTGTCATCCTGGATTAGCCTGTGCGGACTGCACAGGCTTATCGGGGATGACACTACGCAGATGCATTAAGCCCGGTTTTCCCACGACACGCCACAGTTATATAAAACAGTTGTTAAAAGGTTTTTATGCAGAGAAGTGATTCATCTGCCTTTCAGCTGATTTCCTGGTTTTGAATGCCAAACTTTTTTGCTATTGACTAAGTATAATTAAATTGACTACCGGTATATCTGTTTGGAAATAAAAGGTTTTGGTGAACCCTTGAAGGGTTAGGATCGCCACCTTCCTTAAATCACACCTTGAAATGTATTGGTTTTTGGTATGTTGTCTCATTTTATTGACTAAATTTTATATATCATCATTACGTTCATGTTGTCTGAGAATTCATACTGCATTTCAGTCATTTTCTCTGCCACTTCTGTTCCGTCTGTTCAGAGGTCTAGGACTGCGTCATCTCATAGTCGTTAACGACTGTAACGAGGTATCAAGTGCTCAAATGGACCTTTGTGTGCTCTTAATTACTACTACATTTTAGGCGTGTCGTGGGAAAACAGGGCTTAATGCATGTGCGGAAAGTGTCGTCCCAAATCCAGAACGGCACTTTCTGCCTACAGTGGACTTGTGTTTAGAAGAAACTTCCTTGAAACAGAAAATACCATTAAAGCGGAAAAGTGCCCTCCTGAATTAGCCTGACTGCACAGGCTGATCTGGGATGACACTTTACGCACATGCATTAAGCCCGGTTTTCCAACCATTGCCAGTTTTAACAGAATTATTGCTAACCAAATAGTAATCATAGCGGTCTTCCTTAATACATGAATAAATGGAGTAATCCAAAATTAAGAAAGTGATCTATTTTGAATCAAGTAGAATTACAATGTATTACGTGAAACACGTACACGAACAAAACCAAGTATAAATATAGGAAATAATTCAAGCGCTTTATATATGCCAACAGAGTTCATAAGTATTAGAATAATGTGTCGGAGCTATATTCACAGTTTGTACATTATCAGCTGTTTGATTTTATGAGTATTCTCGTGCCTTTAACAGCCAGTTGGGATGATCACGAGGAAAGATTTGGCAAAGTTCCGAGTGGAGTCAAAGAGAGGACTTATCAAAGTGAAGCAGCTGAACATCAGAGCCAGTGACCTGTGATCTGGTTAAATAGTATAGAATCATTGCTACATGAACTAGATGACATGATAATTATTGTGTGGAATATTGAGATCTGAACATACGTTTTCTCCTGGAAAATCATGCATGTCATTGACAGGTACTGGTGTACGTGCACAGAGTAGCGAGATGGTAGCCCCTTGATTATGACAGCAGCAGGAACGAATTCATTAAAATGCGACAGAGAAAAGAAGAGCATGACAAAAAACTATGCAAGTACCATGATACATGCAAAAGTTAATGTTCATGTGTATGTCAAAAGTTAATTAACATGTGATTGTGTTTGATTGTAATTGTTGCTGACTGTGTATGACTTATCATTCTGTCCTTGTTTGTACCACTTGTATGACTGTTAAGACTAATCTCCCTTGGGAACTATTTTCTTGTTCAATAGGTTTTAACAGGGAGTTTTTGCAAAGTTTTTAAACATGTCCAGTGTAATGTTTCATCTACACATAAACTTATTGTTATCGTTAAGTAGACATTAAGTATTCTTCTAATCTTTCTATATGTTATATTTTAAATCAACACTTTATTTATAAGTAACATTCACTCTACAGTTGTACTATGTGCGGTCCCTATGCCCTTTATTTGTTTCTGATACCTGCCTCACAGTGTGTCTATTACATTTGTCTTGTGATGTGTGTTGTTTCTAATACCTGTGTTTTACTGTATGTCTATCTCGTACATTTGTCTTGTGGTCTCGGTAAAGATCTTTTTTCTCAAAATTGTATGTAAATGCATGCATATGTTTTCTGCCGTTAATATTTGTTGTGATTTAACATTTGTGATAAATCTACCTGTTTGATGTGTTTGGGTGAATACTTTCACTTGTGTATAAATAATTATATCTATGCATGTTTGTGTGTTTATTCCAATTCCAGTTCCCGTACAAAAAAATGCATATCATTGTTTTTGTGTGTTAAACATTTGTTTTTTGCCAAGTATTGACACATAATTGTTGTTGGTTTTATCGTTTCGACTTTTTCATAAATCTACATAATAACTATAAAAAATACCAACCAAAATTGAATTCAATCCTTAATTGATAACACATTCCTAGGCTCGTATTGATGTGTATTGTCCAGGTCATTACCTCTTGATTACACATTCCTAGGCTCGCATTGATGTGTATTGTCCAGGTCAATACCTCTTGATTACACATTCCTAGGCCCATATTCACCAGCCCATCCTTGATTACACATTCCTAGGCTCGTATTCACCAGTCCAACCTTGATTACACATTCCTAGGCGCGTATTCACCAGCCCATCCTTGATTACACATTCCTAGGCTCGTATTCGCCAGCCCATCCTTGATTACACATTCCTAGGCCCATATTCACCAGCCCATCCTGGATTACACATTCCTAGGCTCGTATTCACCAGCCCATCGTTGATTACACATTCCTAGGCCCATATTCACCAGCCCATCCTTGATTACACATTCCTAGGCGCGTATTCACCAGCCCATCCTTGATTACACATTCCTAGGCCCATATTCACCAGCCCATCCTTGATTACACATTCCTAGGCCCATATTCACCAGCCCATCCATGATTACACATTCCTAGGCTCGTATTCACCAGCCCATCCTTGATTACACATTCCTAGGCAAGTATTCACCAGCCCATCCTTGATTACACATTCCTAGGCAAGTATTCACCAGCCCATCCTTGATTATACATTCCTAGGCTCCTATTCACCAGCCCATCCTTGATTACACATTCCTAGGCCCATATTCACCAGCCCATCCTTGATTACACATTCCTAGGCCAATTTTCACCAGCCCATCCTTGATTACACATTCCTAGGCTCGTATTCGCCAGCCCATCCTTCATTACACATTCCTAGGCCCATATTCAGCAGCCCATCCTTGATTACACATTCGTAGGCTCGTATTCACCAGCCCATCCTTGATTACACATTCCTAGGCCCATATTCACCAGCCCATCATTGATTACACATTCCTAGCCGCGTATTCACCACCCCATCCTTGATTACACATTCCTAGGACCATATTCACCAGCCCATCCTTGATTACACATTCCTAGGCCCATATTCACCAGCCCATCCTTTATTACACATTCCTAGGCTCGTATTCACCAGCCCATCCTTGATTACACATTCCTAGGCCCATATTCACCAGCCCATCATTGATTACACATTCCTAGCCGCGTATTCACCACCCCATCCTTGATTACACATTCCTAGGACCATATTCACCAGCCCATCCTTGATTACACATTCCTAGGCCCATATTCACCAGCCCATCCTTTATTACACATTCCTAGGCTCGTATTCACCAGCCCATCCTTGATTGCACATTCATAGGCTCGTATTCACCAGCCCATCCTTGATTACACATTCCTAGACTCGTATTCACCAGCCCATCCTTGATTACACATTCCTAGGCTCGTATTCACCAGCCCATCCTTAGACTTAAGACGTAAGAATGAAGAATATTCTTGAAACTGCTTTATTCTAAGAATGCTGTTGATTTGAACTAAAACTTTGTATTAACCAGCGTAAATTGTAGCATTCATTATTTTAAATTATTTATAAATTACAAAAGCAACATTGGTAGTTGTATATACGCCAACACAAACCTTTTTTTCATGGGTCTAAGTCTATTCTTTATTCTTATGTCTAAACATTTGTTGGTGAATAGCCGCCGAGTAGTTTCTGTAGAATTACATATGAGGCGTGTTGTGGGAAAACCGGGCTTAATCCATGTGCGTAAAGTGTCGTCCCGGATTAGCCTGTCTCAAAATGGTGATTCTGTCCTATGTCCTAGTCCAGTAAGCAAATGAAGAAATTTAAACAACAAAACATATCAATTCTGGTTGCAGAAACATGTATTTGTAACGTGTTTACACATCTCTGAACTATGTTTGGTTGTTTAGCCATCGTTATGGTCATATTTAATTTACCGGTAACAGTTTTAATTTATTTACTATAAGGCCAATATTTTATTGCTAAGGATTATAATGGTACTTGAGACAAAAATGCTTTTGTGGCATATAACATATGAAAGACAAAAGCTTGTATGTATGACACTTAGTTGTAATTTTTATGAGTAATGAATAACTAGATTTGAGGCGTGTCGTGGGAAAACTGGGCTTAATGCATGTGCGCAAAGTGTCATCCCAGATTAGCCTGTGCAGTTCGCACAGGCTAATCCAGAACGACACTTTCCGCTTTAACGGTATTTTCTGTTTCAAGGAAGTCTCGTCTAAACAGAAATCCACTGTAGGCAGAAAGTATCGTCCCGGATTAGCCTGTGCAGACTACACAGGCTAACCCGGAACGACACTTTGCACACATGCATTAAACCCGGTTTTCCCATGGCACACTAGATTTGTATTCTACTACATTCAATTTCGTCTTTCTGGTCTCGTTGTTTACCTACGTTTCTTTGCATAAGGGTCAAGGAATGTTCCATAGATTCTTAAGCTTTTAACCATAGTTAAGTCATTGACTTTCATGTTATTATTCATGTTAAATCAGGTACTTACAAAATGTTGTGATACTTTCAAATGTGTCATTTCTGTACATAAATTTGTTTGTATGTTTCTTTTTTCTTATATGATGAAAATGTTACTATATGTAATCAGTTGATTCAATAATTATGGTGTTCTGACTTTATTTGTTAACACTATTATGAAAAGAAATATTTTTGTATAATATTTATGGTACTTGTTTTTCACCAAAGTTTCTATTGTGGAGATGCTTGCTTTCGAGTATGGTTAGTCCCTTCACCAGTGGTTTAAAGCAGCAATCCAGAAATATGTTTATTAAAAATAAAACTTTGCAAAAATCGTTTCTAATGGACGTCTTACCGATCAAAATACAAAAAACGCATTGAAATCGGTAAAATAATAAAGTTTTAATAACTTTTTATTAACCAACTTTTTTGAAGAAAAATTTAGGTTATTAGTTGGGGTATGCCGTTGGGCAGGCGGGCGGGCGGGGTGGCAGCGTCAACTTTTCGTTTCCGCTCTCTAACTCGAGAACGGATTGAGCTATTGTAATAAAACTTCATACATAGATACCTTATATAGACCTCGCTTGGGATTGCATATGGGGAGGGTGGGGTCATGGTCAAGGTCACTGTTACTAAAAATAGAAAAATGGTTTCCATTCAATAACTTGAGAACGCATCAAGATATTTTAATAAAACTTCATGCATATATACCTTACATCGAGACTTCACTTGGGATTGCATACGGGGTGGGTGGGGTCAAGGTCACCGTTACTAAAAATAGAAAAACGATTTCCGCTCAATAACTTGAGAACGCATTGAGATATTTTAATGACACTTTATGCATAGATACCTTATATCGAGACCTTGCTTGATATTTTATATGGGGTTGGTTGGGTCAAGGTCAATGTTACTAAAAATAGATAAAAGTTTCCGCTCAATACCTTGAGAATGCATTGAGATATTTTAATGAAATTTAATACACAGATACCTTATATGAAGACCTCGCTCGGGATTGCATTATGGGTGAGGTCAAGGTCACCATTACTAAAAATAGAAAAACGATTACCACTCAATAACTTGAGAACGCATTGATATATTTTAATGAAACTTAATATATAGATACCTTATATTGAGACCTCCTATGGGATTGCATATGGGGTCGGTGCGGTCAAGGTTAAGGTCACTGTTACTAAAAATATAAAACAGTTTCCGATTTATAACGTGAGAACGGATTGAGATATTTTAATGAAACTTATAACACTATTACCTTATATAAAGATATCGCTTGGGATTGCATATGAGGTGGGTTGGGTCAAGGTCACCATTACTAAAAATAGACAAACAGTTTCCGCTCAATAGCTTGAGAACACATTAAGATATTTTATTGAAACTTAATACGTAAATACCTTATCTAGACTTCGCTTGGGATTGCACATGGTGTTGATGGGGTGAAGGTCACTGTTACTAAAAATTCGGTTTTTGTGCTGACTAATACATTTCGCTTGAAAAATTTGGTTTTTGTGGAATTTCCATGTTTCTTGTATAGTTATCTGTATGCGATAGCTGGTGATGCCTCTGGAGTAAATCAGCATGTACATTAGTGTATACTGTTCGTACCAAGCGTTTTCGAACATAGACATTATAAAATGACTTTCGTAAATAAGAAATAGTTTTAAGTCAAATAAACGTCCTTAACTTTCATTAGAACTAATGCCAATTTAAGATGTATTGAATAATATTTTATGGACTTTGGCTTTAACCAACCGCAATATTTGTTTACCACAAGTTTGATGTTACTTTGCGGAGTGATTAAAATAATACTATTACAAGAATTGCATTTAGAGACCATATCTGACTCCATTACAGTGTCATGCATCGTGACTGAGGATGGACATAGCTGACATAAATTGCTGTGAACTATATATCCCATTAGGAATTAGTTGCTATATTGTTTTAGGTGTTCTCCCTATTATGATATAATAAGGAAAACAATCCGTTGACAGATATAAAAACTTGATTGATCTGGGAGCCTTTTTTGGTTTCTTTTTCTTGAATATTTTCCTAATTGTATGCTCTTTATGCTGGCAGATTTAAGGAATAATTGTAGCACATTTAGTTAAGAAATCAGTAGCTACCCTGTATTCAGAAATTGTATTTCATGACAAATTATTTAGTATGGCACAATATACTTACTATTGGAATAGGAAAAAGTAATGTAAATTCCAAGATTCAATTGTGAAATAAGTCTAATTCTGTAAATTTGCCATTGTATTTGTCAATAGTTGTTGTGTTTATAGTTGTTCTGTTATGCTTACAGCTTTGCTTCTTTGCTGATATGTGCCGGTTACAAAAAAATGTGATAACACTTGTGTGCGAATGATTCTGCAATTTGTTATTTATATGCTTATTTTGGTCAGACTTTCACATTTTCTGTTTATTTGAAAACAGCTTCTTCATAAGTATTGAAAAATGTGGTGTGAATTGTGTTATATTATTATAACATAAGTACATGTATTAACACCAGGAAATAAAGCGGTATAACAAATGCAAATATTATTTACAATATGGTTTGTTTATTTTCATCTTTAAATAATGTGCTGTTTATAAAATTCAATATTCTTTAATTCAGTGGTTCTTTCTTGGATTACATGTACACAATTTGACTTTATGCAATTATTCGTGCATTCTACTAAAGGATTTTAACTAGTCTAAATATGTTCACTGATGTCATGTCATGTTACTGATTATGGTAACTAATTAATTAATAAATCTTAATTAATGAAATAATGACTTACATAGAATATTCATGGAAATGGTGTGTTTGTTCCAGATTACAGTTTCAATAAGACCTGGATTATGTTAAGGGGATGTCCACTGGTCCATTACTAGTAAGGGGATGTCCACTGGTCCATTACTAGAAAAGGCATGTCCACTGGTCCATTACTAGTCAAGGGATGTCCACTGGTCCATTACTAGTCAGGGGATGTCCACTGGTCCATTACTACACTGGTCCATTACTAGTCAGGGGATGTCCACTGGTCCATTACTAGTCAGGGGATGTCCACTGGTCCATTACTAGTAAGGGGATGTCCACTGGTCCATTACTAGTAAGGGGATGTCCACTGGTCCATTACTAGAAAGGGGATGTCCACTGGTCCATTACTAGTCAGGGGATATACATCAATCATAGAAATTCCTCCATCCTCATGTGATTTTATAGCAATAGTATGTTTAATTTTAGCAGGTCCATCCCAGACAAAATTATAAAACATGCTGCTTATCTGTTTAATACTTTTTCTCCTGGGCTAGGAAGGGCAATGAATAGGTGTGTAAAAAGAGAGTGTAATAATGTTTTAATAACAGTTATCTTTCCGAAGGGAGTTAAATTTCTTCTTTTCCAAAATTTTATAACATTCTGTAGTTTTGTAAGTTTACTGGAGAAATTAATGTCTACCATTTGGGTTAAATCAACATCAAATAAAATTCCTCAATCTTTAAAATTTGTTGTGCCCCAGACTAGTTTGTACTTAGTTTTTATTGATTGTGTGCTGTACTTTTTGGAGCCAATCCATATTAGATTTGTTTTGTCATAGTTAATTTTTAAACCAGAACATAATGCAAAGTCATTTAAAAGATCAAGGGTAGCATTGAGGGAAATATCTGTGCCATCTAATAAGAGAGATGTATCATCAAATTGAGAAATTTTATATTCAATATTATCAATCTCTATTCTTTTAATCGTATTGGAATTCCGTATTTTAATTGCCAAAATTTCATCACAAAGAATAAAAATATAGGAACTTATAGGTCCCCTTGTCGACAGCCCCTTTCTATTGTAATAAACTCTGATAAGAACCCGTTAATTTGAATTGAAGTCATGGTGTTATATAGGAAAAGGGAAATCCATTTCTTGAATGATAGTTCAAAATTAAAATAGTCTAATGTTTTTTCTATAAAATCAAATTCAAGGGTATCGAACGCCTTTCAAAATCAATGGTCATCAAAAGTCCTGGGATATTGTTATCTTCTGTGTATTTCATTATATCATATAAAAGTCTGGTATTCTCACCAATATATCTGCCTTTAATAAATCCTGTCTGGTCTTTGGAAATCAAAGTATCAAGGACAGTTTTTAATCTGTTAGCAATTGTGCCAGATGCAAGCTTGTAGACAACATTTAACAGTGTTAATGGTCTTAAATTTTTTAGAACATTTCTGGGTTTATTATCTTACGTTTACATGTAATTATTCCTTGTTTTTGAGTTACTGACATGGATCCTGAGATAAAAGCATAGTTAAGGCTCCTTACAATAAAGTGGCCTCAATCCTTCCAAAATAATTAAAAAAATTCAGCTGTAAAACCATCTGATCCTGGGCTTTTATCACTTTTCATATTTTTTAATGTAGTGGAGATTTCTTCTATTGTTATTAAGCCCTCTAATGAGTGAGCTCGTTCATTACTCAGTTTAACAGTATTTATGCCATTAAGGTCATCATGTATATTGAAATTGTCATTATTTACAGACTTTGTATACAATTTTTTGTAAAAGTGGGCAGCTTCTTTTAAAATATCATTATGGTCAAATAATCTTTGACTTTCATCATTTTCAATAAAAGGAATGGTTTTACTAGAAGCATATTGTGTTTCTAAGTTACAAAAATATTTTGAGGGTTTTTCACCCTCATCAATCCATTTTGCTCTGGCTCTTATAAAGGATCCTTTCATGTTTGTGCTTCGAATGTTTATAAGTTCCTGATGCAATAAATTCAGCTCTTCCATGTTTTCATTTGTAAATTTTTTTTCAATGTGTTCAATTAAGATTAGAATATCATTTTCTCTTTCTTTTCTCTTTTTGGATTTGTAGCTTGAATATGATATGGTTTTACCTCTGATTTCCATTAACAAAGTTTCTAAAAAAGTTGGTCATTTATGGTAAAAACTGTATTAAGTTAGTTTCCACAGAATTTAAATATTCAATATTGTAGACAGGCACTGCATATTGCTGCTTTACTTCATTAATTTTTTGTTTTATACAATTAAGATATTCTAAATCATAAAGCAAAGAGTTATTAAATTTCCATAGTCCTTTGCCATGTTCTATTTATTAAAATTCAATTCCAATGTAATAAGGGAATGATCTGATCTATAACTTGCCTGTATGTCAGATTGCCTAATGAACTGTATAACATTTTAGTGGCTAAAAAGAAGTCTAGCCTGGCCTGTTGGACAGTGTTAGGCTTTTGCCAATTGAAATGTTTAAAATCACCATTTATTAACCTAAATGTATCAATTAAATTTCTATCATTGATTACAGAAGATAACAATTCCCTTTAGTTTTTATTATTATTCAATGTTCTATAGTTGGCGTAATTCATATTAACATCAAGTACAATATTAAAATCTCCACATAAAATATAAGAGTCATTTCCTACTGTGTCAATTATGTTGAAAAGTTTACTAAAAAACAAAGGAGTATCATTATTTGGTCCATACAAAGTACACAAAGTAAATATATGTGTATCTATTGTTAAATCTAGAATTAAAAAGTTTCCAAATGTATCTTTTTCTATAACATGCACTTTAACTGGCAAATTTGCTAAACATTTATTAAATAAAATACATACTCCTCTGGTCCATTATTAGTAAGGGGATGTCCACTGGTCCATTACTACACTTGTCCATTACTAGTCAGGAGATGTCCACTGGTCCATTACTAGTAAGGGGATGTCCACTGGTCCATTACTAGTAAGGGGATGTCCACTGGTCCATTACTAGTAAGGGGAAGTCCACTGGTCCATTACTACACTGGTCCATTACTAGTCAGGGGATGTCCACTGGTCCATTACTAGTAAGGGGATGTCCACTGGTCCATTACTTGTAAGGGGATGTCCACTGGTCCATTACTATTAAGGGGATGTCCACTGGTCCATTACTAGTCAGGGGATGTCCACTGGTCCATTACTAGTAAGGGGATGTCCACTGGTCCATTACTATTAAGGGGATGTCCACTGGTCCATTACTAGTAAGGGGATGTCCACTGGTCAATTAGTAGTTGAAATTGGTGTGGTGCACTTACAAATCCTGTACAGATTTCCAGGAAAGTGATTTTTGATTCCTTATTAGAGACAGAAAACTGAAACTTTATGAGTTAAAACGTTTACATTTTCTGTACAAAAGGTTTTCAGAACTCAGGTCATAGTGATTTATGACATGTATATACTGTTGGATTGCTATTTTTGAGACTTTTACAACAAAAATTTTGTAGTTCAGCAACGTGTTATTGGTTTGGGCAAGTCATGGTGCTAAGTTACTTTTCCATGGGCAAGTTGATAGCAAATTCAGAGCATATGCTCCATGTAAGACATGTGGACTTGTACCAGTATATACTTTCTTACAACTTCACGGTTGAATCTCGTGTTTGTGATATTTTGAACAAAAAGGGTAATTGTTTCCTGGCATTTTTGCACATTTAGATATATTTACATGTAATTTAAATGTTTGATTTGTTTCAAAATCAGGCACTGTTAATATGAGGGCAAACTTTCCGATGTGTAGTTCGCTTGTTTAAAGGATAGTTTTTCTGATTAGTTGCTATTTAAAATTTACGGGGCATGTATATACCGGTAGTTTCTAAAATTCTGTAAACATTTAATACTAAACTGCATACGTGGTAGTTCCTCTTATTTCGTTATGTTATACTTTAGTGGTATTGTTATATCGAGTAACTGCACAGTAAGGACTGTTGAAAACCAAATATTAATTTGTGGCTAGCATTTTACTTGGTCTCAATAGTTTCAGTGGCATTATAAAATTAAATTCTGTTATTAGTATTGTACATTTTGTTATTTGTTTTTGTTTGTTTTAGTTTCGTATAAATAAGTCATTGACATCGCCCTTATATTCTTGTCTTTCTGTGTTTTGTTTAGTTATGCTCTTCAAAATAAACGTATTTCAAAGTTAATGGCATTTCTTTTATTTGTATGCCCAGTGGTATTAAATGCACATGTGTAATCATGAAATGTATCATGTTATGCACAAAGTCCAAATGACAACAATATGTCCCCTACACTTGTGGTGTATTTAAGCCTCAGTCACTACCAACCTATGCAGATCAACCTATGTCCCCAACACTTGTCGTGTATTCAAGCCTCAGTCACAACCAACCAGTCGCCGCAGATCAACCTATGCCCCCAACACTTGTGGTGTATTTAAGCCTCAGTCACTACCAACCGGTCGCCGCAGATCAACCTATGTCCCCAACACTTGTCGTGTATTTAAGCCTCAGTCACAACCAACCGGTCGCCGCAGATCAACCGCAATATCCCCAACACTTGTGGTGTATTTAAACCTCAGTCACTACCAACCGGTCGCCGCAGATCAACCCATGTCCCCAACACTTACGGTGTATTTAAGCCTCAGTCACTACCAACCAGTTGCCGCAGATCTACCTATGCCCCCAACACTTCCGGTGTATTTAAGCCTCAGTCCCAACCAACCGGTCGCCGCAGATCAACCAGCCTCAGTCACAACCAACCGGTCGCCGCAGATCAACCGCAAGAGAAACTCGTGCATTTTGTAAAAACGTGTGGAGTGTGTGCGGTCACTGTTTGGTCATCATACAGTCACGGTATGGCAGCCATTTTCATATGTCAGCAGTCCTCAATGGCGTCTGCGAATTGTATGCTTGCCGATTTACAACTTTTAAATTGACACGTATGTTTGGAAGATACCCCATGGTTAAAACTTGTAAAATAAAAGATAATAAGGTAAAATGAGGTTGTAACAAATATGAAAATAATCTCAGAAAATTATACAAAGCATGCGGTCTGTTTTATTTGTGTCACCGGTGCAGTTATCGCAAGATAGCTGTACGGGTTATGTATTTCGGGTAAATACATTTTGCCCTTGCACACCAGTTATAATCTTCAAAATGTATATCTAACATTCCTATTAAATGGATTAGATGTTTCTTAAAGTATCATCACATAACTGATTTAACATGTAACAATTAATTATTTACTTACAAACTTGATCTTCTTTAAACGGACCTATGATAAAAAGCATATCATTGTGAACATTTTTTATTTCCTTAATAGCAATTTTTAGGCGACGAGGTACCTGAACATCACAAATTACTTAGTTTTATGTAACCTCAGGTGTCAAGGTACACACTCACACCAATAAAATGTCCCGTCTGGTTAATTATTCAAGCTCCGATTCTTCTGGCGAAGAAAATGAAGAGATGATGGTTTCGACTGGTCAGAGTGGCTGTTCTGTTACCAAAAGGTACATATACTTTTCTGCGTCAAGAATTGACAGCTCACTATCAGTATTCTCCACTGACACTTGTCTTCCTATGAAATTTATTTCGGACTACGAATAATTTCGGATATAGTGTCTGTCTGCCTGTCTGATATAATTATAATAGGTTGAAGCAGGGATTTAACCGAACTCGATTTTATGCTTCAAATGCCCCTAATTTGTGAGTCAGGACCCCTCCTATTTTTAAACTTGCATCCCATTGGATACGTGATTCTGATTTATTTCATAGATGTAATTTATAAAATTATTAACATTCCAGTCCTGTGAACCCCTAAAATTTAACCTTGATGTAAAACCTTGATGTTCAGAGGAAGAAAGCTATCGATAAAAAACTAATAATTATATAGTATGTGTGTCAGAATTAGCCAGTTACGTTAATTTACCATATTTAAAATATTTTCTTCCTTAATGAAAATGAAACCGTAGCTTAACAATGAATTATGGAGACTTCGTACCATGGAGATTTCGTGCCAGGAGACTACTAACCACTATACAGGAAACTTCGTACCACATATTAATATATAGATGATCTGTTCAAATTGTGTTTATATTAAGTTATCCTATGTTGTACATTTCTATGTTGATTATGTCTTTCAATAATAAATGCTAAATAGTTAGAATGTAACTTGTAAGATATTATATTATACAAGTATATTTTTTATAATGAACTATATTATAATACATAATAATTATATCATATTTTTATGATATAATCATATGAATAAAGGGTATGATATATTATGATACGAATAAAGTATTAACAATTTAACAGTTGTAGACGTTGCAGAATTCAGAATTTAAAATATAACCTTATAATAACTCTTTTAACTCGTGTATGTTATTTGCTTGTGTTCAATACATAAAGTGTTTATGCCTCATTAAATAATTAGGTTGACAATTGATTGTTAATTACCTAACATGCATATTGTTAACTTGGACTTCTTTTATTTCCTTGGTAATACATAACTTTTTGCATGTAATAACATAGTAATAGCATATACGTGTACATTGCCGACATACATGCCATTAAAGAAATTATATATATAGCTCTAGTATTTCATTTAATATTTTCCATTTACTAAAGTCAACCATTGTTGCATATATTTTGTTGACTGATTCTATGATGAAAGCAGTGATAACATTTTAATATACACATGCATATCTTTTTTGCATACATTGCACTATTTTACTAATATTTTATTAATAATACCATTCTTGAATTGTAAATAATGTATAGCTATATATATATATATATATATATATATATATATATATAATATATATATATATATATATATATATATATATATATATATATATATATATATATATATATATATATATATATATATATATATATATATATATATATATATATATATATATATACACACATATATATTTGTAATTTTCACCTTTAATGCAATAAAGCGATGCAAAACTAGTGTGTGTTGCTATATCTTCAATCTGTGTTAAAAAAGTTATAATATATTATGAATTTAATAATGAATGTTATTCTCATTGTTCATCGTCTCCATGATGTAAATACAAGATTTTCATTTTGATATGTATGTCAGTTTGTCTTATCACTTCCTGGAATAAACTTGTAAAAATGCCTTTTAATTCATTTCTTCAACCACGTGTCCCCTTACTTGATTAAACGGTGTTTGTGTCGTTATTCGCGCCTCTATTGTTTCCTGTCAATTGTGGTGTTAACACCTATCGAAAAGTGTGAACAAAAGTGTTTATTCCCTATATAAATCCATATGTGGTACGATATTGTAGAGGCACAAGGTTGTAGTGGTACGAAGCCTCCAAAATCCCTTAACAATAACTTATTGGATAGGTGCTGATCATAAATCCTGTGCATTCATAATTTTATATAACATACATTTGACCATGCTTTGTTTGTAGTTTATAATGTGAAATTTTGTAAGATTGTGGAGTACAATTTATCTAAAAAAATTCAAACATAGTGCTCAGTGTTAAGATTATAAGATATCCAACTAACAATTTTTTAACAATAATAATATATAGTAAAGCAAATATAATAATAATAAATAGTCCTCATATCATAGATTGTAGGTTGCACCAGGATATTTAGCAATTTTTCATAAATTTATTGATGGTCTTCGTATATATTTATGTACGCAATGTCAAAATAAATTATTTTGTGCAACTACATGTACAAAGTTTAGGTACTGGTACTGGTAGTTTTTTTTTTTTTCATTTTTGTTGGTAAAGAAAGAGGTTTAGCCTCACTGTTTTCTTCTCTTCTTCCAGGGATAAGCTGCCGCTGCCAGCAGCCTTGGCAGGTCTGTTCAGTGATCGGTCAGTCAAGCAGAAAGACAACCCAGCAGAGCATGGCGGTCGTCTGAGATCATTCAAGCATGAAGAAGGGAACTGGTCTACCTTGGTATATGCGCCTTGTAAGGATGGCATTCGTTGGATATAATGATTGGTGCATAGACACAATGTCTCAAGAGTCTGATAAGAAATCTGATTTTTTTTATTTGAACACCTTCATGATGGTGCAATATAACTTCAGTGAAAAACATAATTATGATAATACTGGAAATTGGAGAAGTTAATGCTGAAAGAAGCAGATTTTTTAAATGAAATAGAGCTTTATTGAAGTGTATTAGATTTGCAATACGTAATGCAAGTTAAATGCATAATGCATAATTTACCTATTCAATTTCAACAATTAAAAAAACTTAATATTACTGTACAAAAGAAACACTAAAAGAAAAAGTGGTTTTAATATTCAATGTAAGATTCATGCCAGTACAATAAAAACACACTAATAATACTTATACATATCAAAGTGTTGCATTGGTCAGACAGTGGTTGCATGGAGGACCACTTCCACCGCCTGCAGTCAGAGCTGTTCAGATGCCTGCGTCCACTCGAGTTTCAACCCATGGACGATTATCACATGAGTCTGTCAAGGACAGTTACGATACGACATCACTGGATCGAAGACATTAAAGAACTGCTGCGAACATCATTTGCGGAACAGACTTCGTAAGATATTAAGATGTGTAATAAATAATGTAAAGTGTAATAATTAATGTCTAAAATATTATTTGTTGACATGGAATTTCAAATAAGTCAATAATAATAATGTATGACATAAAACTGTGTATTAAGCATTCCTAAGCTTTTGCCTTCAAAAATTACCGGCACACTTCAAGGTTATTCAGTGTGTCTAACTTGTTTCTTTGTGATTTGCTCGATACCAGTACATCACATCCCAGGTTGCATGTCAATTTATTTATATTGAGATACTCTTAGTTAATGCTGTTGGATACTTCTCCACATTGATCATTATATTGATAGCAAATATGCAGTTTGTAGTTTTGACATTTCTTTTTATTCTAGTTGTTGGTGCGAGGTATGTGGACTCTCGGTTCTAACCAACGATGAAAAATCAAGGTTTGCAGTTTCTGTTTATAACGTGATCCTCAGTATAAGAGTAAGACTCACAACACAAATATAAACCATTATATGCATTAAACCCATTATAATACATATGAGGCGCGTCGTGGGAAAACCGGTCTTAATGCATGTGCGTAAAGTGTCGTCCCGGATTAGCCTGTGCAGCCCGCATAGACTAATCCAGGACGGCACTTTCTGCTTTTATGGTATTTTCTGTTTCAAGCAAGTCTCTTCTAAACATAAATAAACTGTAGGCGGAAAGTGCCATCCTGGATTAGCCTGTGCGGACTGCACAGGCTAATCTGGGACGAGACTTTATGCACATGCAATAAGTCCGGTTTTCCCACGACGCGCCTCATATGTTTTTAGCTTAATTTCTGCTTGTTTGCACATTATAAATCCCAACATGGTGATATATTCATTATTTTAGCATCACGTCTACCAGTACTTGTGTAATGAAGATTTTAGTAAATTTATCTAGTTCAGTCAATTGTTCACTGGAGATGTGATGTGAACAACTTTTAATTCAAGTTCTTCAGTCTGATTGGGTTGCAACGGTTTACTGCTAATCTTCAACATATCCGAAGTTCGACTTATTGGAATACAGACTCATTTAATATATTGGGTCCAAATGATCAAACTATTCAATATATATAGTGTTCGAGTTGTAAGTTCAAGACGACAGCGTTTATTTTATATAAAATAACAATGAACAAAGTCAGGAGTAAATATCTTCGTTGACTTAAGCGAGTTCGAGATAATGAAGTTCAGCTGTGTTAGCCAAACTGTTACTTTTGCCAGTAACAAATGGTACTGTAAAATTAATTTTTCTTTGCAAAACATCGCATTTACAATTTTATTGTATCACATTGTGAGAGTGTGTGTGCTTTTGTAGATCGTTTCTTACATTGACTGTGAGATGTGCAGACAATGTTCTTGAGTCCTATGTATCAGCAGTGGACCAATGCCTCAAGGAATATAACTTGCCTCCATACTACAAGGTACTTACAGGTGTCTGCTGTTACACTAGGAAACTATAATACTACATCATAGTCAGATTTAGATGGGTTGGAAGCGGTATGTCCCCCGTAAAGTTGTCTTAACCTGACATAACTTAGAATTACTTTAAGACGTTGTCTTTAAAGCAAATATTGATATATATTTATCAGCTTTCTTATCATGTTATCTTGCACAGAAGCATAGTACATGTCTAGAATCTCTTCAAAAAGCTAACCAATAATATCGCCCAACTTATTTGCCTTTGGTGTATAAAATATAGAATTTGTAAGTGTATAGGTTGGTAGGTACTGAATATTTACACCCCCTCTACTTTTAAATCCTGTATCTGCGCATGTACATTGTGTAAAACATAATAAAGTATAAATTAACATCACTACAAGTAAATGATGCAAGAATGTATTTTTCAACATCGGCACACTTGGTTGATTTCTTTTGTTTTATTAAAAACATTACTCATTTCGATCCTCGACAAACACCATTATACACCAGAATATACTTGTTGGTACTTCTTTGGCCAAACAAGTCCTGATCAATCTGAATGAGCGAATGCATTGTCAGTCAAATCTCATTGATCTGTTATGACTGAATCCAGGATATGACTACTAACCAAAATATACAGATTAGTTAGATTAATTAATAAGATACCAGCCTGTGTGTGTTTTCAGCCTCCACTGTTTCACGTCAGCATTGGTTGGTGTCTGGGTGATGTAACAGACCAGATGTCCCCACAAGTCAGACAGAGAATGCAAGTACGGTCATTGTGAAGCGTTTCGACTATGTATATAATATGATAAGGGGATTGTAAAGTACACCATAAGACATGGAGTTTGGAGTGTCAAATAAATGAAGCACAAGATGGTTGTCTTGTCTGTGTAATGTCGAACAATTTGTATGATGATTGTATATATATTGTGAAGAACATCTCTTTTTTTCAGGAAATTCTGAGCACCGTGTTGAAAGAGGATGAAGACCTGCAGTTCTTCTGTGTTAGCAGCATCTCCATGAAGACTGGGAACAAGCTGTTCACATTTCACACCGGCGCACATAGAAACTGTGGTAGAACAAGTGACTTCGGCCTTTCCTGATAATTGCAGTGAGTTGTTTGTATGGCAGACCATAAAACACTTCAAAAACAACTTATATTATCTGGTTGTGTTTGACAAAAGCTGAATCTAACATGCACGTAGGGCAATGAACAATGACGGCAGAAGTTTATGCATAAAAACTATTATTAAATAAAAACAATAATAAGTCAACAAAATATTAGTTAAATTTTAATAAATTAAAATCAATAAAAATTGGTCAATATGATATCTGTAAACAAAATATAACAAGTACTGATTTAAAAAAAAAAAAACAAGAGGGCCACGATGGCGTTAGGTCACTCACCTGAGTTTAAGGCATCATAATGGCTTATAACAAGAGGGCCAAATGGCACTAAAGCACTTACCTGAGTAGAAAGATCTGGGCCTTGCAGTTTCAGGAGATTTGTACACTCTATATAAACCATGTGACGAACACGGCGTTGCCACTTTCTACCCCAGGGGTATATTTTAAACAATATTTGTAGAGGACCACTATACAATATTACATAACAAATATGAAACCACAGGGCCTTGCAGTTTCATAGGAGAAAATTTTTAAAGTCATTTTTCTATTTAAATCTACGTAAACTCTGTGACCCACAGGGCGTGGCCATTTTTTACAGTTTTGACCCCAGGGGCATCATTTGAACAAACTTTGTACCACTTTGGACCACTATACAATGTTACATACCAATTACAAGAAATGTGGAAATTCCATGAAAACCAAATTTTTAGAACAAAATGCATCAAAGCACAAACATTTTTAGTTTATTTTCAGTAATGGCGAACTTGACCCCACCCACCTGAAATGCAATCCCTAGCAAGGTCTTGATATAAGATATCTATGTATTAAGTTCCATTAAAATATTTCAATACGTTCTCAAGTCAGTGATCGAAATTAGCACAAGCCCGTATGCCAGATTCGGGCTTGCTCAGTTTGCTAAAGCCATACGACCCGAGAGCCTCGAAAATGGGTCAGATAAATCTTAATTGCTTCCAATTCATCTCAATTTGATTTCTGGGAGTCATAAATATCAGCACAGTAGTGTAGCTCTGAATGCCTAATAATGTAAATTTACATCTGTAACATTCATTCTTATTGGCCACATAAACAAGATGGTTAACAAATGAACCAATCAAATTAACTGTTATTTACTGTCCATTAAATCCCCAGATGTTGAACTGCCTTGATTGCTATGAAAATCTAATTGACCGTAATTAATTACTCCCAGCTCCATTGCTAATGGACAACCCAATTGCAGATTAGACTGTTGTTTCGTTTGATTAATGCTAAATACATGTCCAAGAAAGATTTAATTTCTGCAATGCTGAATTGTGGAAGTAACTTTGTGAATACATTGAAAGTGAAAGTTAGAAAATATGGATGTGACAATAGACCTTTGTCAAATGTTGAAATATTGCATCAAAACAATACAGCGACTGTTACCCAGACGTTCATCATACCATAAAACAAATAAAAATGAACGGTTTAACTGAAAATTATGCAAGATCAAATGTCCTGCTATCGGAATCATGTAAAGGGTAGGCTGCAGCCAGGCATGTCAACTTGTAATATGTATCGTAGACCTGTGTTCGCTGCTAATGGCTTCACAAAATGACATTTGTTGAGGTAATGTTTAGAAAGGCCTGAACTATCAGATTGAAACTGTTTTATTTAAACATTATTGTAGTTGTTATAATGTTAAAATTTAAAAAAATATTTTATTTTTTTTAAACAAAAAATATCACAGACACTGATTTCTAATAATCATCACAACACGTTTAATAATAGATAAACATGTTGATAATTTCAACATTAATTATTTTTATAGTTGTTATAATTGATTTGGTGAATTTATATTTTTTAAATAGTTTTCAATACAATAAATCCTGTTTTATTTATTGTTAAATATAACCAGTGACTGACATAACTTCAAATGCTATTTGAAAAATAGAGAATTTAAGTGATTTCAAGAAAGCAGTGTAGCACCGACTACCTGCAGTTATGATTGCATGGTCATGAGAGTACATATTAATTTGTGTTTTGTCATAGTAATTCTCTTTCAAATATCAAAATCACTAGTAAACAGGTTTATAAACAATATGTCGTCTATTTATGAAAATATTTAATATTACTAAACAAAAACAACATAACGGATATATTAAAATAAAAAACAAATGGTTTCAACATTCGGGCTTGTACTTTCTTTTTCGGGCTCGTTCATTATTCAAGAAGACAAGCCCAAAGGGCTTGCATTTTGAAATTCTAATTTCGATCACTGTCAAGTTATTGAGCGGAAACTGTTTTTCTATTTTTAGTCACAGTGACCTTGACCCCACCCACCTTATTCGAAATCCAAAGCGAGGTCTCCATATAAGGTATCTTAGTATGAAGTTTCATTAAAATATCTCAATGCGTTCTCAAGTTATTGAGCGTAAACCATTTTTCTATTTTGAATAACAGTGAACTTGACCCCACCCACCCCATAAGCTAATCCAAGTGAGGTCTCGATATAGGATATGTGTATTAAGTTTCATTAAAATATCTCAATTCGTCCTCAAGATATTGAGCAGAAACTGTTTTTTTTTATATTTAGTAACAGTGACCTTGACCCCACCAACCCCATATGCAATCCCAAGCGAGGTCTCTAAATACGGTATCTATGTAAATGACGTTCTGAATGCCTAATGACTTTAAGTTTTCTTTGAAATATCTCGGTGCGTTTTTAAGTTACTGAGCAGAAACTGTTTTTCTACTTTTAGTAACAGTGACCTTGACCATGACCCCACCCACCCCATATGCAATCTCAAGTGAGGTCTCAATATAAGGTCTTTGTATTAAGTTTAATTAAAATATCTCAATGCGTTCTCAAGTTATTGAGCGGAAACAGTTGTTGAGCTCACCGTTCGTGCTCAAGGATGAGCTATTGTGGTCAGTCTGTGTCCGGCGTCAGTTGTCAAAATTTTAATTCAAACAACTTCTTCTCTGAAACCACTTGGCGGATTTTAACCAAACTTGGCAGGAATTTTTCTGGGATGGTCCTTTACCAAATTTCTTCAATTTATTAAAAATATATTGAAAACTCTGGTTGTCATGGCAACCAAAAGCTTAAAAACTGGAAAACTTAAACATCTTGTCAGAAACCACTGGGTGGATTTGAAAATAGTTTTCACAGAAAGGCTCCTTGGGTGACCCTCTACCAAATTCCTTGATATTATTTTGATTCGTTAAAAAACATGGCCGCCAGGGGGGGGGGGGGGGGGGGGGGGCGGGCCAGTTTTCCTTATATAACTATATAGAAAACTGTAAAAATCTTCTATTCTGAAACCACTGTCTGGATTTCAAAATAATTTCACAGAATTGGTCCTTGGGTGACCCTCTACCAAATTCCTTCAAATCATTTTGATACGTTAAAAAACATGGCAACAAGGGGGCGGGTCAGTTTTCCTTATATGGCTATATTGAAAACTTAAAATCTTATAGTCTGAAACCACTGTCTGGATTTCAAAATAATTGCTCAAAAATGTTCCTTGGGTGACACTCTACCAAACTCCTTGAAATCGTTTTGATTTGTTAAAAAACATGGCCACCAGGGGGCGGGGCAGTTTTCCTTATATGGCTATATTGAAAACTTTAAAAATCTTCTTAGTCTGAATCCACTGGCTGGATTTTAAAATAATTTCATTGAAAAATGTTCCTTGGGTGACGCCCTACCAAATTCCTTGAAATTATTTTGATTCGTTAAAAAACAGGGCCACCAGGGGGCGGGCCAATTTTCCTTATATAACTATATTGAAAACTTAAAAAAATTTCTAGCTGAAACCACTGGCTGGATTTCAAAATAATTTCACAGAACTGATCTTTGGGTGACCCTCTACCAGATTCCTTGAAATCATTTTGATTTGTTAAAAAACGTGGCTACCATTGGGTGGGGCAGTTTCCCTTATATGGCTATATTGAAAACTTCAAAAATCTTCTTGCCTGAAACCACTGGCTGGATTTTAAAGTAATTTCACAGAAATGCTCCTTGGGTGACCCTCCACCAAATTCCTTCAAATCATTTTGATACGTTATAAAACATGGCCACCAGGGGGCGGGGTATAAACTTTCCTTGGGTGACCCTCTACCAAATTCCTTGAAATCATTTTGATTTGTTAAAACATGGCCGCCAGGGGGCGGGGCAGTTTTCCTTATATGGCTATATTGAAAACTTTAAAAATCTTCTTGTCTGAAACCACAGGCTAAATTTCAAAGTAATACATGTTCCTTAGGTGACCGTCTACCAAATTCTTGGAAATCCTTTTGATTCGTTAAAAATAATGGCCGCCGGGGGACGGGACAGTTTTCCTTATATGGCTATCTTGAAATCTTTATTTTTTTGTTAAAAGCCATCACGATGCTTTACACTCAGGTGAGCAATCTAGGGCCATCTTGGCCCTCTTGTCTATTTTTAGTAACCTTGACCCCACCCCACCCCATATGCAATCCCAATCGAGGTCTCGATATAAGGTATCTATGTATTAAGTTTCATTAAAATATCTCAATGCATTCTCAAGTTATTGAGCTGAAAGGGTTTTTCTATTTTTAGTAACAGTGACCTTTACCTTGACCCCACCCTCCCCATTAGCAATCACAAGCCAGGTCTCGCTATTAGGTATCTATGTATGAAGTAATATATCTCAATCCGTTCTCGAGTTAGAGAGCAGAAATGAAAAGTGCTACTCTATTCAAGTTTATACAAGCCATGTGACCCCCAAGCGTGGCCAGTTTTGACCCCAGGGGCATCTTTTGAACAATCTTTGTAGGGGACCACTATACAATGTTTCCCACCAAATATGAAACCTCTGGGCCTTGTGGTTTCAGAGAAGTATTTTTAAATCATTTTGCCATTTACGTCTATATAAACTATGTGAGCCCCGGGGTGTGGCCAGTTTTGACCCCATGGGCATCATTTGAACAATCTTTGTAGAGAACCACCGTAAAATAGGACATACCAAATATGAAACCTCTGGGCCTTGCGGTTTCAGAATAGAAGATTTTTTAAAGGACCACTATACAGTGTTACATACCAAACATGAAACCTCTAGGCCTTGCGGTTTCAGAGAAGATTTTTAAAGTCATTTTGCTATTTAAGTCATTATAAACCATGTGAGCCCCAGGCCAGTTTTGAACCTAGGGGCATCTTTTGAACAATATTTGTAGAGGACCACTATACAATGTTACATACCAAACATGAAACCTCTAGGCTTTGCGGTTTCAGAGAAGACGATTTTTAAAGTCATTTTGATATACAAGTCTATATAAACCAGTTTTGACCCCAGGGGCATAATTTGAACAATCTTTGTAGAGGACCACTAGAGGATGTCACATATCAACTATGAAAGCTCCAAGCCTTGTGGTTTCATAGATTTTTAAAGGTTTCAGTTTTTTAATCTATTTTTAGCTCTTGTGACCTACTTATGCAGTGGACTGGAACGATTTGAACCATTTTGAAAGAGGGTCACCCAAGGATCATTCCTGTGAAGTTTAGTGAAAATCTGCCCAGCAGTTTAGGAGCAGATATTCTTTAAATGAAAATATTGACGCACGACAGACGACAGACAAAAGGTGATCCTAAAAGCTCACCATGAGCATGTTGTGCTCAGGTGAGCTGGCAAAAATACAACATAATAATTATAAATATCAAAGTATGTTTTATAAATACACCTAATTGCCATCAGTGACAATATGGCACAATTGCTGTACAGCAGGTTGCTGCTCTTCCTATTTAGTCCCTCTCCATGTCGATGTTAGTAAGAATGGACGACAGTTGGTCGGCCACAGTTTTATTGCAAGATGCTAACACACGTCTGTTTAGAAAGTCTAGTTCCTCGCCTGAAATTAACCAAAAAGCTTATACAAACTCAGCTCTAACAACTGAAGTTTTTTTTCTTCCCACAAGTTTAAAGTTATTGCTAATTCAAGCATGTTAAAATTGTATGATTTATGCCCGAATGGGCAAGTGCTTCCCATAAATATTGTGAACAATGTATTGGTATCAAATACAAGGCATGTCACAGGATGTGATGTATGCCCCCGAAGCATATGCTTGTCGGAGGAAGAAAACACAATGTCAGTTACATGTTTGCAAAAATGACGCTTCCTACAAAAAGTGTTTTGGTCCTAGTATTTGTTTTGGTCCTAGTACTCTGCACTTCCTCTCAACATCCTCTATCAATACATGTGGTTTATTTTAAATCACTTCAATACTAATGGCGTTATACACCTAAAAAAAGAAAATTAACTTAAGGGCAATAACTCCATAAATACTGAAGAAAGAGTTATGGTCCTTGTACTCTGCACTACCTTTCAATTTCCTCTATCAATATATTTGGTTTTATTTAAAATCCTTTCAATACTAATGGGGTTATGCTCTACACAAAAAATAAACAAAGGGCAATAACTCCGTCAATATTGAAGAAAGAGTTGTGGTCCTTGTGCTCTGCACTTCCTCTCATTGTCGTCTAGCATTATATGAAGTTTCATTTGAATCCCTTCAATACTAATGGAGTTATGCTCCGCACAATAAAATTAATGCTCACATAAGGAATTAAAACAAAGGGCGATAACTCCGTAAATATTGGAGAAATAGTTGTGGCCCTTGTGTTCTGCACTTTCTCTCATTGTCCTCTATCATTATCTGAAGTTTCATTTGAATCACCTTAATACTAATAGATTTATGCTCTGCTCAAGAAAATTAAACAAAGGGCAATAACTCTGTAAATATTGAAGAATGAGTTATGGTCCTTGTGCTCTGCACTTCCTCTCATTGTCCACTATCATTATATGAAGTTTCATTTGAATCCCTTCAATACAAATTTAGTTATGCTCAGCACAAGAAAATTAATGCTTCACATACGGAAATAAAACAAAGGCAAATAACTCCATAAATATTGAAGAAAGAGTTGTGGTCCTTGTGCTCTGCACTTCTTCTCATTGTCTTATCATTATTTGAAGTTTCATTTGAATCCCTTCAATACTAATGGAGATATGCTCCGCACAAAACAATTAAACAAAGGGCAATAACTCCGTCAATATTGATGAGAGTTGTGCTCCTTGTACTCTGCACTTCCTCTCATTGTCCTCTATCATTATATGAAATTTCATTTGAATCCCTTCAATACTAATGGAGTAATGCTCCGCACAAGAAGCGTGACGGACGGACAGTCAGACAGACGGACGGACGATGCGATTACTATATGCCCCCGAAGTTCCCTTCGGGCATAAAAGGAAGTTAACTTACAAGTTATCAATGCATCGGCATTGCAACAACAATTTTAACTTAGTGGCCAAATGAAACAGGGCAGTACTGCATTCTAGAAGACTTGACGGGTCACACAGCTATGTATATAAAACAATTTTTAACATTGTACTAATCTAGAGAACCTGATGGGTCATAGACAACGCCCCCTGCCTCTTGTACTATGAGAGCCCCTGCAGCAATGTCCCATATGTGGATCCCGTGCTCAACGTACGCTTCATGCGAGCCGCGGGCGACGTAGCACATGTTGATAGCAGCCGAGCCGTAGCAACGGATACTGGAATAGAGCTAGATGTATAATCTGCAGGCATGAACTGTTAGTGCTTTCTTAACATTTATCGTAATGAAAATGTATATACTAGTAATTAACACTAGCAAGCACTCAAAGAGCGCAGATGTCCATCAGGTAGGTAACCTAGTTATAGATTGAATCCTCAAGTGACAGGTGACCTCCATTGTCCTATCGCTCAATAATAGTTTTTTTATACCCGCGGCATCTCGGTGCAGGAGGCATATACAGTAGATCACCGTTATTTCGAACACCGTTAATCCGAATTCCTCGTTATTTCGAAGTTTTTGTTCGGTCCCGATTTTTTCCTTCTTATTTTAAATAGAATTTTGGTGTTTAATTCGAACTCCGTTATTTCGAATTATCGCTATTTCGAACCCATTAATCCGGTCCCAACACCTGTTTTCAGCACATTTATCAATTGTTAATTCGAATTGTTCATAATAGAAATGGAGATAATTTTCACACCTTTACCTTAACAGTATCAGCTGTGACAGCATTTCTCTCTGCTTGATGTTCACACCTTTCCGGAGTTAATAAGCGATTAAACCGAGCTGTTGTGTTTGTATAATTAAAGCGTGGCAAGCTATTGCTTTAGCAAGACTGCATTGCAAACACGGATGTCAAAACATATCAGCAATTATTAGGTTTCTGTATTTAAGTTAGACTTGCATTTGTCAGATCAACAGTTCGTATTTACTTGCGCTAATATTCACGGTGTCAGAAGCAGTAATAAATACAGAAAACATCAATCCCATAGCCAAGCAATCTGGAGAAGGGCCCGGTAACTAACCCGGGAGGATACCCGGATTGGCAGCAGGGAAGGGCGTTAAACGGCGCCATAAATCGAAAACCTACCAAGAAAAGTATGATGCCATCATGGAAGTGGAGCTTGGTGTAAAGTAAAAAAAAACGATCGCTGAGGAATTTTATAAAATAAACTCACGTACATCAAGTTATTTATTTATTCATTTTTTATAAGTTCAATCAAAGTGTGTAGTGTAACCGCATCTCTACTATATAAATATGCGATTTTTACAACAACTTTTTTCAAGAAAATTTAGAAATGTTTAATTCGAATAATCGTTATTTCGAAGTATTTTCTCCGGTCCCGAAGACTTCAAAATAACGAGTTTTTACTGTAGTGTTTGTCCTGTCTGTCCATCCTTCCGTGACAAGGTTAAGAACATTTTACCGTTTCGACCTAATTTGGACTTAAAATAATTCAAAAGTGCCATTTCTTGGTTAACTATATATTACCGTTTTGTCGAGCACCAACACCGCTTACTACAACACTTGGATATTTATACATTTGTTACTTATGACTGTTCCCAATCCACCAATATCACCCAACCTCACTTTGACCTTGACCTTGACCTAATTTGGACTTAGAATAATGGGCTATTTCTATGTAAACTAGATCTTACTTCTTCGTCTAGCACCAGCACCGCTTATTACAGCATTTTGATACTTACACAGTTGTTGCTGACGACCATTCCCAATCCACCTTTATCGCCCAGCCATACTTTTGACCTTGACCTAATTTGGACTTTTTAATTTGTGGATTCAAAAGGTGATCCGGATCACCACCAGCTTTAAATAATTTCCAACCTTCCCAGAAAATTTCATGCAAATCCATTCATAACCTTTAGCATAAAATTAATCACAGAAAGACTGATGGTTAAACAAACCAACAGTAACAAAAACATAACCTCCTTGGCAGAGGTAATAACTAACAAGTCTAATGGAACACACAGCTCTGAAGATACGACTGTCCATCATTGCAAATTTTGTACCAGCCAACTTAAGTACAAGAATCATCAAGGTCATAATTTTGGCATTAGGAGGTATATTCCAGACACATTAACCTGACTCTGACCTTTATGCATGAATATATTACAAAATGAAATCCGTTTTGATGAATACATTAATTTCCATACTAGAATCAAGTTAAATCAATGTAAACGTATTTCACTGAAGATGCAGTTGGTATCAGCACAAAACTGAATATAAATATAGGAAAGAATTCGAGCAGGTTTATGGCAAAAACGGCCCCAGTTAAAACCAGCCCCAAAAATGCAAAACTGGCCCACATGTGATTGCATAATGACTAAACCAGCCCCAAGAAACAAAAAGATAGTGTTACGTTTGGAGTTTTATTTTTTTAAATTAGTTTTTACTATTCTCATATGTAATTCGTGTATCAATTATCAATGGCAACATGATTGACACACAAAATCACCACCACCTATAAGAAGTACTGGTACATGGGAAGACGATCTTAGTTATGCAATATTTCTAAATTCAGATTTTACATTTTATTGTAGTAATCTGATTTTTCAAAAACATCTGAACATTCTTTGTAAAGAAACAATGAGAAACTTGAAATCATTTACATCAACTCGTCAATTTGAAATAAAAAATATCTTGTAACCTATTTTGAAAATATTAATAATACGGTTCAAGTTAACTGATTCTTGGTATGCTTTATGTTATTTATGAATTTAATACAATTCACAAATAAACGGCATTTATACATACTTTAATTCATTTTAATCAATTTACAAAGTTTATAGTGCACACGCTTACTACATAAAGTAACTCAATTATGTTTCTTATCTTAACAATAACAGGTTGAGGTGTCGTATACCTGGCACACATTAATGACATTACCCCGAAATGTGTGAAAAACATTGCATAACATTGCATAACAATTTGATAAATCAATTGAAACTAGCACCACCCAAAATGGCACTTTTTTTTGTTACACTTAAGTTGTTCATATTATCAAATTTGCAAGTAATGTCTTTTGTGTTTTTGGAGTGATTTGTTTTCAAAATTTATAAATAAGTATTAAATATGCACTTAATGTCTTCTAAACTAAATTGTTCTTTCTTTCCAAATGCACGATTCATGTATTTTTTTTTTCATATGTACATAACAAATTTTACATTACACTTTTACACTTTTTCAATACAGCGCTTGCCATAACATATCATCATTATACATTTTTATAATACGAACATTATTATTACATTTAACTTTTTTTCAAATTAATGATTCATATGTTTTCATATACATGTATATACGCTTGAGAAATTGTATGACCATAATACAAATTATATATTTTTAATATACTTGGAAACACGAAATTTCATCTAATTCTGTATAATACAATAAAACAATAATAAACAAACAACTTCAAAAAATTTTATTTCAACATAATTATATACTAAGTAATTTCCACGTTATAATAACACAACCTTTTTATAGTTGCTCTGTAATTAGTTGCTAATTCGTGCAATAACTACGCCTCATTTCATGTTAAACCGATACACAATATAACAATTAACCAAACTCCGCTCCAAATATTTTATTTTAACATACAAGTACATAAAATAATATCCAATTAATTCTTATATAAACAATTTGGGGCCGGTTTTACACCATTGGTTTTGACTTAATGTGGGGCCAGTTTTGCATTTTTGGGGCCGTTTTATACTGAGGCCGTTTTTGACTGCGACCGGTTTTGCCGGCTAAAATTCGAGCACGTTATATATGTTAATACAGTCAATGCGTTAGGTTAATGTGTCCGAGCTACAAACTTTTGTCAAAGCTAAGCTAACACCTACCCGTGGCAATGTCCAATGACGGACTTTATGTTAGCAATCTTTGTGTCCAAAATCTTCGGCTCTCTTGAGGTCCCTCCCTCCAGAATTACAACGCTTCTGTTAAGTTCTGTAATCAAATGTAGCTCAGTGAGGATGCGATAGAGAGCACAATGCCTTGGGCAAATCAGAAATGTTGAAAGAATTACTATAATACTACATGTATAGTCATACTTTATAAATAATGCTGCAAAATACTGGTATACTGGTATTACACACAGAGGTTAATACTGTCAATAATGCATTAGAGTTATGTATAATCAGTGTAGTTATCATGAAATATTGTTGTTTTATTGTTATTAAATGGACAAACGCTGTTTTAATAAATTAGAATTTAGATGTACCATAGGTAAATTTATATTTTCAATTAAAAAAAAACACAGTCCAATTTAACTCAATACTGGTTTGTAGATAGGAACAATATACCATAAATCGTTGAAACAGTCAGCTTGGATTGGTTGCAGAAAGCTCCATGCCCCTTCATCGCACTAAATACCTCCCCCAGTATAGGAGCATGTACTATACCCACCACAGGCTGAAAAAGACAGTTCATGAGGCTAGAAATATTATTTTTCTTTATACCAAAATATCATCCTAACATACCACACATGATATTGAGTTTAGTAAATCATGTGCTATGCATATCTTATTGCAGTGAATATTTGTGTAAGATACTTTTAGAATCCATGCAGTATGTTATTTAGCAACTCTGTGGTAAATCGAATCAAACACCCTTCAAAGTTTCAAACTCTTCTAACATCTTCAGTTCCAATGAAAACAATCATCGCAGTAAGTTGGACTGCTACTGCAACAAAAGCTGTCTTAGGACAGTGCGCTAGACTATTCAAACCGCTTTGTCAGAGTTATTGGCCTTTGTCAGTACAAAAAAGGGGCATAATTCTGCTAAAAGGCTGGTCACAGTTATAGGCCTTGGCCAGTGAACTTATATAATGACCCTGAAGACATGTGTGAAGCTTTAATTGAATATCTGTAATACATATAGAGATATGGAGTTGTTGCACGCAAACTTTAACCTGATTTTTCTATGTACAAAAGCGACATAATTTAGCTAAATTGCAGGTCAGAGTTATGGGCCTTGGTCAGTGACCTTACATAATGACCCCGAAGACATGTTGAAGTTTCAATTGAATATCTGTAGTAGTTACAGAGATATGCACTTGTCGCATGTAACCCTTAACCTGCAATTTCTATGTACAAAAAGGGGCATAATTCTGCTAAACTGCAGGTCATAGTATAAGGCCTTGGTCAGTGACCTTACATAATGACCCTTGAGACATGTGTAAAGTTGTTCAATTGAATATCTGTAGTATATACATGTATAGAGATATGGAGTTGTTGCATGCAAAATTTAACCTGATTGTCTAAGTACAAAAAGGGGCATTATTCTACTAAATTGCAGAGTTATGGGCCTTTGTCAGTGACCACACATAATGACCCTGAAGGAAGACATGTGTGAAGTTTCAAATGAATATCTGTAGTAGTTACAGAGTTATGGACTAGGTACCAAGTAGGTATTTATTTTATCCAGACACAAGAAAATAAAGTACAAGCAGTATTACAAGTCTGTCATGATGATAATTT
Source organism: Congeria kusceri (assembly GCA_027627225.1). Lineage (NCBI taxonomy): Eukaryota > Metazoa > Mollusca > Bivalvia > Myida > Dreissenidae > Congeria > Congeria kusceri. Next base: position 25,981,064 of record CM051036.1, read on the forward strand.
TTTTTTAATCAAGATAATATTAGGAAAATAATTACATGACACGCGCAGAGTTTACTATAGACAAAGAACAAAATTCACCGTTACTACCAATAAACAACCTGAAAAAATAGTTACGAAACTGTAAAATATAGTTTGCATTGTAATTGCAGAAAATGTTGTCTGGTCATGTTATAATCAAAATAATTTTTGCATCATCGTTGTTTATCGGCTAATAAACACCGATTTGTCATTTTGATGCGGTTTTGATGCCCTCGTGGTTTACTGGTAATTCATATGCATCAGAACTCCAAATCACTCTTTATTAGCAAATAAACAACTAAAAAAAAATATTTCTGAAGTTTATTTCTAATTCAATTTTATTCATGTGAAAATCATACCTGTTTGTTCAGCATCAGGGCAATAGAAATGCATGTATGTGGAACACTGAAAAAAAAAAGAAAAAAAAACATGGATAGTTTTTTTGACAATAATAGAAAGAAAATTATGTTTACTTAAAAAAAAAATACTGTACACATGCATTATGCCATGGGCTTTATTAGAAAATTGTCTAATTGTTTTCCCTGTGAAAACTTTACTTCATTTCCCTACAAATATATTTCTAAGAACGGATAGGCTCATTTTAACTCTTGAATGTATAAACACAAGGGATTTGTAACTGTTCTACATGCCTAGCTAAAGTAACACTGTATGACCAAAGCTCCATTGAGGATCATCCTCTTACAATGATGTGTATGATGTTTGTAGTGACATGTACAGGATCTTCTGCATGATCAAACATTCCACTAAGTGAAATCGTTAAACATCAATTTGAATGATAGATTAATGTTTTACCAACCCGTGTACGAAATTTGTAGTGCCATCTACAGGGTCTACTATCCAGGTTGGCTCGTCTGTGAACTCACAGTGTCCACCTGCAGACACTGTCTCCTCGCCAATCAACCTGATATTGGAAGAAAAACAAAAGCTGTTTGTAAAACAGTTATGACCCCTCTAGGTTAAAATAGCTTAACAGGCTAATTTTAGATAATCGAGGGCCATAACTCCACAGTGACTGGGACGATTTTGTTGATTATCAAAATTAACCAAGATAATACGCCCACAAAGATTTTCACCAAATTCGGTGAAGATCGGCTATGATCTGTGGGACTTAGAGAACTGAAACTGCTAAAACGGCCAATTTTAGATAATTCAAGGGCAATAACTCCACAATTACTGAAGCGATTCAGCTGATTATTAAACTTGGCCAAGATATTATGCCCACAAACATGTTCATGAAGTTTGGTGAAGATCGGATTAAAACTGTTGGACTTAGAAAGCAGAAACGGCAAAAAAGGCCAATTTCAGATAATTCAAGGGCAATAACTGCACAATTCCTGGAGCAATTTGGCTGATTATCAAAACTGACCTAGATATTATTATTACATGTACATATTATATGTAAGGCGTAAAAAAAATGTTTGTTTTATTTACCTTTTTCAATAATTAAATGTGTTTTTGGATAACTAGGTGTTTTTTTTTAATAGTATCCACTTATAAACAATGTTTAAGCCTTATAAGGATATTCTGATATTTATTCAGTTTTAGAATCTTCAAGTTGACCATTTACCCCCCCCCCAAAAAAAATATCCAGGAAAAAAGGTGAAGGGGTCGCAGAACGCCGATGTATTAAATTTCGGTGGGTGGGGGGTGATAAAGGGATAAAACTGTGTTGGGTAGGGGTATTTTTTCAATTCTAATTGTGTTGTTAGGGGGTAATTTTATTACCGATCTTTTCAAATTAAAACTCATAAAACAGCCGACAGTCAGGGCTTATTATTACGAAGTGTATTGAGTATAATTATTGTATGTGGTACGATAATTATTGGGTAGGAAAACATATGCGCTGCTTTCACGGATTGAGCCGTGAAAGACCATGTATTATGCTCACCCATGTACAACGCACATCCGATTTTTGAAGCAAAATTTGGGGGGAAAAAACTGGAAACAATTTGCAGCTGTTGTTGTTAATGTCCGTTGATGTTATTTTACTAAATTTTTTCCATGTTTGTTGTTGTTGATCTGGAATATTGTACTAACTTTACTTTCATAAAAAAGGTAATCAATGTAAATTTCAGATACTCATACATAATTACCTCGTGCACGAAACACATATTAATCCAAATTAAACATAAATATTCATATTAATATTTTAATGCCGTAACACAATCTCCATTTTAATTCCAATACATGTATATTTTGTCATTCCCATTTAAATCTTAAGTTATTCAATGCAACAAAACCGTCTGATTGTTGTTCATACCCTTGACATTTCCTCTAGAAGATAATTGATAATGTCACGCTTTCACTCTTCTCACTTGTAACAGGTGTTGTTATCAATGACTGTGTTTTTAACGGATTTCATAGTTTGTTCAAATTGGAAATATGATTGCGAGGTAATTAGAATGCAATGTCTTGTTAATAAAGAAAAATGAAATAAATATAAAACAAATATAACTAAAAAATGTTGAACAAAAAAACATGGCTGAAAATGATTGTTACCGTGTATAACGCGCACCAAATTTTCATAGCCGAATTTAAGGATAAAAATATATGGGCAACAACTTAATTGCTCTTATAGGCACTTTCAAAGGTTAATAAATCTGTACAATTGACATCATATTGTAATTATTTTTCCTGGACAAAGTTGCCAATTGGTGATGTTTGCGCTGGTAAGGTGCAAAACTTTGCATACATGTCGCTCATTGCCATGTGCGATTTCCAATAGCAGACTTCCCAAAAACCGTCGGTCCGACGGACAAGACCGGCAAATTTTGAGTGGGTCCAATATTTAGTTCCTAAGAATTGGTCCGACAGCTTTTTCAAGACTCATTCCTATATATTATTGGATAACAAAATATAAATATATATACAATTGAATACAGCTCAGCTATATCGCGATTTCCAATACATTGCAAATTGTCCGTGGATCATGTTCTAAATTAATTTTCTTATTACCCCATCTGCCGTAAATACCGGTAAATGCTGTTTGGTCTGGATTTTCGCGCCTTCATCGCTACTCTTTTCAGTCAAACTTGTGTTGTGTTACTAACCCGACCTGCGCAAAATCAAAGTGTTACAGTTTGGCGTCACCAGCTTACATTGCGCGTGCCACCCATGACAAAGTCCTTTCACTGCAGTCGCTTTAATTAGCGGCCCAATAACAAACAAGGTTACAAGTATGGGTCGTGAAAAACGGTGTTAACAAAAGATTGAGTAAAAATATGCGGCATACATACAGACTCCTAATTGAGTTGTTTTGCGCTACGAAACTTTTATACAAAAGTAACATGTCACAGTTCTTTGCGCTACAAACTTTTTTTTATAACACGGTCAATATGTCCATGCTTTCGCTGCGGATGACATGAGGTTGTGATTGTCAGCATAATTTTTGCGGGCTTTTTAGCAAGCCATGGGTTTTACATGAAAAACCTGTGCATACTAAATGTAAATAGAATTTGCGTGTACTGTATGTATCATAAACAGTAAATTTGGACGGTCGTTCGGATTTCATTTTTATTATGCGCGTTGTCATATCGTAGTGTGATATTAATTAAAACAACGACTACAGTGGGTCAAATATGTTTGATTTAAGACCACGAAAAAACATTAGTGTATACATGTATACATACTAAAATGAATGTTTCGGTCCGGCAAATTTTATTCCGGTCCGGCAACGTTTGACAGGTGGTCAGACCAAATGTCCGACACTTTTTTTTTAGCTTTCGGAAAGTCTGCTGTTCAACATACAAAAACATGTTCATAAACAGTGGTCAACAACATTGGGGTAGTCAAGTTGATAAAAAAGAAATACAAAGCAGGGGTGTGGGGCAGCAGCCCCCATCATAAACAAAAAATAAACAAAAAAGCGGCGGTGTGGGGGAATTTTAGTTGTATTGGTGGTGGGTGTCCAGCCTAATAGTAATATTAATGTGGTGCTGGGCGGTATCTGACTTTTCCCATTCTGTTCGTTGGGGGTTGAAAAAAAAAGTTGTGTTGGTGGTACCCCATTTTTGGACTGGCGTTCCGCCCCCCATCACATTTTTTCCTGGAACAGCTCTAAATAAAAAATAAATCCCGACCTACCTACCCTAATTTTTTTGGGCATGTAACCTGAAACAAACATTTTGTTTACGCCTTAAAATCCACTAAACAGTAATAGTGTCATAAGTCACCATTAGAAACATTTGGGTTATAATGCAATTAGGCTGAATGCAACAGAAAGTACAAGAAGTTAAGTATAACAAATGGGTGCTAAGTCAATGATTCCATACACATATTTTTGCTTATGGATCTAGCATCACACCTTTTGTACTTTATACACATAATACACGTTTTTAATTCTATATTATTATACCTGATGACCTAAGGCTAAGGTTGTGGTTAACCTGAATACCTTGGATTGTGGTTAACCTGATGACATAGGGTTGTGGTTAACCTGATGACCTACGAATGTAGTTAACCCGATGACCTTGGATTGTGGTTAACCTGATGACCTAGCAATGTGCTTAGCTTGATGACCATTGAATTGTGAATGACCTTGGATTGTGGTTAATCTGACGACTTAGGACTGTGGTTAACCTGATGACCTTGGACTGTGGTTAAATTGATGGCCTTGGATTGTGGTCCACCTGACAACATAGGACTGTGGTTAACTTGATGATGGTGTTATCTTGTTTAGCTTGATGACCATTAATTGCATGTAAAGGTTTGTGAATAATATACTGACATGACTTAATTAAGTATCATACTTGTGGGTAGGGTACTTCTCCTTGATTCTTCCAAATATCAATTCCTCAACTGCTCCGTCAGTCTCAGTGACAAGATCGGCAAAGTTTTCTTTCACTAATATATTCTTGTTCTTGTAGAAATCTGTTTTCACTCTCTGAAATGAAACCTTTATTTAGTTCTCAAGAATCCATCAATAAGAAGCATTTTCCATACACATAACTGGGTTTTAAGATGTGTGAAACATTATCCTAAATGGCAATTTGAAATATTTATCTTATTTAATATTAATGTAATCATTTATTTTCTCGAAATCTAACATTATAGTAATTAATAATACATCTGGGGTACCCAATACTCCCACAAAACATTCAGACAAATGCACACACACATACTATCATTGTCTAGTATTTGATTTGTTTGAGTGATTTTAATACAGATCTATTGGTGGTAATAACTTATACACATTTTTATCAGATTTTATCACAAACTTTAGTTTTTACCATACATTAATATGGTGATTATAGTATGCTTACCTCTCCAGCCTCACTAGCTATGTCCATGGCGAATTTGAAATACTCTTCAATGTTGTCTGCCATGCTGACTTTCAAGGTGTTGAGCTCTAGGGAACAGCATAGAACTTAGAACATAATTCCTACATAGATCACAATTTATTAAGATACAAATTTATCCTAGCACAGAGTTTGAAAACAATATGCTTACATTTCTATTAATTACATCTGCCGTTATTTGTCAAAAGTAGTGGTGCTTTACTTTACTCTGAACTGTGAACAATAAGAGGTAAAAGCGCACGAAATGGTGCCGTCCGAATTAGCGGCAAGTTCGTTTGATATGGATAATAACATTTGTAACGCTAAAATAGTGAATGTTGCGGCTCTTTCAAATGTAACATTATACACATAACAAAATATTATTCACAGTTATTCCAAGTTCTTCCAAACCAATCACACACAATTGACGAGTATTTGTATTTGTCTGGGTGCTGCTATTGTTATTTTGCATTTGTTGTTGTTGTTGTTATTTCTAAGACCTGACGTTATCGACTAGATTTCTAGACCAATCTTATTAAAACCATCTCCAGTCTGACGCTACTATGTTAGGATTTTATTTTAATGATATTGATTCTAGACCTACTGTAGAGTACCTGTGCTATAACATCTAGGGTACACTTCTAAAATGGATTTGCCTGAAAACGAAACAAAATACGTTGCAAAAAAACAAACAGGTACTTCGTATAGGCATTAAAATACTTTGTGTTGATCTACTTTAAATAAAATAAAAAATGGTGTATTGTACTGATTCAACAAGAGGACATTTATATATGGACCAATATTTGTTTATAGGTCCCTGATTTATACAAAAATCGTTAAAAATAATATTCTAATTTAAGATTTGGGAACACCCACGCATGTTACGTGGACAGTTTACTTGTGTATTTTTTCTCTGAAGATATATAACTAAACAATGATATCTGATTGCTTTAAAATAATTTTATTTTTCGGTGTTTACTTTTCGGGACAATCTTGGAGAGAACAAAAACAACTCGTGTGCAGTCGTATATATTCGCGCATTGACAATTTGTTTACTCGTAAATAGACAATATTCGCATAAGTGTCATATTCAACCACTTATGATCAGGCGCGTAGCTGGACCCAAATTAGGATTACGCTCCATTCTAGGGGGGGTACATGGGCATGCCCCCCTCGGGACATTTTTGTCTTCTAGACACTCTCAGAAGAAATGTGGCGTGTATATAAATGTATTTTTCGGTTTACTTCTTGTCTTAATTTTCTTTATTTGATTGCATTAAAATTAATATACATTTTACAACAAAGAACGTTTATTATCGTTCCTTCAACAAATATAACGCAGTCAACAACAACAAGTTGCCCTTTAAAGGAACCTGTTCACGGATTGACGAATTAACATTTTTTCAACTTTTTGTCACCAATTCCAAAAATAATAGAACAGTGGATACAAGGGAGCAAAATAACACTAAGGACCTAGACATATTCTGTAAAAGCCGTTTCGTTTATGAGTAATCATCAGTTGAAATTGATAAAATTATGAAGCGCTTGTAACGCTAAACGATGTAATAATTTGGAGTGTTTCTGTTGTTTTCGTTGAAACTGCTGACATCACGTGGAACACTTACATAAAGTAAATAATGCAGAGTGTCATATACATGCAGAAGTCGGAATGGCCGAGTGGTTAAGACGATAACCTTTTAATCCGTAGGTCCCGGATTCGAACCCCGGTGGGATCAATTTTTTCTTGTCTTTTTAAAAATATTACTTTTCTCGTTAGTATACTTGAGCTTTTAGTTCAGATGCTTAAATCTGTCAAGTTAAGACATTTAATTGCATACTTAAAAAAATTTATAACATCTGTGAACAAGTCCCTTTAAGGTAGGCAAGAAAACGTCATAAAAGAGTACATAGCGCTAGTCGTCGTTCTTTTTTGGCAAACAAATCGATCACCGAATTCAGTTATTTCTCTCCCTTTGTGATCAGTCCTAGGCCCCATAACCGATCCGTTTTCATCGTCGACCAACGTTTTCATCCTCCTAATTGTTTTCACACGCATCGATGTGCTCCCCAGTAACGGTCGCAATAGGAATGGTCAGCAGTATTTGCAAGCAGAATGCGTCGTTAGGATACAACTTTCAGTTGATATTTGCCAAGGTATCCCCGAACGAGATCAGCATCCGTGAATTCCGATTTCACCAGGAAACCTCGCTTTTTGACATCTTCCACAGACGATACTTGTAGATCTTGCTAAAACATGGCAAACAGAGACTGTTGAATGTCATTTGTTAAGTTATTGATCTCTCACGCATTGCGCACTGAGCCTGTCACCGTCCTAGATCAGGCGGCCAGATAACCCCGTGACAAGATGGTCCACAAATGGAAAATACAAATTTAATTTCCAATATTGGAACGACAGAAGCGCATTTTGACGATGTTGCAGACGAGGGTTTTTGCTCGCCATAAGGCGCGATGGATCAGCACCTAATGCATTGGCAATATCGATGGACTTATGGGCTTGTCATACAAAGCATCTCATTTCGTGCAATCACTGCGTTCAAACTCGACGTGACGAGCTACAATTCTCGCTTCCGGGACGGCTTCAGCGTGGTTGCACGCTTTGTTCTGCGACATGTGTGACAGTTGATATACATCACATGCCCAATCGTAACGAGACCAGTGATCAAGCCAAACTGAGTGGCTGCCACGATGCATGCGCCATGCAGTTTTGTCTTCACCGAAATTCATTCTGAGATCCTCTATGCCGTCAACAGCAGATGTATATGAACCCTTGAACGTATTGAAAGAAACAGCCCTGGCCACCCATCTTGTTTCACATAGCAATTGTAGTTTTTTTTCCATTTGAGATTTGCGTTCCTTGTCATTCGCGAGGGTTCCTTGAATCGCAAAAGCCGTTTACCGGAGTAGTTGAACAGGAATGCGACTTCCTGAACATAGCTGTTCACATTCCGAACCAGTGGCTCTACGGATGCCTGCATTATATATCGCTAGATTTATTCAGTGAGCTTTGCAGTGTGTGTAGAGTGCTTCGGGTATGACCTGGCGCATTCGTGTTTGGATACCTAGACATTCCCCTGACATATTCGAGGCTCCATCATAATCGTATCCTATCAATCGTTCAGCTTTGATTCCTGCTTCCGTAAGTTTTCCAGAAATGTTTGTGATTCGCCTGTGGTCGACATATCCGCTGACAAATCTATGAAGTCTTCTCTGACATACTAGTACTTGGTGGTATTATTGAAACGATTGGGAATTTAATCTGATATCATTGTAAATGGAAATGGAGCCGCCCTTATATTCCTACTGAATTGCTTTGTTTAGAATAGTAACTCATTGAATACAGGTCGATGTAATTAAGAATACCCTTGCATTCCTGTACAATCGGGTGTGCTTGGATTTTATTTATAGAGTGTAGACCAACCAATACCACTAACCCACCTGGACAACAATTATTAATGCATGTTTGGCATTTATTTCATTTTGTTTTTGACGATTTACGAAAATAGCTCTACGCGCGTTCGTAAGTTCGTAAGCCCAGCTACGCGCCCGCTTATGATGATATATTCAAGGCTACAACAAACTGCCAAAACGAAACAGTAACGTTTTGCGTTCGCTTACTCACACTCGTGCTTTATTTCCTACGCATCAATACTCCTGACCGTGGGTTATTCGACAATAAACTATGATAGACAAATATTATTCTTAAATATTATAATCGACTTTCAAATCAATCATAATATGTAATCAATCATTCACGTTTCAAGACATACCGGTTAGGGTTGTTTCTATTATTAGTTATAGGCGGGTTATTCAACCATTTCATCCTACATTCCAATTTTTGGACCAGTAGAATAAAGTTTGTTTAATACATTTTCTTCACTCGATATCTTGTATTTGATGAACGAAGACGTGAAAAATATTAATTGAAGAATTCTGAAGAAATCTTAATTCCAACGTATCGTATAATCAATTTGGGCTAAATGTTGCTTGTTGTTAAGACATGTTTTAATAACATTCAAACTTGATAATTTTCATTGACATAAGGCTGTTGATGAAGGAATGTACATTGATGCGCGTAATCTTATTTTGGACAAAATTTTATAATGTATATGTTTCGTTTCAGTCATACTAAAATAAAGTGTCCCTATGGCATATTGAAATGACATTGATGACCTTTGGTGACCTTGATCAGAAGCTTGTTTGAACGCGCTTGACGTCGACATTCGCTTTGATAAACCATCAAAACATTACAATGTTTGTATTAAAATAACAAGAACCTCACAATGTGTTCCTTCCTAAAAACTAGCTAAACTGTTTGATACCATCAATGTTTCCATGGTAACCTGCACTATGCCTCCTCGTTATATTCCTCTAGGGACTGTAGTATGAGGTAACTATGTCAAGTCATAACCAAAAACTACTATCGCGTGTCCGTGCGTGTGTCTGTCCACAATAAATATGAACAGTCGCAAACGTTCGTGTCTTACAGTTTGCATTTAATCATGGCAAGAGAAAAACAATGCGTTAGAAAGTGTGAGCAATAGCGCAACATGTCATTTGAACCTCTATGTATGCACTATTCTAACATGACACCCACATAATATTTATAGACAACGAACACGATTATAGTTGTTAAACCTCCAGTAAACAACGCAAAAAGTAGTGCGACATCGACGTCCTCAGTGAAATTTTAGTGACGTCACAATGAATGTGTATCTATGAAAGATGTCGTTGTAAAAGCGGTGACGCGCGTTCGAACGTTCGCACGGGAAGATATGATACAGTAAAATGCACATCTCATATAGTTGTAATTTGAAACTTATTTGTCAAGGCATGTTTGAATAACGCCCACGTGGTTGATTCCTACCCATCAGAACTCCAAATCGTTGTATATTGGCCGATAAACAACGCTAAATAGAAAATTATTTCTTCATGATGTCCGTCACTTTCAACTACAACCCAAACGCATTTGTAATCAACGAGAAGTTTATTGCCATATTTTCATAAATACGCGTACAAATTACCACCTGTAACACACAACTTCTAAGAGAAGTCTCATCTATCTACATGGTGGATTTCTTGTTGTGCGTTGGAGGATGACTGCTCTGGAACATGAATGCCATTTCCATGTCTCTTTTAAAACTGTTCCGCTGCTTCTGTATTAACTGTTCGTTCGAGCAGCTCGTGAGTTCCTTTTGCGTGTCTTCTGCAAATCTCAACTGAATAGAGTTAAAGATACATTACCATTCCGGCAATATCATAATAAAAGTACCAACATGAGTGTATAACAATGAACAAATATAGTTAAAACTATTATATAGACAACACATGCATTATACAATGATAAAACTGAGACGTACCGTAGTAAAATCAAATGGTAATTATGAAAACAAACTTTAAAAATTAAGGTATTTTCTTTAAAACAGTCTGACATGTCCGATCAAATATACAAGGGCAAATTTTAACTATAGAAATTTCCAGTCAAGCCATCGTCTGTACCGATTTTGTGACGTAGTCAGTGCCCTCTGGCGGCACCATTCCGCAATTCCCCATCTGTAGATCACTCACACGCTCTTCCGAGTCATCTGAAAGGGAGACATGGACGCTCACACATGTCAATATCGCCTACTCATCAATATACAATTAGCGTGCAGTTGTATACTTTTGTAGGCGCTGGTCAGTTTCGTTCTTTAAATTGAGATACGACATGTTCTAACAATGTTAAGTGTATTGTATCAAATGCAATGTACAATAATAATAAAAAAAGAAACAAATACATATTTAAGAATGATGATTTCTCATATGTCTAAGTCATTTGCATTTAATTTTTCAGATAAAAATAAAACAACTACAATAAAACACAAACTCGTTACCTCACTAAATAAGTCCCAGTGTTTCTCATTTAAAATGGACAAACTCAACATACAGTTCGGCAATGAATTGTATGCAGAGTGATTCAATAGACCAAGTTTCTAAATTGCGTGATTAATTAAGATTATATCAACAATGCAATGTTCATACCATGTTCGAAGAATGTAAAATTTCACAAGATTCACTATCAGCAACAATTATTTGGTAGCATTTACAGTATTAAGTGAGGATTAAAAGCTTCTACGATACATTAGGGAAAGATATAGGATAAAAACGGTACAGGGTGCTGCTAAAAGGAGCAGGGTGGAAAGCCGGGTCAGCTTGTTGACATTTTCTCATAATTTGCTGAATTCAGGGTTTTCATGAGTCTAATGCTTCTGATTGAGGTTTGAAAGCATAGTCTATTGATTTGAAGTTGAGTAATTGCAAAAATGTATCGAACTTTAAAAGATATTGAACATTTCTGTGTTGACCAGCCCAGAGGTGCAGCAGGGGGAAACCAAACAGGAACAGGGTGCAGCAACCTGTTATTTCACTCTATATCTTTCCCTAGATACATAAACTAATTTCTGCTTGAGTTGTTTTTTTTATATCATAAATGTTCATGCCACTCTTTTACGAATGACTGAATTTATTGTTTTAAACTGGAATCAATGAAAACCTATTGCGCTTGAGTAAAAATCGGTATTTTCTGCGAAATACAACAACAACAACAACAACAACAACAACAATACTATTACTACTACTAATAATAATAATAATAACTAGAGATGTTTGTAAAACATGTATGCCCCCCGACTTGCAGCCAAATTGTGAGTATATGCAATTATTAAGATTTTTTTTTTAAATATGCAATCCCAAGCGAGGTCTGGATATATGGTATCTATGTATGAAGTTTCATTAAAATATCTCGATGAGTTCTCAAGTTATTGAGCGGAAACCGTTTTTCTATTTTTAGTAATGGTGACCTTGACCCCACTAACCCCATATGAAATCCAAAGAGAGAGGTCTCAATATTAGGTATCTATGTACGAAGTTTCATTAAAATATCTCAATGCGTTCTCAAGTTATTGAGCGGAAACCGTTTTTTCTATTTTTAGCAACGGTGACCTTGACCCCACCACCCCATATGCAATCCCAAGCGAGGTCTCGATATAAGGTATATATGTATGAAGTTTAATTAAAATATCAAGATGCGTTCTCAAGTTATTGTGCTGAAACCGTTTTTTCTATTTTTAGTAACTGTGACCTTGACCTTGACCCCACCCACATCATATGCAATCCCAAGCGAGGTCTCAATATAAGGTATCTATGTATGAAGTTTCATTAAAATATCTCTATGCGTTCTCAAGTTAATGAGCGGGGACCGTTTTTCTATTTTTAGTAACGGTTACCTTGACCTTGATCCCATCCACCCCATCTGCAATCCCAAGTGAGGTCTCGACATAAGGTATCTATGTATAAAGTTTCATTAACATATCTCAATGCGTTCTCAAGTTATTGAGCGGAAACCGTTTTTCTGTTTTTAGCAACGGTGACCTTGACCTTTGACCTGTTGACCTCAAAATTTATAGGCGTCTTCATTTCCTCCCAAGTAACCAGCGTGCCAACTTCCATGAAATTAGGTCAAAGCGTTCTCAAGATATCGTGCGGAAACGAAATGGTCTACGGACAGACCGACCATGCGACCGACCAACCGACCGACCGACGGGCAGGTGCAAAGCAAGATACCCCCACTTCTTCGAAGGGGGGCATAATAATAATTATATTATTATTATTATCATTATTATTATTATTATTATTATTATTATTAGTAGTAGTAGTAGTAGTAGTAGTAGTAGTAGTAGTAGGCCTAGTAGTAGTAGCAGTAGCAGCAGCATTATTATTATCAAATTGAACGTTATATTGATCGGCAGTGCCGTACACCCACCGTTTGAAAACTCTGGTTCCATACGACCCACTTCGCCATCCACACTTAGATCGAAAGCACTTCCTTGGCTGCCTGAAGCATCTCCTCGGCTGCCGGAAGCATCTTCATCGTGCCAATCATCGTCCTCGTCGCCCTCATCGTCCTCATTACTGCTGCGCACAGTCCAGCCCGACGCAACATTTTCTGGAGGCGCAGCATGCGAAATATGTTGTTTACTTGAACAATTTCCCATCGTGTCTATAAAGCCGTCGTCTAGATACGACGTCAATTAATGACGTCATTGTGTGGCGGATTACGTATCACGTGTCACGACTTCGATTTTGCATTTAGAACTTATAGAAATGTAAACATTGTTCCCTTTTTCGCCCAAACTCGGGGGCTTGGCCTATGGAACACTATAGAACAAATAAACTTCACGAGCACATATTGCCTTAACCACTTTACCCCCGTCACACAGACCTGGCGTCCTTGCTGCGTTCTTACGACGACCATGGACGCCGTGTGGTCGTGGTGAACACGCAGAAAGACGCCACGGGGACCCCACGGACGCGTCAGGTTGCCTTTTGGGCATGCTCAAAGTAAATGACGAGGTTCGGCATGGTTGCAGAAGCAACGCTGTAGGAACGCGAAGAACGCCAACAGGACGTAGTATAGACGCGGTAGAGTCGCCGTAGAAACGTACAGAATTGGCTAATAATGGATCGCGCGGCGACTCTACCGCGTAGAGTCGCCGTAGAAACGCACAGAATTGGCTAATAATGGATCGCGCGGTCACACTACGCGACCCTATTCCGTCTACGGGGTTCTTATCAAGACCTATCATGTATGTAATATGTTCCTTTTTTCGGTGGTCTAACTTTTGTCTGCGACTCTACGACGTCCACCAGTAACACAACTTAGAAGGTGATGCACACACGGAAAGACGTTGGCTTAAAAGGGAACATCGACGGGATTTCGCATATTGACACTCAGCCAGCAGAAAAACATGCAATATATGTTTTCCGAACGTTATCCAAAAAGTGACATGAACGTTGCATAGCATTGCATCAAATTTATGGTTACCTTTAGGTACATTCAACGTTAACTAGTTAAATTGCTTTTTAGCTTGTCCTTTGAGAAGCATTTTGTTAAAAAGTTATCTGCATATATTATGTGACTATTAACTATGAGGAAATGATCATATCTACTAAATCAGCGACTTTCAACCTTGCTTGTGTAATGGTTGTCTTTCGGTAACATCATATATACCGAGTTGGTCAGCATTTTCGCCTGTCCCCAGGGTGTGCATGTACATCTTGAACACTGTACTACGAAAACAAGCCAGCCTGTTTCACAAAGTTTGCTAAATAATAAAAGATATACCTGTATATATAATTATCTCTCTACTCGGAATAACACTTCATGACATTACAAATATCTATGCTGTTTATTATTTTGTCACGAAATCTTACGTAAGTTACGTTTTGCAACTTTGTGACCAATAATATAGTGAAAATAATAGTACAATATTTAAATCGTATGTCTACTATTAATAAAAGATAGAAAAACACCGATATGTTTTGAATAAAACTTTTTAATTTTTAGAGATGAATAAAAATTTATGATTGTAAAGTTACAAAAACAATATCATAAGGTACTTGTACGTTACATCAAAATCGAATAAAAAAAACAAAACGAAAGCCATCTATAAATTCATACATGGTGTGTATTTTCAATGAGTTTCTTCCATATGAAATAACAAATTATTGTAAAGATCCCCAATGAAACGAAAATCATTGTTAAAGAAACAAAACGTAATTAAGATACGACGTTACAATAAGATATGTTAAATTCATACTTCGTTTGTTGATTTTATGTCACACATTATATACAACTATTACACACATAAGTTTGAAGTCGCTGATATGGTCGTTTCCTCATAGTGAATACCGGTAGTCACAAAACATGTGCAGATAACTTTTTTACTAAATGATGCTCAGGGAAAAATTAAAAAGCAATTTAACAAGATGGAATGGACCTTTACGTTTCCAGAACGTTGCAGTGTGATTTACGATATTCTTGAAACAACTTTAATATATAACTTTAAATTAAACTAACACATGTTACAAGGCGCTGCCACACTATAGCGTTTTAGACAACGTATGCCAACTTGTGAAAAATTTATCAAAACGCTGGCTCACGTTGAAAATGAATTGTTAAACAATCAATCAATCAGAAGCCTCCTTCTGATGTACGGTAAAATTAATAGGCCTACATAGAGAATACTAGGTTAGTGTAGAATAAAGATAAGTTTATTTATCGAGGCTTAGAAAACCTGAACCACGAGCATGTTATCTTTATTTAACACCTGCACAGTATTCTATTTATCCCATCAGTGTCTTCTTTATTTTGAACATAAACGTAAGAAAACACAATAAATTACGAAAAACATAAAATGACGCCACAAAAATATACAGATGATGTCATTATATACTGCGCCTGTTTGCTTCATCCCACGGTGTTGAAATAAAGCAAAGTTTATCTCACTGGTTGTTATTTTGTCGATGCCAGCTTGATGAACAGCGTATTGCTAAGGAGTTGAACGAATGTATAACCTATGTGTAAAGTATAAGTAGCATATTCATAACTTATCTCCAGCATTATAACCTTTGTTATATTTAACGTTTACAAGCTTAAGTCCAGCGTACCTCTAGCGTTTATTACTTATGCGCAACTTATACACAGGGTTGGTCTGACGTCTTGAAATTTCGGTCAGACGTACGAACGGACAGGCTGTGGAGCATCGTTGACATTAATGGAAACTCCGCGTCTAGCTAATGGAAACTCCGCGTCTAGCAATGTTAATGCGAATTTCTTCTTCTGTACTGCGTGTTCTAACAAGTTGTGTTTCTCTTGGAATAAGCACAGTATGTTAAATGTGGATATCATTTTAAAGGTACTTGATGCACCGTACTTCATTTCCTATTAATCTGAAGCACTGGATACATGTACCCCGGATACGCATATGTTGTTTTGGTAGGTAATGTTCTAGGATTAACAAATAATTTGGTTTCAATGGATGTTCGCATGTAAATTACTGGGCATATATCAATGTAGGATTTACGTTAAAGTCAGATTGTTTTATTACAAGAATCACCATGCAACCATAATGTTGGTTTGTCGAGTACCGACTATATCGAACTAACGGTATAAGAGCGGATTACATACAACTAGAATGTACTTAACAGCAACAACAAAACAACAACATGATGGTTAAACGATTTATTAGTGTCCTTTGCAAAACCCTTGCCAGTGATCTAAGAAAAGCATATTACTAAAGATAAAAGATGATAGATCAAATTATGTAATATACCGGTAACACTTCAAACAGAGATGTTACTGGGGAGCCTTAACAAAAGTGACAAAATATTATAGCAGTTTTTCGAAATACAAAGTATTCAAATAAACAATGGTATAAATCAGAAATAAAGTATTGAAATAAACATTGTTATAAAGGGCATAGATTGATATATTTGCCAATAAGTCATTTAAATTGATTTTTTATAGAATATTTAACAACGAAACCATATCTGTATACCGGTATATTTTATCATGAAAGTATTTCTAGTATTTTGTCTATCCTTCTATTGTTATTTTTCATCAGGAATATTGTAAAGCAAAATGATGTAAGACAAAAATGAATATAGAAAGAATAAAGAGTTCTGTTTACATTAGTGTTAATACATTAGTACAGTGAAAGATAAACATGAAAAAGCACTACACAATTATATACATGTACATTTTTTATAAAATGAGGTATTTTTAGGATTTTTTCAGTTAGGAGGTAAGATCTATTTTACATGTTGTTTTTTTTCTTAATTTCATTTGAACACAGATTTCCCTGATAAGTAACTCTAAGGCAATTTTATTCAAGTGCACAAAATTGTAACAAAACACTGCTTTCTATATTTACACTTCATTGGGTTGCATCAAGTGGGCAATAAAGCTATCGTAAGTTTGTCATATATTATGGCCAAGGAAAATTAAATTAACCTGACACCAAGATGAATATGCTATAATACAGGTATATTGAAAAGACAATATAAGTTTATGTAAGGTAATAGCTTTAAATTATATGTCACTGAAAATACCCTTGTTATATGACAAAGCCAAATTGCCACACCTGAAAATACCCTTGTTATATGACAAGGCCAAATTGCCACACCTGATAATATCTTTGTTATATGAAAAAGCCCAATTCCCAGAATGTAGGTCACAATATCTCTGATGTTGATCTCTGGAATGGTTTGGGTGACCTAATATAGAAAAATAAAAATAAGAAAATAATATGAAATGGTCATACAATTAAGAAAACAACATTTCTGCGTCAGAACAAATATGTTCTTATATAAAAAATATCTTCTTTTTTTTTCACTGAAATAATTTAAACATGTAAAGCAATGAAAGGCATTACAAGCCAACAAGCTATAGTAACAATACACCAATATACACATAAAGTCATGTTTCAGTATAAGAAAATATACATACATACATGTAGGAAAACAGATTGCAAATGTTATACAGGATTTCTTTTTTAGGACTGCTGGCAAAACTGGATTACAAAATAGTGATCTCAACAATTATTATCGGATGCAAAAATATATTATGCCAAACTAAATAAACTGCGTATAAAGGTAAAGAAACGAGTATAGAAGTATAGTATACACATACAGCATACAATGGTTCATGCATAAAATATACTATATTTGAATATTTGGATGGTCAATATAGTCATTTGTGTTTGTTGCTTTTGTTATCTTTCATTTTGATATCAACACTAGAAAAAAGTTCTTCATTTGAACAATGTTATTATTTTGATATGAAAACAAGACAGAAGTTCTTCATTTTAACAATGTTATTTTGTAAAGACATTATTTGTCTTTTACACTGGTAAGATTTAATATCTCCTTCTTAGTACAGTCTCTTGAAGACCCAGATCATCATCATGGTCGCAAGAAGCTTGCCTGTGATCAGGTAAGATCTACTGCTCTCTGACCCTGAGGCAGGCTTCTTGATGGTGCAGTCAGAGCACTGCATTTCCTGGGCAGCCACAGAGTAGAAAGCCTCAACATTCTGGTCTGCAAGATGGAGGTTTGGTTATTGCACTGATGATAATAATTATTGAACTTTGACACAAAATGATCAAAGTAACTACATAATAAATTCATTGAGAAACACACGGGCCTATACAGATCAGGCTACATGTTCACAAAACAAGCCAGGCACAGGATTTTGAGTAAGAGGGGGCTCAGTAACTGCCAACAAACTGCTGTTGGTCTCTCTTACATATTAATATTGGAACAGTACAGCATCGTCAAAAAAGACAAATTTAACGAAAATATTACAGATTGGATTTCATAATTGCAACAAATTTTTTGAAAAACATGTCATAGGTAATGAAATGAATATGTTTAAGTCACTGTGACTCAAAACAATTTAAAAATCGAATGTAGGATAATTTAAGAGGGGGCATAAGCCGCTTCTTCTCCCTTTTAAATCCCCCTATGCAAGCCAATACAGATCAGGCTACATGTTCACAAAACAAGCCAGGCACAGGATTTTGAGTAAGAGGGGGCTCAGTAACTGCCAACAAACTGCTGTTGGTCTCTCTTACATATTAATATTGGAACAGTACAGCATCGTCAAAAAAGACAAATTTAACGAAAATATTACAGATTGGATTTCATAATTGCAACAAATTGTTTGAAAAACATGTCATAGGTAATGAAATGAATATGTTTAAGTCACTGTGACTCAAAACAATTTAAAAATCGAATGTAGGATAATTTAAGAGCGGGCATAAGCCGCTTCTTCTCCCTTTTAAATCCCCCTATGCAAGCCAATACTGATTTTCTGGTTCAAGATGTATTTAAACCAGATATGTCAGGATTAAGCTCAACAAGAGGGCCAAAATGGCCCTCGGTAGCTCACAATAATTTGAAGAAATTTAGTAGATGGTCACCCAAGGAACATTTCTGAGAAATTATTTTGAAATCCAGTCGCAGCGGTTTCAGACAAAAAGATAGTTAAACGTTTCAATATAGACATTTAAGGAAAACTGTCCCGCCCCCTGGCGGCCATGTTTTTTAACAAATAAAAATAATTTGAAGAAATTTAGTAGATGGTAACCCAAGGAACATTTCTGTGAAATTATTTCGAAATCCAGCAAATGGTTTCAGACAAGAACATTTTTAAAGATTTAAATATAGCTGCATAAGGAAAACGTACTGCCCTGCTCCTGGCGGCAATGTTTTTTAACAAATCAAAACTAGAATTGTCACATGAGTGACGGATATACGCCCACAATATGGCCTTGTCACAAAACAATGGCATCCATTTAAAAGAAATGGACATAGAGAATGCTTTAATTTGTGAATGATCAACTGTGTATTTGGAAAAATTTAATTTCAATAGTTGCCATAACTCTGTCAACATTTAGTGGTTAGTAACCAAAGTTGAACTTGATCTGTATTTTATGATGTTACACCTATGTACCAAAAATAAGTTAAATATGGGAAGCCTTTCATGAGTTATTGTCCATGTTTTTCGGGAATTTAAGTCAAACTGTGTCAAAATTTAGTGGTTTGTAACCAAAGTCGAACTTGACCTTTATTTAATGATGCTACACATGTGTACCAATAATTATTTAAATATGTCAAGCCATTGTTGAGTTATGGTCAGGAAACCACGTTTTTAGGGAATTTAAGTCAAATAAAGGGCCATAACTCTGTCAAAATTTAGTGGTTTGTAACCAAGGTCGAACTTGACCTGTATTTTATGATGCTACACATTATTACCAAGAATTATTTGAATATGTCAAGCCATTCTTGAGTTATCATCCGGAAACCATGTTTTCAGGGAATTTTAAGTTGAAAATAGGCCATTACTCTGTCAAAATTTAGTGGTTTGTAACCAACATTGAACTTGACCTGTATTCTATGATGTTACACATGTGTACCAAAAATTATTTAAATATGTCATGACTTTCTTGAGTTATCATCCGGAAACCAAAAACCAACAAACCGACGGACCGACAAGCTCACTCCTATATACCCCCCCCCCCAAACTTCGTTTGTGGGGGTATAATTTGAAGAAATTCAGTAGATGGTCATCCAAGGAACATTTGTGTGAAAACAATTTTCAAATCCAGCCAGTGGGTTCTCAGAAGAAGATTTTTTAAAGTTTCCAGTTTTTTCAGCTTTTGGTTGTCATGGCACCCAGAGTTTCCCATATATTCAAATACATTGAAAGATCTGTACAAGGACCACCTCAGGAACATCCCTGCCAAGTTTAGTTTAAAATCCACCATACTGTTACAGAGAAGATGATGTTTAAGTAAATTGTTGACGACAACAGACAAAGGCAGACGGTGACCAACCAGAATAGCTCGCCCTTGAGCACTTTGTGCTCAGGTGAGCTAAAACGGGCATTTACAACAAATCTACATCGACTTAAACTGTTGGACAAATACAGTCATAGTTTACATAGTTACGCATTTCTCTCTGCATAGATTTTATGTGTGATATGAAGATTCTAATACAAACCAGCAATCTAAGTTATTTGCTCTACACTAAAATGTTATTTCAAAATAAAATATTGTGAGATTTTACTTTCATTTTAGCTGGAATATCCAAGTCAGTCTTAGTAATCTTTAATGATCATTCTTTTGTTATTCACTAACTGCATCTAGCCAATATTTATAAAGATTCTGAAGCTATTCTTAATACCCTGAGATGAAAGTAAGTCAAAATGTTTGTTTTAATATTTTCATGGCAAATACTCAATATAAACACAACTGGAATAATTTCGCAAACTTCTGTGTCTAAATCTTAAAAAGAATGCATTTCCTTTTCAGAAAATCCAATTCACATTTCAGAATTTGACGATTTTTATTAATTTTAGACTTAATTTCTTTATAAATACCACCCCAGATGTGTATTAAAAACCAACACAATAAACATGACATCATCATTTACCTGGCTGGTAGTAGTCGTATGCAATCATGACACCAGGCTGCTGATTGCGCACCGTGAACTGCTGTTCATAGTACACGTAGCAGCAGCGCTCATTCTTGAAGTTGTCCTCCACATTGTTCTACAATAATAATTCTACAATAATATTTTAGTCTAATTTAAACCTATTTACTTTAGCTTGCTTGTTTAAAAAATTTGAGGCTTATTGACACACTTTCGACTGTACTTTGTGTCTTTATAAAAAAAAACCATCATTTATTGAACACTACCCGAGTAGGGATCAATTCACGATCTTATCTTTAACTTGTAATGCGGTCACCATTAAACAACTAAGACTCTTAAAAATAATTTGATGTTTTCAACCGTATTAGATGCAATATTTCTTTTATTTATACTCTTTTTTTCATTAAATAGTGTAGAAGACTTTTATGATTCAATTTATATTTAAGCAAGAAATATTGTCACCATAAATTATATTTCTTTTCCAGCAAAATGTCATCAATACATTTATTAAAGATATTACATAATTCGGATCTCAAATTTACTATATGTCTTAACAAGAGGGCCACCATGGCCCTAGGTTGCTCACCTGATATCTATGTATGAAGTTTCATTAAATATCTCAATAAGTTCCCAAGTTATTGAGCGAAAACTTTTGTTCTATTTTTAGTAACAGTGACCTTGACCCAACCCACCACATACCTAAGCAAGGTCTCGATATAAGGTATCTACGTATGAAGTTTCATTAAAATATCTCAATGCGTTCTTAAGTAATTGAGCTTAAACCATTTTTCTCCTTTTAATAACAGTGACCTTGACCCCACCCACCCCATAAGCAAACCCAAGTGAGGTCTCGATATAAGATATGTGTATTAAGTTTTATTAAAATATCGCACTGTGTTCTTGAGCAGAAATCGTTTTTTTTTTTTCAGTAACGGTGACCTTGACCCCACCCACCCCATATGCAATCCCAAGCAATGTCTCGATGTAAGGTACTTATGTATTAAGTTTCATTAAAATAGCTCAATGCGTTCTCAAGAAGATATTTAGCGGAAACCATTTTTCTATTTTTAATAACGGTGACCTTGACCTTGATCCCACCCACCCCATATGCAATCCGAATCAAGGTCTCAATATAATGTATTTATGTATTAAGTTTCATTAAAATATCTCGATGCGTTCTCAAGATATTGAGCAGAAAATGTTTTTCTATTATTAGTAACAATGACTATGACCTGTGAAACCATATGCAATCCCATGCGAGGTGTCGATATAAGGTATCTATGTATTAAGTTTCATTAAAATATCTCAAAGCGTTCTAAAGTTCTATTTATAGACACATTTTCATCACATCAGACACACATGTATACATTAAGTATGTCCCGAGTTATTTACCATGAAATAGCACATATCATGATCACATCCAAGCAGGCATACCCTTCTAGATTTCATAATTTGTCCCTTCAAAGCCAGAAAGTGTGTCATTGGCATATGTGCAAAGAATGCTGAAAGCACCTTCTGGCATTCAAGGGACAATATTTAATACTTGCCATGAAGTAGCAAAAAGCAGTGTTTGTCTGTGTGTCCGTCTCAACCTTGGTAGGCGCGAACCTCATGTCATTACCGCCCTCCACACTCACAGCCACCATCCCGCTCTGCAGGGTCATTTTGGACACAATCATGGTACCCACTTCGGCACGCGAGTTTCTACAAATATTGAGAACGTGGTAGTTGAAACATGGTGCTATTTTGGTTACCCAAACTCCAGGATTTAGAAATGCACTGGTAAGGTAAAATAATCTGTTAAATATTGCATCTTAGCCAGCTACTGTACACACTGTGTACTGAATTAAGTGCATGTAAGTTTATTGATTTGAGTGCATTCTTCTGTCTCATTTTTTATTTCATCTGTAATTTAATCTGTAAGCTACACCATTGCAAACTGGTGTCTTAAAAATGTATGTAGGAATTAAAGCATTTTGTTTCTGAATAATGTAATGCTCATCAGCAGCCATAGGAAATATGGGCTATATCTAGGCAAATATACAATATAAGCCCTATGCGGGCCCATATACTTTTTTCCTGCCCATATCAGGCCTTTATACGTGCTCCATCAAACAAACCTGTATGGGTCCCATACATGCAAGTCCATATAGCTTGGACACATCAAACTGGCACTTTATGCGCTTGAATTGTTAGCTATTGGTATAGGGGACCTCTCTTGCATCGTAGTCATCCATGTGCCGTCAACAATTTGTTTTGTTCTCATGCTGGACAGAGGCCCAGATAAGGCGCGTACATGTGTAAAATACGCACAGAAATTTAGAAGATACGCAAAGAAAAATAAAATTCGGGTATACAATTACGCAAAGAAATTAAAAGTTGGGTGTACATTTACGCACATTTTCACCCAATTTCGCGCACATAACGTCAAATTTTAGGGACTGAAAGACAGTAGAAGAATAAAGATTTGACAGGCTTGCCTATCCGAATGTGAAGTTGATTTGTATTATTAAGTAAAAAATGTCTTCATAACATTATTGTATTCAAATGGTGTTGCTTCATAATGAAGGATTATTATAATAATAATAAGGTTGTTTTTTTACACATTGGAATGATTTGATATGTAATTTACTACCACTTATCCTACATAGAGTGTACATTTAGCCCCATAAATTCTGAAGAGCGTGTACATTTACTCGCAAATTTTCAGAAGTACGCGTACATTTCCCCCAGTACAAAAGCTTATCTGGAGCACTGATGCTGGATACTTCACTTTTTATCCAATCTTAACCAAACTTGCAAAGTTTGTGTATAACCATGAAATCTAGGACAGGATTGTTATTGGGCCAGATCACACCAGTAACACTAGAGTTATTGCCCCTTTTTCATGCAAAAAAGTGCAAAAATCCCTTTTTCCAACATATTGACTTTATTTTCCATCCAATATTAACCAAACTTTCATAGTTTGTGATGACCATCACATCTCAGCAGACGCCAAAAATGGGCCAGATCGTGTTTCAAACACCGGAGTTATTGCCCTTTGTTTATAAAAAATTAACATTATTCAGGATAGAGACTTCATTTTTCATCCCATCTTCACCAATCTTGCACAGTTTGTCTATGGCCATGAGATTACAGTTGAAGTCGAATATAAGCAAGATCGGACTAGAAACACCAGAGTTATTGCCCTTTGTTTGTGACAATAATATGCAAAAATGGACATTATTCAGGATAGAGACTTCATTTTTCATCCAATCTTCATTAATCTTGCACAGTTTGTCTATGACCATAAAATTAAAGGTGAAGGTGAATATAAAATTAAAGGTGAAAATAAAATTAAAGTTCAAGTTGAATATAAGCAAAATCAGACCAGAAACACTGGATTTATAGCCCTTTGTTTGTGAAAAAATAAACAAAAATGGACATTATTTAGGATAGAGACTTCATTTTTCATCCAGTCTTCACCAATTGTGCATAGTTTGTCTATGAACGTAACATTACAGGTGAACTTAAGAGTACAGGTGAAGTCAAATATAGGCATGTTCAGGCCAGAAACACCAGAGTTATTGCCCCTTGTGTGTGGAAAAAACATCAACAAGTTATCAATGATTGGGTTGCACACACGATTATTTATTCAATGTTGACCAAACTTAACAGTTTGGTATGACCATAATAATTGATTGATAAAATTTGATTTCCAACAGTTGCAAACCTTGCATACAGTTATTTGTACATGCAACATTGATGGATTCAGAGCCTGCATTAACATCAGGCCTAAAATAAAATATTGTTTGTTTCCCCTCCGCTGGCATATGCATGTTTTTTTTTAAGACAAAGAATGCCCACCGGCAATTAACAAACTCGCCTTTATGCAGGAGGAGTCAGCTTAACAAGAGCCAGATAGTCAGCCAATGAGAACGCATACAATTTCCAAATGAGCATCGTCGTTAGAAAGTTTATCATGCCTTCATTCTAATTTTAATTGGTAAAGGTACAAGTCATTTGTAACAAATTTGCGTTAGGTATGTGATTTGTTATAGATATGCATGTTTTTAACAGCCGCGTTTGAAATAAATTACTACAAATTAAAATAGTAAATAAATAAATAATTATAAATAAATATCATAATTTTGGTGAAAGGAACCGTTTACTAATAATATGAATTATGATGTCATGTAACTCTACAAACTGATTGCGTCAAACGTCTTATTTTGTTAAAAATACAATTACTAGATCCAGTAATAATTAACGAAAGTGTTATTCAAACACATCAATGCACACAGATTAGAATTATGAAAAAACGTTGGCTGAGGCAACATTTGAATGAATGTTAGAGGAACTAAAGTCCTTGTCAAAAATGAAAGTAAATAAACTTCAGCGCCTTTTCTTTTTATTTTAATTTATAAAAAATGTTCTGTTGCTTTCTTTTTATTAATGAACAAAGTCCTATTTTTATTTCCATAGAATGCTAATTCATTTATGCTCTAGCATTTGCGTTATCACGTCACGCTATTACTCCACAGTTTTAACAGGTTTTTATTATTAGCGCTCTTGTTTTTAGCGTATGTTATTGTTTGTTCAATTCTGATAAATTATCGTAAAGTAATTAGAACATTGTATTACGTAAATAAGCAGAATGTTATTAATCTACTACAACAAAAATATTAAGAATTATACTATAACGTAACATTTCGAACATACGGAAACATCAATGAAAATGACTTATTGTGTATAAAAATAAAATATTTGTCCGACCTACCAACCCACCCTTTATTAGCATGGGTCGCGGGAGGGGAAACAAACAATATTTTATTTTCGGCCTCAATTGTCATCATTGGACAGAAAATTATCAAAGAAACAGGAAAACTTGACCTTATAGAACATCCATCGCAATTACCTCATTGCAACGTGACCAAACATTTAGGTGAATTACGGTAATTCTCCAAAACTGTCTGTGAGAAAATCATCAATATGTACTGTTTCTGCATTTTCCAGAATTGTCAATGACTTAATGAAAAAGGGTCAGGTAAGAATATAGAGAAATTATTTGAGAACAATTAGCAAAAACACTGCACATCCACTACCCAAATCGTACTTTATTTAGCCCATTGCACAAACCATGTTTTAAATCAATTCGATCCTATTCCCCTTTGCGTATTGTTCAGATACCTTAATTTTCAAGCCTGTCACAACAGTATGGTCTTCATCTGTACCAGTTCTCAGGTGAGCGCTTTGGTCCATCATAATTTCTATATTTATATTTGGATTTGTTCCTGAAAGTTTGTCACAAGTGTAATGATATTTTAACTGATATTTTCAGTTAGATACTCTTCCATCGATTTAACTCGATTCCAGTACGAAAACTAATATATTCATTGTAATTGTAACGGATTTGTAATATATTCATGCATAAAGGTCAGTGTCAGGTCAATGTGTCCGAGCTATATAATTAGATGCAAAGCCAAGAGATGAAAACGTGAAACCTACGGGTCAGCCTGGACACAAGACTTGAGGAAAGTGCGGCCGTCCTTGGTAATCATGGAATCCCCTGTGATCTTGATCGCTTTCTGAGTGATGTTACTGTTCACGTTGTACATCGCAACCAACTGAAGTAGGTTTATAGCAATATTGTTGGCAGCATGTTTAAAAACAAGTACAAATATTGAACAAGTGGAGTACTAATAATATTACATACATATATTCTATAGCTAAAGAATACACACGGCATAAGAGCTCATATATTAGAGTTAAAATTCAAATTCTGTTCTTTTATAAAATATGTTTTGATTTGCTACAAACTGAAGTACAAAAAAAGAGTTTTCAGGTTAAGTTAACATAGGTACAGATATTAAACAGATGAAGTACTAATAATAAATTGTAAACATTTAGTCACCTTAGAGCAAGAACTGATCAAGTGCACATTTTCACATTTTCACTTTTTTGCAGAAAATGGTCCACAATGATGTGACACATGTCTAGAAAAAGTATGAGAAATAACGTCTGCCATTAGAGTTTTGGTATTGAAAATCAAAACTAAATATCTGCAATGATATAAATGTTTGGTAGAAAAAGTGAATAATGGCACTTATTGACTTTTTACCCCAACACATTTTGTACATTCTAAAAATATATTTGCGCAAAAAGTAAATATTGGCAGATATTTACTTATTGCTCCAAAACATTTTCAGCTTTTTTTTAGATATTTGAGTGTAAGATGTCAAAATTAAACTCATTATGACAAAATATATGACATCATCATGATGTAAAACTCTCTATTTTTAACTGGAATATGCAAAAAATTCTTGGAACTCAAGATCAACTTGAAGATCTTGGTTATTCATATTTTGGGCAAGTAATTGTATCACAATATAATAATCTTAAATACCCAGTAATATTTTCTCAATAAATAAGGCTATACAGTTTTTTATAAATAAATAAATAATTAAATAAATAAAAATAAATAAATAAATATAATGACAATAAGAAAGAATTTTATTTTTTTTTAAACGAGAAGGTATTTCATGAATGTATTTTATAACTGTGGAAAAAGTATTTAATATGAAAAGTTCCTTATGAATTCCATACTTAGTCTTATCAGTAACAAGAACTGTTATGTTTCTTTTTCTTATTCTCATTTTATCTATATGTAAATATTTTTGGATGTTAACAATGGCATACATTGTTTGTTTGAATGCTTAAACAATCCAAATAAGCAGGCAACGCTTGGGAAATGCTGACATTCATGTTCTTGCAAATCACTTTGTAGGTAAAAATGATGCACCTCAGTTCACAAGTTCACACCAAGGAAATTCAAAATTCCAGTCAAATGGCAGAAGCTGCATGGCAAATTCAGTTCCTGCAATTAATGAGTCAATGATAACCCATATTCACATATGGTCAGGAGATACATTGGACCAGATTCTTGAAAGGGGGATGAACTTGATAAGCACAGGATCATACCACTGCTCATAATTATTTTATGTTAGAAGATTCTAAACAGGAGTGCGATGGTTTTTATCATTCTCTTTGTTTTGGGGATGTTTTGATGGGAAGGACTAGAAGCTGCACAAGAAGCTCTCAGCGTGAATAATCTGTTTGTGCAGCTTGCTTTGATTTGCAGAAATTTATGATGCTCCCCAAATCTTTGTGGCCTGTAGTAAAGTAGGAAATTAAATAATTACAACTTGTCAATATATTGCCTAGGTACAAATGAGGCATATTGTAATGTATGGAATGAGACTGTTGCAAACTGGGCATCATGTGAGGTAGCCTCATGTGTATTTAATTTTCTAAAGACTATGGCAGGGAAAAATAAAAAAGTATGTTCCTACATTTTCAGATAATTGTTCTGGCCAAAATCGCAATAGATTTTTTTGTAACAATGCTCTGGTACAGTATTAAAGCGCTGAATTATTATTACTTGTGCCATCAGTACCTTGAACGTGGACACACACAGAATGAAAATGATTAGTTCATTTTACTTTTGATGTTGTTGTTGTTGTTTTTTCGCCATTTTAACAGTATTTCAGTCATACCACGGCGGTCAGTTAACCTACTCACACTTTTCCTGGGCAAGCTTAGCAAATCTAAGCGGTTTACCAGTACTAAGTGCACATACGTATGCCAGTAACTGACAACTGCCCTACATAAATCAGAGGTAGGGGGAGAATGGCCACAGAAATAATTTCATGGTTAATCCCCACACAAGTTATGTGGCCAGGCAGGGATTCGAGCTCACGATCCCCGGATTAACAGTCTATAGCTCTACTTACTGAGCTAGCCGGGCCGAGCGTTCTACTGAAGAAAGGGCTTCTAAAAATATATCCATTTTCAACACTTTCCAATGGGTAACGTGTATACATATGGCTAGACGCTCCAAAACATACTTTGTAACAGAAATAGATGATGCTCAGTTTTATGACTTCAAAGATCTCAGTTAAGCCTCAGTCACACATTCCCGATTTTTCCTGCCGTTCTTGAGCCGACAGCGTCCCGAATCAAATATGTCAAAAGTCGGGACAATATTCTGACATTTGGGGCTCGAAATTTTTGTATCAAAAGAACAAATATGTCCCGACAGCATCTCCACAGCGTCTCGACAGAGTCCCGATTCTCCCAAATGCGATCCGACAGTGTCCCGACAGCGTCCAGACAGCATCCCGACATTCCCGCTTTTTTTATTATTAGCACTGTCGGGAGGCTGTCACAAGCCATAATCGGGAAGCATTCATGGTGGACCGAACAAAGTTCCGAACAAGCACAAACAAACACGCACAAAACACACGCTATACACCATACTTGATATATGTATATATAACTGTTTATGTAATATCATTCCTGTTCCACCGGATATTGTCCCGACACCATCCCGACACCGTACCGAATTTGATCCGATACAGCTGAATCTATCCCGACAGAGTCCCGACTATACAAATTCGGCTGAGTCTCCCGAATGTTAAGGGACAACTTTAACTGTCGGGAGTGCTTGGCCGATCACGCAGAGCGTGTCCCGATGATTCCGGATTCTCAGGACAACGTCCCGAAAGCATCCAGACAGCTCCCGACAGAGTTCCGATATTTCCAATTTTTGTACTTTTTGTATCGTAGCGCTATTGGGACACTGTCTGGAACCATAATCGGGAATGAGTGACTGAGGCATTACAAAGTATGCAACCTAGATGCTGACAGTCAATGGTTAAAAATAAAATTGTTAGAAATTAAGACAGTTTCATATAGAAGTGCGTCTCCAGACACTGCAGCTATTCAATATGACTAAGATGGTCCGTTTATATACTTGAATGTTCAGCCTAGCCTGAGAAACAATGACAAAACATTGACAACGTTCAAAACTCTCTTTAGAAATGGAAACAAGCCCTTAATTTCCATATCTTAATATGAGAATCTCAAAAAGTTGTGTGACAAGGACATTATTCCCAAAGCATATAACTTGTTCTACAAGACTTTGCCAGTTGATATGTACATGCAGAAACCCCAGAAATGATGGATTATGATTGATACTTACGTATTAACATGTAATATAAGTTACGGTTCATTCATTGTTAATGTAGTTTGAAGAACATGTCTGTCTTTAATACTTTAAAAACTTGTAAAATATGTTTTTACAATATAAATTATTGTTGAAATTGCAATAGTTTTAAAGAGTTTGTCTAATATGAAAAGAAATTGCCAAAAATAATTAAAAGGCAACAGTTTAGATTTTCAAAAGGCTTTGCTGTGATGAAATTTAAAAAAAATCAAAATGAGGCTTAAATTGTCTTAACTAATAAAATCTTTCCTGATGTTTTCTTTCCGATCATACATACTGTAAGATTTAATATGGTATGTGAACATCCATATAAGGCCCCCCCCCCCAAAAAAAAAATGGTTGGTCTGCTTACATCTCCAAAAAAATCTAGGGGGTGGGGGGGGGGGTAAATTATAACTTTTTTTCTTTAACTTTCTTTGTTCGCCGCATATTCACCACACAGTTTAAGTATATTGGACTGCATGTAAAATGTTTAAATGCCTCCCAACAAAAAAACTGTACCTAAACTATAAATAAGGTCATAGAGAAAGATATTTCTGGCAAGAAACTTATACTATCAGCGAAAACTGCACTTTTTTCCGATAATCAGAAAAAGTTAATGATTTATAGGCAAAAAACAATTTTTTTAACGCCTAAATAACACTGTAGATCAACATTAATTTTATGATACCTTAATATTGTTGAATAGACTAAACTTTGGAAACATATAATATTATTATATACTACACAATTATTGCATTATATTGTATTTTAGCAAATACTGTATAAAATTATTTAATATTATAATAATTTGTGTTATTTTTGTTCCAAATTTGTTAAATAAAACTAGTATTTTACGACTTGCCATTCACTTATTGTTCATTTGCAGTGAATTTGTTATTGAAATACAATCAATTTATGTTAGTAGTTTACACTAAATGTATATATATATTACATAGAACTAAGTTAATTAATGTTACTTTTGGAGAACTTGGTAAACAAAATAAAATTAATGTCATTTTTATGGAAGATTACCAGTCTTATCACAATATATTTAAAGGAATTTCTATTAATGTGACAGCTATACATGTATATTGGTAACAGTGTTCTTTAAAAAGAGTAACCTAAATCATATTGTACCATTTTTGATGATCTGTTATTTCACAATAATAGTTTAACAAATTAAATGCATATAATAATTGTTTATTTTATTAGAAATAATGAATATAACTGGTTCTTGCGCCAAAAATACTTATTGCAAAAACATGATAAGAGCACTTATGCAGTTTTTACACCAAAAAATTTCAGCCTCAAAAACTGGTAAGTGCTATTTATCACAATATCTCTTTCCTTTGTTGCATTTAATAAAATTTAATATTTAAAAATGCATACATTAATGGTTTGATTTAATAAAATACAACGTATATGGAAAACAGTAAATTTTTGAAAACAATATTCAGTTTTTGGCATCTCCTGTAAAATTAGAAAATTGCAGATAATCAGTTCTTGCTCTAAGGTGACGATTTATAATATTAATAATAAAATAAAGCTGGAGAGCAATCAAAGTGGATTAAAACAAAGAACATTTTACTGCTATTGAAAATCCAAATTTAATGTTTTATTATAAAATATGTTAGGTATTTTCAACTGGGTCATTACGGATATATCCACCATTCTAATATGAACCAGCCAACTGTTTGACCTACATTGACATATGCTGTGCCATCACTTCCCTCAACCATGACGGAAACATCAGACGGCGCCTCGGTGGCTGGAATGTTCAGCTGAAATCATGAGTTTAAACTAGAAATGTGTCCACAGACAGGGATGCCCCCATCTATGCAGCCATATCGACATGGCGCCGCTTTGTCAGAGTTAGGGTTAGGGTGTCCATGGTATTAATTCTTATATTTGACATTTGCCCTTTAAGTTCTTATATTTGACCTTTGATCTTTATGTGTGACCTTGAACTTGAACCTAGTTTGAAAATCCTTCAATGCTGGACAAAGTTATTGCCTGGACAAGAATCTTAACACATATACACATACAGTGGAATCACTAATTTTCGCAGTGGTCTAATGTTTGCGATCCCCCTATTGTGCGAATTTATGACCACCGCGAATATTTACCGATTTCGTAGTGTAGCAACACCTTGGAAGCTTACACGTTCGTTCAAATGTACGTCGGTAATCATTCGTAAATATGCGCAGATAGGCCTATATGTTACGGCGCGAATGTTTTTACTGAACATTTTTGAATGTTTTCTTCATTTGCTTCATTCTGATTAATGAATGCATTTTTTTTCTTTTATTTATTTATTTAATTTTGGGCATTTTCATACATATAAATGCAGACATGCACTGCAGATCTGTTTTATCGTGATGCGCGGGGTCCATATATATAAATATACTTGTATACACTATAGCCCATTTTCGTGACCTCAAAACATAAAAGTAATTAACTTGCCTTTTTTATTGTTGTTTACATCCTTAATGTGTTATATCCATATGTAAAATAATCCATTTGTGTATAAAAATATAGAGATCTAATATTATTCCTTGTAATTAATTTCAAATCGCGTATAATCAATAATTCGAAATCCGAAACGCCTTTCCGAATATTACTGTTCACGTGATGTAAACACAAATTCTGTTTTACAATTAAACTGCATGTGAATTTCATGTCAATCCTTTGTTCTGCTAATAAAAGCGTGCGAAAATTATGCCGACATGTACAACGTCACGTCATCTGCATGGAAAGCGTGGGTGCATTGATTGCCATAAAAACACTTTGTAGCGCAGAGTACATTGAGATCTTTACTTTTGTATGAAAGTTTCGTAACACATAACAAAAGAATTGTATTTCTATAACACAGTTACGGAAAGGCATGATTTTGAACACTCGTAATAACAATGAGTAAAAGGAATATGAAGATGTTATTTTTCACAAATTGTCCTTTTGAGTAAAGAATTAGCGCTCACGATGTGGAGCCGAAAAGAGTATTTCAATCGGCACGTAATTAACAACAAAGTGTTAGTTTGACACAACGTGATATATTGTATTTATTATCTCGCCTGTTCTACGACCAGTCTTGTGAATTAAAAGCCTAATCCGGTACTAATATACATGTTTATTGCAACAAACAAACTGTCACAATAGGACCCTTAATTGCATTCTGTCTGGTTGGTCGTTTTATTGCATAATTGACACATATTTTGTGTAAAAACCAATTCTCGTTCGTTCGTTTGTTTTTTGTTAGTTTTTTTCAAAATCGTACTTGCGCGAATGTCCGCGATCGCAAGTGCGCAAAATACGTACCCCGCGAATTCATGTGATTCCACAGTACTTGACCATTAAGTGTGACCTTGACCTTCGTTCAAGGCTCCTGGTTCTTGCACACAACACACCACCACATATGCTTATCACTTATGCCAAGTTGTTTGAAAAACCTTACTTGCTGAACATTATTATGCTCCGGACAGTGTCCATGGCTTAAATTCTTATATTTGACCATTGACCTTTAAATGTGACCTTGACCTTGGACCATGGGACGTGGTTTTTGCTCACAACACACCGACTCGCCATGCTGAGCACTTCTGCCAAGTTATTTTTTAAAATCCTTCCAAGCTAGACAAAATTATGCCCCGGAGAGTATCTATAGCTTAAATTCTTATATTTGACCTTTGACCTTTAAGTGTTACCTTGAACTTGGACCTAGGGACCTGATACTTGCGCGTGACAAACCGTCTCACCACTCTTCACACTTTTGCCAAGTTATTTGAAAATCCTTCCCACTCGACAAAATTATGTTTCAGACTATGCTATGGCTTAAATTCTTATACGAGACTTGTGACCTTTAAGTGTGACCTTGACCTTGGACCTAGGGACATGGTTCTTGCACGCGACACACCGTCTCACCATGCCTAGCACTTCTGCCAAGTTATTTGAAATTCCTTCCACGCTGGACAAAATTATGCTCTGGACAGGGTCTTTTGCTTTAATTCTTATATTTTACCTTTAAGTGTGACCTTGACCTTGGACCTAGGGACCTGGTTCTCACGTGCAACACACCGTCTCACCATGCTCAACACGTGTGCCAAATTATTTTAATTTATTCCTAGTTGTACAAAATTATGCTCTGGACAGGGTCTATGGCTTAAATTCTTATATTTGACCTTTAAGGGCAACCTTGACCTTGGACCTAGGGACCTGGTTTTTGTGCGCACACACCGTCTCACCGTGCTCAACACTTATGCAAATTTATTTTAAATTCCTTCCATGCTGGACAAAATTATGCTCTGGACAGGGTCTATGGCTTCAATTCTTATATTTGACCTTTGATCTTAAAGTGTGACCTTGACCTTGGACCTAGGGACCTAGTTTATACGCGTGACACACCGTCTCACCATGCTCAACACTTATGCAAATTTATTTTAAATTCCTTCCATGCTGGACAAATTATGCTCCAGACAGGGTCTATGGCTTAGATTCTTATATTTGACCTTTGACCTGTACTTGTGAGCTTGACCTTGGACCTAGGGACATGGTTCTTGCGCGGGACACACCGTCTCATTATGCTTAACATTTCTGCCAAGTTATTTGAAAATCCTCCAATGGTGGACAAAGTTTTTGTCCAGACAAGAATCCGAACATACATACACACGTACATACGTACGTACCCACGGACAGAGTAAACTCTATATGCCACCCCATCATTGATGGTGGGGGCATAAAAATGTAACCATTTTTGGCCACTTTAGACTTCTTTATCGATGACCGAAGTTTTATACCTAATTCCTTAATACTTCTAGAACTATTATTTGCAGAAGAATCATCAACAGATTACATACAGATTATTAAAATAGAGTTGTGGTCCTTGTACTATTGCAGTTGGTCGCAACATCCTTGTATGCTAAACTATTCCACTAACAGACAGGCACTTTAAGCATTCTATTGGTGAGCACAAGACCCGTTTGCTTTTTTTTCCATGTGGATACTACATTCGTTCAAACAAGAGCCTTTACCTTTTCATTAGCATTAATTGTGAAGTTGTTGGGTTTAATAACAATTGTTTCCGATGCGATGTTGCCCTCAGACCTGGCTCTGATCCTGAAGTCTGCCTCACCCTCGGGGAAATCTATGGCAAACGTTGACAGGGCCTCTAGAGCTACTGCTGTATCCTGTAGGGATATCACTATTTATCACACCATAGCTGTAGTTACAGGATACATAATTTTAAATGAAATTCGATAACCTGAAGCAAGCTGACATATCCTTTTTTCATTCATTTGGATATGTGCCATTTCAAATTTGTACAGTAAACATCTTGAATTAGTTTATATTATTATTTTATAAAGTATTCACCAAGAAAGCAATTTATGTTCTTTTCAGAAAAAACAAAACAAACTAGAACTCGCGAGTCAGATGTGACGCCTGACGGGGCATAACAAATGTATGATATGAGCAATTATTCCAAAAAACTAAACTGGACCTTCCTTTTATGCCTACTAACACTTCCATGATTTTTTTTTAAAGGGGCATAACTCAAGTATGATAAAAAGCCATTATGCCGAAAATCGAACTCAACCTTCTTTCATGCCTACTAAAACTTCCATAATGTTTCATAATACCTAAAAAAGTTATTGTCTGCGCAACCTGAAGGGGACTCCGCTGACGTCGCCGCCAAAAGTAACCCCTATATGTCGCCTTTCAGGCGAAACAATATAAGCAATCATTCCTTCATCTGATTCATTAAACACAAGCCTAACTGGTATCAAATCGAACACACTCATTATTCGTGTCCTATTCACTGACCATTGTGGACGACCAGAAGCCATCAAAGGACATCTCCGAGAGCAGCTCATTCTGTCTCCGCTCTGCGTCTGCCTTCAGTGCGTCCCGATCACTTCCTGCTGGTGTGACCTTGTACAGGGCTAGGTTGGCTAGCAGACGGTACCCCGCTGTCTCCGTCTGTGAGGGACCAGCTATAGGAAAGATCATTCATAATTGGAATATTTACTGGCCATTCACAGGGGCCATCTCTGGCATATGTGCATATTATGTACACACGTCCCATTGGTGGAAAAGTGAAAACATAAAACTGTTTAAAAGTCTTGAACATGAAACCTCACCAGGTTAATGTCTTATTAAAAACAAAATTTAATGTCCTACAAAGTGGATGTTCGTGCCATTCCAAAATCAAAAGAAATTCAAGAGCAGGGGTGGGGGACTTGTCACCTGTACCCTTCCTAAGCATCAGAGCATATCCAAGATTATACAATAGGCACGCCCCTGATTTAAAGTGAGGGACCAGCTAACATGGAGTGTAAATAAATAGTTGCAAACAGTTTTATTGATAACTGGATGTTAACAGCCATTAAAAGTGAGGGACCAGACAACAAAAAGTGTAGATGTTACAACTGAATAGCAGCAAATAATTTATTGATAAATGGATATGAACAAGAATTATGTCTACTTAGCATACACTTATTATTAGGTAAGCAAATTGTGATTTTATAGAAGTAATGAGACAAAAAATCACCTATAATTGCCAGTGAGTCAAATTGCAAATATTAATTAAAATTTAATATTTTATCAAACACGAAATTAAGACAGACAGAAGCCACAGCCCCATTTATACAATCCTACAAGCATGCCTACTAATTACTCACAGGTTCCATCATGCCACCTCTTTCCCTGGCAGATCTTGGTCTGCGTGCATGGCATGCGACAGCACTGGTTGCAGTCCCAGGATTCTGGGTCTGACGTCTTGCACAACTTCACCTGTGAAATGTCCTTAACTGTTTTATCAGCAATGCATTCACTGGTGATATCTGGAATAAACATTTGAATGAATTAAGAAATGCTAGCAATGCTAGAATAGTACACATGAAAAAATTCAAAATTAAGATTGAATAAATTAACAAAAGCTAGAATTGTACACAATCATGTAAGAATTCAAAGTTAGGTACGTCAGTTAATTGTAAACAGACACGTGTTTTCACAAAAACAATGGTTATATAAGAAAGATGAGTTTTAAAAGTATTCAACAAAATATTCTAGTCTAGCATGAAACAATGTATCACAAATACAGAGATCCAGATAACTTTTTGTGTAGAGGTAAGGGTAAATGTACACTCAAACAAGAATTTATGGGGATATAATGTGCGTTCAATCCAAAATACATGGGGGTACTGGCGCAGTGCCTTAATCTGCCACATCTGGGGGGTATTTTTACGATATTTTCAAAAGTTGTTTACTGATTTACATAAAAATTCACATAAATCAAGTTAGGTTTAATGCGCATTTGCTGGCGTGTTTTGGTTACATTTCGAATACTTTGCAAATGAAAAATATTTATTGAGACTGAAGGCCTAAACAGTGTAAAAAATGAGCATGGGAATCCGCCACCCCTCTTTAAAATGTTCACATTGCTCTTTAATAATATTCTTTGATGAATTCAGTTTTCAAAGCAACTTCTATTGACTTCTTTTGAAAAAAAACTCCCACTTTTGTTTATTTAAGGTTCATTTTCTAGTGTTTGAAATAAAACACGGTGATCCGAAGTTGCTTGGTGCAAATCGTAGATCAGGAACCGTGACATGCTTATTCCACATTTGACTATTGTTCTTATTTAATTTTCTATAGTAAGCAGCTCGTTGTCTGTTGTTAATACAATGTTTCAATTTCTTCAAATACTCTTTGGATTTCTAAAAATAGCTCTGAAACTGAGGCCCTGCGTGGGACAAATAAAGAAAGTTTTGAGTAGCGAGACATTTGCGCTCTTAATATTCAGTCTTTTTCCGCATTTTATTGTATGTAATGCCAATAAATAATGGTTATTTTTATGCTGCACATGCTCACATGGACATAATATTAAAACACGATAATTTTATCATGGACACAATGCGGGGCCTCAAAATTGCGCATGCGCAGTATGAACTAGATTCCCCGCATGCTGTTTGTTTGCCTTTAGGGGTTATGTACAAAATAATTGGATTAAATATTCATTTATGCACAAATCAAGCTGAAAACTAATCAGCGTTGTTAAGGGAAAGCATCTGATTGATTAAGATCAACAAAATAGAAATCGCCGGTAAAAAAAACGCTTATTCGGATGGGGTGACGGATTTAGGCAAGAGGTGGATTTAGGCACTGCGCCAGTAAACATACTTTCAGTCAGAAAGTATTACAGAAAGTTGGAAACTGGTTAGTTTTAAATGCATGCGAATGCAATATTGTCATGTTAAATAATTTAGTAGATACTTCAAGAAGACAATATAAGGATTTTCTTCGCATTCACACCTTTAATAGTTATGGGTATGATTTCAATTTCCATGTATAAGCAAGAATTGAAATTTTGTACATAAAAGTACACCCTGATTTTATTTGTTGTGCGTATCTTGTAATTTTCTGTGTATAAATAATGCGTAGATTACCTGGTCGTCTGAAATGTATTTTAGCTTGAAAGGTACCGCCTAGTTGAGCTTAAAATATTAACAGCACTGTGTGACAAGAATAAAATCAATGAATCCTCTCTCTAAGCCATGTAACGGTAATAATATTACAAGAAATCAATTATGAGACTAACATTGGAACAAAACTGAAAAAACCCACAAGAATGACAATTCCCTTCATCATGTTATAATATTACCATGAATCGATCAGAAGACCAACATTGGAAAACATAAGAAACATAAAACACACCCATAACTGGCGGGGTGCCTGCCCAGGTGTCCACGGCTTTCAGCAGATCCATGGCAGCAACGTAGTTAGCATCCCCGGGGCCAGAGCTGGACTTGCCCAGTGTGTATGCCACCATAGTGGCCTGGTAACTATTTCTGCTGGACTTCAGTACGCTAATCTTGTTCTTCAACCAGGTCATAGCGTGATCAAGAACTACGTCCACTTCCGCCTTGACAAAAAAAAAAAGCAAGGCTCACACTGCCCTTCGCCAAATTAGCCAATGGCTACAGAATTATCCATTTGGCTACAACTTTTTCTTCATAAAACCCTCTAAATTCCCAAGATGAGTAGCATTTCAACGAAGTATGGTGAATTTGTCTCAAGCAA
Organism: Congeria kusceri; assembly: GCA_027627225.1. Classification (NCBI taxonomy): domain Eukaryota; kingdom Metazoa; phylum Mollusca; class Bivalvia; order Myida; family Dreissenidae; genus Congeria; species Congeria kusceri. Next base: position 26,020,310 of record CM051036.1, read on the forward strand.
TTTTTAAGCCAGAGGGACCCCTGAAAAGGGCTGGAAGACACATACAAAATTAAATTGAGGCGTGTCATGGGAAAACCGGACTTAATGCACGTGCATAAGTGTCGTCCCGGTTATGCCTGTGCGGACTCTTGTCATTACAATTTCAATTTGACAATAGACTTTTCCAGCTTTTGCCAAAAATAGTTCAAACTCCTCCCCAGCTATTGTTTAAGGATTCATCAAATATCACACAAATTACCGCATACTTCTTTGTGCGAAAAAAATTTAACTGTTAAACACATGATATTGCTATCCAAGTGCAATGATAAATTGCAGCTTAACTCGCATATGATTGACATTTGTGGACAGGTCTATTTATCTTTGACTTACACTTGTCATTAACCAATTACAGCTTCGACTTACACTTGTGTCATTACCGATTACACATGTGACTTTTACTTTTGGTATTACCAGTTAAACCCATATAATCTTGTATATAAATATACTTGTGACATTACCAATTTGGCAGATTCAGTCTCAGTGAGAGTGGATTTGTAGTCCAGTATGGCCGATATGCAGAACGCTGTGAATCCAATCCGAGAGTCGCTGCCGCCCTACAGTGAAAAAACAATCATAATTAATATTTCAACAACAGTTCAGAACATTGTTAAGAAAAATGAAAAGTATCACATATTGTACGTCTGGAAGAGATACTTTTAAAAAGTGTCAAAAGTCTTTATTTATAATGTTACCAAAAATTGCAACATACATAAACAAACAAACAATGATTTATATTAAAACAAAATTTGGCACATGCTCCAAATTCTTTACAATAGAAAATTATTAATTTCACATACAAGATTCCATTTTAAGAGTTCACCAACTCTTAACATGCTTAACTATGAAGTACCCAGAGACAGCAGACCTCCGCCAAGGCAGCTCATTCCCCATGTGTTGTGCAACTAATGAGTCATGCAGCATAACATTGCAATTTGCCCTATCTCCCAATCATAAAGAATATGAGCCATGTCGTGGGAAAACCGGTCTTAATGCACGTGCACAAAGTGTCGTCCCGAATTAGCCTGTGCAGTCCGCACAGGCTAATCTGGGACGGCACTTTCCGCTTTTATGGTATTTTCTGTTTCAAGAAAGTCTCTTCTTAACATAAATCCAATGTAGGCGGAAAGTGCCGTCCTGGATTAGCCTGTGCGGACTGCACAGGCTGATCCAGGACGACACTTTACGCACATGCATTAAGACCGGTTTTCCCACGACGCACCTTATATGTTAAAACATTTCTGGTTCCAGATGACAGGGACCACCATCAAAGCTAATCATGAGGGTTTGCTTACCCAACCTCCTCAAACATTTCATGCAAATCTGTTCAGAAAAGTTGCCAGCTAACAAAACAGTCAGACAAATCAATGCAGGCAAAAACATAACCTTCTAGACAGAGGTAAATATATTATAATTTAACTTGGCAGACAAACTACTAAACTATGACATCCGCGTGCCACATTGGTGCTAAGAAATCTGAATGAGTAGCCAAAAATGTTGATTTTGCAAAGATCACCTGTTATTTAGAATTATTTTTGTCTGAAATCATGAAAATATGCATCATTTTCAAATATTTTCAGAAATTTTAGTAGCTAATTAGAAATTGTAGTAGCCAATTGCTATTTTGGCTACTGTAAGAGCTAACATAATATCCATTAGCTACTGTAAGAGCTAACATAATATCCATTAGCTACTGTAAGAGCTAACATAATATCCATTAGCTACTGTAAGAGCTAACATAATATCCATTAGCTACTGTAAGAGCTAACATAATATCCATTAGCTACTGTAAGAGCTAACATAATATCCATTAGCTACTGTAAGAGCTAACATAATATCCATTAGCTACTGTAAGAGCTAACATAATATCCATTGGCTACTGTAAGAGCTAACATAATATCCATTAGCTACTGTAAGAGCTAACATAATATCCATTGGCTACTGTAAGAGCTAACATAATATCCATTAGCTACTGTAAGAGCTAACATAGGACACCAACACATACCATCATCTCCTTGTGAATCAAGTCCCCTTGTTCCACAAAGAACTGGTCATCACAGCTAGGTCTGTGGACAACTTTCATGTAGGTAAACATCTCATATAGCACGTCTGGGGAAACATACGTAAAGCCCTCGTTCTTCAGAATGGAAAACATCTTCAACACATATGCCGTCAGCCTGTCAGGAGATATCAATAACATATATGCCGTCAGCCTGATATCAGTAACACATATGCTGTCAGCCTGTCAATAACACACTTGAAGTTTGAATAAGACATTAAACATAGAAAAAAGAAAAAAAGTACATGTATACAGGATCATGAATTTAACTTTGGACATCTCGAAGTCATTTAAGAAATCCCAACAATATCGAGATAACGAAGTTCAGCTGCATTTTATTTTACACAATTCTTTTATATGCAGTGAATTGTATGATACTAAAAGGTCTTGTCAAGTAATTATTACAGTAGTCATCTGCAAACTTGACTGCTTAAGTCAAACTGATTTTTTTCATCACAAAATTGTATACTTGTATGCACTGAAAAAAATGTTTACAATAAAATAGGACTGTGTCCATGCATGCATGGATACAATTTTTCAGGACTGAGAAAACTATCAAATACACATACAGTTTTAAAGAAACAGTAATGAAAATATGCAAATAATACCATAGCTTTTGTCTGAATTTTAATAACCCTACTTAAACAGCATGATTTTCTCATTAATATATGTAATGATAAATATATCGCACACACACATTTTTTTATTTAATTTCATTTTAATACATGTAGTAAACGTTTCGGCATGATGCCTTCATCAGTAGTAATAACAATAAACAAGGGAAGTGACGTCAACATCATACAATAGTTTATGATGTTACGTCGTTTGACGGCAAAAAGATGACAGGTAAGAAATGTAAAATAGAATTATGCTGACATATAAGAACAGATTAGCATGACAGTATGCATACAAATTATATGAGAGAATACAAACACAACAGGTCCATACTATGTCTGACATCGTATTCTAACATAATAGGAGGCGTGTCGTGGCAAAAATGGGTTTAATGCAAGTGCGTAAAGTGTCATCCCAAATTAGCATGTGTAGCCTGCACAGGCTAATCTGGGACAACCCGTTTTTCCCACAACACTCCTCATAGCATGTTTAATATGGCCCTTGAGGTCAGTTTCACCTACCAGGAGCTGCCGTATTTCTTGGGTGGCATATCGCCTTCATTGAAACATGTGCACAGACCAGGGCCTTCTCCAAAGGCACTGAACGATCCATCAGCATGCTTGTAAATCAGCTCCTTTCGATACCCTGAAACACACACACACACAGATGAAGTATTTTGTCTACATTTCTCAAAATATATAGAGGATATTCGTTGATTTCGGTGAATGATCAAATTTTATTTCCTGAGTGGTCATTGAAAAAAATATTTTCACGAATGGCGTAGGCATGAGTGGCCTATGACCACGAGTGAAATAAATATTCTATCATTCGCTAAAATCAACAAATTTTATTTTGATTGCATGCTTTTGGACAATAAGTAAATCAAATTGCACGAGATAAGCTTAAACGTCACACGTTTGTGTATCCTGACGACATAAATGATTCCAAAATTGTTTACCATAAGTATGGTGGGAAGAAAAAGCCATACTTTGTGTGTCGTTGTCGCTAAATTATATTTTTGTACAATTTTATCATGTGTTTTCTGTGAACACATGTATGTAAATCCTGTACATATAGGATCTGACACGAGTTGTCATTTCATATCATATTTTATTAAACGAGTTCAGGAATTTTGTTAGTAAGCGAGCCTTTGGCGAGCTTACTAACGAATTTCCTGGACGAGTGTCAGATCTTTTTTATCACATGCTTTTACACGAAAAAAATGCTTCTAATTTTACCAAAGCATGTCCATAAATCCTAAAAGTTGTTTACTGTATTGACGTCATTTCATGTTGACGACGTCATTTCACCAAAATAACGTCATGCGATTGGTCAGTCAAAGAATATGTAGCCAATGAAAACGTTGAACATGTTATCTTACACATGTGTAAGATAAAAATATTCGTAATGGTTGTATTACATGGAAAACAAGGTATAGCATGCGATAAATGTATATACATTTGCAAGGAAGGTAAATCTATACTGGTCGATCGAAGCTATTGATAGACAAATAGTGTGTTTTAGTGAAAACATAAAATCTCATATTTTCATTGCTCCAAAAGTGAAAATATAAGATTTTATTTCACCAATAAATATCGATATTTCACTAAAAACATATAATAACAAGAGGGCCAAGATGGCCCTAGGTTGCTCACCTGAGTGTAAAGCATCATAATAGCTTTTAACAAAAAGATTGTTTAAGATTTCAATATAGCAATATAAGGAAAACTGTCCTGCCCCCTGGTGGCCATGTTTTTTAACAAATCACAATGATTTCAAGGAATTTGATAGAGGGTCACCCAAGGAACATGTATGTGAAATTATTTTGAAATTTAGCCAGTGGTTTCAGACAAGAAGATTTTTGAAGTTTTCAATAAAGCCATATAAAGATAACTGCCCCGCACCCTGGCGACCATGTTTTTTAACAAATCAAAATGATTTCAAGGAGTTTGGTAGATGGTCACCCAAGGAACATTTCTGTGAAATTATTTTGAAATCCAGCCAGTGGTTTCAGACTATAAGATTTTAAAAGTTTTAAATAAAGCCATATAAGGGAAACTGCTCCCCCCCCCCCCCCTTGGCGGCCATTGTTTTTTCACAAATCAAAATGATTTGAAGGAAATTGGTAGAGGGTCACCCAAGGACCACTTCTGTGAAATTATTTTTGAAATCCAGCCAGTGGCTTCAGACTAGAAGATTTTTAAATATGCAGAACGCTGTGAATCTAATCCGAGAGTCGCTGCCGCCCTACAGTGAAAAAACAGTAATAATTAATATTTCAACAACAGTTCAGAACATTGTTAAGAAAAATTAAAAGTATCACATATTGTACGTCTGGAAGAGATACTTTTAAAAAGTGTCAAAAGTCTTTAATTATAATGTTACCAAAAATTGCAACATACATAAACAAACAAACAATGATTTATATTAAAACAAAATTTGGCACATGCTCCAAATTCTTTACAATAGAAAATTATTAATTTCACATACAAGATTCCATTTTAAGAGTTCACCAACTCTTAACATGCTTAACTATGAAGTACCCAGAGACAGCAGACCTCCGCCAAGGCAGCTCATTCCCCATGTGTTGTGCAACTAATGAGTCATGCAGCATAACATTGCAATTTGCCCTATCTCCCAATCATAAAGAATATGAGCCATGTCATGGGAAAACCGGTCTTAATGCACGTGCACAAAGTGTCGTCCCGGATTAGCCTGTGCAGTCCGCACAGGCTAATCCGGGACGGCACTTTCCGCTTTTATGGTATTTTCTGTTTCAAGAAAGTCTCTTCTTAACATAAATCCAATGTAGGTGAAAAGTGCCGTCCTGGATTAGCCTGTGCGGACTGCACAGGCTGATCCAGGACGACACTTTACGCACATGCATTAAGACCGGTTTTCCCACGACGCACCTTATATGTTAAAACATTTCTGGTTCCAGATGACAGGGACCACCATCAAAACTAATCATGAGGGTTTGCTTACCCAACCTCCTCAAACATTTCATGCAAATCTGTTCAGAAAAGTTGCCAGCTAACAAAACAGTCAGACAAATCAATGCAGGCAAAAACATAACCTTCTAGACAGAGGTAAATATATTATAATTTAACTTGGCAGACAAACTACTAACTGCTCCCCCCCCCCCCCCCTTGGCGGCTATTTTTTTTGGTAGAGGGTCACCCAAGGACCACTTCTGTGAAATTATTTTTGAAATCCAGCCAGTGGTTTCAGACTAGAAGATTTTAAAGTTGACAATATAGTTATATAAGGAAAACTGGCCCGCCCCCCTGGCGGCCATGTTTTTTAACAAATCAAAATAATTTCAAGGAATTTGGTAGAGAGTCACCCAAGGAACATTTCTGTGAAAATATTTCAAAATCCAGCCAATGGTTTCAGACAAGAAGATTTTAAAAGTTTTCAATATAGCTATATAAGGGAAACTGCCCCGCCCCCGCCTTCATCAGTAGTAATAACAATAAACAAAGGAAGTGACGTCACCGTCATACAATAGTTAATGACGTTAGGTCGTTTGACGGCAAAAAGATGACAGGTAAGAAATGTAAAATAGAATTATGCTGACATATAAGAACAGATTAGCATGACAGTATGCATACTTTGGTAGAGATGTTTGGTAGAGATGGCGGCCAAGTTTTTAACAAATCAAAATGACTTGAAGGAATTTGGTAGAGGGTCACCCAAGGAGCATTTCTGTGAAAACTATTTTCAAATCCAGCCAGTGGTTTCTGACAAGAAGATTTTTTAAGTTTTCGAGTTTTTAAGCTTTTGGTTGCCATGACAACCAGATTTTCAATATATTTTAATAAATTTAAGGAATTTGGTAAAGGACCATCCCAGGAACATTCCTGCCAAGTTTGGTTAAAATCCGCCTAGTGGTTTCAGAGAAGAAGTTGTTTGAAGTAAAATGTGGACGACGGACGATGGCCGCCAGACGCCGGACACAGACTGACCACAATAGCTCACCCTTGTGCACTTCGTGCTCAGGTGGGCTAAAAATGATTATCATGATTTAGGTGGCTAATTCAACTGAATAAAACAGATATGAAATACATTACCACTCTGTAGGATGAAGTCTTGAGGTGTTTAATTTAATATTGTTAACCACAAACGATGGAAGGCAAAGAATATTGAAACATTCAAATTTTGATGAAAGGACCGATATTTTAAAAGTAAATTAACTTTTATTATTTCCACAAGCTGTTTAAACAATCATTTCTCAAAATGCAAATAAATAACATACTTATAATGCTGTGTTTGCAAAAAAATCACTCCATTCATAAAAATAAAATGCATATAATTAAGGAATTCAAACAAGGAAGAAGTATTTATTCAATTTGCATGGGTTCTTGCATACCCTATTTGGTTTAACAATCAAACTTAGCTAGGCATAGAAGGCGCTTCATTATGATGTAACTTCTACCTACCAAAGCCACAAACTTTTTCAATTTTCGTCTCAGCGTCTGAGTCAAGTCTGTTGATGGCTTTGAGGTATTTGCCAGCGAACAAGGATGGCGTAAGAGTCTGGATGTTCTGTTCTCCGCAGCCGCTTGGCATTCGTATATTGCCTTCGAGGTTCTCAATCACTGGGCCCATCATGTCGCCTGCCGGAAAATATATTTTCGATGACAGTCCATCATCCGCTCTCCCATTCCAAAATATACATAATAATATTTTGCATAATTAATTGCATAATTTATTCTTTATTAAATATATTTTGGCTGCCATATAAAAGAAGGCCCTGTTCAGTCCAACTATGTGTTGTGTTTGTTGTCATATAAATTAACTTGGTAAAGGGAGAGTGGAAAATAAAAATATATTGCGAGTTAACATAACAGATTTCTGAAATTAGTTGCAAAATTTGAACATGAAGCTGTAAACATAAATAACTAGAAATGTGTCCACAGACACAGATGCCCCCACCTATGCAGCCTTTAATACAAGGCGCCACTTTGTCTATATGCAAACAAATCATATTGCAAAAGGAGAATTGTCCTTCTAGTTCGTATTTTCTGCTCAGGTGAGCTAAAAATCTTTCAATGCTGAACAACATTATGCTCCAGACAGGGTCTATGGCATCAATTCTTAAGTTTGACCTTTGACCTTTAAGTGTGACCTTGACCTTGGACCTAGGCACCTGGTTCTTGCACCTGACACCGTCACTTGATGCTTATCAATTCTGCAAAGTTATTTGAAAAGCCTCCAATGCTGGACAAAGTAATGCTCCAGACAGGGTCTATGGCTTTAATTCTTATATTTGACCTTTCAGTGTGACCTTGACCTTGGACCTTGGAACCTGGTTTTTGCGTGCAACATACAGTCATGATGCTTATCACTTCTGCTAAGTTATTTGAAAATCCTTCAATGCTGGTAAAAGTAATGCTCGGGACAAGAATCCGCACATACATTCATATGTATATACATACGTACCACGGACAGGGCTTACTGTATTTGCCAGCCCCCACATCCCCCCTATCATTGATGGTGGGGGCAGAAAAACATGAATGGGGATCAATATAACATTTGCAAACATGGAAATAGCTGTGAATGCACACCTGTAACTTTCAGGTACATTCGAAGGGACCCAGTCACAAAGTTGGCCATATCCATGGGGTCAAACAGTTTGGACAGGTTCAGATATTGCTGCGCTGCTCCCTCTCCTATTTTTATCTTCAGATTTGTTGACCTCACCAGTTCACGACCTTCCGGCTTAAAAACAACAGAATTGGTAATTGATAAAAATCGGATAATGTTGGCATGGATTTATAAATCAGAATATCTTCAAGTTTGAAGAAATTAGATTTATATTATAATAGACAAACATTTGCATATAAGGACATAATTTATGGCACACTTATAATTATATCACACTGCAAAAAGGATTAACTCTTTGAAAAATATCAAAGTAGAACAATATCACTTAAATATGACAGGAAAAACAACAACATGGAAACAGTTTTTATTGATGTTTATTTGCACTGAATAAAAATACTGACTGGTTTCCACCGAGACCCATATTCACCAGCCCATTTTTAGACTTAAGACTTAAAAATAAGGAATATTCTTAAAGTTTTGTCGTAAAATGCCATTAATTGGAATCTAACTTGGTATTCACTAACAAGAATTATAACTCTTCGATTCTTTTAATGACATTTTTAATGGCATTATATTTGCAAACACACAAGGATTTTTTTCTTCAGTCCAAGTCTATTCTTTATTCTTAATTCTAAGAATGGGTTGGTGAATACGGGCCTAGAATGACTGTGTTAACTGTACCTTTACAAGCAGTTCCCGCTCAACGCTGTCAGTGATGGCTGGATTGGTCCGGTCTTTGGCCGTTGCAAGCAACAGAATCGTGCCAACCTTTGAACTCACTGTCACATTGAATTCTACCACACGAGAAGATTGCCTGGGAATCTACGAATATATTTGTGATATACAGAATTTATCATAATAAAAGAATGGAAAATTATGAATTTAATGGTCATGTTTTTGGCAAAAAGTGTAGTAATATACAAAATTAAACCGTGAAATGTTTCAGAAAACCACAGAACATGAAAATATTACTTAGTATTCTAACACTTTCTAAAAACAAAGAACAAAGAATCTACAGTTGTTTATTCTGCAATAAACAATGAGAAGAAAACAGTTCTAAAACTGGTGTCATTTATTTATTTCTCATCAATGAAGATGACAAAACCACAAATTTATATTACTGAATTACTATAACAGTTGTGAAACACATGTATATACACAGAGTGGAAATATGGCAGGAGCACTGTAAAATGTAGTAGGAATCGGTTTTTAGAAATGTATACAATTGTATACATTATTGAAGCTGTCAGTCAGAATGGTTTTTTCCCTATTTTTTATAGAAAAATCTAAAAAAAACATGACCTTCATAAAGCAAAAAGTGACAGCTTTAATACACAAAACCAAACTATCCTGACCAGACAGCATAGATCTAGAAAAGATTACATAGTAATTGATCAGATGATGCACATTGACTGACCTAGATAATGTCAAAATACTAAATATCAATAGTATCATAATGCCTGAAAAGCTATATATATGGTATGATTGTCTTACAAAAGGGTCAATGTTTAGCAACTATTTAATATATTGAGAATGTTGTGCTGTAAAATCGTGTTAGTTCTTGGTGTCTTAATTTTGTGCATTCTTGAAAAACCACTAATATGTGGCATCTTAAATTCATGCATTTTTATCCTTTGTTTAATAATCATGCAAAAAGAAAATGTATGCCAGGTCTTGAAGTCCTGCTATGCTCAGACTGCGAAATATGCAAATATTAGACCAACGTGAAATGAAATGATTTTATAGTAATCTTCTTGTATGTTCTATTATTACAGACATTGGTCATAAAGATCAATGTCTGCTGCTACATGCAAACGAGTACAATGGAAAATGTTGCCTTACCAGCACTTGTTTCTGTGCCGGACCCTGTAGCAAGTAGTTGGGGCTTGTGTTGTCCAAATTCACAAGAACCTGTCAGGCAAAAAGGTAAGCAAGGATATGAAACCTCACTACCACAACAATAGTATGTCAGGATATGAAGTAAGTCACAAAAGGTGAGAATTCTTGCAGCACAAAGAAAGGTCCTTCATGGAAGTACTAGCCATGTAAGGCTGAGGTCCAGAGATCCAGGGTTCAAGACCCAGACTGGCTACTCAATTTTGGTTTGCAATGTGACAAGTATATACAGCTGAACTTTGTCTTGAACTTTTCTGAAACTCACTTATTTCAAAGTTTTGGTTATGTCAAAGTAAAAACAAAATTCCCAACTTTCTTGTCTTATCTTATATAAAATAGACAGGGTCGTCTGGATGTTTAACCTGAATGTTTGGTTTAAGTGGTTCCCTGTTTATGTTAAAGTGTTGACACCGTGATGAGTCTTAGAGAGCCAGGGTCCAAGTTTGTCTCATTACAAACATCTCAACGATCTCAACACACTTTTTTCAGGTTTAAATGATTAAGCATGCCTTTTAATTGAGTATTTGATCCTTAATTTACACCTCAGCTGCTAATTTATGATTTATCGAACATTTAGAATTAATACTTTAATATAGTCTGTGTTTGGATATTTTGAACTTTTGGATAGCTCGAACTCCAGGTGACTTCAAGATAACAAAGTTCAGATGCACTTATTAAATACCCGGTAGGCCCCCCAAAAAGTAAAATTTGGAACATATTAAGTTAAATCTTCTCAGCCAATAGGATTTTACTTCATACGTTCTAACTGACTTTTAATAGAACCTACATTTTGATTGGTTGTGCCCATGTACATCATTCGTTACATGTGCACAGTAGATATCCATATTTATTAATGCTTACTACATATTCTTAAAACGGAAGTTTCAAAAAAAGCCAATCAAAAGCCGTAAAAAAGCATCGATTGAGAACATGGTCTTAATAATTAAGTGATTAACTTAATTGGTGCAATCCAGCTATTTTATTGGCTCTAAAGGTAGGTTATATTCTAAGAAGGCTTCTCACATCCAGGTCGCTATTCTTGTAGTTGAAGACCAGGATCTGCAGAGTGAAGATCTCCCCACGCACGATGGAGTACGGCAGGTTCATCGACATAAAGAACTCCTGGAACACTACCACCTAGAACAGACATGGAATAAAATAGAACAGAATCACCTTCTTCTCATATTTATGGTCTATAACAAAAAAAATCTACAACATAACCACAACAACGCTACAATCAACAACAACGTCGCAAGGACCATGTCAATGTTGTTCCTCCTAATAACCAATAGGTGAAGAATAACATGGTTACATTTTAGACATTTTTGCAACATGTTTGTTTCAGTTTAAACTGATTTTTTTTACAGCTCAATTGTGTCAAAAGCAAGAGGTTTATTTAGACACATTAGAGTCCATTCCTGGGGTAGAACCAGTAATTGGTGTCTTGAGAAAGATACTTTTAAAACTCCTGGAGTAGAGATTCATTTCAATAATTTTATAATTGGTGGGTCAAGAAATATAGCCAGTATTTTTGACATGGTTCTAAATAAGAATTGGACTAAAATGATATTGAACAAACATCATGAATAACATGACCACAATCATCATGATCATGATAATAATTATCAACATTTAACACCATAGCCCCCCCCCCCCCCCAAGACGACACTGCTTTCATTCAACACAAACAATTCAGGGAGCTAACCTCGATGGTAGGTGCGACTCCCAAGCCGACTTGTGAGTTGAAGGCATAGGCGTTCACAATCCAGCTGGTGATTGTATCGGGAGCGTTGGAGGTCAGCACAGCTGCCCCAGCCCCGCTGAAAGTTTCATATTGTTTCTAATGTTAAAGATATTACACATTTATTCATGCTCTAAACAAATAATTCAACAATATATCACATCACTTTGTTTGTGGGTTCATAAAAGATACATATTTGTAGTACTGGCTGTACTTATTATTCAACTGCTATCAAACAAATGAACAGTGGCCAGTGGTGGGCATTCCACATCAAAGATCTATCTGTTTGTTAATAGATCTCAGTTCCAAAGGTATCCAGTAGGAAAGGCTTATCATGCACCGATAGGCATTTGACAAGAATATTTTTAAAGTTAAATATACAGTGCGGTGACCACGTGATGGTCACATTTAGTCATCCGTAATGGCGGCGCCCATATGAAACAAGGTATTGTGCTGTTTTTATCCTTTGTTTTCGATATCTGCACATTCTACACTTACCACTTTCCAGTTAAAATGCTATGAAATACCCTGATATAAGCTTCGGCTTTATGTTTTAAGTCTTGATTCAGTTTAACCATATTTTTCATACCAACAAGAAATTTCTTCAATTCAACTGAAAGATATTGGACCACCGCAAGAACATTCCCGCCAAGTTTGGTTCAAATCCACCAAGTGGTTTTAGAGAAGTTATCTATAGTAAACTGATGCTTTATGACATGAGACGGATGATGGACAATTACTGACTAGAAAAGCGCAACAGACATGACCTTTCTATAGCTGTTGACCTCTAACCTTGACCAGGTATCTTACTTTGTCATAACGACATCCCACAGCCAGGTTTCCTGGAAGTTCTTCCGGGGCTCGGGATCTTTATCTGGTTCGTTTTTCTCCTCAGTGACTACTGCGCCCCGGCCATCGTCATTATCAGCCTTAGCATTAGCTGGGAAAGCAGTATACGTTAAAAGTACCAATAAAATTATGTTAAACATAGAAAACATAACTGGTTTTCTATTTTTAAAATCTGGTGCACTACAAACAATTTACAGTGTTGGTTGCTTTTTACAAATATCTTGACTAAATATATTGTGTTCTTTTTATTTATATTTCTGTCGTTGCACATACCTATTTGTTTGACAGGGGAAAACGTGTTACATACAGATAACTAATATACATGTAATGACTAAAATAATGATAATGTTCTTGTAACAAAATTATTAAAAATCTTATTTAAATTAAATACAAACTTTTTTATCAATTATATCTTGTACATTATTAACAACAAGAAATAAGTATTAATTGTTAATTATTAATCAATATTTCAGTAAAAGAAACAACATGGTGAAATCTGAACCAAGATAATAATTGTTAAATTTAAAAAAAAAGTATAAAAGTGAGGTGAAAAATAATTATAATCATTAATTTTAAAATCAAGCACAAATTGTACAAAATGCATAGCAGATATTAATAAGGCAAATAAGTAACTTGGTATTCTATGTGATTAATAGTTTTAGCAGAGCATGGGGGAAATAGGTAATCACATCAAGTGTTATTCACAAATAAACATATATGAGTAGGATAAAAAGACACATGAGCATAGGGGAAATAGGTAATCACATCAAGTGTTATTCACAAACAAACGTATATGAGTAGGATAAAAAGACACATGCATGCACATGGCATTTTAATGACACAATAATAAAAAAAAGTTGCAGATCATGCAAGAATGCTTAAATTGTCATAAAAAACAACAAATAATATACAGTACAGTTCATGCAAAACAAACATATTTGAGGCGTGTTGTGGGAAAACGGGCTTTATGCATAAGCATAAAGTGTCATCTCGGATTAGCCTGTGCAGTCCGCACAGGCTAATCCAGGACGGCACTTTCTGCTTTTATGGTATTTTCTGTTTCAAGGAAGTTTCTTCTAAACATAAATCCACTGTAGGCTGGAAGTGCCCGGTTTTCCCATGACACGCCGCATTTCATAATTGACTGAGTTTGGTCGATTAAGTCAGATGCGAGTTACTATGATTTAAGCCACATACTTTTGTAGTAGATATTAGCCACAACTCCACATAACTTTTGCTAGACATGCCAAGTAATTACCTGAATAAAAAATACAGACTTGGAAACGGCAAGTAAAATATTTGAGGCGTGTCGTGGAAAAACCGGACTAAAGGCATGCTGATCCAGAATGACACTTTCCGCTTTTATGATATTTTCTGTTTAAAGGAAGTCTCTTCTAAGCATAAATCCACTGTAGGTGTAATGTGCCATCCTGGATTAGTCTGGATTAGCCTGTGCGGACTGCACAGGCTAATCCAGGACGATACTTTACGCACATGCATTAAGCCCGGTTTTCCCACAACATGCCTCATTTGTTTCTCTAAGCTCTACTGTATAATAACATGTAAAATATACAATATTTAATCAGTAAATAATTGTGCATGTATTTTTGGTTCATCTGGATACCCACAACCTAAGAATGCCTCAAGACTGGTCCCCCCTCTAACTCCTCTAAGATTTTATCGTAAATTTGTCAAGTTTTGTCAAGACTGTAAAAAAATTGTCGCGAGCTAAAATAGGTGTAATAATATTTCATGTCTACTGCTGTATTTCATTTATCTTGCATCTGAAATGACTCTGATATTAAGTGAACTGTTAACTAGTGTTAAAACACTATCAAATTAAATTAACTCTAAAAGTAAGAACATTGTGTGAAAATGTGTGCTGCGATAAAAACAAAGTAAACAATATGCCAAGCAAAACTGGAAAATACCAAGAATCTTTTGAATAATATAAAAGATAATTATTCTCTATTTTCTCATAATGGCACCTAGAACTCTAGAACTCTAAAACAGAGAAATATTAGAAAACCTAGTTGGCTATATATTGTGGAAGCTGATATCCTTTTAACTGCATATATACACATACTGCAAGACCATTTGTACCGTATACTATCTAATACCCCCCCCCCCATTGTAATGACATCCAAAACTTTGTGCCTAACAAATGTTCTCATTTTGCTTTAAACACTCAATGCACATGCATGCAAGACACATGTTTGCATAAATCTTTGAAAGAAATGTTTTCACAATATGCTACTGAGTCATATAATTATGTTTTCCATACACTATATATATATATACTGGCCACCAAACACTGGACTCATAATAAACACCCCTTTTTGGGGAAATGTAAAGCCCCTAGGGGTGTTCATTCGGGAATATACAGTATTGCGTTCTTTGTTGACCTGATTGTATTTTCTTTTAAATGTCAATTAAGTGGGCACATACATTTGTGCATTTCCAATTTCAGGTGCGGATAAAGAATTTGGAGTCAGAGGAGGCGGATAAAATCATATACATGACAATATGTGCAAGTATAAATGACATATTTTGCTGAAAAATACAGGTTACTTGCACGATTTCATAGTCGAGCTTTTGTGCAACATAACATGATCAGAAAGCTGATAACCTTATACCGTTTTTAGCTGATCGAGAATGTCTAAGTTATTGTGAGGTTTACAAAAAAGCAAAGTTTACAGGGGCATATGCCACTTCCACACCCCTCCTCTAAATTTCGATTTGAATAATTATTTTATTTTTAAAACTGCATCTATGTCAATCAGATCACTGACATGTGTTTGTCGCATGTGACCATGACCTTATTATAAAATATAACAACAGCTGTCAGAGGACAGCGCTCTCGACAATTTTAAGTATTTCAGTTAGTGCATTTTTATCGGTTATAAGATTGGGGTATGTCGTTGGGCGTGCGTGCGAGGGGAGCGGGCGGGCGGGCGGGCGGGTGGCGGCGTCAACTTTTTGTTTCCGCTCTCTAACTCGAGAATGGATTGAGATATTTTAATGAAACTTCATACATAGATACCTTATATTGAGACATCGCTTGGGATTGCATACGGGGTGGGTGGGGACAAGGTCAAGGTCACTGTTACTAAAAATAGAAAAGTGGTTTCTGCTCAATAACTTTAGAATGCATCAAGATATTTGAATGAAACTTCATACATAGATACCTTGTATCTAGATCACGCTTGGGATTGCATATGGGGTTGGTGAGATTAAGGTCAAGGTTTATGTTAATAAAAATAAAACTTTGCTAAATTGTTTCTAATGGGCATGTTTCCATACAAAATACAAGAACTACGCATTGAAATCTGTGATTATTAATATTTTGGTAACTTGCTATCATCTATTTTTGGTATGCCATAACTGCAATCTCATTAGAATCATCTCCGGTCTTACGCTTCTATATTATCCGCTGACTGGATCTGATGAGTTCGCATTAGGGGTCTCGTTCAGATGACCTTTTCAAGAGCCAATCAAACTGTTGCCTTCAAAATGTTGTGGTATAACTACATATATAAACAACAAATACTATGCATGAAATTAACGTGAACTTTGGATGTTAACTCGCCTAAGGTACCACTATATCCTTTGTTATCAGTATGAAAATTAACTGTCAATGATATATTCCCAAGGATCAGCTGAAAATGCATCACTTTTCAAAAACCGTGGCCTAACACTCCTGTGCAAAACGAAATTTCATAGGATGCAGCAGGGCTGATATTTTATTGTTTGGAAGGTCATTTGAACGTGACCCGTTAAACGATGTCTTCGGATCCTAACAATGTTAGGATTTGATTTTAATGAGATTGAGAAGTATATGTACTGGTCAGTTGGTTAGTACTGGGAATGAGTATACAACAAGCTAGCACCACTATACAGTAAGCAAGCTCTAAACACTGCAAGCGCTACATAAGCAACATGTCCACAGTCTTGAACGTACAGTTCATTAAAATGTTATCTAAATTATGTAAGAAGTGATAACAATATGATGTTTTAAATTCGTACAGAATTGTTCATTGTAAATGTATATAAGAAAGGTGCAAAATATGAATTTGCAGCTCCTAAAGCATCCTAACACACAGTACATACCAAAGAACACAACATTTTACAATTTAAAAGCATCTACAAGGTGTGTTCGTAAAGTTTGTGGACAAGACCTGTTAATTTTATCGCTAACTGTATATGCAGAGAAAGCATATCAAAATATTGGTAAATTAATATATTTTACATCACTCTGCCTTTTCTACATTTTGTAATTATGTATACTGGAAACTGTTACTATAGCAACACACATACGTATGTACGGGGCATTTTGGTTTTCTATGAATTTTCATTTATCAATCGATAAACCGATTAAGTCCATACAACTCCAAAGGCGAAAAAATGTCGCATCGAAGTAGTGTTTTATCCAGGAAGGCAGAGGGGCATGGCACAATATATTCAATATATTTGTCCTTTTAAAAGGGCACATGTGTTTCAGTGTATTGGCTATGGGTATCATATTTATATATACAAATTATATATATAAAAAAAACAACATATAAAAGCATGTACTCCTGTACCAAATACAAGTTTTGGCACGCGCAATATTCTATTTTCACACGGATTAGACTTACAAGAAAAACATCTTGTTTGTTGTATATTTGCCGAACGCGTTCATTTTATGTAATTCTCTTTATATAACGTAAGTAGTATGTGGCGTGTTTTAATATAAACTTGATTGTCCGTAGTGTACAGAGAAATTTGGGAAGCAAGTTCCGTGGATCACATAATTATATTCTTAGTAATAATAGATCGATACTTTATATTTTCAAACCTAAAGATTTGTAGCAAATATATAATTACCTTTCAGATCCGTCTGGCCTCTGCACAAATTTTAATATACTAATGGTATTTTTAGCCACTTTTACATTCTCCTTTTGAATTTGTGCCACCCTCTGTTTGCACGATGGCAATTTTCCGTCTTTCTCAAATATAAGCAACAAGTTAATCAAAAAAACTTTTTCACAAATTATTATCTGAAGACAAGTACAAAAACAATGTACAATAAGATAATTTACTGTATGTCCAATGCACTTATCAGAATTGCTCTACGTATGTAAGGTTTTTGATTAGGAAAGTTTGAAAATAAAATAGAATCTGTAATGGGACTTCTGCGTGGGGCCATCTTAAATGACACGTCCGGGGAATATTTTGTAGGGGCTAGTATTTTTTTTACATTTGGGGCCCAAAATGTGATGACAGGTAAGTCGTATTTGACACGCATACCAATATACAACTTGGTTCCCTTTCACACCTCAAGTCTCTCGAGACAGAGAACCTACTACCGGTTTTTGACCCGAAGTTAAGCTACTAAAGGTTTCGTCAATCAATTAAGTACATTTAAATAAAAAATAACATATCACCTAAATATAGAGCAATGTGGGGTAATATCGACACCATTAAGACGTGAAATCGATTTCGTCTTTCAGTGTCGGTATTACCCGCTAAGAAAATAAATAACGTAGTTTGTAGCCGTTTTGACTTGACGATTTTATGGGAAAATCGTTCTCGACCATGTCATTTCATTTGACGGTTTATCTGTTAACAGTCAGGTGGGTAATATCGTCACATTTCGGGTATTATCGACATCATTTCAAGTATACAAGCACATTTACACCATACTGTGCGTTTTTTGTCGCTGAGCTTTTATTTAGAGTTTTATTTAATGTATGTTTATATTTGACTCACCTCTAAACTAATGTGTACATCCGTCTGTACCAGAGATAAACCGTCTATGCACAGTTCCTGTTCTATTTTTAAAAGGACTCATGCATCTTTAAAGACTAGGAAATGAACATCTACAGATTTGATAGTGCAATATATGTATGTAGATAGAAACGAGACACAACCTGACCCATTAGCTGGTGTCGATATTACCCGACGATGCATAATGTTGTCGGGTAATAGCGACACCCCATAAAGGAATGTTTAAAAATGTCTGAACTCATTTAAAAAGAGTTCATTGAGAAAAAGCAATTAATTCCACCTTAGATTGTCACTAAAAGACCGCAAGTAATGTGAATTCCCTATGCGCCGTAAATCTTTCCGAAATAACCCTAGTAACATAATCCTATAACGCACTAAATATTCATGAACAATATAATATTCAAAAACATTATGAAGTATGTATGTGTAAACAGCCAAAGGAATGTATACGTCACATTTTATGACAAAAACAGTCAGTTAAAGAATGAAATTATAATATAATGAGACCTTTAGTGAAAAGGGTGTCGATATTAGACGACTGTCGAAATTACCCGACATTACTCTATATTAGTTTCTACACATACGTACTATAAGTCCATTTTCAGGTGTCAGTATTTGTAATTTTATATTTTCGCAGTGCTAAAAGTATTTGTCAATTGAAATAATGAATCCTATTAATTCAAAAAATAAATCCGTAAAGAACACGGATAGTGAGAGGGGGAATGTCCAATCTACGAGTTGACATTATGTATGTTAATCGTATCATCATTTAGGCCTAATCGCATCATCAATAAGGCCTAAATGTCGCCACTTTGGTCGGTTTAAGAATCAGGTTCAAGAATCAAGCTGACAATCATTAGTACAGTAATCGCTTAAATCAAATCGCTTAGAAACGTGTGTCGGCAATAAATCTAGCACAGTAATCAATTTAATCAAATCGATTAGAAATGCATGTGAGCTCAGTCAGAGCGATAATAACAAAAAAACACAGTGGGTGCCCTTTTCGCAGACATAGGGCCGATAAAGGTGGTCAAGAGGCAATTAAGATCATTATCGATTAGAGTGAGTGGCGGCTTTTGCCTTTGAAAAGGGCACAGTGGCGCTTAAAAAAAGTTGCATGGCGCCGCGCCGTGCAAAAAGGTCCTGGATAAAACACTAATTGAAGTCATTTCACCAATAATACCTGTTAATTTCAACGTCATCATTGTAACAAAGACTATATTACCACTATCAGTTTGAACTGAATAAGACACCATAACATCAGCATTACTGACAGAACAACTGAGCATCATAAAGTTTTGAGTCGGTGCACAGATGACTCCTATGCCAACTGTGAAGTTCATGAGTAAGGGATCTGCAAATGTATCCAGAAGTCTTATGTTTACATGGCACAAAAAGTTCCAGGATTGGACAGGAGAACATGCACAACAGCCCAAGGATGGGGAGACCTGGGAGGAGTGAACAAGAAGTAAAGCAGGTGCGTTATCTGATAAATAAGGACAGACGCCCTTCTGGAAGAGAAATAAGTGACATGATTGGCATAATTTACAGACAATTGACAGACAATCTGGGAATGAGCAAGGTTTGTTCACGCTGCGTGCCCAGGCTTCTCAGAGAAGAAGAAATGCACAGCGAGTGGCGACATCATGTGCGTTTGTAAAGAGGTGTGCCAGAGAAGGCAACAGATTCCTACACTGCGAAATTACGATGAACGAAACCTGGCTGTACTTATATGAGCCAGAATCTAACCAACAGCCAATGGTGTGGAAACACCCAAAGTCGTCCCCACTGAAGAAGGCCAGGACGTGCAAGTCAGTGGGGAAGTTCATCTTCATCTTCATTATGGACATCCGGGGCATGATCCTGCAGCATGCAGTTCCGAAAGGGGTCGACCGTGATCAAATGATGAGTATTGTCAGAAGATAATGATCTCAAAGAATTGTTCACATCTTTAGTAATATAATAACTTTAAAATTTTATAGCAGTCTTACTTAAGTAAACTCCTGCATTTGTTTGTTTTTGTAATAAATTTATTAATAAAGATGTGTATGGAAGTTTATTTGCAGAAAAATATCCTTACTTTCAATTTAATTATAAGGCGCAACTTGATCAAGGCTCTGTGAAGGAAGCGTCCTGAGAAGGAGGTTGAAGTGTTCATTTACCACCAGGACAACGCCCCGGCTCACAGCGCTACTGAGACGTTACCTGCCCCCTACTGTCCTGACTGTGCACCCAAGAACTTCATTGACTTCCCCAGACTCAAATCTGATCTTCGTGGCAAGCGCTTCAATTACATTGATGAGTTACGGTTGAAGGTGCGCTCCATCATCTCTGCATGTATGTCGATATGTGCAACAAATGGGTACATCGACATCGCAAGTCTATTCAACAACATGGTGCGTATTTCGAAAAATTGTAATGGTAATATCATCCTGACATTGACGTTAATGTCATCGAAGTGCCCCGTACCTGTGTATGTTGTTAAGTTTAATTTATTGAATTTTTGAAACTGTTCATTGTATTTTCATGATATTTTATACGTTCTTGAAGCTTGAATTCTGCTTATTTTGATATTAAATTCATGTACAGACTCTGATGATGTGACTTTTTTTCTCCCTTGTCCACAAATTTTACAAGCACACCTCATACTGTTGATGGAAAGCCCTTATCTGAACAAATGTTTACCAAAGGGTTTGTTGATTTTATCTTTCATGTGATAGACTTGCTTAAAGAGTCATTCCTGGTGAGACTGACCTTTTGTCCATATACATGTGGGCATTCCGACACACTCAGAATCTCAGTTAATATTCTCAAACAATTATCAATGGAATACAACAGGTAATTTTTTTTTATCTAAATGCTAGAAACATCCATGCTTAGTGAGACTTTTAACAAACTGTCCAGAACCCGTTACCACGGGAATGTTAAATTACAGACTAAAACCTAGTTTCTATTTAGTGTCATTGTCATTATCTGTTTATAGACATATTTCTTTCATTTCTTAAATATAGTAAATTAAAATTAATATTCACTTATATTAAACAGCAAGTCAGTCAGTTTAACACAGTTTTCTTTAAAATAAAGATGAATTACAAATATATATTCAGAGTTCTTTGGTATTGACTGGAAAAGTGTATATCCACTTGTGTTTAATGATAGTAAAGATAGTTATTATCCAATGGCTCCAATGTAGAATAGTCCACAGAATATTGGGAACAAAATCCAATATGTTTAATATGAAAATAGTTACTGATAATCTTTGTACATTTTGTAAAAATGAAGTAGAAAATATAACACACGTGTTTTGGAACTGTGTACATTCTCAATATATTATTAATTTTGCTATTCACGTTGTAAATAGAAATAAACCAAACTCACCTATCCATCTAACATGTCAGGAAATGATACTTGGTATTACAGATTCAAAAATGAACAATCTAAATATTTTATGCATAGAAATTAAACGATATATTTTTCATTGCCAGAGGAAAAAAAGAAAGCCGTCTAATTTTGGATTAGTAAATAGCCTCAAGCACTCATTAGAAATATATCAAACTACAAAAAAACTTGACGAAGGATTAAAAGATTGGTCACTAGTCAGCATGTTTACAGATATTGCTTATAATGAAATAGAAATAGTACTTAATAATAATAGTGATTGAATACAGTTATCAGCATTTTTTATGTCTACAATGTCGTAGCACATATAATATATACTCAATGCAATTCATTCTCTTTTGTTTATATTTTTTGTTGTGCAATATTATCTACGACATAGCATTGGTACATATACATGTAATGAGTCTATTCATTGTATTGTGAGTATATACATTTTTGGGACATGATTATGTATTAATGTTATATATGTGTATATGTCTATTATGCATGCCTTCATGTATGAATGTATGTATGTATGTATGTATGTACGTATGTAAATATACTATGAGCAAATAAAATATTGCACACACACACACACACACACACACAATTATATAAAGTGACTGTCACAATTTAGTTCTTGACCGTGAACATGCATTTCTAACAAATGCCAACCAATTGAAATCTGTGACTTTTTTTACCCATTTGGAAAACTACATCGTCCTCATATTCTGAAGCTTAAAGAGATAAAGTTATCATTTATCCATGTTACAGTGAACACTTATACATATTATAGTGAACACTTATCCATTATTATAGTTATCACTTACTGTGATTATACTTTTCACTTATTCATAGTATTGTTATTTATCCTGCTACTAACCCAAACAGTGACCTAATAAGGCGGTGACCATATAAACTTGTTGATATCCGGCAGTAGATCACGTGACTGTGATATACCGTCAATAGGTATTCCTACGCGCCGGATAACAACATTGTCGAGAATGACACAGCATAAAGTCTACTTACCAGAGTTTTTCATTGATACAAACTTTGTGTTGTCTAGTTTAACAGAGTGAAACAACATGTGAGTTGTTTGTCCTCACATTCCATTTGACTGGTTAACAACAACTTCCAGTTCCATTCCATTTCAACCCACTTGAATCTGATGCAAGCGGGTTATTCCTTGTGGATAGACTTTCTTTGGTCAACCAACAGAGCATATTCATCAAAGAAATAACATTTTATATTATTTTCTGATGAAAAGAAACGAAAAAAAAGTTATCAAAATTTAACGTATAACTTAACATTTTATGACTTATTTCACTTTCAGTTACACTGTCCTCCACCCACAACTATCCGAGTAAATCGTAGAAAATTGAAAAAGAATCAATCTCACAGTTTTCATTGGAGGCAAATATTCCATACACCTTTTATCTGAATGCTATTGCATAATATAATCCATCTAAAACACAGAAACACTAAATATTTATTCCGATTTCATGTATTTTAAACTGCACAACACTCGCGTTCTGGTTTGACTACATTGTGTAAACTTACAACTCAAATGAATGACATAGTTGGTGTGACGTAATTTAACTCTTTAAAAAACCAATATAATTTTGTTTAAAACAAAAGCAGATTTACTACGTCATTTTCGTGTCGTACTGACATCAGCAAATAACATTTATTAATATTTTACTTTTGCTTTTTGAAAAAGGTAATAAAGAAATAGAGAACTATTTTTTCCCGGTAGTACGCATTCATGCAAGCGAGTTATTAGGGGTCGCGGCCCGTCTAGAATTTTTTTTAATTTAAAAGTTTAGTGTTTGGTGTTTTTAAATTTAATTGAATATAAATAAGGATAAATAGAATACACGGTAGGTGCCGGGAAGGAGAAAGTTTATCCAGTTCGGCCCGAAAACAAAAATAGGGCTCGCTAAAGCTTGCTCTATTTTTATTTTCTTAGCCTCACCGGATAAACTTTCTCCATCCCGGCACCAACCATGTATTCTCTATAACTAAACCATTTAAAGTTCTCACTTATCCATACTACAGTTGTCCTTATCTTTTATCCATTTTATAGACATCCCATATCCATATCCCATATCCATATTTATTATATTATTATAATAATAACTTATCCAAGTATAGTTATCACTGGTATTTTCAGTCATTAATTTTATTTGCAATACAATTTTGCTTAAACCGCTATGACCTGTTTGATATATTTCCAATAAATGGACTTAATTGAAGGACAACCATACTGCTAAGAGCTCCCCGTACAGGCTGCATCCGAAAGTCACAGTCATGAGATACACTGTGTGTTTGTTATTTATAGCTCTACGTTCGAGGTAAGGTCAGTTATTTTTCGACTGCCATCACAGTTTCGGTATAATTTTATACACGAGGGCTGTCCAAAAAGTTCATTCACAGGGTCTGATAAAATTATAAACATTAACTAATTTAGATGAAATGTACATTTATCTATACTTAATCAGAATATTATGCAACTAAAACCGTGTCTTGTAAGGAAATTTAAATTACATCACCATAGCAACAGTATGTTGTCATGTACAGAGCACTTTGAATTTTTTAATTCGCTTTTGTAATATGCAGTTGAATTTTATACTGAAACTTACGAGAAATGTCACCCAATTGATTTGTCACTATCAGCAATAAAACATTGATGAGATATCAAAATTTCAAAAGTTTTGCTCAAGTCGTTCATTTTTTATAATAAAAACGATGAAGTGGTATGTCAAAAACTAGACATGTGTCTGTAGGACACGGATGCCCCCACATTCCGCTAGTTGTCACAAAACTCTGCTGATGTCGGAAAAAATGCACCAAAATATCCAGGTGCAAAAGTTCACATGCTAATGAATATGTTTATGAAGTTTCATCATTCTAGCAGTTATGCTTTTTGAGTTACACGCAACACAAATCCAAAAATGTCATTTTTTGCTAAAAATAGGGTCATAACTCCACTGATGGCGGAAAAAACTGCACAAATATACCCAGGTGCACAAGTTCACATGTTGGTTAATATGCATATGAAGTTCCATCACTCTAGCAATAATTTTTGAGTTACATGCAACACAAGTCCAAAAATGTCAGTTTTTGCTAAATAATGTCCGAAGAAAAATTCACCAAATACCCAGGTGCTTATGATATATATATACAGATTTGTCTAACATTAATACACCGAAACTAAATAATGTTCAATCTGAATCTTTAGAAGGACTACTAAGTATGGAGGAAGTCGCCTTTACACTTAAAAACATGAAAAAGGACACAAGTCCACGTTCTGATGGATTTACTGCTGAATTCTATAAAGTTTTTTGGAACAAGTTAGGCCAATTCATAGTAAGAAGTATACATTATGCCTTTAATACTAATTCATTGTTAGTAACTCAAAAACATGAAATAATAACTTGCATCACAAAAGACAGCAAGCCCCATTGCTATTTGAAAAATTTAAGACCATTAACCTTATTAAATGTTGTTTATAAAATGGCATCTGGGTCCACTGCAAATAGATTAAAAACAGTCCTTGATATTTTAATCTCCAAAGATCAAACTGGTTTCATTAAAGGGCGATTTATTGGTGAAAACACTAAATTACTCTATGACATCTTGAAATATCTGAAGATAATAATTTACCTGGATTACTTATGACAATCGATTTTGAAAAGGCATTCGATACCTTATCTTTCCAGTTTATAGAAACCACTTTCAGATTCTTTAATTTTGGACCAATGTTTCAACAATGGATATCCATGTTTTTGCACAATACTATGGCCTCTATACAAATAAATGGATATTGTCAAATACCTTCTGTATAGAGACGGGCTGCCGCCAAGGGGACCCGCTAAGCGCTTACATTTTTATTTTATGTGCTGAAATCCTTGTTATTAAAATTAGAGAAGGCAAACAAATAAAAGGTATAACAATTAAAGACGTAGACTACAAAATGTCACAATTTGCTGATGACACATCTTTATTACTTGACGGATCTCAATCTTCTCTTAATTGTACATTAGACATGCTTCATGAATTCTCAACATACTCTGGACTGAAAATAAACTATGAAAAAACTAACCTAATTTGGATAGGCTCTATGAAGTACAGCACTAGGTCGATAAAAACTAAATACAAACTGACATGGGGAGCAACCACTTTTAAAGTGCTTGGAATAGTGTATGACATAAATTTACACATAAATTTGATAACAAAATCAACAGCATCAAGAATTTAATAACTCACTGGAATCGTAGAAATATAACACCTCTAGGAAAAATAACTATTGTTAAATCATTGCTTCTTCCACTGCTTACCCATTTCTTTGTTTCACTACCAACACCAAGAATAGAAATTATGAAACAAATTAACAAACTATTTTATGAATTCATATGGGCACGTCCAGGCAAAATAAAAAGTACAGTTGTTGTTAAAGAATATAACGAAGTGGGTTTAAAAATGATAGATGTTTGTTCATTTGAAAAACATATGAAATTAACATGGCTTAAGAGATTTATGACAGGAAATGGAAATTGTTATAGACTTGTTAAATCGTTTACTGACATTAAAAAACTGTTTAATACTGGTAAAATGTTTGCCGAGAAACTTTGCTTAAATTGAAAAATAAATTTTAGCTAGATGTTTTTAAAAGCTATATATTGTATATTGAAAAGTTGCCTATAGTCAATTGCAATGATATTTTAGATATGCCTCTATTTTACAATGACAATTTTAAAATTGACAAAAATTATATATTTATTAAAAGTCTATATGAAAGAGGTATTCGTCTCGTTAAAGATATATTGATAGATAGATAATGTTTTATCTCCAAAGAATCTTTGGACTATCTAATTGGAACAAATGTGAATTTTCTACTGTATCAAGCAAGGTTTAATCAAAATAATAAATAAATACATTAGGACTTTTGGAGAAATTTTCACCTATGATAACAAAATTCAAGGACCTGTATTAGCAACTTATGTAAAGAAAATAGTAACAAGTCCTAAAGAAGAAAAAAATGTTTATAAAACATATATTCAAAACAGTGATATCCCAACCAGTCAAACAAAATGGAATGCTGAGTTCTATGGTATTGACTGGAAAAATGTATATGCACTTGTGTTCAATATTAGTAAAGATACATATGCCCAATGGTTCCAATGTAGCATTGTCCACAGAATCTTAGGAACAAAAGCCCATATGTTTAATATGAAAAGAGCTGCTGATAATCTATGTACTTTTTGTAAAAATGAAGTAGAAAATATAACACATTTGTTCTCGAACTGTATACATTCTCAATAAATTATTAAATTTGCTGTTCATATAGTGAATAGAAATAGACAATGCTTACCTATCCAGCTAACATGTCAGGATATTCTACTTGGTATTACAAATTCAAAAATGAACAATTTAAATATTTTATGCCTAGAAATTAAATGATATATTTCTCATTGCCAGAGAAAAAAAATTCCTTCTATCTTTGGACTAGTTTAAAGCTTCAACACTCATTTGAAATTTTTAAAAATACAACAAAAACAGATGAAGAATTAAGAGATTGGTCACTAGTCAGCATGTCCATAGACATTGTTTAGTGAAATTAAATAGACAAGGATTAATACACCTAGTAATAATTATTTTATATACCATAACATTACTTTGGTAGTCTCTGCAATATCATAATAACATTTATACTCAATGCAATTCAGTGTCTTTAGCATTTTTTTTTTTTTAATGTGCAGTGTTTTTTACCACATATTTCAATTTAATACATGTACATGCATTAATACCGCTGTATGTATACACATTTTGTTTTGTAATAGTTAGTCTGTATGTCATAGCATTAGTTTTGTAGTCGTCACAATATCATAATTACATATATACTCAACGCAACTCAGTGTCCTCGGCATAACCTTTGTTTTACGTACAATGTTTTATAGACATGCAATATTTTTCATGACATATCATTTTAATTGTGTACATGTATTTTGTACATGTATTAATACTTTTGTATTAGTATAATATAATGGCTGATGTATTAATGTATGCATGTATGTAAAGCTACTACAGGAAAATAAAATGTTGCACACACACAAAAAAAAAAAAAAAAAAAAAAAATACCCAGGTGCACAAGTTCACATGTTGGTTAATATGTATATAAAGTTTCATCACTGTAGCAGTCATAATTTTTGAGTTATGTGCGACACAAGTTCAAAAATGTCAATTTTTGCTAAAATAGGGCCATAACTCCACTGATGTCTGAAAACACTGCACCAAAATACCCAGGTGCACAAGTTCACAAGCTGATTAATATGTTTATAAAGTTTCATCACTCTGGCAATAATACTTTTTGAGTTACAAGTAACACAAGTCCAAAAATGTCATTTTTTGCTCAAAAAAGGGCCATTACTCCGCTGATGTCAGAAAAACTGCTTCAAAATACCCAGGTGCACAAGTTCACATGCTGATAAATATTTCTGTAAAGTTTCATCACTCTAGCAGCAATACTTTTTGAGTTACGTGCGACACAAGTCCAAAAATATCATTTTTTGCTAAAAAAGGGCCATAACTCCGCTGACATCGGAAAAAACTGCACCATAATACCCAGGTGCACAAGTTCGTATGTTGATTAATATGTTTATAAAGTTTCATCACTGTAGCAGTAATACTTCAAGCAATAATACTTTTTGAGTTACAATCGACACAAGTCCAAAAATGTCATTTTTTGCTAAAAAAGGGCCATAACTCCGCTGACTAGGGGTGTCACAATATACCGGTATATTGGTTTATTGCAGTATTTGATTCTGCAATAAAATGTCGCAATATGAATGTCGATACCGATACATTGCATACAATGCATTGTTTATGTGATCTTTTTACAGTTTTGTGTTTTTGTTCGTGTTATTATTACCTTGATTACAAAACTTTGACTGAATCAAAACACACTTATTGTCAGTGATAAACAATTAAAAGCCATTTCATTTTGTAAATATGATAGTTTTGTAGGGG
Source organism: Congeria kusceri (assembly GCA_027627225.1). Taxonomy (NCBI): domain Eukaryota; kingdom Metazoa; phylum Mollusca; class Bivalvia; order Myida; family Dreissenidae; genus Congeria; species Congeria kusceri. Next base: position 26,049,292 of record CM051036.1, read on the forward strand.
TGAAGGTCAAACGCCAGACCATTATAAACTTCTGGCGACCAATAATATTCCATTTATGTTTGGTATACATGTTTTCTCTTAAAATGTTTATGCTTAACTATACATTAAACTTGATACATTATTTCCATTAAAAATAAAGAGTGAAATACATACATAATGTATGCACAAAATAAATATACATCATGAATAGAGTACCTGTACATGTAAAAAATCACTCTGTATGTATTAAAATCAATACAGTAAACAGCCATGACAGGCAGTTTTAGAGTGTTGCTAATATTTCTTTTTGCTTTTCTATCTGCTGTTTATATGTTGATATTGTTGTGTCTGTCATCAACATCGGTGAAAATAAAACGTTAAAAAACATCCTATAAAATATTGCCCTGTTCATAGTGATTTTATCAGTCTTAATCTTATTAAATACATAAATACAAAGGTCGCAATATATCGTAATAAATATCGTGATAAATTCATAAATATTGCATTTCTGATATCGTGACACCCCCACCACTGATGTCGGAAAAAACTGCACCAAAATACCCAGGTGCACAAAATCATATGCGGATTAATATGTTTGTAAAGTTTCACACTCTAGCAGCAATACTTTTTGAGTAATACGCGTGACAAAAATATCATTGTTTGCTAAAATAGGACTATAACTTTGCTGATGTCGAAAAAAATGGCACCAAAATACCCAGGTGCACAAGCCCCAATACCGATGAATATGCTTATAAAGTTTCATCACTCTAGCAGTTATACTTTTGAGTTATGCGCGACACCAGAATCTAACGGACAGACGGAAGGATGGAAGGACAGACAGACGGACGGATGGAAAAGGGCAAATGTATTTGCCCCACCTTTAAATTGGGTGCATAAAAACGTGACGTCAGACCAGCGTACGGAGCAGCGTTGGACACTCAGTCATTTCTGTGTTCACAAAATGACTCTAGTCAAAACATTTTCATATGTAAACCAAATTATAAATGACAGCAGACAAAGTAAAGATAAGGAGACCATATATCAGACAAACATGGGAATCGTTCAACTTAGGTCAGATCCTAGGGATAACCTTATGATGTCAGTGTTGCATACTTTTGGGGATTAGAAATTTACTTAATTGTTGAGTATGCAACAGTTATTGGTATACGTTAAACCATTGTTTGAAGTTTGCATTCCCTAAAATTAGAAAGTTTGCCCAATTCTATTGGCATTCAATTTTCCCGCTGCATAAATATCGCAAGAAAACTAGGTAAAAAGTGATCTTAGACAGCTACGCCGAAAAACAGGTGTGGCTGCACATAGAAACAGAGACATTGGAATAAATTATAGAACTCTTTAGAAGTTAGCATGAACTATTTTCAGAACAGTCAAACAAGATCAGCTTTGCAACTATTGTGTGGTGTGATAAGATATTGATAACAACAACAACTGGCTATATCAGTATTGTGATCCATGGGGTCCCAAAAACTGCAAAATAATGGAGCTGCAGTGTATTTGTCAAAACAAGATCAGCTTTGCAACTATTGTGTGGTGTGATAAGATATTGATAACAACAACAACTGGCTATATCAGTATTGTGATCCATGGGGTCCCAAGAACTGCAAAATAATGGAGCTGCAGTGTATTTGTTTCAATAACATTTTACCAACACACAACTTTGAAACGTAGCAATGAACATTATAATATTCTGATACAGTGCAAAATGATCTTGGTGTGGACGGTAAACACTTCCAAAATGGCATGTGAACAATGCAAAGCAACACACGTAGGTCGTCAATTAATATTTTTACAATATATTTTTCTTGAGTGTATTGTGAAGTCGTTTACATTCTCCTTAATGTATTAGAAGGACTTGCCACCCATTTGTGCACAAACAATTTAGTTGCAACTTGCCTGAATCTACTTTGAACTTGTCAGTAAAGAACAAATAAGAGCTAGAAATTACTGTGTGATAATGTTAATATAGTCATATGGAAAGAAAATTGTATTAGTATGAAAATTGTTTAATTTGATGAACATTTCTGGATATGTCTATTTTATTTTTTTTATTTTTTTATTTTTTATCTGGTTTTAATCCTTTTGGTGTTTGCCCTTTTGGGTAGGCAGTTCACATTTTTAACTTGCCAGGATAGATATAAATTATTTGTAATGAGTTTAAAACTCGTAAGTTATTTACATGACTTCATCATCAATGGGTCAAGACTGTGAACATGTCATACATTGAACTGTGTGCCTAAACAATCTCAACACTTGTTTTACCAGCAGCTTTGTTAAATAGCACATTTCCATCAAAACCCAAGTCAGCCGTTGGAGGTTTAGCTGCACATAGAAACACACAGTATTTTAATAAACAGTAGAACTTTCAAATAAATGTACATGAAACGTTTTCAATAGAGTTGCATCATGATCTGTTTTGGATTTTGGTTTTTGAATGCAAGCCTCTGTGATAAGATAATTGGATAATCATTGCAACTAACACAATTTGTAATTAAGTTAAAATACGAAGAATACATGACTGCATACTTAAAGATTGACTTATGGTCAAGCTATATCACAACTGCAGTCAACAGACCCAGAGAATTGTGACAAAATGGAGCTGCAGTGTAATTGTTCAATTATACACTGCAGATCCGTTATATCGTGATTCTCTGGATCCATGGATAGGGATCACGATATTGCCGGATCGCGATAAAACCTGTCAGGCCATTCATGTACATATAAATATACATGTATACACTGACATATTTTCATGATCTCGAAACATAAACGTAATTAACTCACCTTTTTCATTGTTGTTAACATCCACAATGTGTTAAATCCATATGTAACATATTCCATTTGTATATAAAAATATAATATTATTCCTTAATATAATTAATTTCCAATTGCGTATAATAAATTCCATATCCCAAACGCCTATCTGAATTTTTCTGTTCACGTGACTTAAATACGATTTCTATTTACAATTCAACTGCATATGTATTTCTGGTAAATCCTTTGTTCTGCTAGCACGTTAAAATTATGTTGATATGTACAACGTCACGTCATCCGCATGGAAAGCGTCGGTGTATCGATTGTCGTATAAAAACTTTGTAGAGCAGACAACATTGAGATCTTTACTTTTGTATAAAAGTTTCTTAGCGTATAACAATAAAATTGGGTATCTATATCGCGAACGATGTGCAGTTAGCATTTTCTCTTAAAACAAAAAAGAAACAGTTACGCCGTATTGATAACGTTATTGACGTTCAGATAACTCAGTATTGATCTATGACATACAGTTAATGTATACACCCTCCACGTGGACGGCGTGTAATTCGCCTGCTAATTAAAGCGACAGCAGTGAAAGGACGTTGTCATAGGTGGCACGCGCGATGTAAGCTGATGACGTCAAACTGTTAAACTTTGATGTTGAGTGGGTCGGTCATTGTTTGTCGCACTACAAGAGTGTGAATGAAAGAGTAGCGATGTAGGCGCAAAAATCCAGACAAAACTGGATTTATTTATGAACATCATGTAATAGTAAAATATTGAAGTCATGACAAAAAATCAGGATCACGATATAACGGAACTGCAGTGTATTATACCAACAAACATTTACAATGTAGTAATGGCAATTATGATGTTCCAGAAATGGCAATCTATGCTTCTATGTTATCAGTGATAAACATGCAACAATGAATGAGGCCTGTCATGGGAAACCCTGGCTTAATGCATGTGCGTAAAGTGTCATCCAGGACAACACTTTCCGCTTTTATGGTATTTTCTGTCTCTTCTAAACATAAATTTACTGTAGGCGGAAAGTGGCGTCCCAGATTAGCATGTGCGGACTGCACAGGCTAATCCGGGACGACACTTTACGCACATGCATTAAGCTCCAGGTTTCCCAACACACGCCTCGAACCATCTGTCAGCAAGGGGTGTTTGCACAGTTTCAGACCAAGCATGCTCTGAAGCACAATGTGAAACAGTCTCCGAAAGGGTCACATAGTGCAAAAAAGATCGAAGAACTAATAATGGTCAACACTTTCAAAATGACAGTAAACAATGTAACGGAAAACACTCTAGGCTAGAATTTATCAAGTATTTGCGAGAATTTACCATTACAAAATTGTGGATATTCCTTATGGCTCTTTCACTTTTGTATGTGGATTTCAAACACTTTATGGTAAAAAATTCGCCATGAAACTCAGTATATTGGTGCTTTTAGATACCCAAACTTGGTCAATGGTTACGGAAATCTTGTTATGATGAGATAACTCAGTGAACACTTTATATTGACTAGGCATCATATAACAAGAGCTGTTAGGTCTTTAGGTCCACAGCATCATAAAAATATCAAATAGTTGGTGAAGGTTGATGAAAACTGTTGGACTTTAACGGCAATGACTAAACAGGCCAATCTGAGATAATCCAAAGGCCATAACTCAGTAGCTCCTGAGACGATTTGGCTGATAAGTAAACCTAGACACCATACTATACCCACAAACATGTCATAAAGTTTGGTTAAAATCGTATGAAAACTGTTGGACTTAGAGAGCAGAAAAGAATGTGGTGTACCGACTGACTGCAATTTGCAATCTTACATACCCCACCATCTTTGATGGGGGGCATAATTATTATGCATTATCCGTAACTGGCCAGCTGTAAACATAAAGCTTAGGCAGATGAGCAAAACAAATAACTGTTTACAAAAACTAATGTCTTCCCCTTGTTGTCAGTAGTTATGCCATTTAGTTGTAGGTAATAATGATTTGTTACAGTCACTGAAAATACATGCATTGTTTTTGTGAAACTTTTAAGAAAATAGCACCATTATTGCCATTGATTCCTTTGTACATTAAAGATATTGTAAAAAAAAAGCATATCAGACATCTGACCCAGCATAACATATCTTATAAACAATATGTAATTTTTAAATTGCTACTGTTATCTAAAATAGTACTTACGATATTTGTTTTCAAATAATGTCAGATCCGTTACCATTTTCAAACCAGCTTCCTGAAAATAAAAGCATTTATATGTTAACAAAATTATATTCGAATAAAAATGTTTAATACTAGTATATAACTGCTGCCCTTGAAATATAATGTGTGTATCATTATACATGATTTTCAATGTTACTATATGGATTTGCAAATATTTATGAACATAAGCAGCACTTTTTGTTATTTGATATCTTGTGGTAATTAATGTTTAACAGTGGATATTATATTAAGCAACAGAACTAAACATCTCTGATATCTCTGCATAAGAAAATATTGACAAAAAAAACAACCTCTAAGATGTCAACTGGATTAACTCCATCAGAAGATCCCCACCCACAGCCTATGATGCATCGTTTCCTGCGCTTCATCACAGGATCGAAAGCTATTATTCCGCCTTGTATCCACGGAGGGTTAGGGAACGGGTTTTCCTTCAGTCGAGAAAACAGTCGGTACTGTTCCACTGCTTCCTGGAGCTACAAAAGACACAAAAGAGGATACGTTGACATGTATGTTAGTGCATTTTTACCTATTCCAAGGGCCATAACTCTGGTATTATTAACCAATCAGCCTCACTAAATAACTTGAATTACATTCCATAACCAAATACTTGGCATTTGGAAAGGTCATTTAAAGACATTTATACAATACATGGAGCTATATTACAGAAACATCTTATTATATATAATATATTTTTAACATTGTTTCCATGTGTATAATGATACTGTGATCAGAAATTCTTATTATAATAATAATCATTTATAGTATCTCCTTTTATTTAATTAACTTTTCAGGGATTCACAAATTTATCTGTGGTTTAAGAAATATAGCATTTCAAAAATTTGAACTAAAGTGAACATATTTAAGATAAACTTAACATGTTTCTGTAATATGGACACAACTCTTTGACAAAACTAGTCAATGGAAGTTTGGGTAGAAAAAAAACAAAAGAAAAATAAATGTCACCATGGCTACCATTGCTCTGAAACTTACGGGAACAATACTTCCAAGCAGTAAAATTACTCAGCGAAATTCAAACTCTCACAGAAATGTACAGTACAAAAAACCATAGGGCCATATGGCCCTGGGTCGCTCACCTGAGTTTAATGAATCATAATGGCTTGTAACAATTTAATAGTATGTTATAAGATGTTCGAAGAAAAGTTGACAAGGAACATTTCTGTAAAATTATTTCGAAATCCAGTAAGTGGTATCTGACAAGATTTTCGAAGTTGCTTATACTTCCATATATGGTCAGACTGCCCCACCCCCTGGCGGCCATGTTTGTTAACAAATCAAAATAATTCAAAGAAATTTGATAAAGGGACACCCAAGGAACATTTCTGTGAAATTATTTTGATAGGGTACTGCCTGTGGTTTCAGACAATTAGCTTTTTCAAGTTTTCCATTTGTTTAAGCTTTTGGTTGCCATGGCACACAGAGTTTTGCATATATTCAATGAATTGAAGGAATTTGGTAAACGACCATCCCAGGAACATTCCTGCCAAATTTGGTTAAAATCTGCCAGGCAGTTTCAGAGAAGATGTTTAAGATGACGATGACTGACCTGAATAGCTCACTCACTTTGTGCTCAGGTGAGTTAAAAACTGATGTAGGCTAATCATAAACATGTATAAGTAAAGAAGCACCTTCTGTGTGGTTATATCATTGGATCCAGCAAGCAAGGCAACACTTTTGTCCAAGCCTGCCATGTAAACGTAGGAGTTTGGCTTGGCGTTGAACACAATAGATACACTGCCTCCTGGCTTCACCAACCTTTCTGTTGCCACCACGTTCACCTGCAGAAAGTTATTCTAGAATTTTACATGCAAATATAATACATTATGGACTCACATGACTTTGTTTTTAAATAATTCTATTAGGTAATATTCTGAAATTCTTTAGCTAAATTGATTATTTATGTAACAATAACTTGTTATTACTGGTAAAAAGGTACATTTATACTGTGCATACAACATGTTAAAAATGAAACAATTAACCAAAAAAATCAAAGATTTATTATGTCTAAGATACATCACTGAAATATATCAAATCTAATAATTTAGCCACGTACACTTCACACAGAATTTACACTTAACCTTTCCGATGTGTACAAGGACGTTTCCTGAGGTGAGCTAAACATGTAATTACTCTTTTCTGTATTACTTTAACAGTTTTAGCATTTTGTAACTGGTGCCCATGGATTAAGACCCATATTTTCTTACTTTGTATTTTTACTTGTGTATGTGTCTACAAAGTTGCACATAATTATGTTGAAGCATATTTTTAGAAGAACATAATACTGCATTAATTAACAAGACTTGTACTTTCTTTACAATTCTCCACAATGATATTTCAGTTCTGTACAAACCTCATGATCTGAGCTCCAAGGTATCTCAACCAGTATAGACGCTGCAAGCATTTCAGTCTTTGGCACCGTATCCTCCATGTACGACACGGTTTTGTAGGCAAGAACCAGTGATGCCGGAGCATGATGGCCGGTGATGTTGAAGCAATGAAAGTTGCCGTTGGTATAGGCTCGGATCTCCTCTGCATAATAGTTGTTCACAACCTGTCGCCAGCAGAAACAATAGAACTTAGTGTTTGTCAGGGTCTGTATATGTAACTGTGCATTCTTAATGGCAAACCACTCTTTGTTTAAGAGATAAATAAAAAATTACCAAAGCTTGACAGGTTATATATGTTATAATTTATGGTTGTAACCTATTATGTTATTAAATCATAAGTTCAGTAAATCTGCCATAACTTTACAGAAATGAAACAAGAGGGCCATGATGGCCCAAAGCACTCACCTGAGAACTGGTACCGATGAAGACCATACTGTTGTGACAGGTTTAAAAAATAAGGTGTCTGAACAATACGCAAAGGGGGATAGGATCAATTTGATTTAAAACATTGGTTAGTGCAATGAGCTAACTAAAATACGAGTTGGGTAGTGGTTGTGCGGTTTTTGCTAATGGTTCTCAAATAATTTTTCTCGATATTCTTACCCAACCCTTTTTCAGTAGATTTTGATGTCTTTTTTGCAGACAGTTTTGGAGAACTAGTTGCATGCGATAATTGCGATAGCTGTGCTATAAGGTCAAGTTTTGCTTTTTCTTTGGTAATTTTCTGTCCAATGATGACAAATGATGTTAATGCAGGCTATGAAGCCATCAATGTTGCATGTACAAATAACTGCATGCAAGGTTTGCAACTGTTGGAAATCAAATTTTATAAATCAATTTTCATGGTCATACGCAAACTGTGTACGTTTGGTCAACATTGAATAAAACATCATGTGTGCAAGCCAATCATTGACAACTTGTTGACGTTTTTTTCCACACACAAAGGTCAATAACTCTGGTGCTTCTGGCCCGAACATGCTTATATTCAACTTCACCTGTAATCTTATGTTCATAGACAAACTATGCAAGATTGGTGAAGATTGGATGAAATATGAAGTCTCTATCCTGAATCATGTCCATTTTTGTATATTTTTTTTCACAAAGGACAATAACTCTGGTGTTTCTGGCCCAATTCTATTTATATTCAACATGACCTGTAATCTTATGGTCATAGACAAACTGTGCAAGATTGATTAAGATTGGATGAAAAATAAAGTCTCTATCCTGAATAATGTCCATTTCTGCATATTTTTTCACAAACAAAGGGCAATAACATCGGTGTTTCTGGTCCGATCTTGCTTATATTTGACTTCAACTGTAATCTCATGGTCATAGACAAACTGTGCAAGATTGGTGAAGACTGGATGAAAAATGAAGTCTCTATCCTGAATAATGTCCATTTTTGTATATTTTTTCATAAACAAAGGGCAATAACTCCAGTGTTTGAAACACGATCTGGCCCATTTTTGGCTTCTGATGGTCATACACAAACTGTAAAAGTTTGGTTAAGATTGGATGGAAAATAAAGTCTATATGTTAAAAAAAGGCATTTTTTCTGCATGAAAAAGGGGCAATAACTCTAGTGTTACCAGTGTGATCTGGCCCAAAAACAATCCCAATCGAGATTTTATGGTCATACACAAACTGCGCAAGTTTGGTTCAGATTGGATAAAAAGTGAAGTCTCCAGCGTGAGAACGAAACAAACTGTTGATGGCATACAGAAGACGGACGACACAGGAGAGGTTCCCTATACCAATAGCTCAACGAGCACTTTGTGCTCAGGTGAGCTAAAAAAAGCACAGTATTTTAATGTACAACGGAATGTTGTTGCTTTTTAGGCTTGCTGTTCATATTTGCCACAATAATAGCAAATGAGACTGACTCAAATAAGACACGTACTAAAGAATTTCAAAAAAGATTGAGCTGTTTGTGGTTATATGAAAAGAAAGAAATAACTGGACTTTATTTGACAATTATTTATATAATGCTTGTTTTGTATGCCCTTAAACATTACAAACAGATCATTTTCATGAATTACATTCAGAAACATATAATATCAAGGATGTTTTTTTATATATTTATTTTGTTTACAAGTATCTATATGAATACAATTTAAGAGAAAACAAGAAACGTGGAAATTTCATTAAAGTCAGCAAACCAAAACTTTTTTTTAGTAATGGTGACTTTGACCTTCACCCCACCCACCCCATATGCAATCCCAAGCCTGGATATAAGGTATCTACATATGAAGTTTCATTAAAATATCTAAATGTCTTCTCAAGCTATTGAGTGAAAACTGTTTGTCTATTTTTAGTAATGAAGACACTGACCCCACCCACCCCATATGCAATCCCAAGCGAGGTCTTGATATAAGGTATTTATGTATTTAAGTTTCATTAAAATATCTCAGTGCTTTTTCAAGTTATTGAGCAGAAACCATTTTTCTATTTTTAGTAACAGTGACCTTGACCCCACCCAAAGCATATGCAATCCCAAGCAACGTCTCGATATAAGGTATCTATGTATTAAGTTTCATTAAAATAACTCACTGCGTTCTCAGGTTATTGAGCGGAAACCATTTTTCAATTTTTAGTAACAGTGACCTTAACCTTGAACCCAACCCCCCCCATATGCAATCCCAAGTGAGGTCTCGCTATAAGGTATCTATGTATGAAGTTTCTTACAATGGCTCAATCCGTTCTCGAGTTAGAGAGCGGAAACGAAAAGTTAAGTAATGACATATGCCAATCTAATAACCAAATGTATTTTTTTAGAAAAATTTGGTTAACAAATTGGCAAAATGTCATTTATTCATGTTTATTTAAGAATTGTGACATAAAGACATTAACTTATTATTTACCATCCACCTTCAGTAATGGGTTATCAAACTTCTTACATGTAATTGCTAAACTAAATGCAATAATGTTAACTTGTTACTGTATATAAACATTGTATTAATACAAGTTCAGTTTACATATTGTTTCCTTTTAATTATAAGATTGACAGTTTTTAACTGAATTTACTCTCTTGTTGTCCTAATATTGTTTACATAATCTTACCTTATACGAAATACTCAAATTTCATTGGTTCAGCCGGGTCACATGGTGACCGTGTATTATTCCATACTATATTAATTTACTGACCCTGTATCACATCATACGGTTCAGGAAGAAGCCATGTAACTAATAATATCATTTAGAGATCCGACTAACTTGTACCAACAAAACTTACATACAAAAAAGTTGCATCATTACTAAATGTTTAAACATGAAAAACCTTTCAATGTATAGTGATACGGTATATATATAAGTATACATGGGCACTTTTTGTTTATCAATCTCTGCTCATAAGAAAAACATATTTGCAGGGTTTCAAATTCAAGGGAACAAACTACATATTTGTCTGCAGCTACAAAAAAACATGTTTCTTGCCCTTAAACAACTAGTGAATCATACAAACAAACAGCGCAATGGAATTCTGTATTGAAATGAAGTTAATGTATTTAGTAACTAAACCACCCAAGTAGCAGACTATTAAACAGGCATCAAATATTGATAGCGAGTGCATAGGCATAAAGTTTACAAAAACCAAAGATATAATAGATCCACTGGTAATGATTTGGTTTGTTACCATCAATAAATAGAGAAATATCAAACTTACAGTTGTGCTATTAAGGGCTTAAAATAAATTTAGTAGAAAGATATACCTTCATGTTGTTACAACCACACAAAAAACTTGCATTTCGGTAGTCATATTTTTTGAAAACTCTTTCACCAGTATGGACTAAATGATTGTTGTAGTTTGAAAACAAGATACTGTGTTCGATAAACACACATGCCCCTGGTTAGTGCTGGACAGCCCATATGAATTATTGTAAGTCCAAATTAGGTCAAGGTCAAAATATTGTTGGGTGATATGGGTGGATCATAAGCAGCAACTGTGTAAGTATCCAAGTGCTGTAATCAGTGATGCTGGTGCTAGATAGAAGGTAAAATCTAGTTAACCAAGAAATAGCCCATTTGAATTGTTCTAAGTCCAAATTAGGTCAAGGTCAAAGTCAAAGTGAGGTTGGGTGATATGGGTGGATTGGAACGGTCATTAAGTAACAACTGTGTAAATATCCAAGTGTTGTAGCAAGTGGTGTTGGTGCTAGACGAAACGGTAAAATCTAGAAAACCAAGAGACAGCCCATTTGAATTATTAATCCCCCGCCACGAAGTGGGAGGGGGGTTATAGGAATGCCCTTCGTCCGTCCGTCCGTCTGTCCGTAACATGTTCGTGTCCACTCCATATCTCCTATACCCTTTGAAGGATTTTCATGAAACTGGGCTCAAATGTTAAGGTCATTGAGACCATGTGCAGAAGGCATGAGTCAGTCACGCCTGCTCTAGGTCAAGGTCACACTTGAAGGTCAAATATTCGAGCCTCCATTACGTGTCCGCTCCATATCTCCTATGCCTTCTGAAGGATTTTCATGAAACTTGGCTCAAATGTTCAGGTCATTGAGACGATGTGCAGAAGGCATGGGCCTTTTATGCCAGCTCAAGGTCAAGGTCATACTTGAAGGTGAAATGTTTGAGCCTCCATTTTCGTGTCAGTTTTTCGTGTCGGCTCCATATCACCTATACCCTTTGAAGGATTTTCATAAAACTTAGCTCAAATGTTTATCACATTGAGGCGATGTGCAGAAGGCATGGAGCAGTTTTGCCACCTCAAGGTCAAGGTGACACTTAAAGGTCAAATTTTTTAGCCTCCATTTTCGCGTCAGCTCCATATCTAAATTTCTGAAACTGTACTTAAAATATCTGGTCCAAATGTGCCAGATTAAGGTCAGTGTGATACTTCAAAGGCACCTTTAAAATCTAATGATCACGGCGGGGGATATAGCTGTCCTTTCTACTGCCTTGTTCTAAGTGCAAATTAGATCCAGGTCAAGGTCAAAGTGAGGTTGGGTGATATAGGTGGATAGGGAATTGTAATAAGCAACTACTGTGTAAGTATCCAAAAGTTGTAGTTAGCGGTAGGGAAAGATCTAGACCGAAATAGCAGGGTGCTGCACCCTGCTCCTTTTTGGTTCCCCCCTGCTGCCCCTCTGGGTTGGTCAACACAGAAATGTTGAATATCTTTTGAAATTTAATATGTTTTTGCAAATATTCAATGACAAATGAATAAACTATGCATAAAAAAGCTTAATTAGAAGCATTAAACTAATAAAAACCCTTGATTTAGCAAATTATCAGCGCCATGTAAACAAACTAGTCCGACTGTCCACCCTGCTCCTTTTAGGCAGCACCCTGTACCTGTTTTGATCCTAGATAATTCCCTATAGCGGTGTTGGTGCTAGACAAAACAGTAAAATCTACTTATCCTTGTCACGGCGGACGGAAGGACGGACAGGACAATCACTATATGCCTCATGCATCAAGTTGCCCGGGGGCATACAATCCCAAAAGACCACAAGTATTCACTATAATGGGGTAGTAAAGAAATCAAACATTAATTACAGAGGTTTCTCTAATGATAGGTTACATTACACAAGTCCAAAATCTGGATAATAATATTCCACAAGGCAGAAGGGGTTGTCATAAAATGGCAGTTACCTGGTAATAAACTGTGTCCCCACTTCCAAATGGATACACTTTAAAGCATCGTTCAGTCTGAAAAACAAGAAAGTTCATAGTTAAAAACATGGAAACCAACAGTAAAATATGATTAGCTGTAGCTGGTAACAGCATTTGTGAACAGGAATAGCAATTTGTTTCTTATAATTTGTATGTTAGTGCTAATCTTCATCACTATATAACATTCAGTTACAACAGAGAAATGCTGATATTGCAACCTTTTCCCAGTAATTTCACAACTGACTGCAATACTCTTGGATACAAAGTGGTTGTAAAGTATAATACAGATGACAGTTGGAAAATGTCATTCATAAATCAGACTTTTTTTGCAGATACAAAACAGTTCAAAGTCAGAACTTGGTACTGCCAGTTTTTTCGGTGTAGCTAAGATCACTTTTGATGTGGATTTCTTGCGATAATTATGCAAATTTTCTAATTTAGGTAATGCAAACTTACAACAATGGTTTAATGTTTACCAATAACTGTTGCATACTTTGGGGGATTAAAATTTACATAATTGTTTACATAAGTGGTTAAAATAAAGTTAGAAACATATCTACAACATAGATTCTAGAACTGAACATAATTATGAACAATATTACTCATTGTATGTCATGATCAGAATGTTATATTCATTTACATAATGAAATAACTACTTTGTTTAGCCTATTTAATGGGCACCCTCTATAAATAGCAATTATAATGCCACAATTCATGGGGACCACAGTCGGTCACAACGTATTATGTTGCCTGTTGAGATCGCGTCTGCCTGTCAATAGCGTTAAGGTTTCTTGTGACAAGCACAAAATATACAAGAGGGCCATCATGGCCCAAAGCGCTCACCTGAGAACAGGTACAGATGAAGACAATAGTGTTGTGACAGGTTTGAAGATTAAGGTATCTGAACAATACACAGAGGGTGATAGGATAAATTTTGAGTTAAAACATCGGTTAGTGCAATGGGCAAACTAAAGTACGAGTTAGGTAATGGATGTGCGGTTATTTTGCTAACGGTTCTCAAATAATTTTTCTCAATATTCTTACCTGACCTTTTTTCATTAAGTCATTGAGAATTCAGAAAAATGCAGAAACAGTAGATTTTCATGTCTTTTTCGCAAACAGTTTTGGAAAACTAGTTGCAATGCGATAATTGCGATAGCTGTGCTATACATAGGTAAAGTTTTGCCATTTCTTTGATAATTTTCTGTCCAATGATGATAAATGATGTTAATGCAGGCTCTGAAGCCATCAATGTTGCATGTACAAATAACTGCATGCAAGTCTTGCAACTATTGGAAATCAAATTTTATCAATCAATCTTTATGGTCATACGCAAACTGTGTAAGTTTGGTGAACATTGAATAAAAAATCGTGTGTGCAAGCCAATCATTGATAACTTGTAAGAGGCAATAACTCTGGTATTTCAGGCCCAATCATGCTTTTATTCGACTTCACCTGTAGTCTTAAGTTCATAGACAAACTGTTCACGATTGGTGAAGATTGGATGAAAAATAAAGTCTCTATCCTGAATAATATCCATTTTTGCATATTTTTTTCACAAACAAAGGGCAATAACTCTGGTGTTTTTCTGGTCCGATCTTGCTTATATCCGACTTCACCTTTAATCTTATGGTCATAGACAAACTGTGCAAGATTGGTCAAGATTGGATGAAAAATTAAGTCTCTATCCTGAATAATGTCCATTTTGCATATTTTGTTCATAAACAAAGGGCAATAACTCTGATGTTTCTGGTCCGATCTTGCTTATATTCAAGTTCAACTGTAATCTCATGGTCATAGACAAACTGAGCAAGATTGGTGAATATTGGATGAAAAATGAAGTCTCTATTCTGAATAATGTTCATTTGTGTATATTTTTGTAATAAACAAAGGGCAATAACTCTGGTGTTTGAAATACAATCTGGCGCCTTTTTTGGCGTCTGCTGAGATCTGATGGTCACACACAAACTGTAAAAGTTTGGTTAAGATTGGATGGAAAATAAAGTCTATATGTTGAAAAAGGGCATTTTTGCACTTTTTTTGCATGAAAAAGGGGCAATAACTCTATTGTTACTTGTGTGATCTGACTCAATATCAATCCCATCTAAGATTTTATGGGCATACACAAACTGTGCAAGTTAGGTCAAGATTGAATAAAAAAATGTAGTCTTTATCGCGATAACAGTCCAAATTGTTGATGGCATACGGACGACGGACGATGCCGGACAGGTCCCCTATACCAATAGCTCACCAACAAGGTGAGCTAAAAATGGAAAATTTCTGGTATTTTTCTGATAAATAAGCAAAAAGATATTAGCAAATTTGATGGAGCTCATATTTCCTATTATTTTATTATTGTGTAAAAATATTATTGTACGTTGTAACCGACTTGGGACCCCATGAATTAATTCTAGCGAGTACAACACACTCCAGCAGGAGAGCAAATCATTATAAGAACAGCGAGCGGTAAAGCTGTGTTAATACACGCGCATCAATTAGCGTCCAGTGAATCCTAAACCCAAAAATTTCAATAAATGGGGAATTTATATTTATAAAATTACTGTGGATATTAATTTATATTTGAATAGTAGTTGCGTTTTATTATTAGAATTATTTATAATTGCACCTTTCTATCAACTTCTCTAGTAAATGTTATTCAATCTATAAAAATGTTAAACATCCTTCTATAAGTAAATTGTGGTGAAAGAAGTCTCGTAATTTGTCGAAATGTTATTAATTTACTTCATTTGCGTAGCATGAAAACACTATGTGCAATACTAATGATATATATAGTATATTATTTAACATATTATATTTAGTGCTAAAAATGACATCTCAAGATAACTTTCAACACCCATTGTCTTCTTTAAAGACATTTCTTCTTTCACTTTTCCACTGGTAAAACATACACATAATTTGAATGTTTCACTCACTTATCTAGCTGGTTCTAATACACGTCAATTTGCTTGATCAATCTGTAGAAAGCACCTTGTTGCAGCAACGTATGGCTAACTTACAGTAAGATTTTTGTCAAATATGTGTGCAGACCCCATATCTTCTGTGCGTGTTTCCTGACCGCAAAAACAACGCAACGACCGCAGCAGACTTTGCACAGTCATTGCAGCGTTGTATGAACTCCACATGGTTTTACAAAATGCATGTGTTTGTTCTTCAGTCGCAAAAATGTGAAGTTGATCTGCAGTCTGTTGCATTGGGTTGTGACCGAGGCTTACATTGTTATTATTGTTGTTACAAGAATTCATTTTTTCCTAATTCAATTTTGTTTGTGTTCAACATCGTTGTATAATATACTTACATGTTCCATTTCTGCCATTAGTTGTACACATAATTTTGTTCCATGTAATGTAGGCTATGAAATTGTATAAGCTTTATAGCTTAATAAATGTTGTTGTTATTGTTGTTATTAAGAAATAGACATACAGTAATTTTAGAACTGTCCGAGTCCTGTAAAAGCACATAATTATTCGAAATTGCAAAAATGAAGTATTTTTTCCAATCACAATGAAACAAGTCCCAAATCTGTGGTGAAAAAATCCCAAATACATAGAAAATGTGAATTTATCGTAAACATTATGATGCATCTTGTATGTGTATGCATACAAGATATTAAAGTACTGAGTGAACCAATATTCCACAAGTTTAAATATTTAATGAATTAAATTTCCTTCATCATTTTTCAGTAACATTTTATGATGCCAAAATTCCCAAACCAACATTGGTACCGGACGCTTACTCAAAGCTGTGGAATCTTTACTGTTGCCTTCAAAATGTTGAGGTATAACTTCATATATAAACCACAAATACTATGCACGAGAAATTAACGTGAACTTTGGATGTTTACTCGTCTAAGGTACCACTATATCCATTGTTATCCGGGTGAAAATTAACTGTAAATGATTTTTTTCCCGAGGATCAGCTGGAAATGCATCACTTTAAAAAAACCGTGGCCAAACATTGCTGTGCAAAAGGCAATTTCATTGGGTGCAGCAGGGTGGATGTTTTATTGTTCGGAAGGTCATTTGAACATGACCTTTTATACGATGTCTTTAGATCCTAACAATGTTGGGATTTGATTTTAATGAGATTGCCTACCAACCTATGCATATTTGAATGATAAATTGTGCAAGCTTATGACAATTAAATTGCACGATATTGAGCTTTATAATGAGATTCTAGATTGTGTACTAGACTTCTGTGAAACATACCGTGATCAGAAAGCTGCTAAACATACCATGATCAGAAAGCTGCTAAACATACCATGATCAGAAAGCTGCTAAACATACCATGATCAGAAAGCTGCTAAACATACCATGATCAGAAAGCTGCTAAACATACCATGATCAGAAAGCTACTAAACATACCATGATCAGAAAGCTGCTAAACATACCATGATCAGAAAGCTGCTAAACTTATAACATTCACAGTGTCTAAGTAATTCTAATTAATTTTATTGTGAGGTTTAAAAAATGGAATATTTTGGGGGTGAATGCTACCACCCTCTAGACTTCTGTGAAACATACCGTGATCAGAAAGCTGCTAAACTTATAACATTCACAGTGTCTAAGTAATTCTAATTAATTTTATTTTGAGGTTTAAAAAATGGAATATTTTGGGGGTGAATGCTACCACCCTCTAGACTTCTGTGAAACATACCGTGATCAGAAAGCTGCTAAACTTATAACATTCACAGTGTCTAAGTAATTCTAATTAATTTTATTGTGAGGTTTAAAAAATGGAATATTTTGGGGGTGAATGCTACCACCCTCTAAATCCAACTATGCATATTTTATAGCATAAGACATTGCATGCCATCTCCATGGATTTGGTCTCCCTTATTTACATACAGCAGCAAACTAACTATGTTCATACATAACAAGTACATTATTGTGCGTAACTTAAACGGAAAACAAATAGTGTGGTTGCATATTCATAGCTCTGCAACTTTAGAATATGTATCTTTCAAAGATAGATTGTCCGTTTTCCTTTTTTATGCCGCGGACTTTTTGATTTACATTATACGCATTCCCAGCAGATACTGTTTTGGCAGATATCAGATGTATCAGTTTGTATTTACATGCCACAGTTTTCAGCTGACGAACCCAGAGGGTCCTACATCTGTTTCATTGCTCGTACCCACAAGAGACTGCAAGCAAAGACGAATGTCCTGATCAACCAAATGATTTCCATTGATACACAATCCTATGTCAAGTCAATGACACAAGTTAAGCCTAGAGACTTAGAATTTCTCTTGATGCTTCGAAGTGTTTGCTTTTTTTTAAATAGAAAATTCAATGCCGCCATTTGAGAGTTATAATTAAGTATTCCTTTTTAATTACAATGTACAACACAGCTTAGTTGTAATTGAGGCACAGATGCAGTGATCAGAAACACAATGTAAGACATTGTGAATTATAAGTCTGAAATTTTAAATGAATAAGTACAGTGATACTTGAAATTTGGTAAGGGATTAATTACAACAAGAATGTATCACAAGAGATTCAATGTAAACATGCCAATCATGCTGACAGTAAATGACCCACAAATGTAGAACAATACAGTTTCTGGTAATAGTGCGAAATTATTAATCTGACACTCATGAATATGTATAGAATCGGGATTTATTTATAGATACCACGACAAGTATCGAGCGTGGCATAGACAATAATAACATCTAAATTGATATCGTATTTGTTTACATATCTCAAAGCACCTATTGTGTAGTGGAACAGATGCCGTGCTGGGCGATGCGAAGTTTGGAGTTCGAGTCTCGGCGTCGACATTTTATTTTGCCCCAAAAGTACCCAAGTTTTTCACGATTTATCCATTGAGCGTAAGATTTTTATTTAAAACTTGGTAAATGTAAAATTTAAAAAAATTATACAAATGATAGTAACACAATAAAATATGCTACGGCGCTAGCTCTTATACCACACGACCATTCAATACCACACCAACAACCCCTATTTAAATCTATATGAACATAAATTCCAATAATAGAAACTTGTCTAAAACAACGCAAACAACCGAACACACTTACGGTTTGTAACGACGATTAATGAGTGTCTGGTTAATAATTTCGCACTATAACATGAATAGTGAAGCAGTAAATACAAGAGGAATTTCTTTAGTATCCATAAACATATGACCCAAGAATACTATTCTTACATAACTCCAATGCCAAACATTGCTATTTTTCTCAAATCTGAAATTTGTTTCATATTTACCAGCCAGTAGTCCAAAAATTGTTATAATGAGATAGTGTATACATGTATTTTTTCGGAGTAGCTGTCTAAGATCACTTTTGACCTAGATTTCTTGCGATAATTATGCAGCGGGAAAATTGAATGCCAATAGAATATATAATTCATGTATATCCAGTGATGACTTTTTTCGGCGTAGCTGTCTAAGATCACTTTTGACCCAGATTTTCTTGTGCTAATTATGCAGCGGGAAAATTGAATGCCAATAGAATTGGGCAAATTTTCTAATTTTAGGCAATGCAAACTTCAAACAATGGTTTAACGAATACCAATAATGGTTGCACACTTTTAGGTAATTTTTAAATGACATCTCAATATTAATTTCAACGCCGATTGTCTTTTTTTAAAGACATTTCTTGTTTATAATCAGAGATTCTTCTTTGAACTACTTGAAGAAAAAGTTCACTGTAGCATAATACATCAGTGTTGACATCTGAAGGCTGTTTATTGGATTATAATTAAATATTTGTTTGCAATTAGAAGAAAAGTGGTTTTCTGCCATTTCTAAGAAATTAAGTTCTAAAAAAAGATACCATATTTTAAAAAGACTGTGACATATCTGTACTCGAGAATCAATAATTAAACTGTTACCATGAGAGGGGATTAGATAACTTATGGTAATTTCTGTTGAAGTTAAATGGTAAAGTGTTACAATTAAATCAGTGAATGGATTGGAGATATTCTCAAGTATTCGGAGTCTTCCTAGACTACGCAAGATTCCCACTTACATTCTACTTAAAGATTATTGTCAATTTACTTCCAACTTCTCCTGTTAGTTCAAATAGTGAAAATCAATTGATGGAACCATATAAATGCAACAAGTATGGGGTGTGTCATGGGAAATCAGGCTTTAATGCATCTGCGTAAAGTGTCATCCCGTATTAGCGTGTGCACTCAGCACAGGCTAATCTGGGACGACACTTTCTGCTTACAGTGGATTTATTCTTAGAAGAGACTGCCTTGACACAGAAAATACCATAAAAGCGGAAAGTGTCGTCCTGATCCAGGACGACACTTCACGCAGATGCATTAAGCCCAGTTTATATTGCAAACCTAGTGTCTCACACAACTAACTAAGTTCATTAGCTATTCTGCCTCATCCTCCTTTGTTTTCCGAGGCATTATTTCCACTATTAAATTATAGCCTATGGCATCAGTATATAATTCATGTATATCCAGTGATGACTTTTTTCGGCGTAGCTGTCTAAGATCACTTTTGACCCAGATTTTCTTGCGATAATTATGCAGCGGGAAAATTGAATGCCAATAGAATTGGGCAAATTTTCTCATTCTAGGGAATGCAAACTTCAAACAATGGTTTCACGTATACCAATAACTGTTGCATACTTTTGGGGATTAAAAATTAACATAATTGTTTAAATAAGCAGTTAAAATGAAGTTATAAACATATCTTCAACATATACTCTAGAACTGAGGCTAATTATGAACATATTTTCTCATTGTATGCCATAAATAGAATGCTATATTCATTCACGTAACGAAATAACTATTTTGTTTAGCCTACATTTATATAAGCGATACGCTCTATAAATAGCAATTGTGCAATGTTCCCATTCATAAATCTCATAAATCTAGCGAGTTCATCACATTGCAGAAACAGTAGTGTCATTCTAAAAATAGCGCGCGTAGCTAGCAACCTTTGTATAGCTTTGTATAGCTGTGTTAATATACTAGTAGCGCTCAGAGAATCATAAACCTAAAAATTTCAATAACTGGGGAATTTATATTTATAAACTTACTGTTAATTTGAATTTAAATTGTGGTTACGATTTAATAACCATTCATTCTACGTATACAGATGCTCGTAACGCAATGTGCCTGTCGGATACCTTTCTACGTAAAAAATTTCCATCTTTGCTTGATATTACTATTTTAAGCATGTTGGGTATACATCTATATGACGATATTTTCGATTTAACTCTTTGTCACTCGCATTCTATAAAGAATCTTTTGCTGCTAAGATCTTGTAATTTCGCCGAACTGACACGTCGCCAAAATGACATTTTTACTGTAAATTTATTAGCACGTTTTCAATTTATGATGACATTGAATATTCCAGGAAACACATTTTATAAAAACAATTTTTATGATTTACTTAAAACATAATTTTGGAATTTTTTTTTTTTTCTTGATTTAACAAACACTATTTATGTCGGATTTTTTGGGAACAGATACGTTACGTTCAAAAGGTATATACTTTATATGTTCATAATGAACGTTCATCTTGCCAATGAAATCCGTTTTTATATCATAGATAATAGACTATCCATATATTGCACTTACATTTTAACAATTCAAATATAAAATCGTTCATTTGTCATGATCAAAATATATACTCTGGCTATGGATTAAATAGCTCGACAGATACGTAACGACTAACTTGTGTGATATTTGAAAAGGTTTATTATGAAACAGCGCTTTCATTGCAAGTTCCTAAAAACACAGGTTTGTAGTAAACATCTGTCGTATTCCTAGCGTTATATTATGAAGAAACATGATTTTATTGATCGAATAGTAAACAGTTTTAACAGATACGTTATTACAACAGATACGTTATTTTTTTATTTCTTGAGCAGGAAAATGTAATTATTGTGGTTGATTGCAAGTGCACGATGCATTTTTGTGATGTCATTGATGATGTAATATAGGTGACGTAATAATATTGTATTCGAAGACTCCATATTTGTTTTTGAAGCGCGTAGTTTATTTCAACAGAAAATTGGTAAACAGATAACGTCCGTTGTATTTTTTGGTTTGCGTGTATTTCAATGATGCAGTTAGTACTATTATTTGCTATGCATTGTGGTTTATTTTATTTAATAGGAGTATTCATTCCCAATATACGATTGAATGTGATGTAACGTATCTGTCCATGTATTGTAACGTATATGTTTCCATAATTTTTTTTGACTTTAATAGATTTTATTAAGTCAATCCATACTATATATATTACCTATTCATTTTTAAGTATATGATATAAACATTAATGCATAATATATTTAATAGCAATAAACAATAAATATGAATTTATGAATATTTTCAAATATGATGTTTAAGTTACTTATATATTAATTTACTTAAACGCCATATTTGAAAATATTCATAATTTCAATATATATCAAATATGTCAAAGTAAAGTCACAATAAGCATTAATAAATTACAAACAGTGTTATATACATTATTTATCAAAACTTTGACAAACTGTTTAACTCGAATCTATATTAAGAAAACTGTCTTTTTCTTTAGGTCAAGTATGGCCAAGTCCAACGCAGAGCGTCAGCGCGAGTATAGAGAGAGAAAGAAGAAATCTGATAGTCTTTTATTACAGAAAGAGAGACAACGAGCAAAAACATATAGAAAACCTGCACCTGAATTAACAAGAGAGCAACATGCCAAATGATTAGAGATGAACAAAGTTTACTGCAAACAATACCGATTAAAAAAAGCATCAGAAGCAAAAAGCCAATCAACCACAAGTTAATGGTGCCAACCCTGCACAAAATGTCATGCCTGAACAAGTTCCTTCTACATCAGGAATAATACAAACGCGCTCATGTGAAGGTCTGAGGCTAAACGTTTGTCTGCCTTTCAATACCAGGAAAAGTTCAAGCTCACGAAAGTTGAGGTTAAGTGCACTAGCAAAAGTTCGGAAGGAAAAGGCTAAATTACTGAAGAAATTAAAGGATCAACAAAGAGCAAACAAGCGATGGCAAAAGCGATATGAACGACTAAGAAAAAGAAATTTGGTCTACTCGACCCCGCCACGTAAGGTCTCGCGTCAGACTGAAGACGATGAACATCACACTCCAAGTAAAATGGCTCGAAACGACCTACGAAAAGCAGGAATTAACCCTAATAAGGTCTCAAGACAACTGTTTCAAAAGATGAAAGCCAGCAATTGTCTGATTGCAGAAATTAAATTAGCCAGGAAACAAAACAAATCATTGCAAAGTAGAAAACACATAAATGCTATAGCAAGTGGACAGATCGTCAAGATATACCGATGTATGAATTTCGTTTATAAGGCTATCGGCATAGGATGAAAGCAAATGGCTAATGTAAATCATTACTAAATGATGAAACCTGTAAAATACTCTCAAGGCAAGAAATTCACAGAATATCATTTGAACGGCTAAGAATTCGACAAAGTGTCACACAATTCTTTGATCGTGATGACATAAGTTGAAAAAAAATGAAAAGAAACAAACCAGAATATTGAATGATTATCTACGTAATCTGCATGAAAAATTTGTATCAGAAAACACGGAGACAAAGATTTCATTTTCCCAGTTTTGTAAATTACGACCAAAACAGGTGAAACTTACATCATTGCTATCAAGGAATACTTGCCTCTGTACCACTGATCAAAATATGGCCTTGAAATTGAAATGTTTCAGACAATTGGGGTTTGATATTTCACCCAATCCTGAAGTTGTGTCTCGTGAAGTGATCTATGACGATATGGCCAAGAAAATTGAGTCACACACATTCACCGATAACGTTGAGTATGAACAATGGAAACGAGTAGAAGTTGAGAGAAAGAAGAGAATGAAGATAGTGAAAGAAAGCACGAAGCAAGATGAGTTTAAGATACTGATGATGCAACAATTCTCGCACTTCATTGATCACTGTTCAAGAGTAAAGGCACAATTCAGCGCTCTACAGAGTCTAAAATCTAATCTTTCGTCAAACAGCGTTATTTTGCAGATGGATTTTGCAGAAAACTTTCTCTGTCAGATGTATTATACCGATGAAAAAGGCGTCCTGAAACACAATAATTTGGCTTTCATATCCGATGTCAATAATCATAACACAAAAACAGTCTTCGCAATTCTGAAGAAACTCGTGCCAAACGTAAAAGAAGCAAAGCCGAACATTGACACATTCCATTACAGGACTGACTCACCTTCTTCCCAGTACAGAAATCGTTTCATATTTCATGTTGTTGCGAATCACCAGAAAATATTCGGGGTTCATGCGCGAAAACGGTTAAACGGGGAAAGGTGACGATTCAAGACAGAAGAGAATCTTATGAATGGGTGGATAACCATGAGAAATCCATTTCGTATTATTTCTACTCGAGAGAAGAGTACGATCGAGCTAGCATGACCATAGGTGAGATGGACGCGAAGGTCGTTCCAGTGACAATGAAACTACACGCAGTTCGAAGTGATGGGGACGGTAAGTTGTTTGTCCGAAACACGTCAAGCTATTGTCCAGAATTTCTCAATGGACAGTGCACAACGTGGACATTGAACTTGAGCGCAACTCCATCGGAAGCCGCTCCTACAGACACAGACAGCGATCTAAAGTTAACTGTTGGAAACTATGTTGCAACCATACATGAAGTATACAAACATTGGACTATTGGACAGGTCATGTCTATCCATGAGAATAAAACGGTCATGATTTATGAAGAGAACTGAAATGAAACGAAAAAGCCAGTTCAGTTGGCCATCAAAGAAAGATGTTCAGAATGTCGATCACGGAAGCGTGTTGATGGTCGTCGATGAACTACGTCCAGTAGACTGCTTTAAGCGATTTTATTGCATTTCAATCGACGACCAACAAAAAATAAGTGACCTGTTTGGTTAACAAGATTAATAAATAAAGATACACTGGATAGGTATAACAAAGCTAAACAATAGACTAATTGATGTTATGGACAGTGCGCAATAAACTATTAATTCAGCATTTCACGTCTTTAATTAGATAATTTTATAGTAAGGTCAAAGTTTGTAACATAATTTTATTGCTGAATTGTGTGCATCTAGATCAACACGCTAATATTTAGATGTTTGATTTGTAATGTTTGTGTTCTTATTCTGTATTACATGTGCGTTTCTCAGTAGCGTTATATATTGTCTACATTCGTTATGACTTGTACCTTTATGACGCATACATGTATTATACACAGGGGTATTAATTATAACAAATGAACAGATACGTTACATTGTAGCTTAGAAATGTTTCGTTTAAGATGTATGTGTTACTTAACATTATTTTGTTCTGCTAAAGTTATAAATTTTGAAAGCTTACCTAAATATACGCGGTGAAAATTCAAGATGTGGTACAGTGATGAAGTACATTCATGTATGAGCACGTGCGTTATGTCAATTAACATTCAAACAGAAAAGTATGTGTTTCACGTTCCATGTTCATAACAGTGAGCATACATATATAATGTGTTCAAATCACTTGTATTGTGTTATCGTTATAAATGCAATAACCTGTCGAAAACCGTCATTTTATACAGTCACTACATTATATAACACATACCACACAAGTGAAATTCCTTGAGTAACGTATCTGTCGGATAGTTTTTGATGGAATAATAAAAGGGTAAACATGTTTTTAGTTTTCTGTTAGTAAACGAAAATTACATTGAGAAAATAATTAAGGCATGTGCAATATTCATAAAAATGATATTCAACTTCAGAAGTGTTATGTTAAATACGCATTCAACAATGCGTGTCGAAATTGAGCTGCGATACGTAGAATGAATGTAACGATTATTTATAATTGCATCTTTCTATCAACTTTTCCAGTAGATGTTAAAAGATGCTACATTTTCTATAGATAAAAAGTTATGAAAGAAGATTCGGAATACGTCGAACTGTTAATCGCGTAGCATGAATACACAATTTGCAATACTTATTATGCACAGGAACCCCTGATATATCATATTTCTACTGATATAATTTTAAATTGTCATAGTCTAATGAATTTTTATGGTTGCGTTATCAAAAATAAAGTCTTAACATTTAAAAAATCGCTGAATGTTCCCTGACTATTGCTTTTGATTGGGATACACAGTATAAATGCTTATTTGGCTATCAGATCGTTATTACATTAGATAACTAACATGAATGGTATATTACCGGTGCTATAAATAACTATATAGACTCGTCTGATACATAATAATTTTAATTCATTCCCAAAATTATTTTCTTACATTGTTAATTTGTTTAAATTGGCTTGACAAATTCAGATAACAATTATGTTAACCTAAATTATTTTGGTTATTCATATATCACTGGTGGAAACATGGAGCTGCATGATTGGTTTATTCACAGCATAGATATTAATGATAATTTTATTTAATTTTTAAATTAATACGTTTATCTCAAATGAACTTTTGGGTCCGAGAAGTTTTCGTATCGAGTCCAAAAAATCTGGGGTCCAATAAGTCTCCTAATATTGGTGGGGACCAAAAAATCTGGGGTCTGAGAAGTCACGTAACCGATCATCTTGGCCGTCTGTTTAGGTAATTTTTAAATGACATCTCAATATTAATTTCAACGCCGATTGTTTTTTTTAAAGACATTTCTTGTTTGCCATAATTCTGAACAATGAATGGCTGAATGTTCTCATTAGCATGCCAGCATCCGAGGAAATGTACATTAGCATGCCAGCATCCGAGGAAATGTACATTTGTGCGAAGTAAAAGTCTGACACAATTTACCAAACAGAAATCCAATTATTATAAACCTTCAATCCAGTTGATTTACTCCTGCTTTTAAAAGCACTCTCAATCATTTTTTGTATTTTGCCTAAAAATTATGGGAACCATGAATTATGTCGAAGTATAAAATGAAAATATTGACCATGAAAAACGAGGAAATGAGGTTGGCTTTATTTATTGCTTATCAACTAATTGTTTTAATTTTTTCACGTTAAGTTATAACTAATTTAAGTCAACCTTACATCCCTTGAATATGCAAAGATGATCATCATCTGACAATGAAAAACCTTTCGGCCGCATTTTCATGAGTGCATATTCCTATCAGAATATCCGTATTCATATAAAAATCGAACACATTGAAAATTGTTGGGCTGGTTCTATATCTCCGTAACTGTATCTGCATGTCCGTGTCCGTATAGTGCGTCCATACAGAATCGCTCATGGAGCGATTTTATGCAGATACAGACAACATACAGACACCATGCAGCAATATGAAGGCCAATTTGCATGCTGTGTAAGCTACATAATACGTAGTAGGGCAGTTGTTAAATGCTAATCATTGGGCTGGTTCTATATCTCCGTAACTGTATCTGCATGTCCGCATCCGTATTGTGCGTCCATATAGAATCGCTCACGGAGCGATTTTATGCGGATACGGACAACATACGGACACCATGCAGCAATATGAAGGCCAATTTGCATGCTGTGTAAGCTACATTCTACGTAGTAGGGCAGTTGTTAAATGCTAATCATTTGAAAGAAAGTAGTCGAATTTGAATAAATGCTGTCAAATGTAGGGAATACACTGGAATAGGTTAAATGCTCATTATTTGTAGAGAATTTGTCTGATTTCGCTGCAGTAACCATAATTAAAAATGAGTACGCTGGTCTAATATTGACATTTTGAAAGGAATAATCATATAACAAGAGGGCCATGATGGCCCATGGTTGCTCACCTGAGTGTAAAGCATCATAATGGCTTTAAAGAAGATTGTTTGAGATTACAATAAAGTCATAACAGGAAAACTGTCCAGCCCCCTTGCAGCCAGGTTTTTTAACAAATCACGAAATAGGCTAGTGTATATGTATATGAATGGTCTGGAAAGTTATATTGCGATCTGGCTATATCGCGATCGCGATCCATGGACCCCGCGAATTGCGATATAACGAATTGCAGTGTACCAAAGAAAATACTGTCATGGTATCGTTAAACTTGTGAAACACATGCATGGACTAAAGTGAGTGTAAACACAGAATACAGTTAGAGCGCCTAATATGTGCTTATACAGGTGACGAATATTAGGTTAATGTTTGCCAGCTATACTAGTCTTTGTGCCCAATGCTATGCACGTCTATCTTCTAAAATAAGTCAACAAGCCTATCCATATCTATTTTTATAATGAACTGGGCTAGCTGGACCTGGATTAAATGGTCACATCCCATACACTGTAACTCAGTTTGTACTCAAGTTATTAAACAGACAGCATTTTTTTATATTTAGTAATGGTGCCCTTGACCACAACCACCCCAGATGCAACCTCAAGCGAGGCATCTATGTATGAAGTTTATTACAATAGCAATTTTTGTTCTCAAGTTATTGTTCAGAAACCAAAAGTCGGGCCAGCTGTCAAGTCTGTCAGCCCACATGCCCAACGACATACCCCAATCTAATAACCACAAATTTTCATTCGGTTAAAAATGGCTATCTTAGATACTTGTTATAACTGAATTTGTAAAGTAATTAAATGATAATGCAAAATTTGGAAGATTTGATGCCAAAACTTCTGCAATTTGTCTTTTTTCTATGATTTTTTTAATCCACTGAAGTCCAACAAATTCAAGTTTTAGCATAATACGTGCTGATGTGCAATTTTCAACACAGGTGTTTTGATTAATACACTAAAAGTCTTATATAAACTCACCTGCTTGATTAATTGTCGCATATGATATTTTGACAGACCATTGTTAACCAACCAAGGATATTAGTAGAACTGATACTTGCCAAATTAATTGAATGAAGTAAGGAGGTCAGATATATATTTCAAAACTAAAATTCTAAATACAAAATGTGAAATGATTTATACTGAACCTCTCCAATTATGTTCTTTGTCAATGGTTACTAGTAAAAAGAAAATAACATCTTAAAATCTCTAGAATTGTGAAACGTATTCATCTGTCAACCCTGTTAATGAACATTACATTAAAATACCATACCAACGTGCAGAAGATGCAAAATTGCCACAGAAAGAACAGCGGCATCTGTAAAACTACAATAATTAAACAATTGGTTACATAGAAATATCCATGACAAAAACGCTACACAAATACTGTTTGAAAATATAATCAAAATAACATAACCCGGTAAAAACTCATCAAAAAGGAACATCTTGTAATATGTTCATTTCCTCTTTGAATGAAAGACACGAACAGTTGTCCATGAATTTCTACCAGTAGTTGCACTGGATATTAGGGACACAGAAATTATCAAAGGCCAGTAGCACATAGAGGCAAAATATCACAACATTGTGCTCATTTTCTTCTGGTATGCTCACCATGTATTGTATTGAAATCTAGCAATTCGTTCTTGAGAAATAGTTCTGACCAGGATAATGCACTAACTCTCTTGATTTACGGTGACTTTAGAGCAGTCCTGAAATATACTGGTTGCTGTTTATTGTGTACGAAATATGTATTTGCAGAAGAACACAAAGGGACATTTATCTTAGTTATCAAAATCCTTTGCATAAACTGAGGTCTGTTGATTTGGCATCTCAGGCAAACATGCAGTCTCAATATTCCGGCATACATCTGCCTAAACTGCAAGCTGGTGTTTGCTGCATGCTAAACATGATGGCAGAAACACGGAACCAGTTACTTAATGATTTTGTGTTCCTTGCAATACATATGGTTTTCAGCTTTTAATAAATAAATACAAATATAACATGATTCATTAATAAATGCCTAGTTTTTACATTTGACTTCCTAGTTTTATACTAGTTTTCTATTATTTCAACTACTAGGTTTTGTACAGACTGTTGAAAAGCCTGTGATATTCAGACATGCATTTGGAGGACAGCATTTGACCCAGCTCCACCTAACATAGATCCTATCAGCTTTAGACGGAGCAAGAATCCAATGTCAAAGATTTTCATCCCAACAAGAAATCTTGATGACAAATCCCCTGCCCCAATTTTGTCATGCAGCTTATCTGCCTATGGTTGTGCGTCAGAGTAACCATGTGTAATTTTGCGTTGTGGTTGTTACTGGGCTCGCCGCAATATTTTGCAACTGTAATGAGACAATCAACTGTCAAAACAGGTTGACAAAAAAGCAAGTCAACAATTAAGCGATGATGATAGTTCTAGTGATACTGAATGCGAAAACGAAAATTGTATTGGTTATGATGGTTTTGTAAGATTTTGTTGCGTATTTACTTGCATATACATGACATGATAACCAAACACAAACTGTATTTAAGTTTAAATGTAAATGCTTTATTATCCATATTTAAATAATTATGCCCCTATCGAAGGTGACGGGGTATATTGGTTTGCTAATGGAGGTCGGTCTGTCAGGTATTTCTGCTATATAAGCCCGTCAGTTTTCAACTGATCATCACCAAACTTCATAAAATAGTTTCTGGGCATACTTTCTTAGTCAAATTCGAAAATCCATCAAATCGCCAGATTAACTGCAGAGTTGTGGCCATTGAAATATCTTAAATTGGCATTTAGCCATTTCAGCATTTAAGTGCAACAGTTTTGATACCATGTCTATCAAATTTTATGAATATGTTTTAGGTTGCAATATTTTATCCCAGTTCCATGATTAACCCAATCACCCCCCAGGACCTTGATTTATGTAAAACTGGATTCAATTAGCAGTTTACACCCTCTGTATCCAACTTTATATTTAAGCCTAGAGGGGGCAAACTCTTTTAAAAACAGCTCTTGTTCAATTAAAAAAACATTTAAGCACATTTTACATAACTATTAATAGTATTGTGGCAAAAATGGTGTATTTAAAATGATCAAACCAACTAAACACCACTTTTCTGATTTGGCGGCCATTTTGGCAGCCATTTAAAATAATTAATCCTTTAATTAATCCTTTTATTTATGTAAAAATCAGTTGCATGTTTGTCAATACATTTTCTAACAACACATGCATTACATACATTCAGAAAATTGTAGTTACGCTACATATTGAAAGATATATGCTAATTTTAAATTTGTGGTGGCCATCGTGGCCATATTAAATATTTCAAAATGCTCAATGATGACAAAGTTGCATCATACAGTTTCTAAGTAGGGACATGGTGTAGAATCATTTTCAATATAGCCATATAAGGAAAACTTGCCCCGTCCCCTAGCTGCCATGTTTTTTAAACGAATCAAAATGATTTCAAGAAATTTGGTAGAGGGTCACCAAGGAACATTTCTGTGAAATTATTTTGAAATCCAGCCAGTGGTTTCAGACTAAAAGATTTTTAAAGTTTACAACATAACAATATAAGGAAAACTGCCCCGCCCCCTGGCAGCCATGTTTTTTTAATAATCCAATGATCTGAAGGAATTTGGTAGAGGGTCACCCAATGAACATTTCTGTAAAATTATTTTGAAATCCAGGCAGTGGTTTCAGACTAGAAGATTTTTAACGTTTTCAATATAGTTATATAAGGAAAACTGCCCCGCCCCCCTGGTGGCCATGTTTTTTAACGAATCAAAATTTGAAGGAATTTGGCAGAGGGTCACCAAAGGAGCATTTCTGTGAAAACTATTTTCAAATCCAGCCAGTGGAATCTGACAAGAAGATTTTGTAAGTTTTCCAGTTTTAAGTATTTGGTTGCGATAGTTCCCAGAATTTTCAATATATTTTAATAAATTGAAGGAATTTGGTTAAGGACCATCCCAGGAACATTCCTGCCAAGTTAGGTTAAAATCCACCCAGTGGTTTCAGAGAAGTTGTTTGAAGTAAAATGTCGGACGGACGACGGACGACGTACGACGGATGCCGGACTCAGACTGACCACAAAAGAGTCCCCAAACTACAAGCCCTTAGCTATATATACCATACAAGCAGCAAGTAGCATGGTGCACTCTAAATAGTGTAACAATATTTCTCAATTAAGGAGAAACTGTAAAACAGTGTAGAAGTCTTTTTCAATTAAGGAGCAGTAATAAGTCAGCTTCAAAAGTCATGTAAGATAATTACTTTTCAAAATCTCAATTCAAATGTAAAGGTCAGTCCAAAAGTTGCATGATTAAATGATACTGAATAAGTTACTAACTAAACAGTCCAAAACCTACAGAAAATAATTAACCCTTTCAGGCACTAGATCACATGATCTAAATCCTATTCTGTTTGCTTGTTTACAACATGAATTCTAGCTATTGATTATTGTTTAAATCTTTTTCCTGACTGGCTTCCAAGACAGAAAGTGGAAAATTTTATTGCTGCACACACAGCCAAAATATAGGTCAGAAGCAGGCTATCAATGGTTACTATGTGTAACGATGATGATCTCAAATAGAAGTGTCATGTTGACTCAGAGTGATGTATTGATTTTACTGATAAGCAGACTCCACTATCTGGGTTATATCTGTGAATGAGCTACAAAGGGAACTAATACACTTTTGGCAATTATCTTCCTGATACTTCATTTACCTCCCTTTACCCGGTGAGTTATTCAGGAATAGATGTATTTGGGACCAAAAAAGGGACAAAAACTCTGGTGTTCCTGGTCCGATCGGGACCATTATCTAACCTGCCAAGATTTTATGGTTATACACAAACTGTGCAAGTTTGGTCAAGATTGAATAAAAAAATGTAGCCTTTATCGTGATAACGGGCCAAATTGTTGACGGCATATGGACGCCGGACAATGCCGGAGAGGTCCCCTATACCAATAGCTCACTAAAAAGACAATAATAAGAACACAGATATGGACGCATGGAGTCAGGCTTCCGGAGTGAAATTTTGCTGATATGTATGCAGATAAGGACACGGATTCATGGAAACAATGCTAATACAAAACATTTGGCTACAGTAGTTCTCTTAATGATGCCAATGCAATATTTATTAGTTATTTTATATGACTTTGCCTAACTGCGAAATGTAAGCTAATGTATAATTATGAAAATAATTTGAATTTAAATGTATGAATTGTAAAAATGCAAGAAAAACATTTGAAAGAAAACATTATGAGGTGAACATTCAGGGTTGCAAGAAGCACCATTCAGTAAGAAATAACATAATTGTTTAGTCGAAAAGCCCTAATGCATGAAGATTATGATGTTAATGTGTTATATTAATTGTTTATTATATATATTCAATACTATTTTCTACAATGGCAACCCATTTTCTGATGTAATCGACCCAAAAAACACAAAATATATAAATATATATGTTTTTTGTTTTGGTCAAATTGCAGCTGTAATGGTACACAAATTGCAGCTGTAATGGTACACAAATTGCAGCTGTAATGGTACACAAATTGCAGCTGGAACGGTACACAAATTGCAGCTGTAATGGTACACAAATTGCAGCTGCAGAGGTACACAAATTGCAGCTGCAATGGTACACAAATTGCAGCTGCAATGGTACACAAATTGCAGCTGTAATGGTACACAAATTGCAGCTGTAATGGTACACAAATTACAGCTTGCATTGTCTCAAGGCTCGTTAGGACCTATATTAGATTGCATTGGTGGTGGACATACTGGTATTATAGTCTAAGGATGTGCGATTTTCAGCGATCTATGTAATGATACAGTCTTAAATGCACCAGTTGGTCTGAGTTTGATTCTGACCTTGCAGTCTTTGTGTCATACCATTATGACATTGATCATGACATTGTTGTAAATAAGTTATCATTATGACACTGCTGTATGACATTGATCATGACATTGTTGTAAATAAGTTATCATTATGACACTGTTGTATGACATTGATCATGACATTGTTGTTTATATGTTATCAGTATGACACCGCTGTATGACATTGGTCATGACATTGTTGCTTATATGTTATCAGTATGACACTGCTGTATGACATCAATTATGACATTGTTGTAAATAAATTATCATTATGAAACTGCTGTATGACATTGATCATGACATTGTTGTTTATATGTTACCAGTATGCCACTGCTGTATGACATTGATCATGACATTGTTGTAAATAAGTTATCATTAATACACTGCTGTATGACATTGATCATGACATTGTTGTAAATAAGTTATCATTAATACACTGCTGTATGACTTTGATTATAACATTATTGTAAATAATCTAATCATTATGACGCTGCTGTATGATATTGATCATTGTGTCATCATTTCACATTGTTGTGTAAGAGTTCCCATTATGACATTGTTATAAATAAGTTATCACTTTTGCTTTGTTGTCTTCATTCCATTTTTATTTGATTTCATGAAGACCGATGTATTTTAAAGAAATATCATGTAATGTTTGCCATTGTGACAACTGTTACTTTTAATAATTAATACCTTAGTATGATGTAAGAATTCAGCAACCTTTCCCAAAAGTATTAACCATTTAGTATATGAACTTAATCAATGATTAAACACTGTATTATGTGAAGTTAGAATAAGACATCAAACATAGAATGGACATGATTTTTGTTCTTTTTTTCACATAAAACTGAGCATTTCATGTTGTTTATGTATGTTTGTTATATTCTGTCAATAATTTTGTTATAATTAGCATTTTTACAGGACCTTTTCATTAAAACTGATTGAGTCTTTGATCATTTTGTCTGTATTTATAAACTGTGTTCATGCATGCATGGACACAGTTCATTTTGTGTGTGAAAATTTTGTAAATGCATACAAGTATACAGTTTTGTGGCAAAGTCAATTTTACTGATGCAGTTATATATGCAGGTGTCTATTGCACTAATTTCTCTGCAAAATTCGGAAATTACAAATGGTAAACTGCATATAAAACATTGCTGTAATAAAACAGTTTATTCTATGTTTAACGTCTTATTCCAACTTCACATAATAGTGTGTTATTAGATTATTTGAATGAATGAACACCGCAATCCTGAAAGCATGAATATTCAATTACTTCCCGATAGCCTATAGTAACTTAATACAATTTCATATTTCTTTATTTTAGTTGAAGTACATGATGTCATTACCCAGCATCATACTTCTTATTCCCTACAGGCAAGAAATAAATCATAAAATAATTATGATTCCATTACATCACTGTGTGATAACAAAATCATATTAATAACATTTTGTACAGTCTTAGGGGTAACAAAAACGTGTTTATGACATTTTTTTCTTCGTAAAAATATGCCACATGCTTTAAAAATGCGAGCACTTAAGATCCTTAGTACAAGATCTATAAATGTTTTATTATTATTTTACTTTTCTTGCACTCTCATCATTGGTGCATTGGACAACAATTCTAACTTTAAAGCACTTGTACAGGACATACCTTCACCAGTTTAGGTTACCCTACTTAATAATTGATTTTTCCAGTAAAGGGTTACTTTTCTTGACCTATCAAAGAATTCTTTGAATGATTCCTGGAACCAGTCAGTGATTTCCAATCTTTAATCATTGGTCCATTTCCAACCTTTCCAGAGAACTTAATACAAATCCATTCATAACATTTTGAGTTAAGTTGCTAACAGACAAACAGATCAGCGAACAAACCGCAAAACAAACATAACCTCCTTGTCATGGATAATAACATAAATGCCCCCGTCAAAAATAAAGAACTCTTGGCATATATTTTACCCAAAATCTGGCAAAATTAGACGGTGCCCGCCAGGCAGCAGTTGCAATAGGGCAGTGGCAGCTGAAAGTTTTGCTCATTGGACAGCGCCCGTTGAATTAAGGAAATAACTTTAAAGTTAACGACGACCAGGCAATTTCTTTTGGGGTCATGGAGATTGAAAACATGTCAGCTAGGACAGTGTTTGCTTGGATAAGGCATTGGGCATACACATTTTCTACATCCAATTTCGAAGGCGAATGTACGTGCACCTTTCTGGTGCTGATAGGCGCCCAGAAAGTCACCGACCGATGTACAGTTATTGTGAGAGTATAGGGCCGTGCCTATACAGGCAATGGGCGACCGGCCAATTTGCGTTGAGGCCAGAGTTTGTATTTTATTTTTTTTACAGGAACGGCGGTCCTAAATATGGCAAAACCAAAATAAAAATAAAATTCAAAATCATATAATTTTTTTATATTTTCCGCCGGCTGTCTTTGCTTCCCGAACTATAAATAAATTGGTGTTGTGTAACCTTTTTATGACAACATCATTTTGCAGTAATTTTCGCACACCAGTAGATTGCTTTAACAATTGACGTTATAATCTGGCGTTCTGCGCATATATTTTATTGTAAAAACGTGAATACCAGTCTAGCTAGGGACAATAAAAACAGCAATGGCGGCGGCGGCCGCTGTGTAGTTTAAAGTTGCACGGCCGCTGTGTATTTTAAAGTTGGTATCAAAAACATAAAGAATAAAACAAATTAATTCAAATCATACAGTTACATGGTTTTGACAAAAATAGTCAAAATATCACAAAGCAGTATGGGACGAAAGATTTAGCAGGTGCCCGAAATGAAAAACAATTTATTCATATACGCAACACATTTAAAACATTTTATACACAAATACGTTCTCATCATAATCAATATAATTGTATATGTTGTTTCATGCAACAAATGTAATGTATTTGTGTTTAAAATATTTATATTTTCATATTTTTCCATGGGTACGAAATGGGTACGAATGTATGTTTTGTTCTAGTGCGGTTCATACCAAGTTAAAAAATAATAAACAACTGTGTTATTGTATATTTTTTCTTGTAATTTCAGCTTAAAAATGATGTGAATCAACAACAATGTACCACATGCAAATTATGCAACAAAATGTTCTTGAATACAATACAGAATATGCCTTTTACATTCATTTAGGCCAGATTTTTATAAATTTAAGACTGCATGATGGGATTTTTGTTTCAAAAAAGATCTATAACTTGGCAAATCCAAATAGTAGTTATAAAACCCTCTAACAATATGGAAACATATCTTTACTCCTAATTCTAGATTAACCTATCTTGTAATAATATATTTTTCAATTTAGGTGCAGTTTTAATAAAATGTTTTTCTACTTTTAATCATTTTATTCTTGTTATTATGTCCGAAGCTCACTTTTTTCAATTTTATTTTTACTCCCCTCTCCTGGTGCTCAGTTTTGAAAAAATCCCCGATATATAAATAAAAAACTCTGGCCTGACTCGATACCTCTTTCAAGAAATTTTTAGTTGCAATCATATACAATCCTGAAAATTCACTTATTACCGCACGGGCGCTGTCCGGTCATAGGCCAGTGGCCGCCCGGTGCTCAAACTGCTTGTTCCCTATGTCATTTACATAAAATCGTCTGGCGCCTGCTTGTCAGTTTGTGACAATGCAAGAAAACTAATATATAAATCGCATGGCACCTGTCAGAATCCAAAAATCACTGATGCTTTACCATACAGTAAAATCGGATGGCGCCCGTTCTATTTGTATCTAAGCATATAACGCAATGTTCAACAGACTTTCTTCTGACCTTTTTGTGAAAATGTTACTGTGTAAAATACTCAGAATGAGGAAGATGTATATAATCTATATCGCTACAGTTAATATTTTGAAAATAACTTTTTTGTCAAGCTATTATATGAGTAGCTAATATCTTGAGGAAACATTTTCAGAATTGGAAAAAAACAACAAAAATATCTGCCTTTTGGGATCAGCTCCAACAGACGGAAACAATTTGATTAAGCAAGTCTTACTGTAGACTGTGTGTTTGTACAGGACGAATATTGAAGAAACCAGACCGTTATGTGACATTATCGTTTTCTAGGTTTCAACACTACAATAGATACTTGCAAACAGTTTGTCATACTTTTTAGATTCAATACAGTCTATGGGGGATTTTGACACTTTTAGTGACAAATATAGTAACTGTTGTTTAAGCGATTATATATCAAACATGAGGAGGGAGTATTCTAAGCCTACTACTGCGCAATAAATAAACAAGACAAGTTTAGTCACAAAATAACTACATTATTCTTTGAGTTTAAATTTGAACATACCAAATAAATTCAACTGAAAACATTCCATTGACTTTCAAAAGCGACATGAAAAGATCAAGGCACCCATGTCAACCTGTTAATCTATGGTAGAGTTGAGTATCTAATTTGGAATGCAATTTCCTGAAAGCTCTGACTTGTCTTTGACATCTGATCTGTTGTTTTCACTATACTGGACCACTTGAGTACATGATTGCACATGTTTCAATGTAATTACATCTGCCTCAAAAGGATTAACACAACTGCCGTAGTGCCATCTACGATAATGATACCTTTCAAATAACAGACATTGCTATATGAACTTTCTGAAGATGTACACTGTACGCCCCATTTTTGTATCACAGTTTTCGGCTCTGTGAAGTGCCCATATGGTTCAATCAATAAATTGTGGTCATGTCATAGGCACAGACCTTTATTTTTAGATGGATCACCAAATGCGCAGGGATTTAACTGTGTATGAGCATAGCTCAATTATAAATCCCTGCCGGCATGAAGTTCCAAGTGACCATAGGCAAACACTTGGCGCGAAATAAAATCGTGGACAAGCACATGATAAAACCGTGGACAACGTAAAATCCTTGCGTTGTTGTGTTTATTATTTATTTATTTATTGTTTGTTTTTCATTTTAACTCATAATATATATACCAATAATTAAACATGTCTGTCATTGTTATAAAATAATAATGATATAATTAAAATTTTGTAAAAAATAAATCGTCCATCTCCTCATAATCGTCTCCCCTGAAAACTTCCAAACCTGTAAGTTTTTAACTCCTGGTGGCAGTGGTAACTGAGAAGAATACTAATGAGGAAGTAACCACTGGGAGGAGTTTGATGGATCACTAGCTATGGAACGCCTAGACTGTCTTATGTTGACTGTTGACATGCTGGATGGTTCATTGAAATGATGATTGATTTTATAATATGATATGAGGTTATCATGGTATGCTGTGTGTTTATGATAGTATGCTGTGTGTTTATGATAGTATGCTGTGTGTTTATGATGGTATGCTGTGTGTTTATAATGGTATCCTGTGTGTTTATGATTGTATTCTGTGTGGTTATAATGGTATGCTGTGTGTTTATGATGGTATGCTGTGTGGTTATAATGGTATGCTGTGTGTTTATGATGGTATGCTGTGTGTTTATGTAGTATGCTGTGTGTTTATGATGGTATGCTGTGTGTTTATGTAGTATGCTGTGTGTTTATGATGGTATGTTGTGTGGTTATAATGGTATGCTGTGTGTTTATGATGGTATGCTGTGAGGTTATCATGAAATGCTGTGTGTTTATGATGGTATGCTGTGTGTTTATGATGGTATGATGTGTGTTTATGATAGTATGTTGTGTGTTTATGATGGTATGCTGTGTGTTTATGATAGTATGCTGAGTGTTAATAATGGTATGCTGTGTGTTTATGATGGTATGCTGTGTGTTTATAATAGTATGCTGTGTGTTTATGATAGTATGCTGGGTGTTTATGATAGTATGTTGTGTGTTTATGATAGTATGCTGTGTGTTTATGATGGTATCCTGTGTGTTTATGATGGTATGCTGTGTGTTTATTATAGTATGCTGTGTTGTTATGATAGTATGCTGTGTGTTTATGATGGTATGCTGTGTGGTTCTAATGGTATACTGTGTGTTTATGATGGTATGCTGTGTGTTTATGTAGCATGCTGTGTGTTTATGATCGTATGCTGTGTGTTTAAGTAGTATGCTGTGTGTTTATGATGGTATCCTGAGTGTTTATAATGGTATGTTGTGTGTTTATGATGGTATGCTGTGTGGTTATCATGGTATGCTGTGAGGTTATCATGGTATGCTAAGTGGAACGATCGGGTCTTTTTTTTAAGAGAACAAGCCCTTAGCCACTTTCTAGTTTTGTAATCATCAATTGCAGGGTAATGTATTAAATATAATGGATGCGATCTTACAACATATTGGCCTACAAAGGCTCGTTACAGTATTTGACAGGGAAAATATAACACCGGACATTGTTTGCGCATTGTCCATGTATGAAATGAATTGCTTGGGAGTGCATAATCGAGCCGATGTTATGAAACTGCGGACAGCATGTTGTCATTATGGAAGTTTTCAACCACGTAGGGCAAGTGCAGGATCCGGTTCGCCGTCCTTCGAGATTCCGAAAAGGATTCTTGAAGACCTATTAGAAACTG
The DNA here is from genome assembly GCA_027627225.1 of Congeria kusceri. Classification (NCBI taxonomy): domain Eukaryota; kingdom Metazoa; phylum Mollusca; class Bivalvia; order Myida; family Dreissenidae; genus Congeria; species Congeria kusceri. Next base: position 26,089,387 of record CM051036.1, read on the forward strand.
GATTTACAATTAAAGAAATATCCGAACTACTTTCGGTCTCAGAAAGCACGTTATTTCGACGAATGCGTGTTTACGGTTTACAAAAACACAGGTTTACTGAAATTGATGATGACCGTCTTACCCGCATTGTAAACGAAATTGTCAAGGCATTCCCACGCTGTGGTGAGAAAATGATAAAGGAGTTACTGGGACATAAAAACATTCACGTAAGTAGTATATCAGTACCTATGATACAATACTATACAACACAAAATGTATTTTAGAATGGTGTCTTTTGGCGAATATTGTATATTTGAAATCATTTATTTTGATTCGTTGTTTTTCATCAATTCACTGCGGATGTATGTAAGCGGTAATTTATTACAGGGTAATTTGCTTTTTAAAATACTATGTACAACATGTTCACATATGTTTCTCAAAAATATCACATTAATATCGGGTGACTATTTCTTTTACATCTTGTTAAAGGAATGTATTTTCAGCTTTGATTTTAACCTCGACTATTAGAAGAATATGTGAGCTTTCCTACTCGCCCCGACGTCGGTGTCCGAGTCTAAAAGTCTTGTAACTTCCAACTACATGTAAATAAGTTATTTACGTGAAACTTGGAATATACATATGTCATTAGTTCCAGCATCAGGTGCAACATTACCCACAACTAATTTTTTTTTTTTTTTTACAGTGTTATTCTCCTTTATCACATAGATATTCTGATTAAGGTTTATATTCACAAGTCTTGTAACTTCAAAACTACATTATTCACTTGAAACTTGGAATAGTATCACCTCCGACGTAAATGATGCGATCCGATTGGCTTAGAGCGGTCACATGACCATGGGGTATTTTCCATACAACATGGGCAGGGTTTCACCTTAACTTTTGGGAAGTGGTGGTCCACAGGACCTGCTACCTTCAAAGCCTACTACTGATCCGATACTGTATGAACTGGTCCCGAAAATCAAAATACGTCGAACTGCATAGTGCATACAATAGTTCAAACAAATGATTCTCAGAATTGAAATCAGAAAATATGTTCAGCACACATGAACATCTATTATTCATTATATATTTTTGTATAATACAGTTTAGATCAAAATGTTTCATGAGCATTGTTGTTTAAATAAAGATGAGACGTCAACTTCTTAAAATTGACCTACATTGGAGATACATGCGTTTTCGTGTGCTAAGCAATAAACACGCAATTAGAGCAATTAAAAATATAATTATATATCGTTATATGATTTGGCTATCCGTTCCTTAACGTTTTGCAATCATTGTCACAATGCGGATACCTAGACCTGAATTTTGTTTACTTCGATTGTTTTTTTAATAGAGATACAATTAAAAACTGCCTGTTGTAAAAACAAAAACAATAATAAACTGTGTCAAAAAGGGAATACGTTGTTAAACTAGTAATGAGCCAGGAGTAATATAATCGATCGAAGCTATTATAAGCTCATTATTTTTACAATATATGTTATTTGATTAAATTTGTTTTAAATAATGAAAGGTTATTAAATGACTATATTTAATTATTATCAATGGAAATTGCTTCACTAAAATGCGACTTCAATGCCCGTCACTGTATTCTTAACCACAAATGATAATTCAGAAATCCACAATTGGAACAAGTCCAAAAACAACTGGTCACCGGACCGGTCGTCCTTCAATGACAACCGAAAAATCACAGGTCACGGACCGACAGACACGCGTTAAGGTCGAACCCTGGCCATGGGTATATTTCAATACCTCACAGAAGTCTAATGACGCAGTGTAATGAAGTATTTTTGTTTATTTTCGTAACGTCGTTGTATGTGTTTCGCGTTATTTTGTAAGTTTTTCTTTCGTTTTAATTTTAAATGATATCAATTAAAATGTATAAATGTGTTCAACATTTTGTGCATGGGCCGGTGGCCTTGTATACCACAATAAAGATTGAATTGAATTAAACTGAAACCAGTGAAAGGTAGTCGGTGAGATATATTCGTTACACTGTTGGGATATACACCCTCAGTGGTTTCATAACAGTTACAAACAGTGTAACTAATTATACATTTGCCATCAACTCCAGCCTCAGGTGCAACATTCCCAATAACTCTGTTTTGTATTTTGGCATAGTTATGTCCCTTTTCACATAGATTTTCAGATTTAAGTTTTTATTCAAAAGTTGTATAACTTAAAAACTTGACAGGTTATTCACTTGAAATTTGGAATATACCTTTGTCATTAACTACAGCATCAGGTGCCACAACCCACATAACCCTGTTTTGTAGTTTGACAGATGGATGCCCACTTTTCAAATAGATTTTCTGGTTAAAGTTTTGTTCCAAAGTCTTATAATTCTAAAATACATAAGGTATTCACCTTAAATTTGGAATAAATTGTCAAAGTAATTGCCCAAACTCGGATTCGTATTTCAACGAATGTGTGCCCCTTCCACTTTCCAAAATATGTATCAGCAGAAGTACTTTGAATAGTCGAGCGTGCTGTCCTCTGACAGATCTTGTTTCTAACCATTGTCTTTCAAGCAGTTATATTATTTTGCATGAGGCGTATTTAATAAATTTATCATTATTTATAGAAAAACAGACGCGCGTGCATTTAGTTTTAATGCATGTCAACTTAAGATGTTTCTTAATTAAAGGGGCATATCGACGGTATTTCCCACATTTTAATAGTATTTCATAAAGCATATATGTAGGTTTTATTATGGCCCCACTTGAAAGGGGAGCATATAGATTTGCCCTCGTCCGTCCGTCCGTCGGCTTTTTGTGTCTCTCGTAATTGAAAAAGTATTACTGCTAGAGTGATGAAACTTTATAAACATATTAATCAGCGTGTGAACCTGTGCACCTGGGTATTTTGGTGCAGTTTTTTCCGACATCAGCGGAGTTATGGTCCCTTTTTTTAGCAAAAAATGACATTTTTGGACTTGTGTCGCGCGTAACTCAAAAAGTATTACTGCTAGAGTGATGAAACTTTACAAACATATTAATCAGCATGTGAACTTGTGCACCGGAGTATTTTGGTGCATTTTTTCCAACATCAGCGGAGTTTTGTGACAGCCAGCGTAATGTAGCCAGTAGGGGCATCCCATCCGTGTCCTACGGACACATGTCTAGTATAATTATAAATATCTAGGAGTTCTACATTTATTATTTCAGATACCAAGAGCTCAACTTCGTGATATATTACAGATACATAATGAAAATGGTATTAAAGACCGAACAACAAGACGGCTTCATCGGCGTATATACCACGTACAAGGACCAAATCATATGTGGCACATAGATACGAATCATAAACTAATTCGGTGGTATTTTATTATATCTGCTGGAGTGGATGGATTTAGTAGAATGATTATGTTTATGAATGCCGTAGACAACAATAGGTCTGATACTTTGGTAGAGTTGTTTAAACTAGGTGTGGCTAAGTTTGGAACACCATTACGTGTTAGAATAGATATGGGTATGGAAAATATTAAAATTGCTGACCATATGCTACAGCATCGCGGATTTGGAAGCGTTATAGCAGGGAAAAGTGTACACAATCAACGCATTGAACGTTTGTGGAGGGATGTTTATGAAGGCGTTTTGGGATTTTACTCCGATTTGTTTACCTTCCTAGAAGATGAAAGTATTTTGGATATCATGAATCTGGTACATATTTATGCACTCCACTATGTATATATGCATAAGATAAATGAAAAACTTCAATGGTGGTGTGGCGCATGGAGTACACACAGATTGCGTACAGTTCGATCAACACCACTCAAACTATGGTCAAGTGGTGTTCTGAACAACCCGGTCCCCGATGTTCCAGAAGACACAGCATTAGATTCTCCGGATACTAACAACGAGATCTTCAATGGAAGCATTACCGACAGTCGTCCAATTTTCGGAAGAACAGAAATTCACATCAGCGACAGCTGCAGTCGAGAACTTGCACAACACTGTACTCAAACTTGGACAAGTTCAAACTATGGAATAGAAATATATGAGAAGGCAGTGTCAATTTTAGAAAGCAATGAGTGATTAACTTCGTAAAATCTAGTAAACCTTGTGTATAGTGTATTCGTATACCGCAGCTTAAACGTGACCATACACTGATTGTTTGTGTAGGCTTTTGAAAAAAATCCAACGAAAGACAATGTTTACGAAAAATAACCTAAACCTGTACCTAAAGAAAGTGGAAAGGTTTCAGATGTCTCTCAGACAATTTTCTATAGTTTACCCAATCAAACCGAATTTCTAAATATGTAAAGAAAATGATTTAATGTGGCGAAAAATTAAGTGTCACTGTGTGTGAAGACACCTCTGTCCGATTGAGTTCATGGTTCCTTCCATGAATGTGCTGCGATTCCTTGTATAAAATGAGTAAGTCGAGACATTTATAAAGAATGTTAAGTTTTGCGTTTTGACGTTGTAATAGTATATACTGGTAGTTGATCCTGATAATCACTTAAATATATGTATATATATGCAGTTAACTTGGTCAATAGACATGCTTGAAATCTTCGTATGGCGTTTACGTTCTAGAGGATTCATTTTTACTGATTACGTTCAAACTTCGTTTGAACTTGAATCTCGATCAAACTTGTTTGAATACGAGTTGAGTTGGTTTTGTAATAAAGGGAAAAGAATATTTTACACTCTTGGTGTCACTTTTTTCGATTTTTTAAGGGTTAGATTTTTTCTATTCGGCTCGCCTCGCGACCCAAGATTTTCATTCATAATTGAATTAGGACGTCGCATAACGTACTATTTTATTTTCTTCGCCAGTACAGTCGTATTAATTGATCCTACATTGAAAGATGTTGACTTAACTTTTCCCAACATGTCATGTTCTAATCAAATTCATTATCGTAATGATAACCATTTGACAAATTAAACTATATTCAAAATGGCACTTCCTACTTTCGCGTGGTCGACTGGCCTAAAGCTGTTGGGATCAAAGTTCTTTGACTGTTTAATTTTGGAAATGTGGTATCTTTAGTTGTTCTGCGAACAGCTAAAAACTGAATTCTTACCGTTTGCAAAGTTTTTAAAACAGACCGGTACGGCTCCTAACAAATGATAAAGAAATGGGTGTCTGAAATCGTACATGTACGCAAGGCAAATAAACGATACCATTCGATTATATTACTATCTATAACCGGAAAATAACATGATTAAATAATATTTTAAATAATATATTATTTATATTATTTTATAATAATATTTTATTTCAAGGTCGTGCAAATATCCCACGCTCAAGGAATTAATATTGTGTAATTATACCTACAATCAAAGTCACTATATATTACGTTCTATTGTTTTCTGTCACAATAAATCAGAATAACGTATATATGCATTGTCGATTTATACCATAGCCTAATATAGAGTTATTCAGTCCCTCTAGCAACATGTATATATAAGTACATGTTCCATCATTTGTATCGCTATTTTGTTTCTTTATTAATAAACAGACGTGGTAAAACGAGAAATATAAACTCAATACGATCAGTGACGGAACTGGAGACATGACAATCAAAAAAGTGTTTTAATTATGACAAATTATACAAAATTAACAATGTGCATACACTGAATCTTAAACCAGAAAAATATCAAACATTTTAATGCACCAAGACATTGATACACAAGAATATCGATGACACTTTAGACTTATACAGAATGTGGTCATGTAAAAGTGACACTATTTAATTATTTTCTTTGAAAATTCTAAACTTTAAAGACATTTGCAAAAATTTTTTTCCAACGACAGATTTTCTTAAAAATTTGCACAAACATGTGTCAAACGTATCTTCAAACAGTCTTAAAAACTACAGGTCACCGGCCTTGTTCCGGAATTCTGGGTTTTAAATACGGTACCTGTCAAAGCCCTTTTTTTTCAGTTTGTGTGACTACAAATGCTCAATTAGGTGTAAAAAAAATGTTTGTTTCAGGTTACATGCCCCAAAAAATAAGGGTAGGTAGGTCGAGATTTTTTTAATTATTTTTGGGGTAAATGGACAACTTGAAGATTCTAAAACTGAATAAATATTCAAAACATATCAGTAATATCCTGAAACATTGTTTATAAATGGATACTATCAAAACAAAACACTTATTTATCCAAAACACATTTAATTATTGAAAAAGGTAAATAAAACCAAAATCAATCTGACAAACCCAATAAAATGTTCTAGGGTCGGGTCATTTTTTTTAGGGTAGGTCGGGTTACCTTAAACAAACTTTTTTTTTACGCCTTATATGAAGTGTTCATATTCAAACAAAGACGGACATTTTTAAACGCATCTTTTTTAATGTTTCGTTTGGCAATATACAAGTGCAGTTTAAAGATACAAGCGCTTTATCTATAGATCCCGTTAAAAAAAAAAGACCTTAAATGGACACTTAAGAAAGGTAAATTACGTATTTAATATGCCTTTTAAAACATCCAAAAATAATCAAATATACAAATACCTTTTGTTCCAAGCGACAGATTTTTTTTTAAAATTCCATATACATGTGTCATTGTGTACTGAATCTAAAACAGTGTTAAAAGATAGGGTTCACCGGCCTTTTTCAGTTTTTTTTCCGGTAATATTGGGTGTCGAATACGATACTTATCGAAGCCACTTTTTTTCAGTTTGGAATTTTTATCAATGTTATAAGTATATAGAAGTGCTTTTTTCAAACAAGGTTATGGTTCTTTCTACTGGTATCTTTTCACATGTCTTGTTTTGCAATATACAAGTGTATTTTGATAATAAAAAACGCTTTTCCTACATTTACTGTTAAAATAATGAATTTGACTGGACATTTAAGTAGGTCAACTGGGTAGTAATAATAAATTCTGAAACGTCATTTATTATGCATCAATATATTTTGTTCCAAACGATAGATTTTCTTAAATTTTCGCACATACATGCACCAATGTACAACAGAAAATTAATAAAAATAATGAGTCGCTGAATTTGTTTAGGAAATATTGGACTTTAAATAGGGTACCTGTGTAGCCTTTTTCATGTTTCGTGTTAACGTAAACAACATGTCAATTGCCAAAATAGAATAGAGATATTTAATGGATCTTTTCTGAACTGATTTCTTTGGCAATACATTGTATACGTGTGGTTTTGATTATTAATATGCTTTATGAACTTTTAACCATTGACTGGAACTTAATGACTTACAAAGATTTATATTTATTTATTGAAATTACTATATGGTTACCTATATACAATGAAGAAAAATAAAGCAAAAGGAGAAATTAACCCAATTATTTTCTTGTTGTTGCGAACGTCTTTAAGACTGATGCAAAGCCGCCTAACATTTTAAGACAAAAACCATATTCTTATATTATTTCTAAGATACTTCTATGATAGTTTGCAAAAACTAAGAAATTGCTTAACTTAAATTACTAACTTTAATTCTGTTTGTTTGTTTGTTTGGATGTTTCGCCGTTTTTAACAGTATTTCAGTCATATCACAGCGGTCAGTTAACCTACTCACACTTTTCCTGGGCAAGCTTAGCCGATCTAAGTGGTTTACCAGTACTAAGTGCACATACCTATGCCAATAACTGACAACTGCCCTACTTGAATCAGAGGTAGGGGGAGAATGGCCGTAGAAATAATTTCATGACCAATCCACTCACAAGTTTTGTGACCGGGCAGGGGTTCGAACTCACAATCCATGAATTGACAGTCCAGCGCTCTACCAACTGAGCTAGCCGGGACTGACAACTTTAATTCTGATACATGTAGTTGGCTGTTTATGAATACTGCTTTGGTTTGTCCACAGAATGACAATAACAAGTATCAAATATATAATAGCTGAACAAATATATGCACAACAGAACAAAGATGAATACAATTACAATTATAATTCAAACTAGATGTGCCATAAAAAAGCAATGCAACTACAAAAAAAATGCATTATCATGGAAACTGTTATGAATATTTAAGATATAAATGTATTACTAATGTTATTTATTTAGGATTTTTGGAAACTATATAAGATCTTCAAACGTGGTACTATGGTATTACTAATCCATGGTAAGGTTACAATGTTGTAATCAATATAGAGATTTGTTATAATAATAGTTAAAATAGTTTAAATTTAGTCTTTTGTACAGGCACAAATTCTGGACAAAAAAATCAGCAACAACTAGAGCTTTCACTAAAGGTGACTTATAACCCCACATACCGCTTTGGCACAGACGTAGAGCTTTGACACAGATGGAGAGCTTTGACACAGATTAATGTATTGACTGACAAAATGACCAGCATAAAGAAAAATGGGCTTGAAATGCAAAATGAAAATTACAAGCGGAAACGATGCACAGGTATTTGACCTTGAATTGTGACCTTGACCTTTGACTGATAAGCATGAGACATGTGCGTGACACATTGTCTAGTCATGTGGAGTAACAATTTGAAGTAATATTAAAATCCTTCCAGGTATTTAGAAGTTACGGAGAGGAACACAATGCAAATATTAAACCTTTGACCTTAAATTGTGACACTGACCTTTGACCTACAAGCATGGGTCATGTACGCGACCCATCATCTGGTCATGAGAATAATTATTAGAAGTTATGTGAAATCCTACTAGTTATTACGAAGTTATGGAGCGGAAATGAAATACAAGTATTTGATTTTTTACTTTGACCTTTGATGGACAAACATGGGTCATGTGTAACACATCTTCTGATCATGGGATATAATAATCTGAAGTTATATTAAAATCCTTCCAGGTATTTAGAAGTTACGGAGAGGAACACAATGCAAATATTAAACCTTTGACCTTAAATTGTGACACTGACCTTTGACCTACAAGCATGGGTCATGTACGCGACCCATCATCTGGTCATGAGAATAATTATTAGAAGTTATGTGAAATCCTACTAGTTATTACGAAGTTATGGAGCGGAAATGAAATACAAGTATTTGATTTTTTACTTTGACCTTTGATGGACAAACATGGGTCATGTGTAACACATCTTCTGATCATGGGATATAATAATCTGAAGTTATATTAAAATCCTTCCATGCATTACAACGTTATGGAGTGGAAACCAAATACAAGTATTTTACCTGTATTTGACATTTGATCTTGAATTGTGACCTTTACCTTTGAAGGACAAGCATGGGTCATGTACGCGACACATTGTCTGGCCATGGGGAATAATTATATGAAGTAATATTAAAATCATTCCATGCATTAAGAAGTTATGGAGCGGATACAAAATACACGTTTTTGACTTTTGACGGAAACGCGTGGGTCATGTGCACGACACATCGTTTGGTCATGGGGAATAATAATATGAAGTTATATTAAAATCCTTCACGTCATTACGAAGTTATTACAAGTTTAAGAAGTTAAAACAAAGCATATGAGTTGTGTCTAGTTCAAGCTTATGCCCTTCGTGCCCCCTCCCTTTGATATTTTTGCCTTAGGCATTGGTCTTTGATTAACGATAATATTTAAGTAGTTTAGGGGCAAAACATATTTCCACTGTCTTCTTTTTTCTTTAAAAATGTCATGTTTAAGATTATATACATTACATAAGCTTTGGGGTCAGCTTGGGGGCATGTGCCCCCTGTGCCCCGCCTGACATGCTCTTGGTAATGAAGCTTCCCATTAAGTTTCATTGAATTTCAGCCAGTAGTTGCTGAGAAATAGCCCAGACAAGAAATTTGGATGGAAGGACAAAGCGGAGTATATATGCTCCCCTGAAAAGTTTGTTTATTTTAGTCCATAGAAGGTATTCAAAAATGCGTAATCGTATCTGTCAAATAGTTGCTCATCTACAGGAAGAGATTCTCCCACAGAGGCTCTAGGCAATGTCAAACAATTTATGCACGTATTTGCTGTTGGGATGAAGGATGAGGAGCATTCTACAAATTGAATTGATGGTGACAACTTGAAGCCCAATACAGGTTCTTCATCTGCTCCTGTGACAAACTGCAGAATAGACTGCAGATTTATTCCCATACGTCTTCCACCTGAAAGATTAAGGACAGAATATGTCTAACAAAAGAGCAATGACACAGGACAGAGCAATAGATACGTATAAGAAGTTTGCCAAAATTGAGTATTACCGGCATTAGTGGTGCGATTAAAAATATTACAGGTAATAAGCTTGCTTTGAACACTCATCTTTACTATATAATTATCAGTTTAACATTTACCTTTTTTGCAATCTGTTTGGCAATGTTTGAGCATTCAGTGTATTAATATTCATTATATATCATACTGTCAAACTTAAACTGTGAATGTTTTTGCCAAAGAAAGGTGATGTCTTATTTTTAACTTTCTTGATTACCTAAAGCCCATTATCAAACACATCAAAGATTGCATGATCACACACCAATTGTGCTTCACAGAGCACTTTAAAGGGACTAAACTCCAGATGGTCCAGTCCTAAAAACACGGTATTTTAAAATCGGGAATACCTGGTTCAAGGAAAGTGCAAGCTAACGCAACTTCTATTTTTCAATGAAATATACAGTTTGTGACAGTATTTGGTCCGTGTTCTATACAAATAGTGATGGTTTCTACACGTTTTTACCATTTAGGCATTACTACCAGAAACGCAGATTATTATGCCCATCTTGAGTTCAGTATCTTTAAGCTCAAGAAAGCTTACAAAAATGGAGGATACAAGGAAAAATGGGACCGACAGATGGACAGACAGACATTAGCAAACCAATTTACCCTGCCATCTTCGATAGGGGGGGGGGCATAATCAATATATTAGGTCAAATCTATTATAATACAAGAGCTGTTATGCCCCCTCTAGGTTAAAATCAATCTTTAAAATATCAAGTTTGATGATGATCAGATGAGAACTGTTGGACATAGGGATCAGAAACTGCTAAAAAGGCCAATTTTACATAAATAAAGGGCCTTAACTGCACAGTCCGTAGGGGGATTAGTTAATAATCGAACTTGATCAAGATATTATGCCCAGATGTTCATGAAGTTTGGTTGGATCAGATGAAACCCCTGAAGCAGCCAATTTTATATAATTCAAAGACCATAACTCTATAATACCTGGGGCAATGACCGATAATCCAACTTGGTTGAGATATTATGCCCACAAACATTTTCATGAAGTTTGGTGAAGATCAGATGAAAACGGTTGGACACAGAGGGCAGAAACGGCTAAAAACGCCAATATAAGATAATTCAAAGGCCCTAACTTAACAATTCATGGAGAGAATTGGCCGATTATCGAAAATGGCCGAGATTCTATGCCCATCAACATGTACATGAAGTTTGGTTAAGATCGGATGAAAACTATTGGACTTAGAAAGCGGAAACAAAAGTGGTCTATTGACAGCCAGACCGACCGACATTAGCAAACCAATAAACCCCGCCATCTTCGATGGGAGGCATTATAAGATATTTATTTACTCAATTTGACATATTTCACACTGCAAAATACCCAAGTCCCAATTGCAGATAGGGACTTTTTTTCCAAAATAGGTCATTAAAAAAGGCATGTATTATTTACTTACTTGCTACTTCTCTTATATACTTGATAAACTTTGCATAAACTGCCTTTTCCACCACTTCTTTATTGCTCCCCGATTCACTGAAGGATGGCTTCAGAAGGCTGGTCAGTTTCTTAATTGTCAATGGCTCTGGCTTGTCTTCCAACAACACCTTCAGTACAGGTAGTCTTGTCATTATCTGTAAGGATTGATATGATTTTCTCAGTTTGTTTGTTTACTTTGTTTGTTTGGACTTTTCGCCATTTTAACAGTATTTCAGTCTTTCACACTTTTCCTGGGCAAGCTTAGGCGATCTAAGCTGTTTACCAATACTAAGTGCACATACCTATGCCAGTAACTGACAACTGCCCTACTTGAATCAGAGGTAGGGGGAGAATGGCTGTAAAAATAATTGTATGACCAATCCCCACACAAGTTGTGTGGCCGGGTTGGGGTTCGAACTCACGATCCCCAGATTGACAGTCCAGCGCTTTACCAACTGATCTAGCATGATTTACTCAGGCAAAGCTACATAATATGCTCGTGAACTCCACGCTATACTGCTCTGTTGAAGATGGTTTCATATCAATAGACATTCCCACTTTATTACTTTGGAATTGTCCACTTTGACATATCCGGAACTTTGACTTAAGCAAGTTTGAGTTAACAAAATTCAGCTGTATGTCATTGTAAACTGTCATATAAATACATATTAAGGATTTTTGTGGCCAACAAGCAACGCAACTACTGTAAAATTGCTTACATTTCTTGACCCTAAGTTAAAAGTGTAAACTATTTACCTCAAATACCCCAAGAGTGTCTAGACCTTTTATAAGTGGAGTTATACATGGAGTACCAGTACTGCTAGTACCGGAACCGTTCCACAACTGTTGTAGCAGATCTGGGCTGAGGAAAGTTGGAATCTTGCCATTCTGTAGAATGGAGAGGGCTAAAAAGAAAACACATTCACTGTCAGTGATGAATGCCCTGCACATTGACACAGTAATAGCCTATAGGACGGAAAATGTCACGTCCCCAGTCAGCACAACAACATCAAGCCGTTATCAAACCGACAAATCGGATGGACACCGAAAACAATATCGATTGGATGTCATTTTGCCCATCGGCATTCAATCGGATGGATATCTTGTCAATTATTTGTCGGACCGTCATCAAACCGAAAGCAAATATGATATCGCCCTTACATATGGCTATTATCAGACAGATATAATCGAAAACAATATCGGCTGGATGTCGTTTTGCCCAATGGCATTCAATCGGATGGATATCGTGTCAATTATTTGTCGGACCATCATCAAACAGATATAATATATGATATCGCCCTTACAGACTGATATAATCGAAAACAATATTGGCTGAATGTCGTTTTGTCCATCAGTATTTAATCGGATGGATATCATGTCAATTAGTTGTTGGAATGTCATCAAACAGATATCAACAAGAGCTGTCTCAGGACAGCACGCTCGACTATTCAACCACTTTATCAGAGTTATTCGCCTTTATCACTACAAAACAAGGGGCATAATTCTGCTAAAATGCTGGTCACAGTTATGTGCCTTGGCCAGTGACCTTATATGATGACCATGAAGACATGTGTGAAGTTTTAATTGAATATCTGTAGCAGATATTGAGATATGCATTTGTTACACGCAAAGTTTAACCTGAAATTTCTAAGAACAAAAGGGACATAATTCTGCTTAATTGCAGGTCAGAGTTATGGGCCTTGGTCAGTGAGTGACCTTATATAAAGACCCTAAAGTCATGTGTGAAGTTTCAATTCAATATCTGTAGTAGTTATAGAGATATGGAGTTGTTGCATGCAAACTTTAACCTGAATTTCTAAGTACAAAAAGGGGCATAATTCTGATGAATTGCAGATCAGAGTTATGGGCCTTGGTAAAGTTAAGATAAAAAGTGAAGTCTGTAGTTTGAACAAAGTTCAGTTTTTCTCATGAAAAAGGGGCAATAACTCTGTTGTTCCTAGTCCAATCTGGCCCATTATCGAACCTATCCGAGATTTTATGGTCATACACAAATTTGCAAGTTTGGTCAAGATTGATTAAAAAGTGAAGTCTATATCGTGTCTACGTCCCCATTTGTGGACGCATTACGGATGACGCAGGCCAGTTCTCGGGCCCTATACCAATATCTCAACAAACACGAACGGCTCAAGTGAGCTAAAACACATTATAGACAATACAATACAATATATTGTTTAGGCAACTTTACTAGTAATACAGTTACCACTCCATTTCAATATAAGAGAGAATTAATATTAAATTAAATAAATAAGAATGTTACCTTATTTAATCAATAACTGTTTCTTACCAAACACAATGCCAATAGTGTAGTAGTCATCTGACAGTAACTCCCTCAAACCATGGTCAAAGTATTTTTCCTTAATGGCTTGCAGAGTAATTCTAAAAAATTCTTTTCTGGGACCACCATAATCCAGCGCAGTCTGAAAAATAATTGTTGCTTGTTTAATTATGTTGTAACAATAGCCTTTTGTAAATCAGGTATGCCACCTTTTCGGTCCAGAGCAATCTCTGTACAAAATTGCAAGGATGACAAGGCCTAGAATTGTGATATTGAACTTTGACAGACAAGCATGGGTTATGTATGAAACACATTGTAAGTAATGGGGAATAACAATCTGAAGATAAATCCTAGAAACAAACAAGTACCTAGTCATGGAACAAATTATAATTGAAGTATAACTGTTGTATCTTTACTATTTACATAAACAGATACTTTTTCTTTATTACAAGGCTATTTAGTGTTCTCTCATTGCAAACAATGTCAATGATACAATTAAAGGATATCCGAATTTAAAGTTTATTATTCGGCACTCTGGATACACAGGCGATTCTAAAAATAAATCTATCTTACGGAGCCTTCCGGAGATAGTCGATGTATCACAATTGATTTTTCGGCTGTAAAGTATTTGAGGTTAGATACCAGTAATTCTAAAACATATGGTCCCATTATAAAACGGCAAACTTTGACAGCATTTTTCTAGCCTTTCCTTTATTTCAGATTGTGCAAGCCTGGTATCAATTTAAAATGAATCTGTCCTCTTCCAAAAATGGCAATAAAAAAGATATATCATGTTACTTCTAAGAAAATGCATCTCACCTGAATGCAGACAGCCTTAGAAAACAGGGTCCAGGCAGTCATATTTCGACAAAAACCACATTCCACAGTAAACACACCCCAACAGTTCACTTTTCAAGTTAGCCCCAATAAAATGCACCAAAATGTTCCAGACACACGTGGGATATAAGAAATAACCACAAAAGACATGTCTGAGATTGCCAAATGGCTTTTTTACCCTAAGAGAAAAGGAACTCTTTAGTAATAGGCACTTTAAAGAAAACTCAAAATTTTGCTATCTTGATAAAAACTCGTCTATATCATTATTAACATACTTGTAGCACACATGCAACATTTCAGATCGATCCGCTAAGTAGAAATGCTTCAAAAACGTATTTCAGTATGACACATGATAAGCCATCTGGCTTGCATTTTCTGTACTCGGATTGTATGGGGAGCGTGAACTAAAATTCGTACCTAAATCATATAAAACAGTCAAATTACCAGTTCATTAGACTTATTTTAATGCATAACGTGTCAAATGTTCCTTATAACATGATTCGATGTGCTGTAAGATGCAAAAGTCGAGTTTTCGTACACAATGATTTACTGGTATCTAACTTTGAAAAATCGTATTTTCCCTTTTGTTTTTCACAAAAATAAAACAGATTTTTGTACAGTTGGGAATTTTTGGGTGATATCTGGGATAAATATGCATATTTGGCATTCAGGGAACGGGTCTGATAGTCCTGTAGAAAATGGCCTGTATTTATGCAGAATGTTTGGTGTTTTTTGAGTATTTAATATTAAATTGAGTTTTGTCACTCATTGCACTTTCGATTAATTGAGTATATAAAATGGTGTTTCAGAACTAGGTAATTAGTTAATTACGTGCCTTATCTGTTGCTCTGCTGCTTCAGATTTGAAAAATTGTTTTTAACTAAATAGTACAATGTACATCTATCTTAAGAAATCCTTACTTACCTCACCATAAAACTGAACTTCTAGAGTATTTCGCAGCTCTGCGACACTTTTACTTGACAGTTCTTCAAATGCAGTTTCAAGCACATGTGTTCGGTCAATGAGAACATAATTTGTTTCTCCTTCAGCGCATTCTGCTGTATTCTCAATTTCCAGAGATCTCCCTGTTACCATATTTTGCTGAATTTTTTTTAGAATTTCCACAGGGTTTTGAACTGCACATTCATGACAATATTGAACAGTTTTTTCAACAACCTGAGCCACACTCATTTCTTTTGTTGCAGTTACAGACAATGTTAAACTTCCATTCTCAGCTTCCATTTCAATTAAAACTTCATTTGATACAAATGATGGAAACAAGTTTGCTTCCCTATCGCCTAAAACATCTATTAAATCTGGTAGTTCGTCTACAACACTTACAGAGCATTTCTCTAAATGATCTCTCATAGACCTCATTGGAAAATGGCGTTTACACCGTGTGCATTGACAAGAGCTCAATTCCTCATTTGGTGAGTCCTCATGAAGAGACCGTGTTGACAGTGAATGTTGCAAGGGTCTCACGTAAATCTTCGCTTGCGGTCCAACATTGCATTTTAGTTCCGCAGAATTCCATCTGCAACCAATGAGTTTCAATGTCCTATGGTTCTGACTTGTTCGTAACAGCTCTGCTCCACCAGCATTGGTGAGCTGTGGAAATCCTACATTTGACATGATTTTGTCAAGAACCTCGCGTTCATCATCATTGTTTTCTAATTTTATTTTTTTTAAGCCCAAGCCAGCATTTTTCAATATTTCTTTTTCTGAAGGGGATGGAACACATGTCGAGTCAGTACTGCTTAAACAAACAAACTGTGCGGTCCATCCGGTGAATCTATTGGATTTAGGTCTTTTTTGGGTTGAGTTCCTACCAAACAGACGATTTCTTT
The DNA here is from genome assembly GCA_027627225.1 of Congeria kusceri. Lineage (NCBI taxonomy): Eukaryota > Metazoa > Mollusca > Bivalvia > Myida > Dreissenidae > Congeria > Congeria kusceri. Next base: position 26,105,896 of record CM051036.1, read on the forward strand.
CAACAAGTTGATGGATTCTTGATGAAGCTGAGCTGGCTTGAACATTTAAGGGAACCTGAAATAAAAAAAAGTATAAAGTATTTATTTTATGGTTTTGGACACTATGTTTTATGTTTTTTGAAAATAATTATTTTGTGTGTCTCTATGTTTTCGGACACTTTCAGAAAAGGACTTAATTGTGCTCTATGTTTTCAGGCAGATACTTATTGGGGGGGGGGAGGGGGGGTGACCCAAGGGAATTTGACAAATGTTATTTTGGGGGGTCTAATTCCTCACCCAAGAGTCAAGCATATTTGTCGAAATCCCCTCAGTGGGAGATGCTATATGTCTATCAAATGGCCCGGGGGCCTGTATTACCAGGATCTAAAATCCGACCAAAGTCTATTACCTCGAGACCCGGAATTATTTGGAATGTCAAATATCCGCCTGTCGGTAATCGCTTTCAGTCTAAAGTCCCGTATATGCCCGCCGCTCAACCACGTAGGGGACAACATTGATAGGTGCATAACACCCACTATCATTAAATGTTTCACAGGTCCTCTTGTTCATTAATTTAATCTTTCTAAGTCAACCATGCTGGACCATGCATGTCAATTAGGAAGTTGTATATGGCTTCAATATAGGCTCATACAGTAACGTGTCATAAAAAACTCCTCTAGCAATAAAGGCAGCCATCATCGAACAAGCGCGTCTGTAATTGATATTTTATGATAATATTTATGCTTTGTTTTTGAACAATTTTTTTGTGACTCTTAATATTTGGACATTAAAAGAATAATTATTTTGAAGTGCCAGAAAACATTAAATACCAAATACATAATATACAATAACGCTACAAGTCATGGACACAATAGCCTCTGTTGTTGTTGTTTTTTTAAACTTAAAATATGACATTTGTCATTTGAATGCTAGCAGTGTCCCAATAACGCTATTAAGCCAAATAAATATAAAAATGCCATGCACTCGGGCGGCCATGATTTTTTTAACAAATCAAAATGTCAAAACACTGTATTATGTGAAGTTAGAATAAGACATCAAACATAGAATGGACATGATTTTTGTTCTATTTTCAAATAAAACTGAGCATTTCATGTTTTTTTTATATATGTTTGTTATATTCTGTCAATAATTTTGTTATAATTAGCATGTTTACAGGACCTTTTCATTAAAACTGATTGAGTCTTTGATCATTTTGACTGTATTTATGAACTGTGTTTTACTGATGCGGTTATATATATGCAGGTGTCTATTGCACAAATTACTCTGCAAAATTCGCAAATTACAAATGGTAAACTGCATATAAAACATTGCTGTAATAAAACAGATTATTCTATGTTTGACGTCTTATTCCAACTTCACATAATAGTGTGTTCAAGTATATTTTGGTAGAGAACCACACAAGGAACATTTTTGTGCAATGATTGAGAAATCCAACCACAGGTTTCTCAGGTGAGCTAAAAAGAAGATGCAACATCCATACAGATTCGTAACAAGTTTGGAATACTGATTGGAAATTTACCAAAAGGCGTTGAGTCGCTTATCTGAATTTAAGAATACCACTACCGGATCGACCCTACTGCAGGATGCCTATACTAAAGTCCTAATTTATAAAATTTTCTACTTTCTTCTACACAAAACATTCCGATGAAATTAAAATTTGGCCCACTAATTATTAAACTCTGAATTTATTACACCTACCGTTTGCGAATCGCTGCTACTGCCAGACGCCTCTTGTTCCGGGCCACGTGTGTTTGCATTCAGCCTCGCTCTAAAGCGGTGGCGGTCACCGATCGTGTCAATTCCTAATCTTATTAAGTCTGTGTCTGTCAATGAACGTGCAATATCGTCGTCAATACGTTCATTAAGAAATAGATCCAATAAAGCAATGTGCCCAATTTCAAGGAGTGCGCTTTTCAACTTCTCTACTGCCATGATCTTATTGTGTTTGCTCTCTTCTAAACTAACAATTTTCAAGCAAATTCCTAGTGTCACACATTCTCTAATTATCTTTAATTCTCACCCAGCTTTATTGTTTTTAATTAGCCAAGATCTCGCTACACCTAAGTAATCTGACCTTAGCTGATAAGCCATACAACAACAGATCAAGTTTACATTGAGCTATTTTGTAAGGCTGGACAGAAACCATTCACGTGACATTTATCAAGCGACAACGTAAAAGAACGAGTGTTCCGAATGAAAATAATATCAAACAAAATGATAGCGAGTGAAAAGAACAGCATACCATGATAACCGCACAGCATACCATCATAAACACACAGCATACCATCATAAAAACACAGCATACCATTATAAACACACAGCATGCCATCATAAACACACAGCATACCATCATAAACACACAGCATACCATCATAAACACACAGCATACCATCATAAACACACAGCATACCATTATAAACACACAGGATACCATCATCAACACACAACATACCATTATAAACACACAGCATACCATCATCAACACACAACATACCATTATAACCACACAACAAACCATTATAAACACACAACATACCATCATCAACACACAGCATACCATTATAAACACACAGCATACCATCAGAAACACACAGCACACCATTATTATCACTCAGCATACCATCATAAACACACAGCATACCATTATAACCACACATCATACTATCATAAACACACAGCATACCATCATAAACACACAGCATACCATCATAAACACACAGCATACCATGATAACCTCACAGCATACCATCATAAACACACAGCATACCATTATAACCACACAACATACCATCATAAACACACAGCATACTACATAAACACACAGCATACCATCATAAACACACAGCATACTACATAAACACACAGCATACCATCATAAACACACATCATACCATCATAAACACACAGCATACTACATAAACACACAGCATACCATCATAAACACACAGCATACCATTATAACCACACAGCATACCATCATAAACACACAGCATACCATTATAACCACACAGAATACAATCATAAACACACAGGATACCATTATAAACACACAGCATACCATCATAAACACACAGCATACTATCATAAACACACAGCATACTATCATAAACACACAGCATACTATCATAAACACACAGCATACCATGATAACCTCATATCATATTATAAAATCAATCATCATTTCAATGAACCATACAGCATGTCAACAGTCAACATAAGACAGTCTAGGCGTTCCATTTTGGCAGGGAACCTGTTTGGAAGTAAATACATTGGCAAGGAACCAATCTGAAAGTTGTTTGATTCCCTGGGAATACTTTGTAGGGAAAAACACACAGGTCCATTGGTGTGTATGCAAATGCCTACTGGGATGTCAAAGATGAAACCTGCTAAATCTGAGTAGAAACAAAGAACCTAATAAAACTCATTTTTCTGTGATAATATTTACAACTACATAATTATCTACTGCTATTTCCACCATGTAAATGTTGCTGCAACCTTGAGTCATTTTCAATCAGTCATGTAGTTTCACTGAATAAACCATGTTGCCAGTAGTCTCAGTGGTGTAATGGTTATGGTGTCTGCCAGGAGATCAACTGATCAAAAGACTCCAAGTATTGGTTCTACCAAGAAAACAGATGTAAAAGTGTTTCAACAAGCTTCAGGCCTTTGATAGGTTGAACCTAAATCATGTCGCTATGTTTTGAGCATTTTTACCCAGCTATCAACAATACCCACAGAGGTCACTGTCCAGTAAGACATGTTTTGTAAAGAAATGATAGTATCATCCTTATGGCTAGCAATAATATTGATGCCAAGCCGCATCTATATTAAAAACAAAAGCCGATTGCACGATTTACCTTGGGTGATTCATTAACACATTTGTGTCAACAGGTATTGCCCTTTTGAAGAACTAGGAAAGACAACTCTCCATAAATACATACGGTCAGCAATAATATTGGTACAAAGCCGCGTCTAGTTTGAAAACTGAAGCTGATTGACCAATCATTTACCTTAGTAATCCATTAACACGTTTGTATAAACATGTTTGCCTTTATAAAAAGCTTGGAAAGACATAGTTTTGGTTAAATACGCGTAACCTTGTGTAAGCACCTTATAAACACGATTTGGAACTATAGATGTACACGAATGAATCCATCCTTTGAATATCTGTTCTACGAGAACAAAATGGATAGTCAAATATAATACCTTGTAAAGGGTTTTGAAGTTTGGGGAAATTTTACACTTTCACTTTACACTTTACAACTTTAAATGAGAATATCACTATCCAACAAATATTTCTGCAAGTTTGGTCAAGATTGAATGACAAGTGAAGTCTTTATCGCATCCGCTGCAGCCAATTGTTGGCAAATTGCGGATGATTGATGATGCAGTAATATCCACCTATACTTTGTGCTCAGGTGAGCTAACAATTATAACAAGAGGGCCATGATGGCTCAAAGCGCTCACCTGAGAACTGGTACAGATGAAGACCATACTGTTGTGACAGGTTTGAAAATTAAGGTATCAGAACAATACCCAGAGGGGGTATGATCAATTTTGATTTAAAACATCGGTTAGTGCAATGGGCTAACTAAAGTATGAGTTGGGTAGTGGATGTGCGTTTTTTTGCTAATGGTTCTCAAATCATTTTTCTCGCTATTCTTACCTGACCCTTGTTCATTAAGTCACTGACAATTCTGGAAAATGCACAAACAGTAGATTTTGATGTCTTTTTTGCAAACAGTTTTGGAAATCTAGTTGCAATGCGATAATTGCGATGGCTGAGCTATAAGCTAAAGTTTTGCTTTTTCTTTGATAATTTTCTTTCCAATGATGATAAATGATGTTAATGCAGGCTCTGAAGACATCAAAGTTGCATGTACAAATAACTGCATGCAAGTCTTGTAACTGTTGGAAATCAAATTTTATCAATCAATTTTTATGGTCATGCGCAAACTGTGTAAGTTTGGTCAACATTGAAGAAAAAATCGTGTGTGCAAGCCAATCATTGATAACTTGTTGATGTTTATTTCCAAAAACAAGGGGCAATAACTCTGGTGTTTCTGGCCTGATCATGCTTATATTCGACTTCACCCATAGTCTTACGTTCATAGACAAACTGTACACGATTGGTGAAGATTGGATGAAAAATGAAGTCTCTATCCTGAATAATGTCAATTTTTGCATATTTTTTTCACAAACAAAGGGCAATAACTCTGGTGTTTCTGGTCCAATCTTGCTTATATTCGACTTCACCTTTAATTTTATGGTCATAGACAAACTGTGCAAGATTGGTGAAGATTGGATGAAAAATGAAGTCTCTATCCTGTATAATGTCCAGTTTTGTATATTTTTTTCACAAAGAGCAATAACTTCGGTGTTTCTGGTCCGATCTTGCTTATATTCGACTTCAACTGTAATCTCATGGTAATAGACAAACTAAGATTTTATGGTCATACACAAACTGTGCAATTTTGGTCAAGATTGAATAAAAAATGTAGTCTTTATCGCGATAACGGTCCAAATTGTTGACGGCACCTTGACGACGGACGACGGAAGGAAGGACGATGCCGGAGAGGTCCGCTATACCAATAGCTCACCGAGCACTTCGTGCTCAGGGTGAGCTAAAAATACTACCACATAAGTGTCAAAATATGTCAGTAAGTTTGAAAGGAAACAGAACTTGTACCTCTGATTTATGTTGCAATTACTACTGCAATACCTCCCAGGTCTGGAGCTTCCCAAACCATTAACAGCCAATTTAGTTAATGGACTAGGGTTATTTCTGCAAATAAAACTAAATTCCAAAATCTGTTTGTTATATCAATGTTATTATCCTCTGAACAGGTCACAATGTCACCCAACAGCCATTTTAATTTGGACTATTTATGCAGAAAGAATGTCCTTCAAATGTTATTAACTTCTGAAGTTAACAGGCCATTAATCAGCAATAGGGTGATTCTTTTGATTAGGAAGACATCAGGTATCATGACATCTTTCCCAGTATCTGGGTAACTTCATTATTAGAAAATACATTACCTAAAGGACATTATGCATCAATGGTAATTTGCATATGTAAAGATTTCATTAACTCTGAGCAGGTTCAATGGCTCCATGTGGAGATGCATTTACTGCAGCTTCCATCAGGGATACTTTCATTGGAAAATAATCCAAATTAGCTCTTGTGGCATTTCCGCACAGCATTTGCAACATCAGAGGTTTATTCTTTATGAAAGTTGTTATTATCATCATTTGTGCAATGAGGAGATGGACATAAGTGCCCTAATAGTCATGATGCAATGACAAGTATCAACTTGATCCCTTCTTGAGAAAGATTTCAAATACATAGTGCCATATAGTTGAAATTCCCAAAAATTGTTATAAATGTCAGGAAGAATCGTAATACATGTACTGGGTGTAAAAAATAACAACAACATCTATGGTAAATATGACTAAAAAATGAACAACAATACAACATAATGTTAGTACTTTAGAACTGTATCTTGGAATGGCTTGCCAAGCTTTTATGATCTGCTAAATGTTCCAGAAACTTCACAAAGTGGTCACCAAGGTTATCATAATGTACTGTTAAATCATTTTATTTCACGATGTCGAAATTTCATGCATTCTTGAAAACTGGCTTATTCATGCAGTCTTAAATTCATGCATGTTTCATTGTTTTTGTAACAAATCCTGAAAAATGACAATCAAATTGCTTTCAATTTTTCGATTTGCAACTCACATTTTATGGCAAGTGACCTGCAACTGACTACAAAACAATAATTTTAGGTGTCATTCTCTTGTTTTTCAAAAGTTATACAGACTGTAAGAAACTGCATCATTTGGCCACTTATATAAATTAATGATATGAGGCATGTCATGGGAAAACCGGGCTTTATGCATGTGCATAAAGTGTCATCCTGGATCAGCCTGTGCAGTCCACACAGGCTGATCTGGGACAACACTTTCCATTTTTATGGTATTTTATAGTTTCAATGAAGTATCTTCTTAACATAAATTCACTGTAGGCAGAAAGTGTCGTCCAGGATTCAGGATGACAATTTACTCACGAGCAATAAGCCTGGTTTTCCCACGACATGCCTCATATATTTATGTGGGGTCTTAAATCTGAGCTATGTTCAGACAGCAAAATACGCAATTAGACCAGCAAAAAATAACATGATTTTACACTATACTTATGATAATTTCACATATGATTTTACACTATACTGATGATAATTTCACATACGATCATCATCACTGGAGTGAATCATGTCAACAAGAAAATTTCTCAAACTAAGTGGCATTTAATTACTGTTATCTTAGAACTGGTGAAACACTGACTGAGTGTGCCAGAAGCCATTACATGAATGTGCAGTTAGCAAAATATGGCTGATAGTCAAATTAAGTGGGCAGACAACATCTGTAGGTCAAAAAAATACATGAATATATTACAAATCTATTACAATAAGTATCTTAGTTTCTATACTGCTATAGTGCTAATTCCATGTATTAACTTGGCAAAATTAATCTGACACTGACCTTAATATGTGAATATAATTATAAAATGAATACGAAAACAATATTAGGTTCTCTAAGGGAATCGTGTTCACTTGATATAGTCACGTTGCTGAAAACACTGTTTTTGTGAGACTTATGCAAATGATCATAGTGTGAAGGCACACAAAACTAAACAGAAGTTAAATATAAGAAATAATAAAAGTTAAAATTATTCCAATCGAGTTCACAAGTGTGACAGGTCATTCTGTCCATCTATATTTTGCTGAACACGCAGTTATGATACAAATTCTTATAAAAAACATATGAAACGAACCTAACTGAGAACTAATATAGGAATCAAGCATTTCATTATGTAAATAGAGTTCATGGGTATCAGGTCAATTTATCCAAATGCTACATGTATGATGAATGGGGTATGGCCTCCTGTAATTGAGTCTCACAAAGTAAATGACATTTTCTTGCAAACAGGCAATGAAAATACAGACATATTTCCATACAATAATCAGACAATAGACAGTGCATGTTCTAATTTCAAAGAAACCACTGGTTTCTACAACAACTGTGTACAGGTTTTGATTGCTAATTAGGTACAGTGTACTGTTTATGGTTCATTTGGTCCACAGCATAATTTTGTCAGGCATGGAAACATTTTCAAATAACTTGGATGAAGTAATAAGCATTAGGAGACGGTGTTTCATGCACAAGAACCACGTCTGTTAAAGTCACATTTCAAGGTCAAAATTCAAATATCTGTCAGGAGGGATTTTAAAATAATTTCATAGAAATTCATGACACTAATGTACTGATGTGTCCATCATAACACTGATGTGTCCATCATGACACTGATGTACTGATGTGTCCATCATAACACTGATGTGTCCATCATGACACTGATGTGTCACAAGCAAGAACCAGGCCAGTATTTTAAAGGTCAAGGTAACACTTAGAGGTCAAACGTTAAATATAAGAATGAATATTTGTGTCTATATGTCCTATGGTTCATGCAAAGAATAATTCTGCTGTAACTTGGTGTAAAATGATCACCATCATAAGACGTTTCACAAAAGAGCCAGGTCCCTAGGTCCAAGGTCACACCTATAGGTCAAAGGTCAAATATAAGACATTTTGACATATATGACATTTGTTGTTGGAACCATATCTTGTACATTCATTAAAAGTTTAAAATGAGGATATCAATTGCTTGTGTTTGTTAAAGTTTTCATTATTTGTTTATGTGACTTTCCTTATATCATTACTATGGTGGCATAGAACTGCCTTATGATAACTACTTAAGGTTTGCGAAAACTTTCATGTTATAACTACTTAAGGTTCACGAAAAATTTTGTGTTAACTACTTAGCGTTCGTGAAAATATTTGTGTTACCACGATGAATTATTACGTTTATTACGATATTTATCTAGATATTAAATTAGCGTTTGCGAATATATTTCTGCTAGATATTTTATTATTATACTAAATGGCCTAAAAGTGCCCAGAACTGACATAAGATACATTTTCTTGGGGTTGCGAGGTCTTCTGCAGTATCTTACTAACGCGAATTTATCACGATAATTATTTAAAACTTTAATATTCCTGTTACCACTTAATTTGTGCCTGAGATCTTTCGAAATATACTTATACTTATCACAAATGTATTTGCAAACCAATTCGTGTTATCTAACGCGAAAATTATCACGATAATTATCTGACAACACAAATCTTAACATGTTGATATTCCTGTTACCACTTAAAATGTGCCCGAGGTCTTCCGCAGTATCTTACTAACGCAAATTTTATCATGATAATTATCTTGCAATGCAAATCTTAACACGTTAATATTCCTGTTACTACTAAATTTTTGCCCTAGGTCTTCCGAAATATCTTACTAACACGAATATGATCGTAATAGTAATATGACAATGCAAATCTTAACACGTAAATATTCCTGATACCACTTAATTATCACAAATATATTCGCAAACCAATAAGTGTTATCTAACACAAAAATTATCAGGATAATTATCTTGACAACACAAATCTTAACACGTTAATATTCCTGTTACCACTTAAAATGTGCCCAAGGTCTTCTGCAGTATCTTGGTAACGCGAAAATGATCATGATAATTATATTGCAACGCAAATCTTAACAAGTTAATATTCCTGATACCACATAAGTTTTTATTACCTGAAATTCTGTTTTTCATTAAGCAAATAAATAACTTACGTCAAAAAAAATCGCAAATGCTATCAAGATATAAGATAAATAACACGAAACGTAAGTGGTAACACAAACATTTACGTAAGTGGTAACACAAACATTTACGTAAGTGGTAACACAAACATATACGTAAGTGGTAACACAAACATTTTCGCGAACCTTAAGTAGTTATTATAAGGCAGTTCTATGCCACCATACATTACAGCTCTAATTCTGGAACATAAAAATGCCCAGTCCATGAACAGCCAAATAATTAAGCTCTGAATCAAACTTTAGTAAAAGTCTGTGAACATTTTATCAATAAATCAAGTGGTTGCTGTAACTTGTTCAGACAATGCTATACAGGTCCTGTCTAAACAGTCCAAAACATAATTTGCTGCAAAATTTATGATGGCACATAAGATTGCATGCCATAAATAATGCTGGTTATGCCATAAAAGCTGTACAATTTCATTATGCAGAGAATCATTGACCATCTTATCCCAAGAAATTTATTTGCATCAAAATGTTGATGGGTTAAAGCCAACACCAAGTACCTGTAGTTAATTTGAGGTGTGTCCTGGGAAACCTGGGTTTAATGCATGTGCATAAAGTGTCGTCCTGGATTAGGCTGTGCAGTCCGCACAATTGATATAGAGTGCGTAAAGTGTCATCCCGCATTAGGCTGTGCAGTCTGCACAATTGATATAGAGTGCGTAAAGTGTCGTCCCGGATTAGGCTGTGTAGTCCGCACAATTGATATAGAGTGCATAAAGTGTCGTCCCGGATTAGGCTGTGTAGTCCGCACAATTGATATCGAGTGCGTAAAGTGTCGTCCCGTATTAGGCTGTGCAGTCTGCAAAATTGATATAGAGTGCGTAAAGTGTCGTCCCGGATTAGGCTGTGCAGTCCACACAATTGATATAGAAATGTTCGGCAGATACAACTGTTTCACACTCAAACCTTACATTTTGTTTTTAAGAATTTATTGTGTCACATTCACTGCCAATTAACGTTAAATGTAAATTTTTCAATGCCATTCAAAATAATATAAAGTCTGCTGTTGAATTTCGAATGCATAGACTGAACATTGTCTGGTATCATCCAATGGGATGTTTTCACTGAAACAAGTGCACAAGTATACTTGGGTGAATGGACTAAGGGCCTACATTTTATTTGCCCCGTAGCAATGCTAAAATGGTAGCTACATGTACGCAACACTAATAAATGGTGTAAAATTGGACAAGAAAGTTCATTTACCTAGTAGTTACGTGTTTCCTGCATTATTTTTATGTTATTTTGTCATATTAATATGGTAGACAAAGTTGACATCTTCAATCATATATATACACCATAAGTGTACAAAAGAGAAATCCGTGACTATTCAAGTTACATTAAAGGTGTGCGATTGGTGGAAAATATATTCATTTACATTCATTTCATAGATTGATTGGACAAAAATGCACAATGATATCTGTAATGGTCAGCTACTTAGCGATGCCTGATAAGCTCTGCCCACATCCAGGCTCCAATTAGATGCTCTTGTTATATTTTGCATACTTATTTGTTCTCAGTTTGTCTTAGATAGTCAGAGCGAATAAACATGATAAAAACTAATCCCTGTTGGGCCTCGAATAAACCATCTCTCTAAGGGGTTCAGAATATTACAATTATTATACAAGAGAATATAAATAATATATTTTGATGTTTAAAGTACATTCAAGTTTGCACCAGCCAACAAATAAAAATGTACATGTACCATTTACTGTGGCTGAATAAAAATGCATTGATTTCAGAAAAAAAACTTCTACAGCCAAGAAATGAGCATTGAACATACAGAAACCCCACTATGGATTGGAAAAAAAGAGTGTGTATCATAGCCTTATAGTCTTGTTATAGGTTTTATGCAGTACTGATAGAAACACTGCTAGACAGCGGGGATACTTAGCAGTATTATCACTCTGAGAAACCTGACCTAAAGTTGCTAAAAAGTACTAGAGAACAATGTCATGGAACGCTTTAAAGAATTGCAGGTTAATGGTTGGTCAAATAAAATATGAATAAACATGACTTTATTTAACATGGAATAACTGGGGAATATAAAAGTGATATTTCATGATGGAGTTGGAAGAAAACTTAGCGGCACTTTTGGACGGAGGGAATAACTCTAATCAAGGTAACATGCTTTATGTGTAAACATATTATTTAATTTTCTAATATTATATAAATTATGAAATTGTTATTAATAATGTAATTATAATTGCTGCCAATTTTCTAATCATTGGTACGGTGCAAAACAATCCTTGCTTCACATATTTTACACGAGTTTTCAAATTTGTCCGATCTGTTAACGATGGATTAAATTTTTCAAATTTAATTTTTTGAAAATGGTTGGAGTCGGTTTGAGTCAGATAATTGATAATGATTCATAAATGGACTTTTGTTTACTTTTGCAATCTAACAATCACATAATTTTAAACATGCATTCCTTAACTGGAGAAACATTTTTATTTATATGTTACCCATACTTAACAAAATTATGTAGGTATTTTACTGAATTTTATTGCAAACCGTGGGTAAGAAAAATGTAGCATGTGGCAGTGTTTACTAAAACAAACAAAAATATACAAAATTTATAAGACATTCTTAAAATCATTTAGACATTCAACATCAAATGATCACTAGTATATCTTAATTTTATTAATTTTAACATTTTGATAGAAAATGTACACATTAATTCTGTATTTCATATTCTTTTTGAAGAATTCCTGAGACAAGGTCATGCTATGTAAGACAAATACCACCCCAATCATGTCTTACCAATAAAATCTTACATACTATTTATTATAAGAAGCTTTGTGTGAATGGATGTTTACCATTAAGGGTAATAATGCTTATTGCAATGCCAGATATATATTTTGTATTGTTTATTAATTTAAATATTATCAGTTCTATTATTTAAGCATATGTACCGGTAACGGTAACAAATATAAGTGTGTATAAATAATAATAATAATAATAATAACAATAATAATAAACAAGAGGGCCATGATGGCCCAAAGGGCTCACCTGAGTACTGGCAAAGATGAAAGCCTTACTGTTGTGAAAGGCTTGTGGGAATGTACGCCATAATGTCCTTACATATTGTTTCTAGCTGATTTACTCTCATACGTAGAACAAGTAAGGACCTGGATATATTTTCTCTACCCTGGTATCCAACTTTTCATAGGCAATTTTGGAGGAATAGTGTTAATGCTGCAGTTTTCAAAGATGATGGCAAACGCTGCGCAAAGGTCATGTCATGCTTGCCGGCTTGTTTCAAAGAGTAGAGTGTATTGCCATTTACCCGTGCTATATTGACATTCGCTTTGATTTTATGGTAATAGACAAATTGTGCAAGTTTGGTCCAGACTCGTTGAAAATGAAGTCCCTGTCTTGCAACAAATTCATTTTTGCATTAATTTTCACAATTAAGTGGATATAACTGCTGTGGCCTGTCTCATTTGCTGCTTGTGTTGAGATCCTATGGCCAAACAAAACATGTGGAAGTTTTATCAAGATTGAATAAAAAATGAAATCTTTTGATAATACACAAACCGTGGAAGTTTGGACAAGATTGGTAGAAAAATGAAGTCTCTATGAACGAAAATGGCAATTTTTGCATTTTTTCCCACAAACAAGGGGCCATAACCCTAAGGTTTCTGGTCCAATTTTGCCCATTATCAATACCAACCAAGATTTTATGGTCATACACAAACTGTGCAAGTAAGGTCAAGATTGAATAAAAAAATGTAGTCTTTATCACGATAAAGAGCCAAATTGTTGACGGCATACGGATGACCGACGCTGCCGGAGAGGTCCCCTGTACCAATAGCTCACCGAGCACTTTGTGCTCAGGTGAGCTAAAAATAAATAATAATAATATTAATCATCATCATCGTCATCATCAACATCATAAAATAATAAAATATTCATTAGCATTATTACTGAATATACTTTATTATAATCATTATCATTATTACTGAATATATTATCATTATTACTGAATATATTATCATTATTACTGGATATATTATCATCATTACTGGATACTTATTATCAATATGTTTTCATAACTTAATTTCAATATCATCGGTTAAGGTAAACAACTAAAGCAAAGTTGGTTTGAATATGAGTTTATTTATATATTACTGATTTCAACTGTTTTATCATCTTTTGGTGTGCAATTACGAAGTAAACAAATTACAATGCTTTATAATCTAGTCGGGGATAAAGCTAATGATATCATTGATTGATATTTGTGACATCAAATTGTATGTTTAAATTTATTCAATCTCTAGTTATTATGTTTATCTTATTCAATTATTTATTATTGTCATATATGTCAGAACATGTCACCACAAATGTAATGCCCAGCTAGTAAACTAGTATGACTAGACTGGCAATAAGAACTTAATTAGGTCTTCCATTTTGCTTTGAGTTTGCATTTTTCATAAAACATAATTTTTATGCCTCATTTTCATATAGTTATTCTTTTGTAGCCATTGGCTACTTTGAAGCCTGGTTCTGCTTACCAGGACCGCTTATTGCTTTAATGAATCTCTGCATGGACTATTGCTTGTTGGTTATTGTTGATACATGTACTTGCTTGTGACAGCTTGTACAATTGTATTGCCCACCTATAAAATTAATGTTTCATCATAACTGTAACTGTATCATAAGAACATTTAAAGGCAAAAACAAGAGTAGGACCATTTTCGTGAGAAACCCGGGTTTAATGCATTTGCGTAAAGTGTCATCCCAGATTAGCCTGTGCAGTCCGCAAAGGCTAATCCATGACGGCACTTTCATTTATGTTTAGAAGAGACTTCCTTGAAACAGAAAATACCATAAAAGCGGAGTGTCATCCCGGATTAGCCTGTGCGGACTGTCCTCCCTTGCAGTTACTTATTCCTTGCGGTTTACAGTAACTACTGCCACTACGAGTGAAATCCTTCCAGATTTGGAAGGATTTATTTTTAGATTTATATATTTATTTTTATTATTATTTTATAAAACTCCATCTGAAATATTGCATGTTTGGTCTAGACATATATACTGAGGGATGAAAACAAGAAGAAAAACAAAAAAAGATAACTGAACAATGCAAGGATTTTACTGTGTCCAATTTGGTTTCTTCTCCTTGTCCACCATTTTAATTTACACCATGTGATCAGACGATGGATATCCAGCATTACAGCACGTGATCAGACGATGGATATCCAGCATTACACCACGTGATCAGACGATGGATATCCAGCATTACACCACGTGATCAGACGATGGATATCCAGCATTACACCACGTGATCAGACGATGGATATCCAGCATTACACCATGTGATCAGACGATGGATATCCAGCATTACACCACGTGATCAGACGATGGATATCCAGCATTACACCATGTGATCAGACGATGGATATCCAGCATTACACCACGTGATCAGACGATGGATATCCAGCATTGTTTCTGAGTATTAACTGTACAGTGATGTATGAAAGAGGCGGCAAATTACATTTTAATTATTTATTTCACGTCATTTCCACTGGTTTTGTTGTTGCTCAAAACCATTGATATTGCATCCTTCACTTAGGAATGGAGGCATTACTTTAGAAAAATAGTTCAATCTTTTGGGACAGCAATAATTATTGACATTCAATATTGTTTGATGGACATTGAAGCCTGCTTGTATAATTATAAACTATTTATGATACTATATCACTGAGAGAAATTAATCATGAGCGCGATGTCTATATGTGATGAGTCTTACCAGAAGCATACGGAAGGATCATTATTATATTTTACAACTGTTTACAAACACTAACTTGATGTTGCTGAGTCAAACTGAGAATTGTATTGAACTATACGCATTAAGAAAATGTAATATTTACATTTTCGCCAACACTTTTTATACATGTTACAATCATGCCATTCATTGCTTCTTCCTGTAAATTTGACTCCTCGCGGAGACAAAATTGAATTTGGTCCAAGGTCTAATCTAACATCTTTCAAAAATAGGTTTGCATCATTTTAAAAATAGCATACTAGCAGACGCTGATAACATGCGTATGGTGGGTATGTGTTTTGAACCATTGATTAATGTGTGCATATCGGTTTTGACGCTTTTTAAACATTTATAATAATTATTTTAATACTATTGGTATATATTTTATTTTATTAATTTCTTATACAAGTTCCTAAGTTCGTTTATACCTGATCAATCGGAGACTTCTGTTTAAAAATATTATAATATGCAATGGTTAGTTTTCGACCTTGTTTAAATTTAGTCATCTTTTGTTACATGTCATTGGACACTTATTTGTAAAAAGATATAGAAATCATTTGCTTCCCTCATAGATATATTTGCATCAATGTTGTTTTTCTTGTATAATTTTGGTATTTGCAAACACATTAAAACTGCATAATAACACTATGCTATAATTAAATTTGTTATAATAACCTGCGACCCAGTGGCACGTATTTCACGTAGCACTAAAGGAAGTTGTATTACAAAGGCTACTAGTATTTACATTAATGGCCAAAACAAAATTATCTTGCCATTTTGTCACTTTATAATAGTTTTTAGGATCAGCTAATGTCACTCATTTTCTTCGCAAACACCTTACAGAATGAATATCAAACAAATCAGCATTAATAAAGGTTGAGATATAACATATTTGGTATGACGGTTCTCCTCTCCATTTAGAGTTTCAATAAAGTGTTATAATAAGTTGCCAAATTCCTCTACGAAGATGTAAGAAAAATTGAAAGACATTCATATAACTTATTAACTCAGTATGTCATTTCAGTTTCAGTCAAATGTCACATAATGTTTATATTTAGTATATAATAATTATTACCATTACATCACCTGGTCCATTTAAATGTCAGAACGGGAATGCGTTCCATATATCCATATATCCGTTTAACAAATCAAATCATTTGCATAGAAATTCCCAAGGGATTTCATTTTACATGCAAATAAATTTTGCTGCCTGTTTTCAGTTGTCATCAGGAATATTTTATCAGCAAAAAGTGTTTCTGACACACAAAAAGCTCCTCAACTATTTAGTAAATTAGAAAGGCTGGGCAAAAAAATCTCGCATAGAAGTCTTTCCCTGGGACTCATGGGTAATAACCAGCCGAAATTACTCCAAACAACAAATAAGTCTGGTTCATTTGCAGGGGAAATCTATATGTTTAACTGTAATTTCTTCCCCTTAGCCCCAGCAATTGCACGCTAATGAAATGGTCAAGAAATAGATCACACATACCTTGTCTCAACAGTGTAATGATACAAAACAATGCATTGATTTGCAAACATGTTTTGTACCAATTCAAGGACACTCTGAAAAATCACTGACAAATGAGTTGTTGTGGTCAGTATGTTTGCCATTTTGACAAATGTAGAGATTTTTCGATGTGCTTTTGATTATTACTTCTGTCTTGTAGGGTTTCTCTGTGAAATTCATAATAAGGCAGCAGAAGTTGCTGACAGAAATTATGGACGACAATAATGTATTATACTTTTATTCTCATGACTTTTATAGCAGTTATAATGTTAGTTAAGATTTAAACACTTTAATCCTGTTAAATGCTTTTCCACACATCACAACAGTAGCAAAAGACAGAATTCAAACTGTGACAGATATGAAAGACCAATAACACATTTTTTACCCAAAACCTTGTGTCAGGCGTTTTCAGCAAATGTTTTGAGTAAATCCATAACAACATTGTTAACTTGTTAACAGGCATACCATCATTCTTTGACATCTGAGGCATGAAATCTGTATTAAACATCACTGAATGCCTATTCAATTCCGATTTCTATGCTAAGTAGATTTGTTCATGAAAATATGAAAATATTGAGCAGTCCACATGCAAAATAGGTAGACATAATAGTTCAGTTTTTGAATTAAAAAAATATGTTATTTTTACACCTCAGTTTGCATATAAAAAATTCAGTAACTGTTATATTTATACCTCAGTTTATTAGTAAAACGATCAGTTATTGTATTAATCTGCATTGTCGGATTGTGCAAAGAAGATATTTTTTGATGAAACTAGTTATTTATTATGAAAGTCATTATAACAAGGCAGTCTGAAGGACAGCTATATCCCCCGCCTTGATCCTTCATTAGATTTTAAAGGGGACTTTGAAGTACCACACTGACTTTAATCAGTTTCATGAAAATTCCTTAAAGGGCATAAGAGATATGGAGCTGACACGAAAATGGAGGCTCAAACATTTGACCTTTAAATGTGATCTTGACCTTGAGGTGGCATGACTGCTCCATGCCTTCTGCACATCCCCTCAATGTGATAAACATTTGCGCCAAGTTTTATGAAAATCCTTCAAAGGGCATAGGAGATACGGAGCAGAGACAAAAATGGAGGCTCAAACATTTGACCTTCAAGTGTGACCTTGACCTTGAGGTGGCTTGACTGCCTCATGCCTTCTGCATATTGCCTAATGTGATAAATATTTGAGGCAAGTTTCATTAAAATCCTTTAAAGGGCACAGGAGATATAGAACGGACATGAAAATACAGGCTTAAACATTTAACCTTCAAATGTGACCTTGACCTTGAGTTGGCGTGACTGGCTTATGCCTTTTGCACATGGTCTCAATGAGCAAAACACATTTGAGCCAAGTTTCATGAAAATCCTTCAAAAGGCATAGGAGATATGGAGCGGACACGAAATGGAGGCTCGAATATTTGACCTTCAAGTGTGACCTTGACCTTGAGCCGGCGTGACTGACTCATGCCTAATGCACATCATCTCAATGACCTAAACATTTGAGCCAAGTTTCATGAAAATCCTTCAAAGGGTATAGGTGATATGGAGCGGACACGAAAATGTTACGGACAGACGGACGGACAAAGGGCATTCCTATAACCCCCCTCCCGCTTTTTGCGGCGGGGGATTAACAAAGGCACTGAACATGAAAGAGGGCCATATTTACATAAGCTAATAACTGAAATATGCAAATGAGGTACACACAATGTACAATATACCCTGGTACTAACAAATGGAACGGTTGCTTGTTTTTGAAATCTTGATTGAAAATTCAGCATAGCTTGGCCCATATTCACCAAACGTTTCCTAGACTTAAGAATAAAGAATATTCTTGAAACTGTCCTGTTCTATTAATGATGTTTATTTGAACGTTACTTTGTATTCACCATCTAATTACATCATTCTTTATTTAGAGCTATTTGTCAATAACATTATAGACATATGTACCTTGCATATTTGCAAACACATAAGAGTCGCGTCGTGGGAAAACCGGGCCTAATGCATGTGCGTAAAGTGTCGTCCCGGATTAGCCTGTGAAGTCCGCACAGGCTAATCCGGAACGACACTTTCCGCTTTTATGGTATATTCTGTTTCAAGAAAGTCTCTTCTAACCATAAATCCACTGTAGGCGGAAAGTGCCGTCCTGGATTAGCCTGTGCGGACTGCACAGGCTAATCCGGGATGACACTTTACGCACGTGCATTAAGCCCGGTTTTCCCACGATGCGCCTCATAAGTATTTTTTCATGAGTCTATGTCTGTTCTTTATTAGTAAGACTAAGAATGGGCTGGTGAATATGGGAACCAGTTTGTTTGGGATTTTCGCCATTTTTAACGGTATTTCAGTGATATCCATCTGTCAGTTAACCTACTCACACTTTTCCTTAGTAAGTTTAGCCGATCTAAGCAGTTTACCAGTACTAAGTGCACATACGTATGCCAGTAACTGACAACTGCCCTACTTGAATTAGAGGTAGGGGAAGAATGGCCATAGAAATAATTTCATGTCCAATTCCCACACAAGTTATGTGGCCGGGCTGGGGTTCGAACTCACGAACCCCGGATTGACAGTCCAGCGCTCTACCAACTGAGCTAGACGGGCCCGGCAATATGGGAACATTTTTAGAACTGAACACTATTTTGAACAATTCTATACTTCCTGTCACTCAGGGCTTGTGGCTATTTCTATGTAATTATATCTGTCAACATACCCAATTGAGTCAGACATTGCCAACGTTGAATGATTTAAAATGCACAGTTTCAGACGATGTATTTTCCGACATGTGCATAATCAAATATATCGGAAACATAAAAGCGCTGAACTTTAAGCACTGTGCCATTCAAGTCAGCCTGTCCTTGTGGTAATTTCTAGGTAATCATATTTGTCAACATTCCCAATGAAACCTAACATTGTCAACGGCAATGATTTAAAATCCCATTTTTTAAACATGCAGTATTTTCAGATGTGTGCATAATTTGGATATACAATGTAACAAACATGACCAGTGGACCTGAGGACCAGCGGACGTTCCTGAAAAATATTATTCCAGCAATGCCCACAATGTCATAATTTAAGTGTGGAGAGTTTGGGAGTATTTGTAGGTAATCTTATTTGTCAACATGCCCAAATAAATCTGAATGTCTTGAGGGTCTACAAAGAGATTGCTTAGGAAGCAGTTATTGTCAGATTACGAAACATCCTCACAATTCCGGAAGTAACTGACATTTACATTCAAATCAGCATGTAAGTGGATTTTTTTGTCAATAACTGAAAAAAAACAGACCAACAAATTAAATAAGGAGCACGTTTAATTAAAGAGGTGGAAATCTGGCAAATTACTTGCTTTTTTGTTCAAGTACCAGTGGTTTTTCCAGAGGACTGATATGGAATTGCTCTGTTCTGACTCTGTGATTTAATAATCATGGAATGTTATTTCATGGACGATTTAAAGGGGCCTTAGTAACCTATTCAGAGATTGGCAAAATTATCATTTTCATTTTTTTTAGCATTTGTATTTGTCATAGATTCCAAATATTAAAGATCACTAAAGTAAGCATTAAAACCAAATGCAGTAACAAAAATCCCTGTATGATGTTTATATGTGTAAATAAGTATCTGGGGCCGTATTCCAGAAACATCTTAAGTTTATCGTAACATTAAAAATTTCATAACGTTATACGTTCAAAGACACAAATAAATGTGTGAATCTCTTTACAGTTAAACAAACAATTGTTAATAATATAGCTGATTATTAATTAATACTAAGCATTGTGTACTATGCGCATGAAATACAAAGCTTAATAAAATGATAACTTGAAGGTTAAGGATAAATTATAACTTAAGATGTTTCTGGAATACAGCCCCAGATAACAGTCACTACCGAAGGCTGTGTTTATGACCTACCATGAATTAACTGTATGCATTAATGGCACACAGGCTGTGTTTATGACCTACCATGAATTAACTGTATGCATTAATGGCACACGCAAGGTGCTGCAAGTTATTAAACAACCAACCATTAAGATTTTAATTTAGATTTTACAAACACATAAAACATTATGACAGAAAAACTTCTTTTTTTTTTACAAAAATCAATAGTATCTGACTAGTTGTAATTCCACTTTGTTGCTTACATTTAAAAAACAACGAAATTAACCTATGTTTTATTAGTTTAACATGATGATTAGCAAATTAACAAAGCAAATGTTTGTAAACAGTTTACTTGGAGGATCAGTGTTGTTTGTTGAAACAGTATCCAACAAAAGAATTGTTTCCGGACACACGATATAACAGAATCTTTAACATACAATAAGACACTTTTACCGGGCATTTAAATGTGTTCGACCACTTTCACCCTTAGTGTGGCTTTTATGACGTACTTGTAACATGGCACAATTATTGACTAATCAACAGGATTTGAATGACAATACATTAAACCATTGAAACAGTGAGGACTTCATTGTATCTAGCAAAAACAAGACAGTGTTCTACGTAAAACAGGTATTTGTCGGAGATGGAACTCTGCAGGCATGGTTGTAAAGCTGATAGGCATATGTGCTTTTGATTACCTGACTATTAAATAATAATAAAAAATGAATTTATGTGCTACGTGTACTAAACAAAACAAGCAAAAATAGCCCATTGCCCATTATAAAATAGCAATATTAAAGTAGAGAGATTTAGAAACAGGACTACGCTTTCTCAGCAACATTTTTAAATGTTCAGGAAAATTGTAACAGAGACATTTTGTGGCATTTTAAGAAATAGGAAACCATATGAATATCCGACTGTCATAAACAATTTCAATGGGTTTCACAAGGTGTGTCAGTAAAAATTAGCTCATTATGTAATGAAAAGGAGTGTCATTTTTTGTTAGTTCATTAAGTAACCCAATTAAAATTTTCCCTGTGTTTACAGGTTACACGTCTTTTAAAAAAGACGTACCTCAATCAAACTCAAGTTTATCTGAAACAAATTAATGACATTTAAACAGTGAGAAATGATAAGGCAAGAAGTCAAGTAACAGCAAAGACATAAATAAGATGTTACAAACCGGTTGCCTGAAACTGGCTTCTCTTGCAGAATCTCTGTTGATGACAGAATGGTGGGAGTTGCCACTTATTTAAGACTGAAGCCAGTGGAATAAAGTATGAGGAACATGTGGGAATGTTATGAAATGCATATGTTGATGTTCATCTTTAAAGATAGGTTTTATACAGGTAACTGATAATATCCATACTGGAAATCATTTTTCAGTGCAATTTAAGCACATTTAAAAGTGTGTAAATTGCATACATATAATTTCTTCAACTGGCTGTATTGATTTGTAATCTAATTTAATGTTCAACGGTAATGAAATGAATAGCAGTCATTAAAATGCTCGACAAAAAGGTAGACTAATTGAAGCTTTTATGAATAATATGACACAGACATGGTTTATTACACGTTTTAATGAAATCCATGCTTCTAAGTTGTAACAAACAATTATCTATAATGTAAAGTAGACATTACTTAGGATTTGTGTGATTATTATGAAAACACTATATGATTCACTAAAATATATCAGTATTAAATGATCAAATAAAGATTCAAACATATTTTTATAAATCTTTTAACCGAAAAATCACCAATATACTACAGAAAACCAAATATTATTTATAACTGGAAAGCACCACGAGAGCACAGACCTCTGTCAAATATGACGGGTGATCGAAAAGTTCGTGGACAAAGTTATAACTCATTAATTAGCCATCAGATATTATTGAAATTTTCTATACATGTAGACCAGCCCTTGCCAAGTTAAACGTCTTTGTATGCAATTAATTTTAACCCCATGTACAGGTTTGCGGGCCAACCCTACATACGTTTTGTTTTCACTATATATCTTCAGAATTACTGCATGCATCTACGCAAATTGTTTCCACTGAAGAATGTAAACGGCATTAAAAAAATTGTTGGTTTCCACTTGCTCGACCCCCATAATTTTTTGTCAGCAGACCCAAATTATTTTTTTTGCCTAACTATCATCTTTTTCTGACTTTCGGTTAAAAGAGCAGTTTTCGCTAATATGCGGCTTTTCAGTAATTAACAAATGTTTCGAACTAGTCTTCGTGAGACAGGCGCTCATAGAAGGACATACCGTAAGGTAAAGTTTTTTTTATTGGAGGAATTTAAACATTTTACATGCAGTCCCATATACCTTAACTGTGTGGTAAATATGTCGTGAAGAAAAAAATGTTAAAGAAATGTTTTTTTAAAGGTCAACAAATCCTTTTTCTTGTTTTATCTTACCAAGTTACATTTCCTTGGGAGAGTTTTCAGATACTGTCTTGAGCAAGATCAAAATGGAAAGAATGTTATGCCAGGAGCAAAGTAGGAGCAAAGTAACATAATTATCATGAATTTGATATTTGACAGAAACGAGGGCATCAGTCTTGTGAAGACCACATCACATTAATCAATGTCCCATCAATAGACATGGGAATTATGTTCATGCCAGTTACATGCTCATGTACGAGACATGAGGAGTTATGTTCATGCCAGTTACATGCTCATGTACGAGACATGGGGAGTTACATTCATGCCAGTTACATGCTCATGTACGAGACATGGGGAGTTATGTTCATGCCAGTTACATGCTCATGTACGAGACATGGGGAGTTATGTTCATGCCAGTTACATGCTCATGTACGAGACATGGGGAGTTTGTTCATGCCAGTTACATCCTCATGTACGAGGTGCAGTTGATAAGAAAGTCTTCTTGAGTAATGAATGCCTTTGAATCATGCAGTGTTACACATGTTACACAGTTCAGTTAAGTAGTTTTGTTTGTCCAACACATGAAAACGTGACAAAGTTGAGTACAAACAGGCAAGCAAACTCATAAGCTTCTTTCAGTGGTTATATGACAACAAACTATAACCTAAAATTTTTTGTTCTTAATTAACTGTCCAAGACACTTTCTATCTCTTTAGTCACAGTGGTGTAATGGATAATTATGGTGTCCAACTTGCGATTGGGAGATACGAGTTCCATCCCTACTCGGGGTGGGGGGAGGGGGTTTGGATGATCTTTCCTAAAAGACACTAAGTACTGGTTCAATCCGAAAACGGACAAGAAAGTGTCTAAATAAGTCCTAGGCTTTTGACGCAATAAAGCAAAATAAATAGGTTGAAACCAAAAACACTTGTTGGCAACAATAGATATGAGGCGCGTCGTGGGAAAACTGGTCTTACTGCATGTGCGTAAAGTGTCGTCCCGGATTAGCCTGTGCAATCCGCACATGCTAATCCAGGACGGCACTTTCCGCTTTTATGGTATTTTCTGTTTTAAGTTAGTCTCTTCTAAACATAAATCCACTGTAGGCGGAAAGTGTCGTCCTGGATTAGCCTGTGCGGACTGCACAGGCTAATCCGGGATGACACTTTATGCACACGCATTAAGACCGGTTTTCCCACGTCGTGCCTCATATCATTTTCGCTGTTTAATATCTAGTTTGTTTGTCTTTAAGACTTCTAATAAAAAGGTACCCATGTGACTGTTAAGTTCCTGTCTGCAGTATAACCAAATGGTGTCTGTCAAACACATAAAAATATGTTGGTAATGTACGCTTAAAATCTTAGTCCATGTACGTGTCACATTAGCAACACATGTTGCCGACTGTTTTTATAATCTTCAACATGTCGACCTTCTTGTTGGTGCAGTATGCAAGTAGGTGCTAATGGCCATGATCTAATAATTTGCTGCAACAATTGTGAAAGGTGCTTGAACATGTGAAAAGATAAGTAAGTATTAGCTATTTAAGTTTCTGTTACGGGATTTCATTTGTTCTCTACTGAAATGCAAGAAAACAGGATGACACAGTTGTATGTAAACTTTTATTTTTTACATTAAATTGTATTCTTTGTCTTTGAGTTATTCAAATAGCCAGTGTAAAATACCAGAACAACAGATAAGAATTTTGCCACAATTAATTGTGTATTTCCGAATCATTTTTAAAATAAATAACTTCTGGAAGATTTGAGTGCTTGAAATTACCCCCATACAAATAACATTTATTCGCTGTTAGAAATACCTTAACTGTGTGTATGTGACAGTTGTCATAACCAACACAAAGTTAGAGGACAATGATGACCCAAAGGGCTCACATGAGTACTGGCAAAGATGAAAGCCTTTCTGTTGTGACAGGCTTGTGGGAATGTACACCATAATGTACTTAAATAATTTGTCTAGCTGATTTACTCTCATACATAGAACAAGTAAGGACATGGATATATTTTCTTTAACCTGGTATCCAACTTTTTGCAGGCAATTTCGGAGGAATAGTGTTA
Organism: Congeria kusceri; assembly: GCA_027627225.1. Lineage (NCBI taxonomy): Eukaryota > Metazoa > Mollusca > Bivalvia > Myida > Dreissenidae > Congeria > Congeria kusceri. The sequence goes on from CM051036.1 coordinate 26,131,288, forward strand.
ATGCTGCAGTTCTGAAAGATAATGGCGACTGCTGTGCAAAGGTCATGTCATGCTTGCTTTCAAAGAGTAGAGTGTATTGCCATTTACCCATCCTTTATTGAAATTTGCTTAAGATTTTATGGTCCTAGATAAATGGTGCAAGTTTGGTCCAGACTGGTTGAAAATGATGCCCCCATCTTGCATCAAATTCATTTTTGCATTAATTTTCACAATTAAGGGGATATAACTGCTGTGTTTGTGGCCTGTCTCATTTGCTGCTTATGTTGAGATCTTATGGCCATACAAAACATGTGGAAGTTTTATCAAAATTGAATGAAAAAAGAAATCTCGATGCACAAAAAAGGCAATTTTTGCATTTTTTTCACTAACAAAGGGACCATAACTCCAATGTTTGTTGCCCAGTCTGACCGGTTGTTGGCTTCTGTTTCAGATGTATGATCACATACAAACTGTGGAAATTTGGTCAAGATTGGAAGAAAAATAAAGTCTCTATGAACAAAAAAGGCAATGTTTGCATTGTTTTTCACATACAAGGGGCCACAACTCCGGTGTCTGTGGCATAACTCTAGGGTTTCTGGTCCAATTTGGCCCGTTATCAATACCAACCGAGATTTATGGTCATACGCAAACTGTGCAAGTAAGGTCAAGATTGAATAAAAAATGTAGTCTTTATCGCAGTAATGTTCTCAATTGTTGATGGCATATGGACGACGGACGATGCCGGAGAGGTCCCCTATACCAATAGCTCATGAAAATGCGAAAGTCTTCATCACTTATGAGATATTGCCCTAGTCAGTGTTTTATATAACATATGAGGCATGTAGTGGGAAAACCAGGCTTAATGCTCATGCGTAAAGTGTCGTCCCGGATTCGCCTGTGCAGTCCGCACGGGCTTATCCAGGATGGCACTTTCTGCTTTTATGGTATTTTTTGTTTCAAGGAAGTCTCTTCTAAACATAAATCCACTGCAGGCGGAAACGACACTTTATGGACATGAATTAAGCCAGGTTTTCCCACGACACGCCTCATATGGTTGTTATGTTTAGCACTCATGAAGATAACAAAGGCGTATTAATTGTCTATTAGCAACATTTTTTACAGGTAACTGAGTGAAATAAAATGTAAACTCCTTAGCTTTGCTTGTTATATAACTTGTCAGGTTGTCTTGAGTGTGATGAAAACAGAATAGCATGTCTATGTAATTTGCTGTACTTTTTATGTCTTTGGGAGTATCTTGTTTAGTGGAAGGAAATATCCGACATATTATCATGTCTGACTGGAACTCTGTGGGACACCTCAATGTTAGCATACAACAATAAATAGGTCAACTAAGGTTTGTACCGCAGAAAATATCACTATGACTTGTATGTATGGGTAATATGTTTAATTGACATCATGAGTACTATGTTTAGCATACACTGTACTCCAGGATCGTTGACAGTAATGAGCTATATATAATTTCTTAGTGTTACTGGCATAAACTGCATACCATGTGAAGGAAATACTGTATCGTAACCACAAAAATGCTTGCTGTTTTGGATAGCACTATGGCCAACAAAAAGTAACATTGACTATTAAGTACAATATATTTTCTATCATCTCTTCAATTTGATATTAAAAAGTTAATACAAGAAGATATATCGTAGATAAAAGTCTTTGGTATATATATACTATGTTAACAATCATTCTAATGTCATAAAACTGGCCGAGGCCTACAAAAAGCTGCATTCATCTAAAATATATATATATAATATATAATGGCGTGTCGTGGGAAACCCGGGCTTAATGCATATGCATAAAGTGTCGTCCCGGATTGAAGTCCACCCGGTTTTCCCATGACACGCCTCATTATATCTATACAGCTGTCAACATAGGGTCATGGTTTTATGGTATCCAATGTTCCTAATGTCAGGAAAACGGAAATGGGGAGACTGGAAGATATAATTGACACAAAACAAGAGGGGGATGATGACTGCAATTTCAGGATGTTTTTCTCTGAGAGTATTTCCTACCAAGCAGCAGGCAATTCAACCTAAATGCAGATTAGCATTCTGTGTAAAAGAACATTGCATCATGCAATCAATGGGAACTGGGCACTCAAGTCAGTGGCAAGAGAGAAATTCTCTATTTGATTCAAGGACTTCATGAAAGTGGTTGTAAAAATTAATAATAGAAGCTCCTTCCATAAGCTTCCGGTAAAAGTGATCACATATACACCCGTGCTCATGCCCAACACCAATAACTTGACAATCAATGGATAACTCCAGTCAATGATAACTCCATAGCCCAACTTATAATTACAGTTTCAAGTTGAAGCAGTGGTCCAAATAAGCACAATCCGAAAAGCAATGCACTTGTACATTGTTATCTGGGCTTGCTAAGATTATCTGTTTCTCGTGTAGGTGGAGTTTTAGTATTCAAGTAAAAATAAAAGTATTCGGGTGTGAATGGCTTTTAAAATGCTGATGTCAATGGCAGACTAGCACTGGTTAAATCCATATCTTCTCCAAACATGCCTTCAATGCTTACAATGTTCATTAATTTACCTATTTTCATGTATTTTTTTCTTTCTGGTTGAAATTTACCTTTCAATTGATCTTAACTAGTGGGTTTTACCTTTGCATGCATATATATATATGGAAAAAATTAATATTGATACCAAAAAATACATTCATCATTAAAAGATTTACCAATTACAATTTTGGATTAGGTAGTTAAAGTCACATCACATGTCGAATGAACCTGCCATTAGTTTGTTTCTACAAGAATAAAACATATTTTAGTTTGTTATAATAATCTATAGTTTGATTTTAAATCACCGTCTGCAAAAGCAGCTCTTCTACTCATTTCATTTAACTATCACTGGAAATATCTCTAACGCAATCTTAACGATCCAGACTTAAATTGAAGAACTGAAAACACGTTGCCACATCAGATGTAAATTAATTAATCACCAGCTTCTCTCAGTATAATTGTCACCTTAGAAATAACCAAGATGACACGAGCCTTCCTTTTATGGAATTTCCATCCTCGATGTTGTCAACGTCTTTTTAATAACGGAAATAAAATATTCCAGCAGCTGTATGGAAAATACAAGCCGTCAGATGACGTGATTGCGTTCGTAATAAGTTCCATAAGAAAGCCTTATTTGAAATGGATGATACGCATAAGCTCTTTGTTATCCTTCAGATATTTGGTACTTGAATGTCAGAAATTAATTTGGGATGCTGTCTATATGCCATTTAGATAAGAAATATGAACAACGAGAAAAAAAAGACGGCACCAATGATGAAAGAGTACAAATGTATGTGTACATTGCGACAATATTTCAGTGAAAAGTATTTAACAGCCTTACATGATTTTGTTGATAAAAATAATAATGACACAACCAAAATAAAAACAAGCCATCAAGAAATATGTGATAAAAAATAAGAGGACACATATATGCAAATTGTGACATGAAATCAGTGACAAGTAGTCAGATCAACCTTCGATGATTCTATATAAAAACATGAGGGCCAAGATGGCCATAGGTCGCTCACCTGAGTGTAAAGCATCATAATGGCTTTAAAAAAAAAAATTGTTTAAGATTTCAATATAGCCATATAAGGAAAACTGTCCCGCCCCCCACCCCCCCAGAGGCCATTATTTTTAACGAATCAAAATGATTTCCAGAAATTTGGTAGACGGTCACCCAAGGAACATGTATGTGAAATTATTTTGAAATTTAGCCAGTGGTTTCAGGCAAGAAGATTTTTAAAGTTTTCAATGTAACCATATAAGGAAAACTGCCCCGCCCCCTGGCTGCCATGTTTTTTTTAACAAATCAAAATGATTTGAAGGAATTTGGTAGAGGGTCACCCAAGGAGCATTTCTGTGAAATTATTTTGAAATCCAGCCAGTGGTTTCAGACTAGAAGATTTTAAAAGTTTTCAATATAGCCAAAGAGAAACTGCCCCTCCCCCTGGCAGCCATGTTTTTTAACAAATCAAAATGATTTCAAGGAATTTGGTAGAGGGTCACCCAAGGACCACTTCTGTGAAATTATTTTAAAATTTAGCCAGCGGTTTCAGACTAGAAGATTTTTAAAGTTTTCAATATAGTTATATAAGGAAAACTGGCCTGCCCCCCTGGCGGCCATGTTTTTTAACAAATCATAATGACTTGAAGGAATTTGGTAGAGGGTCACCAAAGAAACATTTCTGTGAAAACTATTTTTAAATCCAGCCAGTGGTTTCTGACAAGAAGATTTTTTAAGTTTTAAGCTTTGGGTTGCCACGACAACCAGAGTTTTCAATATATTTTAATAAATTGAAGGAATTTGGTAAAGAACCATCCCAGGAACATTCCTGCCAAGTTTGGTTAAAATCCGCCTAGTGGTTTCAGAGAAGAAGTTTTTTAAGTAAAATGTTGACGCCCGACGCCGGACACAGACTGACCACAATAGCTCACCCTTGAGCATTCGTGGGTGAGCTAAAAACAAATGAGAACAAGGTTTGTCACAGGGTGTGGAATATGCCCCTGAAGCATATACTTGTCAGAGGATGGCAAAACAATGTCTGAGTACAATATTATGCCCTGGACAAATATCTTGAGATTTCAGCAACACAGCTGTTTGTTGTTGAGACACACTGCCTCATAAGATCTTCATTCCCACCAAGTTATTACATTCCTTACATGTTGGCAAAAATGATGCTTCCTATAAAAAGTTCATTCTAATATTTGACCTTTTAAGTGTAACCTTGGACCCACAGACCTTGACCGAGGAGCATGTAAGTGGTATGTGACACATCATCTGGTCATGGGAAAAAATAATCTGAAGTTATATTAAAATCCTTCAAGGCTTTTGGAAGTTATAGAGCAGAAAGAAAATTCCATGACATTTGACCTTGAATTGTGACCTTGACCTTTGACTGAGGACCATGGGAGTTGTACACGACACATCGTCTGGTCATTGAAAATAATATTCAGAAGTAATATTAAAATCCTTCCAAATGTTTATGGTGGAGAAACAGAAATCCTTGACCTTTGACCTTGAATTGTGGCCTTGACCTTTGACAGATGAGCATGGGAGTTGTATGCGACACATTGTCTGGTCATAGAAAAAAATAATCTGAAGTAGCATTTAAATACCTCCAGACATTTAGTAGTTATGAAGTGGAAACAAAAATAATTGACCTTTGACCTTGAATTGTGACCTTGACCTTTGACTGACCATCATGGGAGTTGTACGCGACACATTGTCTGGTCATGGGGAATAATATCTGAAGTTATATTAAAACCTGCCAGGCGTTAAAAAGTTACAGGCCGGAAACAAAAATTCATGACCTTTGACTTTAAATTGTGACCCTTACCTTTGACCGACGAGCATGGGAGTTGTAAGTGACACATTGTCTGGTCATGGGGAATAATAATCTGAAGTTATATTAAAATCTATCCAGGCATTTAGAAGTTATGGAGCAGAAACAAAAACCTTTGACCTTGATTTGTGACCGACGAGTATGGGAGTTGCATGCAACACATTGTCTGGTCATGTGGAATAATAACATGAAGTTATATTAAAATCCATCCAGGCGTTTAGAAGTTAAGGAGCGGAAATGAAATTTCATGACCTTTGACCTTGAATTGAATTGTGACTTGACCTTTAACCGAAGAGCATGGGAGTTGAACGTGACACATCATCTAGTCATGGGGAATAATAATCTGAAGTTATATTAAAATCCATCCAGGCATTAAAAAGTTACAGAGCGGAACGAAGTCTAGATGGACAGACCCATCCACCCACGCACGCATGCACCCACCCACAGACGGACGGTGCGACTACTATATGCTCTCCTTCGGGGTATAAAAATTAACAGTTTCTTCCTAAAACAACTGAAGAACTCGAAAGCACTTGGACCTCCGCCAAGGCAGCCCTAATATTCTCCTAATAATAAAGATTACAATATCATGGATCCAAACGGTGATCCGGATCACCACCAAACATTTGTTCTTTGGCCCATTTCCAACCTTGCAAGAAACTTCACTCCAATCACTTAAGAACTTTTTGCATAGTTTAATGCTAAAGGAACTAGAACTGCCACTGTCATGGCTCAAATACCCCCTGCATGCCACTTTGTCACAAGGATATAGATACAAGCAACCGGTTGTTTTGAGGTGTTAAAATGTATTAGTTAGACTAAGGAAATAAATTGACGAATGGGTATAACTCTGTAAATAATACAGCTCTAGTTATAATTCTTGTGCACTGCACTCCACCTAACAAACATCTATCCATGTATGAAGTTTGAGTTTAATCCCTAACGTAGGTTTTGAGAAAATGGCTGGACGAGGAAAAAAGACATAGGGAAATAACTCAGTAAATAATTCATGTAGAGTTATAATTCTTGTGCACTGCACTCCATCTAACAAGCATATATCCATGTATGAAATTTGAGGTAAATCCCTTCAGTAGTTTTTGAGCAAACAGCCTGACAAGCAAAACTGACTAAGGAGAATAACTCTAAAAATAATGCAGCTAGAGTTATAATTCTTGTGCACAGACAGACAGACATTCCGATTCCAGTATACCCCCCTTACAACTTGTTTTGTGTGTGTGTTTTTTTTTTGGGGGGGGCTCCTTGGCAATAGCAGATCCAGGGGGGACGCATCTGGCGCGCGCCCCGCTAAAACTCCCAGACCATACATATAAGGGCATATATAAAACTTTAAAAAATTTGGTAATTTATGCTAATTTTTTTTCACTCGCTTTGCTCGCTCTTTTTTAGCAAAATGTACATATAAACTTCAGTAAAACATACCCGACCAAGGCTACCACACATGATTTCTTAGATACATCGTAGTACCAGCACAAAAGTTCAGCAAAAACTTTAAACTATAGACAATGGGTATATATACCTTTATTTGTGGATGCTATTGTTTTCTTTTATGAATTAATATATACTATAAAGATTTCAGATGCAATACACCATAGGCAAAGGATACCACATAAAAGAAATTTATACGTTTCGAATAAATATAATTTCAAGCCGAAATTAAAGTCAAATCAATCATGAGTATCTTTCACAAGATTTCATGTAAAACAATTTCGTCTGTCTGTCTGTTAGTTCGTTTCAATGAAAAAACACACACAGTGCATAGCACATTTAAAGACAAGATGAGCATTACTGTGAACGTGTGCGTTATTTTAATAATGACATTCACTTTTAAAACAGACCATTACACTTTGGTAAATGAATAATACAAATAATTCTTGGTGTGTGTGTTTGAATGTAGTCAGCTACAGATTGTACATGTTCCTGATATATAACATTGAATGTCAATACGTATGTAGTGGACAGCACATCAAACAATGGCAATTTATTGCCTAAACATGTGCATGACATACAGATGAACCAACGTGTGTTTCAAACATAATACAGTTAAGTATTAATTTATCCAGTGAAACACAGTGCATTTGACGATGATGATGATGACGATGATGATGATGATGTGCACACAATTATTATATATCTTTGATATGGATCTGTAGCTGATCACTGCAGCCCTACAGAAAACATAAAGGGCTTACAACTACAAGATCAAAAGTTTACGCCCCCCCCAACCCAAAATCCTGAAGCCGCCCCTGCATGGTATAGCGGTCATAACTATGTACAACATACAGATTTATTATTTCTGTCTGGTCTGCAGTTTTGCTATATATTTCATTATTACAGATTACCCCTCTACAGGGTTACATCCACATTTATTTGATGTGCCATCAGACTTGTTGCTTCACATCTTGAAGATAGATGACAGGGATACATAAATTATCTGCCAATCTTAGCAAACAAAGACATTTAAAGCCTGATGCTCCTTGTTTATTTCAAATTCTGGAAGGATCCCCCAATGCCTTCTTCTGTTTGGTGCCATAGACCCAAGTTAAAAACCTTCAGTTTCAGAACTACTGGCTCTGTAATTATGACATGAAATTGTACTGGTAGCTATTGGACCAAACAAACTAAACCTCCACATTTGCATCACAACCAGAAATTGCACTGGTAGCTTAGTTAATGGACCAAACAAACTTAACCTCAAATTTGCATTCCTGATCTGGTTACTAATTTGCTATGCAAATTCAGGAGTTTCCTGAAGGTACTGAAGGTCTGCTCTGGTAAGCAGGTGTGGATACAGGAATTGGAAATACTGTCTAATGTCTACCAATTATTGTTGAATCCTTGTGGGTATTAACATTTACATAATTGTTTACATAAGCGGTTATAGTAAAGCGTAGTAAGCCGTTGTATAGCTGTGTTAATATACTCATTCATGAACAAATTAGCGTTCAGAGAATCATAAACCTAACAAGAGGGCCATGATGGCCCAAAGCGCTCACCTGAGAACTGGTACAGATGAAGACCATACTGTTGTGACAGGTTAAAAATTAAGGTATCAGACCAATACACTGAGGGGGTATGATCAATTTTGATTTAAAACATCGATTAGCGCAATGGGCTAACTAAAGTATGAGTTGGGTAGTGGATGTGAGTTTTTTTTGCTAATGGTTCTCAAATCATTTTTCTTGCTATTCTTAACTGACCCTTTTTCATTAAGTCATTGACAATTCTGGAAAATGCACAAACAGTAGATTTTGATGTCTTTTTCGCAAACAGCTTTGGAAAAATAGTTGCAATTGCGATGGCTGTGCTATAAGGTAAAGTTTTGCTTTTTCTTTGATAATTTTCTTTCCAATCATGATAAATGATGTTAATGCAGGCTCTGAAGACATCAAAGTGCATTGTACAAATAACTGCATGCAAGTCTTGCAACTGTTGGAAATCAAATTGTATCAATCAATGTTTATGGTCATGCACAAACTGTGTAAGTTTGGTCAACATTGAATCAAAAATCGTGTGTGCAAGCCAATCATTGATAACTTGTTGATGTTTTTTTCCAAAAACAAGGGGCAATAACTCTGGTGTTTCTGGCCCGATCATGCTTATATTCCACTTCACTTATAGTCTTACGTTCATAGACAAACTGTACACGATTGGTGAAGATTGGATGAAAAATGAAGTCTCTATCCTGAATAATGTCCATTTTTGCATATTTTTTTCACAAACAAAGGGCAATAACTCTGGTGTTTCTGGTCCAATCTTGCTTATATTCGACTTCACTTTTAATCTTATGGTCAAAGACAAACTGTGCAAGATTGGTGAAGATTGGATGAAAAATGAAGTCTCTATCCTGTATAATGTCCAGTTTTGCATACTTTTTTCACAAACACAGGGCAATAACTTTGGTGTTTCTGGTCCGATCTTGCTTATATTCGACTTCAATTGTAATCTCATGGTAATAGACACACTGTGCAAGATTGGTGAAGATTGAATAAAAAATGTCTCTCTCTATCCTGAATAATGTCCATTTTTGTATATGGGCAATAACTCTGGTGTTTGAAACACAATCTGGCCCATTTTTGGTGTCTGCTGAGAGCTGATGGTCATACACAAACTGTGAAAGTTTGGTTAAGATTGGATGGAAAATAAAGGCAATACGTTGCAAAAGGGAACTTTTGCACTTTTTTGCATGAAAAAGGGGCAATAACTCTGGTGTTACTGGTCCGATTGGGCCTATTATCGAACTCGTCCAAGATTTTATGGCCATACACAAACTGTGCAATTTTGGTCAAGATTGAATAAAAATGTAGTCTTTATCGCGATAACGATAAAAAATGTCCATAAATGGGAATTTATATTTATAAACTTACTGTTAATTTGAATTTAAATTGTGGTTACTATTTATTAAGAATGATTAATAAATGAACCTTTCTATCAACTTCTCCAGTAGACGTTATTCAATCTGTAAAAAGATGCTACATTTTTCTATAGATAAAATGTTATGAAAGAAGATTTGGAATACGTCGAATTGTTATTCGCTTAGCATTAATACACAATTTGAAATACTAATTATACATAGGAACCCTTGATATATCATACCCCTATTGAATATAATTTCAAATCGTCATAGTCTAATGAATTTTAATGTTTGTGTTATCAAAGATAAAGTCTAAACATTTCAAAAATCGCTGAATGTTACCTGAATATTGATTTATTGGCATATACAGTATAAATGACTTCCAATCGTGTATATATTAGATAACTTCTAAGAAGAATGTATGGTATATTACCAGAACTTCCAATAACTATATAAACTCGTCTAATACATAATAATTTCAATTTATTCGCCAAATTATTTTCTTACATTGTTAATTTGTTAAATTGGCTTGACAAATTCAGATAAAAATTATGTAAATGTAGATTATTTTAGTTATTCATATACCACTGGTGAAAACATGGAGCTGTATGATCAGTTTATTCACGGTACAGATATTAACAATAATTTCATTTAATTTTAAATTAATACATTTATCAAATTAACTTTTGCGTCCGAGAAGTTTTCTAATGGTGTCCAAAAAATCTGGGGTCCAACAAGCCTCCTAATATAGGTGGGGCCAAAAAATCTGGGGTCTGAGAAGTCACGTAACTGATCATTGTGGCCCTCTGTTATGTTTAGGTACTGACATTTCAATATTAATTTCAACGCCAATTGTCTTTTTTTAAAGACAGTTCTTGTTTGTATTTTGATCGGTAAGATGTCCATTAGAAAAGATTTTTGCAAAGTTTTATTTTATTAACATATTTCTGGACTGCTCTTTAAATAACGTTTTGAGAACCAATAATCTGGGGTACATTCTTTCTTGTGCATTTGATGTTGATTTTTTTTTTTGCTGTTCCAGTTAACAATCAACAGTTGCCAATAAGTTACTGCTTTGACAGTCGAAAATCAATAATAATACATTTCTATTAATAATAAATGAAAATGTTATAACATATTTTATATGTTTTCTGATAAAAAATGTTTCAATCAAAATTGTTTCGTCATTGCTTAGCAAGCATATGAAATACATAATGGTGGCAGCAGCTAACAAATTAATTTCAAGTTTATGTTTTAAAAATTTTATGTTATAAAATGTCTGCTGACAAGGGAAATGATTCTGCAAACAAGAATTAAATGAATAAATAATTAAAACACGCAAAACTGCTTTAATTGCAAACCTACTGTGATCGTAGACTTTGAATCATCCATAGGGCAATCACTCAATTTGTCCAGCTTTATGCCTAATTTAGGATTTCTTGGTTTTCTTGCAATCGCTATTCCTACAAAGCGGCTTCTGTGTAGCCGATAGAAAGATTGATTCAGTACAGTTAAGTGGAACATGAGACTAGTACTATATATTATCTTTTAGGAACGAATACATACCTAAAAATACATTAACCTGGAATTATTTTGATATTTATAAAAATATATTTTTTTATTTGTCTGTGATTTCATTAAAATTTTGTGAAATATTGATAGAAAAAAACACAGAATGTATAACACATTGTTGAAAACATTGTAACTGGCATTTGATAAAGTCATGTAAACAGGTTTTACAGTTACAACACAAGTTTTGTTTCTGTACCAGTTTTGATTATGTACAAGTTTAATGTTTCTTTACTAATTTTGTTTCTGTACCAAATTTGTATTGTAATGGTTTTGGTACGGTACCCAATTTGTTGCCATACTATACTTGTTTTTGGAACTGTTTTGTTTCTGTACCAGATCTGGTTCACACTGGTTTTGTTTCTGTACCAGATCTGGTTTCAAACTAGTTTTGTTTATGTACCAGATCTGGTTTCACACTAGTTTTGTTTCTGGACCAGATCTGGTTCTGTACTGGTTTTGTTTCTGTACCAGATCTGGTTCTGTACTGGTTTTGTTTCTGTACCAGATCTGGTTTCACACTAGTTTTGTTTCTGTACCAGATCTGGTTCTATACTGGTTTTGTTTCTGTACCAGATCTGGTTCTGTACTGGTTTTGTTTCTGTACCAGTTGTGTTTCTGTACTAATTTTGTTTTGGTACCTGTTTTGTTACTGTACACAATTTGTTTCCATAACAGACTTGTTTCTGTAACAGTTTTGTTTCTGTACGATATCAGTTTCTGTACCAGTTTTGTTTCTGTACTAGATTTGTTTCTGGCTCCGTTTTATTTCTGTTCCAGATTTGTTTATGGAATATTTTGTGTGTGTTTCTGTACCAATTATGTTTCGGCTCTAGATTTATTTCTGTATCAGTTTTATTTCTGTTCCAGATTTCTTTATGGAATAGTTTTGTTTCTGTACCAGATGTGATTCTGTGCCAGATTTGTTTCTGTACCAGTATTGTTTCTGTACCAGTATTGTTTCTCTACCAGTTTCCATACTAGATTTGTTTCTGGATCAGTTTTATTTCTGTTCCATATTTCTTTATGGATTGGTTTTGTTTCTGTACCTGTTTTTTTCCTGTACCCGATTTGTTTATGTGCCAGATTTGTTCCTGTAACCGATTTGTTTCTGTACCAGATTTGTTTTTGTACCAGTTTTGTTTCTGTACCAGTACTGTTTCCCTACCGGTTTTGGTTCTGTACCCAATTTGTTTCTATACTAGACTTATTTCTGTAACAGTTTTGTTTCTGTACCTGATTTGTGCCTGTACTGGCTTTGTTTCTGTACCAGTATTGTTTCTCTAATGGTTTTGGTTCTGTGCCCAATTGTTTCTATACCAGACTTGTTTCTGTACCGGTTTTGTTTCTGTACTAGATTTGTTTCTGTATCAGTTCTATTTCGGTTCCAGATTTATTTATGGAATGGTTTTGTTTCTGTACCAGATTTGTTTCTGTACTAGTTTTGTTTCTGAAACAGATTTGTTTCTTTACCGCTTTTGTTTCTGTACCAGTTTTGTTTCTGTATTGGTTTTGTTTCTCTACCAGTTTCTTTTTGCATCAGTTTCTAGTTATGAGGAAATTATTGCATGATGAGTAAATATCAATCCTTCCACATTCACTGTCTGGGATCTCGGTAACACGAGAAATGGACACTGGACGATCTTCGGTCACAGTTGTCGGACGATTTCGGTAACAGTTACGGGACAAACAATATGTCACTTTGATGTGTGGGTGGTAAAAAAACTTTCTTTAAATGGTATATCGTATTTATTATGTTCATTTGTTAAGCATCCTGTGTATTTTACTGTTAGGACTGTGTACTGAAATATAAGTATACACGTATTATGACTAATATTACACATTTCTCTTAATTAAATGACTATGCTTAATGCTCCAATGATGGTTGTGTGGATATAATATTTATAACAATGAAAACATGTGTTCAAAATATCTAAAAACGTTATTTAAGTCTTAGACAGATGTATGCCTATACATTTTAAGCTCAGTGGCGATTTTCTTACTTGCTTTAGATAACTATTATAGCTTATTTTGAAAGCCAAAATGTCATGGTCGCGAGACGACGCTGTTACGGCTATAATGACGATCTAATATTTAATGTAACGGGCATGTGACGACTTTTTTTATTATGATGACCGAATGGGGAAGCATTTAATTGCCGCTTGTCCGTCCATCCGATTTCTTATTCCACTGCCATTCAGTTTGTCCGGCTGTCAAATTAATTTTTCTGACAATTTTATGCACCATTCTCCATATACTTCCGTCCGGTACTTCGTTTCCGCACGAAATCTTGGGATATATGCCTCGAATTCAGTGACGCTTTATATGAAGCAGAGTTGACATGCGCATATTTTCAGGTCGTTCTGTTCTGATGAATTTCAAGGAAGTTATTGCTTTTTATTATAACTTTGACATTTTATAGTGGCATTTCGATAATAAAAAAGTTGTCACAGTGACACTTTTCGCGGGCGTGGAAAAATTAGTAGAATTATGAAAATTAATGAAATGTACATTTAGTATTGCTACGATCATGCGCACTATGAATCAATGTAGTCTAGCTTAGGCGTCAGTTCAAATCCTGCTGGAAACGTGAATAAAAAAATATTTTTTTGCTTAGTTTTTTTTCTTATTAATTCCATCTATTTTGCTGACAAAAATATTTGCATGACAAATGGGAATATTGTACAGTTTTAATACGTGTTTATATTTATGATAAATACCGTCGATATGCCCCCTTAATAGGAAATCGGCGTTTCCGAGATCTCATCACTGCGGGTGTAGTATTGAGTGCACCGGTATTCTCTCCCATATGGATATTGCCCCCATATGTTGGGTTACAGGGGATAATGCAAGATACAGGAGACGCCCCATTGCAGAGGTGACCCTGTGTCTTTTTAGTGCCCGATGTGAAGCACCTAGTACACTACACATCAGTTTAACAGTAAGTAGGTGGCGATGGCTCGAGACTGCGATCCCTGGGTTGTGAAGCCAGTGCGTTACCACTAGACCACGGATCCGCCTGAAGTAATAATTCGAATTCAATGAAACTTTATATGCAGCATTCCTGGTCATTCGGTCTGATGATGTTTCAGGGAGTAATGACCCTTTGTATATTAAAAAATATCATTAAGTAGTTGTGACCATGGTGAATGACTTTATGGTAGAAAGTATTTTCACAGTATTTGCATTGATATTCGACTCGAAGGAAATGTTCTACAATCCGGTGATAGTCATACTGATACACAGCAACATTCATGGAGACGTCTATTTTGTCTAAGTCCACATCATTTTACTCTAAACTAATATCATTAAAGTTGAAAAATCGTCCCCCTACTGTAACAAGGTCGACATGTAGCCGTTACTCAATAAAAGACGTCATCCTTATGTCCGTTACATTTCTACAGGTGTTAATTTTTGTTAAGAAAATCAGTGATATAGTCATATTTTGTGTACTGTAAAGCATTTAGACACAGAATTAAGATATATTATATAAACAAAAGTGTCGTTTAAATTAATAACCTAACTATAAATATACTTTTCTTTAACAAAAAAAAAGCAATCGGTCCATTATCAAGGTAGATCTATTAAATCAAAAAGAAAACAAAGGGAAATTAAATTAAAATAGTTATTATAGCCAAACTTCTCTTATCTCCTAACAGTAACAAATACTATCATTGTTTAGTTAACAATGATTTTTTCACAATCCGATTCAGGTGTCTTCTTTGCTTGTTCTAACTCTAATTACAAAAAAACCCAACCTACTGCTAAATCATCCGACAACCATGACCAAAGTTCATCCATGTCCATTTCTCCATTTCTTGTGTTACCAAGATCCTAGACAGTGACATCTGATGGGTAATGACCAGTGACCTTGATCAACTGCATCTCTTGGTCTGGGTATAATGGATGTAAAATGGCTTCACAGAAGAAAACATAAAATTAACGCCCAGTTACTTTGCCTGCAACTTTTTTATCCGTCTGTCCGTCCGTCACGTCACGCTTCTTGTGCGGAGCATAACTCCATTAGTATTGAAGGGATTCAAATGACACTTTATATTATGATAGAGGACAATGAAAGGAAGCGAAAAGTACAAGGACAACAACTCTTTCTTCAATATTTACAGAGTTATTGCCCTTTCTGTAATTTCCTTGTGTGGAGCATATTTCCATTAGTATCGAAGTATTCAAATGAAACTTCATATAGTGATAGCGGACAATGAGAGGAAGTGCAGAGCACAGGGACCATAACTCTTTCTTCAATATTTTACAGAGTTATTGCCCTTTGTTTAATTTGCTTGTGTGGAGCATAACTCCATTAGTATTGAGCGGATTCAAATCAAACTTCATCTAATGATAGAGGACAAGTAGAGGATGTGCAGAGCACAAGGGCCATAACTCTTTTTTTAATATTTACAGAGTTATTGCCCTTTGTTTAATTTTCTTGTGCGGAGCATAACTCCATTAGTATTGAAGGGATTCAAATCAGACTTCATATAATGATAGAGGACAATGAGAGGGAGTGCAGAGCACAAGGACCATAACACTTTCTTCAATATTTACAGAGTTATTGCCCTTTGTTTTATTTCCTTATGTGAAGCATTAATTTTCTTGTGCTAAGCATAACAAGATTTGTATTGAAGGGATTCAAATGAAACTTCATATAATGATAGAGGACAATTAGAGGAAGTGCACAGCGCAAGGACCACAACTTGTTCTTCATTATTTATGGAGTTATTGCCCTTTGTTTTATTTCCTTACGTGAATAATTAAATTTTCTTGAGTGGAGCATATTTTCATTAGTATTGAAGGATTCAAATGAAACTTCATATAATGAAAAAAGGCAATGAGAGGAAGTGCAGAGCACAAGGACCATAACTCTTTCTTCAATATTACCAGAGTTTTTGTCCTTTGTTTCATTTCCTTATGTGAAGCATTAATTTGCTTGTGTGGAGTATAACTCCATCAGTATTTAAGGGATTCAAATGAAACTTCATATAATGATAGAGAACAATGAGAGGAAGTGCAGAGCACAATGACCATAACTCTTTCTTCAATATTTACAGAGTTACTGCCCTTTGTTTAATTTTATTGTGCGGAGCTTAAATCCATTAGTATTGAAGGGATTCAAATGAAACTTCATATAGTGATAGAGAACAACAAGAGGTAGTGCAGAGTACAAGGACCACAACTCTTTCTTCAATATTTACAGAGTTATTGCCCTTAGTTTTATTTTCTTGTGTTAAGCACAACTCCATTAGTAATGAAGGGATTCAAATGATACTTCATATAATGATTGAGGACAATGAGATGAAGTGCAAAGTACAAGGACCATAACTCTTTTTTCAATATCTCTGGAGTTATTGCCCTATGTTTATTTTTTTTGTGCATAGCATAACTCCATAAGTATTGAAGGGATTGTAAAGAAAACCACATATATTGATAGAGAACGTTGAAAGGAAGTGCAGAGTACAAGGACCATAACTCATTCTTCAATATTTAAGGAGTTATTGCCCTTTGTTTTTTTGTGTGCAGATAATTACTACCTTAGTATGAAGGAATTTAAAATAACACCACATATATTGATAGAGGACATTGATTTAGTATTGATGTGATTTAAAATAAAACTACATCTATTGATAGAGGATATTGAGAGGAAGTGCAGAGTACAAGGACCATAACTCTTTTTGTAGGAAGCGTCATTTTTGCCAACATGTAACTGACATTCTGTTGCCTTCCTCTGACAAGCATATGCTTCAGGGGCATACGTCACATCCTGTGACAAGCCTTGTTTTGTTTGTTCTCTTTCCCTCTCACCCATTTTGCTTTAGTTTTGAATGTCTTTAAAAAATTAATTAATTAATTTGTTAACAGGTCCCCATTACAGTAGTGGAAACAAGTGCATGACCTTGTGAACCCAGTCAAACAGTAAGTCCAATCAATCTTCTCTGTCAAAATAGAGATGCTGTATACATCAAAATCATACAGCTTATAGGGATTGGTTATTAATAATATTCCCAGTGTGAAACCAAACCCTATCATATCTGTTAACATATCTAAAGCTTGAGGATCTATAAATGGGTAAGGGTTCAAATGATGACAGCCAATTATCTATCACACTGACTTGGCATATAGCCAGACATAGCATTCCTGAAACCACTGGCTCTGAGAAGATTACAAGACTATACTTGTTTATTAAAATGCCAATGCACATGAACTGATACATTGTTTATTGTTTATGGAATTACTAAATATGAACAATCATTTACCTAGAATATTTCCCATAACCAAAATTAAATTGCTAGCAATTTTTTTACCAGAAATTATCTATTTAAGTCCATTAATTAAAAAAATTGCTTATTTAGCTGTTGTTTTTAGACTGTTGGCGGAAGCCAACGGTCTTAGTACGAAGATTTCGAGAGATTGAATCAATCAACTTACTTTTTACTTTGCGGGCTATCTAAGCACTAACAGTTAATTGATACCAGCAAAGTTATATGTCCCAACAGCTAATTCGGCCCATTCAGGATTAATCAACACAATTTGTACTGTAATGAATATTATATCTTTAGCATACAAACCTATATGCTAGTATCTACCAAGATGTTGAAATTAGGGGGTATAACATTGCATGAGTAGTTCGTTGTCTTTTGTAAAAATGTCATGGCATTGCAGAAATTCAATTTCATTCAAAACAAATGTGTCCTTTTTCTATTTCCCTTGATTTTGGTTTCTTAATTTCTCTCCTCCCTAACAGTCTTTCTATGCTATCAGCGTTTCATTTAAATTGATACAAATGCAAATTCACAATTTTGAAACCATTATTACTAACAATCAAACTTATTATAATAGCATAAAGGGACTTCTTGTCATACACCTATAATGTTTCTCAGACATTGCTCTCGTGTGTCCTCAATTTCAGGCATCATCAGACCTCAAACCAGGCCTTCAGACACAATTTGACAAAAATCATTCCCTCTTAGGAATATGTGGATAATATAACATGGCTAATTGTCCATAATCAAATGGACAATAATGGAACATTCTGTTTCTTATGGCTTCTTTATTTTTAAGTTGTTGTTTTTCTTAGTAAATGGAATTTACAGCTTTTATGATCTTGGCTTTTAAAGTGCTACATGTCTTTATGTTTGATGTAACAACATTTGTAACTTGTAAAGGCAAATAAATAAATAAATAAATATTAACAATAACCTTGAGTAACTGTGACACTGGGATAATTCATATAGTTGTTGCCAATTTGAGAGATAGTTTCTGTGTTGATCAGCAGGTGCAACAATACAAATTAGTGTCAAATTAACTTTTTAAATAATTTATGCACACTTCTACAGACAATAGTGACAAACCATTGCCTTGCTCAGAAGTTTGCAGGTTAGAAACCAGTACATAGTCGGGAATCCCCCCGATGGCCCACTTAAAAGTAGGCTATATATCAAATAGTTTGTTATTCTTCTGTTCAAAGAGACATTTCACATAATGAACACTGGTTTAAATGGTTATTTCTTAAAAACAACTTGACTCCTGGGCATTTTCATGTATTGTGACACAGAATTACTTGAAATATGAATGTTTAGCAGTTTATGAATAGACAGCATGTACTTTTGTCGAAATCGCAAACACATTTTGTGTATCTTACAATCAACTGAGATGTATTTTCTTAGAAGTAACATAATATAATGTATCTTTTTATTTTAAAATGTGGAAGTAGAGAGAAGTGTCTTTCCAAAGAGACCAAACTCGCAGCCTCTGAAACAAAGCAAAGAGGCGAATGACGCAAGGAGATTTTGCTAAATTAAAATGGAACCCTATGGGGATTTGATTTACTGGTTTCTAACCTGCACAAACATGCAACCATTACCAGTAAGTAGAATTTAGATTTATTACAGACGGTCACAGAAATGCACTAAGAACATAAATTATGTTTAGCACAACTCAAGCTATGATTCTCATGGTTTATAGCTAAGGAATAACATAAGATTTTGAAGATTTTAATTTAAATAAAAGTCCTTTTAACAAAATATGCAACAAACATTGCACAAAGCAACAAAAGGTAATAACAAAAGAATTGGCCAACCCAGCTGAAAATAACAAAGAGTCACTAAACTATGTAACTGTATCAAACACAGTTTCTTACAATGAAACTTTTCATATATAGTGCTTGCTTGATTATAAATGTGGTTTTCTTGTGTTGTTTACCACTGCCAAATGCAGTTGTCATTGCTTCTGGCTGCTGGTAGTCTAAGAAGCACAAACTACAGTGTCTATCAACCTATTGCTCATAATTCAGTAGTCATTTGCATTTACATACAGTAAATGTCCTTATAGACATGCATGCCCTAACCGACGTGAATAGGGTATTTTTTTATCCAGACCTATTGTACTGATCACCATTTTTAAACTGGAAATACTCATATATAAATATATTGACACATGCCCCTAAAATTTTGGGGTTACGTTTAAGTATATTCTTGGATTTAAATATATACAATAATACTACTTTAAACTACAGTCGAAATGCGATACTGCGAAACATGATACAACAAAAAGACGGGAATAAGGCTGTCGGTCCCGTCCGTTTTTCTTATATGTTTAACTAAAACAAGATGTGATACTACGAACAAATTTTCCAGTCCCATCATTATGTTTGCATTGAAATCTTAACACAATACAATAAATCATATTGTCATGGAGATTTTTCACACCTTCTGGACAAAGATTTTACACCTCCATCTGGTCAGACACCTAGCCAGTTTGTTTGCAGCATGGCAAAAGATAGTTGTTAACAAGTTTAGTTACCATTAAAGAAAGTCTACATGATGCAGTTGAGATTTGACTTAATAAATTTCGAGTTTGCCAATATTATGCCATTGCGAATTAGACTATTGTGCACGGATTGTATGCTTTAATTATATTTGTCTTTATTATGCAAACACATACACAAGTGTATTGTTAAATGCAATTAGTTTCATAAGTGCATTAATGTTCCCAAACGTTACGACATGATAGGCAAAACACTTCATGTAATAAAATAACGTTACTACCGTAATTGCATAAAGATGTGATACACCAAAAACATGATACTACAAACAAATCTTTGTCTCCCGTGCCTTTTCGTAGTATCGCGTTACGACTGTATATTTGAAAAAATTGAACAAAATTTAAACATTTACCTTGTTCAAAAACAATTGATTGACTGCAATAGGATTTATAACCATGCCTACTCGGGTCATACTCCAGCAAACATCGTTTATAGAATATAAAGTGTCATCCCGGATTAGCCTGTGCAGTCCGCACAGGCTAATCCGGGATGGCATTTTCCACTTTTATGTTGTTTTTTTCTGTTTCAAGGAAGTCTCTTCTAAACATAAATCCACTGTATGCGGAAAGTGTCGTCGCGGATTAGCCTGCACAGGCTAATCTGGGACGACACTTTACGCACATGCATTAAGCCTGGTTTTCCCACAACGCGCCTCAAATGTTTTTATATCAGGTTTACGTCAAACAATGATGTCCTGGCTTTTGGAATGGCTAAACGGATTGTCAGTCAAATCTCGCCGTTCCGTCCATTGTTTTATACGCTGAACAAATTGACAAGGAGTATGCCAATCTTGGCAATGTATAATGACTACTATTTTCTATGCAACTGTTGGCCCCCTGCCCAAGTGATATTTTGAAGAACATTATACGTATCCAATAATACATGGAGTAAAATTCCCATTTTTTTTCAGTATTTGTGTTGAACAAAAATATATAGGACATTCAGCATAAGCATCTTTCAAAAACAAAAACATAATTAGCCACCATTGTCTTCAATTGGTTGTCTTGGAAATTCTATAGATTTATGTCAGTATCTATTTTCAAATTTGGTAATTCAAACATAAACTGGTTAAAACAGATGCTATTATGTCATTCTGAATGTTTCATTAACCAGTTAAGAAGCAACCCTGCAAGTGACAGCACCAGTTTTTCACTTAAATTGTGGAATGTAACATCTTTATACTCCAGTGGCATTAACACTGGTGGAAATATAAGCCCCCCACCAAAAAAAACAAAAAAAAAACAAAACACCAAATAAAGGGTAACATCTATGCTGTGTGACATCACCACTAGTGGAAATCTAAGCTAAACAAATACCATTAAATAAAACGTAACATCTTTCCTCAAAATGGTAACAATTCTTGAACACTGTGTGACATCAGCACAGACTGTTACAGCTGATAGGCGCAGGTGTCATTCTCTTTGCAGACGAATTTAATGAGCTTTCCAACAATTTTCAGCATGTAAATAGACAAAATGTTTATAAGGAGATTTTAAATGAAGCAGTATTGTTTTGTATTAAAAACAGAACTATCAAAGTCAAAATATTTCATGACGTAAGTAATATATACCACACAATATATACAATTTCCACGCCTATACCACAACATAAAATTCTAATTATTACCAGTACCTAATTTGTTTTCTAGCATTGGTCTGTCTGTCTGTTTGTTAGATAGCAAGTTTACACAAAAACAGATTAGCATGAAGTTTTCTGGGCTTGTTGGAAATGGGAGAAAGGGCATATTGCCATATTATCATTAATTGCCTTGGGTCAGCACTCTTCAAATGATTTTTAGTTCAGTCCGATTTTGTCCACTGTCACCATTTGAAAGGTTAATAACATACCATCATAATTATGATGCAATGCGTCATATTGTGGTTTTTCTAACAAGCTCTATAACATAAATCAATGGAAGAAATAGTTCAGATATTGTAAACTGCATAAGATTTCATTAATTATAGATCCAGTCGTGTTTGTTACCGTCATAACTGGATACGTCCGCTTTTCCATTCTGTATCCACAAACGTATCCCTATACAAATAGTCAAAATATGAACGGCACATTTACAAACAAATATTTTAGTTTTTGTTCTTGATTTCCTAATTAGTGTTAATGGGACTATGTAAAAGAAAAACTTGGTTTCCTATTGCACTATAATTAATACTATATGATAGAAATGCACTATAATTAATAATATATGATAGAAATGCACTATAATTAATACTATATGATAGAAATGCACTATAATTAATACTATATGATAGAAATGCGCTATAATTAATACTATATGATAGAAATGCACTATAATTAATACTATATGATAGAAATGCACTATAATTAATACTATATGATAGAAATGCACTATAATTAATACTATATGATAGAAATGCACTATAATTAATCCTATATGATAGAAATGCACTATAATTAATACTATATGATAGAAATGCACTATAATTAATACTATATGATAGAAATGCACTATAATTAATACTATATGATAGAAATGCACTATAATTAATACTATATGATAGAAATGCACTATAATTAATACTATATGATAGAAATGCGCTATACTGAGGCATTTACATTAAATTAATAAAACATAATATAGTTAATACACAATAAAGTATTTGATTTAAACAAATTTGCAAAAAAAGACTGAAAAATCACAACCCCAAGCAGGGATCGAACCCATGACTCAGGAGTCATACGAAGGAATGACAGCAGACAGCGCTTTGACCAACTGCCCTATCATGCTTAGTAATGTATTATGTGAAAACTATGGTAATACAGAATACTCACAATTCTGAATGTCAAAATGTAAACATGAAAGGGCCAAACAAACAAGACCCATATTATAAATTGATTTGTATATAATGATGCCTAAACTCCTTTCTCATTATATATACCCTGCTTTAACCATTCTTATCTGCCAGTATAAATATCTGAATTTCAGATTTTTAAAAGAAATTGCCCCCTTGAGGCCCTATACGATGACATAGTCCCTTTAAGATGCCCGAGTTAGATGAATTTACAGATTTTAAATGTTGGCAGCTACAAATACTGTACAGAATGATGTATGCAAAAACATTTTAAAAGGCTGTGGATTGGAAACATTATTAAGCATCCACCACTATGTCAATGGCATAAGGCTGTGGATTGGAAACATTATTAAGCATCCACCACTATGTCAATGGCATAAGGCTGTGGATTGGAAACATTATTAAGCATCCACCACTATGTCAATGGCATAAGGCTGTGGATTGGAAACATTATTAAGCATCCACCACTATGTCAATGGCATAAGGCTGTGGATTGGAAACATTATTAAGCATCCACCACTATGTCAATGGCATAAGGCTGTGGATTGGAAACATTATTAAGCATCCACCACTATGTCAATGGCAAAAGGCTGTGGATTGGAAACATTATTAAGCATCCACCACTATGTCAATGGCATAAGGCTGTGGATTGGAAACATTATTAAGCATCCACCGCTATGTCAATGGCACAAGGCTGTGGATTGGAAACATTATTAAGCATCCACCACTATGTCAATGGCATAAGCTCTGATCCTTCCAATGGGTCCCAATATTACGGAGTTATTTTGCTCGGGTAGGCTTAGGGTCAATTATTACAATGTTTCTGGAGATTTTATGCTATGTTTACAATCATCTAAAAGCCTTTGCTGAGCAATGTACAATGTCATCCACATCAGACGGCTTTTGATGATGCGGGAACGGACGGCAGACATATAGAAATGATTAAACTATTTTCAACTTGTTCGATTCTTGCAAATGCGGATAAATGCAGTGGTGATACGGACATAAGGAAAAGCAGCCTAAAGCTGCAATATAATTTTTCTATTCAAATTCTCTTCAATGGCCTATGAAATTGTTTAGTTTCTAGTATGAACTCTAATGAACTTCACAACTGAATTGGCCTCTAAGGAAGAGAAACTAATTGTGCAGTTAAAAACAATCTTTTTGTTGCTGCCTTTACTGGCTGAACATATTGGATCCTGGCTATTAGGTGCAAGTCTTCCTAGGTGCAAAACACATGAAGAATAGATGTTTCCATCAATTTATAGTCAGTCACATGCCAATTAACCAGTAGAAGAACATAGATCGCTCCGCCTTTCTGTTTGTCCAAGGTTGTTTGTCCAAGGATTTGAAGTAAATCGACTTTATTATGCAACCATTTGCTAATATTTATCACTGAAATATAAACCCATAATTGTCACTCAATCCTTGATTGGCATGTATCTACTGGTCAATTAATTTAGTGTTATATCCAATCACTGCACTTGGATATCACATGTTTAATGCTAAACACAAAACAGCACGACGACGTGTTAAGGCTTGGGATGTGTATGAAATTCCATGAATGGAAATTTATGCTAGGGAGGCCTGTAGTACTTCCTATTTACCTAATACACATTTCTTTGTTTCTTGTACGCCGATTTGTGTTGCTATATTGGCTAATTGGAAAAAAGCCTTTGGTCATGTATATAGTATATTTGTGTGATACATTTTATGTATATTTTATGTTTATGATTACAAGTCTCAAGAATTACGCATGAACTAATTATTTCATGAATGAAGTTATTCATCAAACATACATTTTGATTATAATGGATATTTTGTTTAAAACTTATTCATGAATGTACGTTCCCATGCATTTATTAAGTTCATGAATTTCTTTCACAGGGGATGTATTATCCTAAAATCAATAGCCAAATAACAATATAAAGACTAAAACCGTCAAGCTTATAGAATACTTCGAAATACACTTCAAGAATACTAAAACATAATTTTAATGACTTAAAGACGTTCGCAACAAAAAGAAAATAATTGGGTTAATTTCTTCTTTTGCTTCATTATTTCTTTATTTATATAGGTTAAAATATACTAATTTCATTGTAAGTCATCAAGTTCCAGTCAATGGTGAAAAGTTCATAAAGCATTATAATAATCAAAAACACACGTGAACAATGCATTGCCAAACAAATTAGCTAAAAAGATCCATTAAATACCTCCATTCTATTTTGGCAATTGATACCTTGTTAATGTAAACACAAAACATGATAAAGGCTACACAGGTATAGTGGGTTTAAATTTTGTTGATAATGAGGGGAGCAAACAAATTTAAGAAAATCTGTCGTTTGGAACAAAATATATTGATGCATAATAAATAATGTTTCAGAAGGTATTATTAGTACCCATTTGACCTACTGAAATGTCCAGTCAAATTCATTATTTTAACAGTAAATGTAGGTAAAGCATTTTCATTACCAAAATACACTTGTATACTGCCAAACAAGACATGTGAAAACATATCAGTTGAATGAACCATAACCTTGTTTGAAAAAAAGCTCTCCTATATAGTTTAAACACTGATAAAAATCCAAACTGAAAAACGGGGCTTCAACATGTACAGTATTCAAAACCAAATATTTCCGGAAAAAGGCCGTTGACCCCTATTTTTTAACACTGTTTATGTTTCAGTATACAACGACACATTTATAAGGAATTTTTTAACAAAATCGGTTGTTTTGAACAAAAGATATTCGTATATTTGACTATTTATTGATGTTTTCAAAGGCATATTAAATGCATAATTAACCCCATTAAGCGTCCATTAAAAGTCATTTTTTAAATGGTTACTATAGATAAAGCGCGTTTTATCATGAAATTGCATTTGTATATTGCCAAACAAAACATTAAAAAAGGTGCATTTAAAAATCCCCATCCTTGTTTGAATATGAAAGTTTTATATAACTGAACATTGCTAGTCACACAAACTAAAAAAAGGGCTTCGACAGGTACCGTATTTAAACCCCAATATTTCTGGAACAAGGCAGGTGACCCCTATTTTTTAAGACTGTTTTAGTTTTAGGATACAGTGACACATGTTTGTGCAAATTTTTTAGAAAATCTGTCATTGGCAAAAAAAATATATAAAATTGTTGCGAACATCTTTAAGGAAGAACTGACAACAAAACAAAATAATGAACCATGCCATGGAAGTAGACTTTTAGCGTATTTACATCACTTTCCGTGAATAACAAGCTGTCCTTGTTATATGACAGAAGCCATTGGAAGCAATGGTGGGTAATTGCCTAGTTACACAATAATTGGGCATCAGGTGGAAGATTTGTGGTTTTCCATTAAATTTTGATGACACCATTGGAAAACACTCAGGGGATGCAATTTCTCGATTAATACTCAATAATGTTCCTTTATTTTGTTTGTATCTATTAAAGGTGTCACTAACCTTATATTACCGGGTAATACAAATAATAAGGCAGTGTTAGTATTAGTTTCTTTTCATATAAAAACACTTTGTTCTGGCATATGTATAATGTACGTTATAAATTGTCCTGGATTTGTCTGTATCTTGTGATCTATAATGATATTAATAGAAAATTCTACAGACTACAGAAAATCCATAATACTAGAAAACATAACAAAGTCAAAATCATGTACGAACATTAAAACCAGATAATAACTATTTAATTCAGATATTTAAATTAATTCTTAACTCTGTTTATTTTAGGCTACATTGTTATTCTTTATAATGCCTAATAAAAACATTGTTATTGTTTTTGTTGAACAAGGTATTTTTATATGAAACTTTTTTCATCCATTGAATATTTGAAGATTATATATAATGGGCTTTTTCAAAACTTAAATCAATTCTATTAAAATTAGACAAGTAGGCGTTTCAATGAATACCACATAATTGAGACAGAATGTTGTCACACAAGCACATGGTCATGTTATGAATCAACTTGTGATCAATCACCTGACCTAAAAACTTGACTTAATTAATTGCTTGACCTCATAATGGAAGGACAATCATATATCATCAAAGGCTGTAACAAGAGGGCCATGATGGCCCAAAGCGCTTACCTGGGAACTTGTACAGATGAAGACCATACTGTTGTGACAGGTTTGAAAATTAAGGTGTCTAAACAAATACGTAAAGGGGGATAGGATCAATTTTATTTAAAACATCGGTTAGTTCAATGGGCTATCTAAAGTACGAGTTGGGTAGTGGATGTGAGGGTTTTTGCTGATGGTTCTCAAATCATTGTTCTCTATATTCTTACCTAACCCTTTTAATTACGTCAGTGAAAATTCTGAAAAATGCAGAAACAGTAGATTTTGGAGAACTAGTTGCAATGCGATATTGTGATGGCTGTGCTATAGGGTCAAGTTTTACTTTTTCTTTGATAAGTTTCTGTCCAATGATGATAAATGATGTTAATGCAGGCTCTTAAGCAATCAATGCTGCATTTACAAATAACTGCATGCAAGGTTTGCAACTGTTGGAAATCAATTTTTAGCAATAAATTTTTAATGTCATACGCAAACTGTGTAAGTTTGGTCAACATTGTTGATGTTTTTTTTCAATAACAAGGGGCAGTAACTCCAGTGATCATGCTTATATTCGACTTCATCTGAAGTCTTACATTCATAGACAAACTGTGCACGATTAGTGAAGATTGGATGAATAATGTCCATTTTGTATATTTTTTTTCACAAACAAAGGGCAGTAACTCCCATGTTTCTGGTCTGATCTTGTTTATATTTGACTTCAACTGTAATCTCATGGTAATAGACAAACTGTGCAAGACAGATGAAGATTGGATGGAAAATAAAGTCTACATGTTGGAAAAAGGCACTTTTGCACATTTTTTCCATGAAAAAGGGGCAATAACTCTAGTGTTACTGGAGGGAGAAGACCCAATAACAATCCCGTCAGAGATTTTATGGTCATACACAAAACTGTGCAAGTTTGGTTAAGATTGGATACAAAGTGAAGTCACCAGCGTGAGAACAAGCACAATTGTTGACAAACAACAGCCGACACAGGAGAGATCCGTTATATCAATAGCTCACAGAGCACTTTGTGCTCAGGTGAGCTAAAAGTTAAAACATTTGTGGCAAAACTGGAAATGGATTTTAGTGGAATACCATACCATTCTGTTAAAGAACTATCTAATAAATTATGCATGAGTTTTTAAATATTTTTATGAACACATTTCCCAAGTTTTAATAAATATTATTTATTTTAACAGGTATTTCATGTAACTGCAATTTATTTTAATGTATCATCACTATTACTGAACAATTTGGTAATACAATTCATGTATGTTTAGGTAATAAATGTTTCCAGGGTTTGAGAATAAAAATGAGTTGTGTCATGGGAAACCCGGGCTTAATGCATCTGCATAGTGTCATCCCGGATCAGCCTTTGCAGTTTTCCGCCTCCAATACATAATATATCATGGCAAATCGGTATAATAATAGCACAAAAAATGAAATAGCAACATTCATGCAAGAATATGTATTTATATCATGGCTACAATATTTTAATACAGATCATAGGCATACATTTTTACTGCTTGGCACTACCGGTATTCAATTTGGGATGATTTTTTTTTTAATCATTGATCTTAATTTTAATCTTAATGATTGAAACTTTTTTTAAATTACAACCTATACATCATTGTTAATGATGGTTCAATACCCTTTCTGTGATTTTAGATGTGAATGTGAGCCTTAAACAGAACATTATTTAGAGCATGGAAGGCAATATTTTCAAGGAATCACAAATGAAAATGACAATATTTTTATCCAATATAAGGCAGTATCTAAAACAAACCATCTTCATAATCTTAAATTTTGCAGTGTTCTTCAGGAAAACCTATAGATTAGAAACGAGAGAGTAGATCAGGAACATCTTTTCAGCTCTGAACTTAAAAATTAGGCCAAGATTCTAAAATCTGATTCCAGCACATTAAGCTTTATCCAACTTAACAGTTAAGTCACGGCGATGATTTGTCTCTTTTGAAAACTCTTTTGTTCTGACAATGCTTGAATTGTTCAATCTTCTACTTGATTATACATTTTGTACAGTTTATTATACATTATTTTTTATTTTAAGCATCAAACCCAAGGAACTTAAACAATTATTTCTACAAAATTTAATGCTTCTTTTGTTTTTCAGTTGACACAGAGACAAATATTGTCTACAATATGCAAATGGAACTGGGTTGAAATGTTCAATGTGCGACTAGTCTTAATTACATATATTTTACAAATATTATCATCATACCCGGTTTTACAAATGCTGATTTTGTCCTTTTCAGTTGACAAAATGCCATGTCTAAAATTTAATGCCACTGGGTTGACGGCCAGTGAGCAGCTGCAAGCAGAAACGAGCCGCATCATCTATGGCTATGCTGTTCCGCTCGTGTGCTGTTTCGGGATCTTCGGTAACGTCATGAACCTGGCCATCCTAACGCGGCGGAAGCTCACAAAGTCTTTCAAGAGACTGGAACAAGCTGCCAACATGTGTCTTATAGCCTTAGCACTTTCTGACTTCTGTTTCTGTCTGTCGGCTTTTCCGAACTCATTTCTACCGAGTGATGACTTGTACCAGCACAAGGGATTTCTCTCGTATTACAGGATCTACTGCCCTGGGATATTGAACATATTCATCCTGACAAGTACGTGGCTTACTGTGACAATGTCTGTGGAGAGATATTTAGCAATATGCCATCCTTTCAAACAGACTTTCTATCTGACGATAAAGAAAACAAAAATTATCATAATCTTTGTGTACATCATTTCCATGATATTCAACATTCCTGTTTTCTGGAGGTACGATTTACAGGAAGTGACTTGTAACAACGGAACTGAGACGTATTATCAACCTATCAAAGTGAACCTCGGGCACAGTGAAATGTTTGAGAATATATACCGGATACTGTGGGCCATTATCGGCAACTTTGCACCATTAATTCTGCTGATCGGATTTAATATTCTTCTGTGTAGAAAGATCCACAAGTCGTACAAATTCCGTCAAAGGTTCCGCACGGACGAGCAGCAAGGGCAAAGTGATGCCAGTCAGACATTAACGATAACTCTCGTTGTGATAGTCGTGATGTTCCTCATTCTCGTTGCGCCGTCTGAGGTGGTTATGCACATCGGACAGATCATGCACCGAGCCAATGAACCCACATATAAGACGATCGAAATCATTCTCAACTTCATGCAATCCATTAACTTTTCCGTGAATTTTATACTTTACTGCATTATAAGCCCATATTTCCGACGAACACTCAAGTATATATTGTTCTGTAAGTGGGCTATTACTAGAAGAAAAAAGTTTTATCTGGAGGTTTCAATGAAAAAGGTCACATTTTCCCATTATAATTCTCCACGGTCAAGTGCATGCCATTGAATAAAGGAATTTAACAGTTTTATTTGTTGCAATAATGTATACATGAAAATACATGAGAAAGTTGGTGAAAAATAAAACACACTAAAAAAGATATCTGTGCATGCTGATATTTTTATTTCTTCCACAATATTCTGGTTAATTTCTAGAATTTTGCTAAATGAATGTTAACGAACTTGCACATTAGTTCAGCTAATTGTTTGAACAATGATTTAGAACACGTAGACCTCCTATGTTACTGGCGGAAAGAAAAGCCATTAGTCAAGATTTTAATTTTTGCTTGACAATTTGCTGAAAAAAAGAAGGAATATGATATACATTCAGTTGTCATCCTAATCTATTGTGCAATTTTTTTTCTTCTGCAAATTTAATATACTAAAATAGTGAGAATCATACATTAGAATACAATATATTACTGAAAATTTTATTTTTCAGTTGTCTTATACACTGGCATTTCTTTTTTTTTTTTTTACTTTTTAGGGCAAGGAATTTTATTAAAAGTTCTTTACAAGTACTTATTACTCGCATTACAAGTATTCCTTACATTTTAGGATCTGTTAAATTTAATTCTAAATAAACTATTCAAGTTTTAAAAGTGCGTACAAGTTTTTGCTTTTCTAAATTTGTTTTTCTTAATGCTTTTCTAGCATTTAACAGGAATTTATTTTGATAATTAAGTCCACGGCATCTAATAACATACATACATCAATGTTATGTATTTCCAGACCAATAGGTTCGCCCCCACACATTATTTATAAATTAACAACACATAGTGTGATGTGATTTTAGAAAAAGACAGCAAATATACAATAAACTGTATTATTATACCTTAGGCCAGAGTTTTTTAATTTTTAGATTTACGGGAATTTTTTCAAAACTGAGCACCAGGAGGAGGGAATAAAAATAAAAATAAAATAGAAAAAAGTGGGCATCAGAAATAATAATAAAAATAAAATGATTAAAAGTAAAAAAAATATTAATTTATTATAACTGCACCTAAATTGAAAAATATATTATTACAAGAAAGGTTAATCTAGAATTAGAAGTAAAGATATTTTTCCATATTATTAGAGGGTTTTATAACTACTATTTGGATTTTCCAAGTTGTATCTTTTTTGAAACAAATATCCCATCAATCTTAAATTTATAAACAATCTGGCCTAATCAATGTAGAACGCATATTCTGTATTGTATTCTAGAACATTTTTTTGCATAATGTCCATGTAGTACATCTACATTGTTGTTGATTCACATCATTTTTAAGCTGAAATTCTAAGAAAAAATATACAAGAATACAGTTGTTGTTGCTTTTTTCAAATTTTGTACGAACCGCACTAGAAGAAAACATACATTCGTACCTATTTCGTACGCATGGAAAAATATGAAAATATATGCATTTTAAACACGAATACTTTACATTCGTTGCATGAAACAACATACACAATTATGTTGTTTATGATTAGAACGTATTTGTGTATAATTTTTTTTAAATGTGTTGCGTATATGAATAAATAGTTTTCGCATGAGTTTCATGAAGTTTCATGATCATATCTTATGCACTTTTCAAAATATTACAGTAGTAAGTTTATTTCTATTTTTAGTAACAGTCACGTGACCTTTGACCTCTGGTGAAAAATAAAAGGTCGAGCATAATTCTCACATTGCTGTTGCTAAGTATACAAAGTTTCATCAAAGCGTCTTCAGTACTTTCCGAGTTATCACAGAATCCAGGTTTTACGGACGGACAGACAGACAGACATACAGACGAACAGACAGAACGACACACAGACTGATGGCAAACCTATAGTTCAATCTCTGTATCAAGTTTCATGGTCATATATTATGTCCATTTCGTATTATTACAGTATTTATTTTATTTATATTTTAAGTAACAGTCACGTGACCTTTGACCTCTGGTGAAAAAAAGGTTGGGCATAATCCTCACATTGCCACATTGCTGTTTATGTTTATGTATACCCAGTTTCATCAAAATAAGTTCTGTACTTTTTTAGTTATTTCAGGAACCAGGTTTTGGGGACGGACAGACAGACGGACGGACAGTACTTTTTTAGTTATTGCAGGCACCAGGTGTTGGGGACGGACAGACAGATGGATGGACATACATATGGACGAACAGATAGAGAGACACACAGTCAGATGGCAAGCCTATAGTTCAACCTTTTTGTATCAAGTTTCATGGTCATATCTTATGTACTTTTCGAATTATAACAGTATTTAGTTTATTTCTATTTTTTGTAACAGTCACGTGACCTCTGACCTCTGGTGAAAAATAAAAGGTCCTGCATAATCCTCACATTGCCGTTTATATGTATACCAAGTTTCATCGAAATATCTTCAGTACTTTTTGTGTTATCGCAGGATCCAGTTTGTTTTAGTTTATTTCTATTTTTAGTAACAGTCACGTAACCTTTGACCTCTGGTAAAAAATAAAAGGTCGTGCATAATACTCACATTGCCGTTTATATGTATACCAAGTTTCATCGAAGTATCTTCAGTACTTTTTGAGTTATCGCAGGAACAATATTTAGCGGACGGACGGACAGACGGATGGACGGAGGGAAAACCTATAGTCCCCTCTGGTGAAACACCGGTAGGGGACTAATAAGTTATCTTGCAAATGTTCCCTTGTTTTTATTGCTAGGAATAATAAAGTAAATATCACACCCCATAGAGTGTGATATAACGTAAAATACCTCGGTTGACATTACCATTGTCGGGTTGGCAATTAGGTGTGAAGTTAGGTGTGAAGTTACATTATTACACATATATTTTATATGCCATTAATTGAATGAAAATAAAAGTACTTAGTACAGAGGATATCTGTCTTTGTTATTACATCATTGACATTTATTTTACTACAAAACTGTATAATTTATGTGCCAACATAATTTTCACCATAAAATAAGACCTGATTTTTTTAAGAAAGTACAAATCATTAAAGCAAAGATGTTTTTAAAGAAAAAGTAAAGGAGACATGCACGATATACTACAAAATAATGTCAGAATGTAACAAACATACTTTAACTACTTAACTACTCCAATTTACAGCACACCATAAGGTTCTAATTATCTGCAGAAAACCCATTACACACACTTAAGTATGTGAAATTAGAATAATCGTGCTTATAACTGATATATTATCCTCGTTATACTGACAAAGGTTTTGCAATTACATATAAGATGATTGCAATATTGTTACCATGCATGCCCATGCAGACAGCAAAAGCATCAAGTAAATCGATAAAATCTTCACAATACGATCGCTATGAAAGTCCTTCAGACCTCGGACAAAGCCAGTAAAACTGAACGAGGTCCAGTAAAAATGACCAGAACACGGGCCCTCAAGGCTGGTGAAATATTTTGGCTTGCAAGGTAAATAAGTTTCAGTAGCTAGTAATTATATGGAGTTCAAGCCCCTAATAATTAAGATATTGCCAGACCTCATGGCCAGTGATGGATTGGGACTTTTGCAGAGACTGCAATAACAGGACCATGTCCTTGGATGGTCAGCATCAAGCCCCATTCAGTTTTGAAGAAACAACAATGAAAACTCTCAATGAAGAACAAGACATAATATACCATCAATGGATGTTTTAACTCTCAGTGAAGAACAAGACATAATATACCATCAATGGATGTTTTAACTCTCAATGAAAAACAAGACATAATATACCATCAATGGATGTTTTAACTCGCAATGAAGAACAATACATAATATACCATCAATGGATGTGTTACTTCAGCAACAATATACTGGCATAATAATTATGAACTATCCAGCAAAGTATAAGCAGAAAAACATGTTAAATCTATGTTTGATACCTATGTTCTAACATCATATTCTAACATCAACCAATACATGTAGCATAATAATTATTCTCACATTTTTAAATACCATTTTCTGTCAGTAGTAATTAGTATATAGTATTAATTCCCAACAAAATTCTAGACATTCATATAAAAAACTAAGAAATCCTTATTGAACAAGGTTAATATATGGATTCTATTTCAAAAGACATTTTACATTCTACCTAAAACTGACAGAACATATTCTACAATATCCAGACAATATATTGTATGACATACATTTGTCATTGTGACATTTGGAATTTACATTTCTATATCTGGTATGATGATGTGGCTCATACAGTATGGTATTTCTATAACCCCTGCTGAATAATGACAAACCAGAATAGCTGGTCTTCTTGTGAGTGTGGCAAAGTTAAATAACTTTTTTAAGAACACATGGGACGACTTTTTAATAAAGTAAGAATTCATATCCACAGTTTTGACTGAGTGTGATTTCATAAAATAGTAAAAGTTAAACATATGACAAATATATGTGTAAAGCAAAAATTTTATACACTTAAGAATTATAATATGTATTGTACAATTAATAAATTTTAATAATTTATATTAAAAACTGATGCAATGTGATTTCATAATAAATATTGAACTAATAAAAAATGTGCCAAGAAATAAATTAACTATGATTGCCCACAATTTTGACCATGGACGTGTTAATCGTAATGAATCAGAGCACAGTGTCCCGATTGCATCTTTCTACATATACAGACGGTTGTTGTAGGACGAGACTACCAATATAATTGACATTTGTAGGATTCTGCAGTCAATTTTTTCACAGTTGTACCAAGATACGTTACGATCTGTTCCAGCCCAGTATGGTTCTAATATGCAAGCTTCATGTATACACTATGATAACTGACGATTACAGACGATTATTAATGGTTCCACTAAGATTGTTGAATGAATAAGGAAGATTTATTATGGTGAACCTACAAGTAACTGGAATACCTCAAACACTTCCAGGCAATTTGGACATCATGATGCCTTGAGCATAATCGTGGCACCAACGTAGGCAAATGTAGTGAGTGTGTAGTAACATCGCAATAAACCATGCAGGCAGGGCGACCAATCATTGCATTGTCATGGTCCATCTTGTATATTAGTGAAAAGACATGATAGCTGCTGCAAAAAATCCTACTGGAATCGCAAGTGAACCATAGGAAAAGCGTAAAACCCATAGCATGTATGTAGCAAAACGTATAATATCACAGTACTGTCGTTTATATATATGTCATAAAAACAGTCACGATTATAAATGATAGGCTACAAATGCCTATACAATGGCTGTAATAATAAGCCAGATTGTGATATGATTGCTCTCTGATTGTCCTACATTAAAAAAATCTATATGGCCCCCCCTCTAAAGTGGGGGCATAAAAATTGTTGCTGCACTATGATACATTAAAATAGTTTGAACTGTCCTGGCACTTCCTGACCAATAAGGATCACCCAAGATTCTTCAAGATACACAAAGATGCCATCACGTATGTGTTCACGCTTTGCCGCGCTTCACCAAGATTCACCCGGCTTTACTCCAATAATGACCTTCATCCAGTGCTATAGCTTGGATGAGGGCACATTATTTTCATAAAGCCTTCAGCTTTCATATGTATAGATAGCATTTTTACAAATTTCCATTGAAACTTCCATTGAACTTAACCAAAATACATTTCTAATAATTTATTGAGCCTAGTAACATATCATCGCCTTTCCACCTTGACTCTGATTAACTTGTTTACCACCTTTCCAATCATATTAAATGCAGGAAATATATATGGAATTCATTCACACCAAGAGAAATTAAAGGCATTAATAGCGTAAACGCCAGGTTCTGGAAACCAGGACACAACAATAGGCAATCGTTTATCCAGCTTGGAGGCAAATAAATCAATACACTGTAACTCCATTATATCGCAATTTGCGGGGTCCACGGATCGCGATCGTGATATATCCGGATCGCGATATAACTTGCCAGACAATTCAGTAGATATGCATGTATACACTAGCCTGTTTTTCCCCGATCTCAAACATAAATGTAATTAAGTAAATAGCTCACCCTTTTCAACGTAGTTAACATCCATTATGTATTAAAACCATATGTAAAATATTCTATTTGTATATGAAAATATAATATTATTCCTTTAAATCAGTTGAATAAATTTCAAATCGCGTATAAAAATATAAAGTCCGAAACGCCTATCCGAATTTCACTATTCACGTGCAGTAAACATAAATTCTATTAACAATTACAACATACATGTATTTCGTGTAAACTCTTTGTTCTGTTAGAAAAAGCGCGCGAAAATTGCTGACAATCATGTACAACGTCACGTCGTCCGCATGGAAAGTGTGGGTGTATTGATCGCCATATAAAAACTTTGTAGCGCAGAGAACATTGAGATCTTTACTTTTGTATAAAAGTTTCGTAGCACACAACAACAAAATTAGGTGTCCATATCGCAAACGATATGCGGTTAGCATTTCTCCTGAAACATAAAAGAAACAGATAAGCCGTATCGATTACGTTATTGTCATTCAGATAGCTCAGTACTGATTTAATTGCGTGTAATTCGGATGCTAAATAGAGCGACAGCAGTGAATGGACGTTGTCATAGGTGGCACGCACGCTGTAAGCTGATGACGTCAAACTGTTACACTTTGATGTTGAGCGAGTCGGCGTATTGTTTGTCGCACTACAAGAGTGTGAATAAAAGAGACGCCATGAAGGCACGAAAATCCGGATCAAACTGGATTTATTTATGAGCATTTGGTAACAGGAAAATATTGATGTACATGACAAAAAATCGGGATCCACGACCGATTCGCGATATATTGGACAAGCGATATAACGGATTGCGATATAGCGGATCTTCAGTGTATCGAGGTAAAAACATTGTGTACACAATCTCTGAAAAATTACACATTTCAGTTCCCATTCAGTAGAGTCCAAGAAATTGAAGCTGAAGGCTTTACGAAAATAATGTGCCCTCATCCAAGCTTTATCGCTGGATGAAGGTCATTATTGGAGTAAAGCCGGAGGCTGAGCATGTATAGACCCTCCTCTTGTTTATTTGTGCATAATTATATTATGCTTTCATGGATAATATTTTATCCTTTTTTGATATTTTATATGATTGTATTATTTCCCACCCTCTTGGTATTTATGGCAACAAAACCATGTTAAATATATGCATGTTTTTGGTGTGTCATTTCCGTTGCGACTGTGTATGTGTAGGTCAGAGCGTAGTAGATTTTTTTCGCTGTTTAAAGTGCGGATCCCCTCATACGTCCAGAACGGAATGCTATCTATACATGCTCAGCCTCTGGCTTTACTCCAATAATGACCTTCATCCAGCGATAAAGCTTGAATGAGGGCACATTTTCCTTTCACAGGTACTTTCAATTTGGGTAAAAACCCTTTCATCATCACTTATTTTGTCATTCTGACTGTCACTAGAACGAAACAAAGCTTCAAAAGCTACGATTAAAATCACTACAATCCTCATTGTCAGAGACATCTCTAGCATCAAATTCAACCGTCAATGGCTCAAATGGTACCCCGACTTCATTGTCGGCCGCTAGTACCACGTGGGTAACCACATGCTCCGAAAATACCCGAAGGTGAAAAGTCAAGCAAATACCTCAAAGACAAAATGTCCTTCTGTGACAACTTCGTAATGTCAAAAATATTATGGTTACTGTCCGAAGACGTATTCTTCTTGTTGGAAGACGTATTCTTTTTGTCCGAAGACTTACTTCCTTTCTAAACACTCTTTTTAAGGGTAGTCATACAAGAATTCAATTAAGGTTTGGACTTACTTTTCTTCGACGGCTGCTCCGTAACGGTGTCAGAACAACAGGAAAACTCACCTTCAGATCATGAATTGTCACCTAATTACAAGATATCTTCGTCATCCAACACGGTGTATAAACAAAAGAATGAAAAAAGTTTAAATTGACAAGCCCAGTAAATGTACGTCTGAATCCCCCAACGCCAAAACTTTTTATGCTTGTTTTCGGTGTGTCATTTCCGTTGCGACTGCGCATGTGCATGGATAGGTCAGAGCGTAGTAGATTTTTTGCTGTTTAAAGTGCGGATCCGCTGATACGTCCAGAACGGAATCTATCAATATATGTGAAAGCTGAAGGCTTTACGAAAATAATGTGTAAATTGTGGGAAATCATAGCCAAAACTGTGAAGTGTGTCTGGGCCTTTACTGACTATGGCTTAATTTAATATCTAATCAGCAGATATCATTACCTAAAAAAATACCCAATAACTATCTTTCCTGTGCAAAATATTATTTATGTCCAATAAAGACTTTGACTGATTTTATGGCATAAACAGGATTATTCCAGCTTAAATAGAATCCCTAACCCATGTTTATTACCCATCATTTAAGCCTTTAAAGACAACAACATTATAATCAGTTGCACAAGTCTGACGGTTTAATTATTTATAATTAAGAAAGAGCAGTTTTCCTAGGATTTAGACCCAGGATACAGTTTATCCACAGGCTGAGTACTTTGAACTTGCAAGATGGGATTGCATTGAGCTTTAACAAAAAAACTATACAAAAGATAAACGGTGCCATAATTAGGGAAATATTAGCAAAGAAGCTTTATTAGAATATGAAACTGTAAATTCCAGGAGAGCAAAAACTATTTAAGGCAATTGTTTACACTTCTGCAGCTGCTTGTTCTACAACAATACATATGCTCCATTTAAAAAATACAAATTATTTTAGTCGTCACCTTTTTTTTTAGCTTGAATAAATTGAAAGCATGAGACTTATTTAAACACTCTCTCAAGTCCAGTTCCTGGGTAGAACCAGTTCTTGATGTCGTAAGAAAGATTGTTTGAATGCTCCCAGAGTTGGGATCATACGTCACCTTGGAGCAACAAGTCATGTAAGTTACATTTTTTAGGAAATTCACTTTTTTGCCAATTTGGCTCCAGTATACCATTTCTCAAAACTTATTTGAATGCTAGGATTGCATTCCACCTTTTGCAAATAATCATATACTGCCAAAATTGTTGGCACAAAAAGTATGGTAACTGCACATAGTTACGTTGTTTGCACACAAAGACTCATTAAATAATTAATTAAAGTAAATAAAATTGATTATATCAGTAAATTATAATTATAATAAGGATAATCATTGAACATACGTGTGAAAAAGTGTCAACGTTATTCATGTCAAAGCAAAATCGCTTGTCAGTGCACTTACCAGACTTATTGCGTGTATAAAATTGCAATGCAAAAAATCATGTAACTGAACAAATGTTTTTGTACACTAACTGAATTATAGATAAATAACAACTGCAGTTTAATGGGCTTATCATTATGTATTGTAAATATATTATGTAAACATTCAAATTTACATAAAAATAAGTTTTTTTATTAAGAAAATAATCTCAGTCACAGTACTTTTTGCGCCAAGCAGACGCATATCCATTACACTAAAAAGTACATATGAGGCGTGTGGTGGGAAACCCGGGCTTAATGCACCTGCGTAAAGTGTCATCCCGGATTATTCCGGGATGACAGGAGAACACTTTCCGCCACTGGTGGACTTATGTTTAGAAGAGACTTCCTTGAAACAGAAAATACCATAACAGTAGAAATTTAAAGTGCCGTTTCTAACTACACGCCTCATATTAGTTGCACATTTCTGCATATATATATAATATCTATCATATATAAGTATAATATATTGGGTAGTATCATAACATTTTAAAAGAACCTGATTGAACTGTCTGCGATATAAAAACAACTAAAAACGATAAGGAAAGAGAACAGACAGGACAAATAAACATTGATGAAAGGAAATAAATTATTTTATAGCCACAGATGAAAGAAAGAAGCGAAGGTAACTGTACATCTTTAGGCAAGCCAGTGTGATGTGTATTATACAGCATCCAAGTTTGTGACCGACAGACAACATTTACTGACAAACAGTCAGATGCAAAGACAGACAGATTGAGGAACAGACGGACAAACTGACTTGCGGCTAGTGTGTGACTCCCTGACCTCACACGGTGAACATGCAATGCTACAGCTGAACATCGAAATATCTCAAACTCACTCAAGTCAAAGTTACGAATAAGACAAGGTGAAAAATAATTCCCAATATGTCTCTGCTTATTGTAAGAAAATGAAACAGACAGGATCAGTTAAGGCTGTTGTAGGCACAGATATTGTTCTATTGCCACGGAGGCTAGACAAGAGAACATGGTTATTGTGCATCTTAAAGCCAGCAAGTGTGATGCCTATTAAAAATGACACACACTGTGCTT
This sequence comes from Congeria kusceri, assembly GCA_027627225.1. Lineage (NCBI taxonomy): Eukaryota > Metazoa > Mollusca > Bivalvia > Myida > Dreissenidae > Congeria > Congeria kusceri. Next base: position 26,171,871 of record CM051036.1, read on the forward strand.
TAAGTCTATGATGTCTGTGTCTGAAAGAATAACAAGCAAACTGATCAGTTGGAAACCGAAAACTTCAGTGCATCAGCAGTCACATTTAATGTGACTGATTTTTTGTATTATTGATATTGTGAATATTAATGTTTTATTAGGTATCAAGCAAATTCTATGGTGAAAATGTCATACTTAAAAACATCAAACAAACAACATTACAAAAATGAACATCATATAAGAACATCAAAGATATACATGAAAATGCTCCTCATAACTACAAAGCATCGAACACATCACGCAAAGTGGACACTATACCAGCATATCTCCGCTTCAGCTGCCTGATCTTGCACTTGTTCTATGCCGACCTTTCTAACCAGAACTCTTTTATACCGCAGCCAATCAAGTGGAAGAATTACGTCTTAAATTAAATCATAATCCGAGAAATCATATGATGCATAATTCATAAGCTATTCATCTATTTACAGCTGACTGGTCCAATTTGCTCTCAACGGACGCACGCCATACAAGCAAAAGGTCTGTGCAAATTAAAGTATGACATTGGCATGGAACATAACTTCATTTGCAAATTGTATTGTATATTAATGCAATTCATACGGATGCACTGATCGACACTTTTCAGTGACATATCAAATACAGCAAGGAACAATTTTCTTCTCACTAATGTCTCACATTAAGAAGACGATTTATGACAGCCATGCTTCACAATAAAATGACCATATACAAATGTGTATTTTTTTTATAACCATATCAAAATGTGTTTTCTTAATATAACCATGTCAAAGTGTGTATTCTTTATTTGATTATATCAAAATGTGTATTCTTTATGTTCTATATCATTCTACTTTCTTGTTAATGTATAAAAACAACAACAACAACAACAACAACAACAACCACCCAACTAAGATACAATTTCTCTTACCAACAAAACTACAGTCATAACAAGTGAGGGCCATAAAGGCCAGGGTGAGTAAATCTGGCTCAGATCCACACAGTTTGCTAGGAAAACCAAACTACATGCACATGGGGGAAACATTTCCTGCAGCAATTTTCAATTAATAACATCAAATTTAATCAAGAATCAGTACAAGTGAAATGTTTAAAATGTCTTTACGATATATGTTCCAGGAAATGTGAACACTAAAAGGTTGTTGCTAAGTTGTCGGCCAGACTAACAGGCAAATTGTATAAACAATTTTGGCCTTACCTTGCATAAGTTAATTAAAATGTACTAATTTTAAAAAACATAAAAAACCTATGTCTATCCGAATTATTTTTTTTGCATTAGTCAACAATATACACACATTTGTATTTGGTCATGCACTAACTATAAAAGATTGAATCAGTGACCCAATCAGTGTCCAGTTATACAATAAGTACAATTATTTTGTTTCAGCATTCTGAAGGCAGCAATTCGATTGGCTTTAGAAAAGGTCATCTGAAGGTTGACCCCTTAGGCAGAATCAACAGATCCAGTCAGTGAATTATACAGTATCATAAGACTGGCGGTGATTATAATGAGATTTCAAGGCACAGCTACATGATTCTGAGTTCCCTTCTCAAAAAAGTGTATTTAATATGCTTTAATGGGTATTAAATGCTGTGGTATTGGCACCATATTTTTTCTGTGTTAAATGCCCATTAAATACTCTTTTGGTACACTAAGTGTATTTTTTCTCTACTTTTTCTGCACTTTTTACAAAAAAGTGTATTAATGCACTAGAAAATACACTTTCAATACACTTACATGTATTTTTTGAAGATATTGTGTATTTTTCAAGGAGAAAAATACACTTTTAATGCACCTTAGTGTGTTAATGCAGGAAAAATGCAGAAACAATAAACTTTATTCTGTAGTAAGTGTATCTTCTGCATTTTCAAGTGTATTGAATACATATTAAACGCAGAAAAAATATGGTGCCAATACCGCAGCGTTTAATACACATTAAATGCGTATATTAAATACACTGATTCTAGAAGGGTTAGAGGGGGCGGGAGTATTCAAATACTGAAAAAAAGCTGCCTTCAACTGCTATATTGGTCCTTGAAACGTGCTGGCACAGATATAGGAAAGGTGAAATATCGAAAGAAAGGAACAATTTAACGAAACTAACGAAACTATGGGTTTCAATATGACAACCAATTTAATGAAGAACACATCAATGCCAAAGAAATGCATAAGTCTTTATATTTTGCGAGTTTTAAAGGTAGAGTGTTTGAAAATTTTACAGGGGACGAAAGCCGCTTCCGCCTCCCTCTTAATCCGCCTATGATTGCTTTTTATTCATGTATATTAATTCTTGATCGTACAGTCAACAATTATTTAGGATGATATGACTTGCTGAATATGTATTTTTGCCATCAACGGTAGAACTTCTGAACATTAATGGTGCTTCAGAAAAGAAAATCTAGTATAAAATTATATGTTTTTTTTGCACCCACTAATTGTCTTGTAAACTGGTATATTAGGATGTATTCTCAGATCAGCAACTGGATAATTTGCACATGATGAACAGAAAAACATATATCATTTTACAGAAATAAAATACTGCCACTCGATTGAAATATGTTGTGTAGAAGTATGTGCGAGTTAAGCAATAATCATTAGCTTCAATGCCAGAGACCAAACTTAACAGACTAGACAGGAAAACATTTTTTCACACTTATTAGGCTGCCCAATATACAATGTCTGGTTTCTAATAGCCGTTGAATTGTCCATTAAAAGCCAAAAGGGCATATAAGCCATTCTGCACATATGCTGATTCTCCCTTTTGGCTTTCAATGGGCAAAATATCATTAGAACCATTCACCTCAGTATGTCTCAAAGAAGCAATGAAGTTAAAAGACTTAAGTTAAAAGGTTAATGCCTCCCTCTTTTGACCCTATCAACACAAGATTAAATGATTACAAAACTAAATGTCTTTTTAAAATGGTAAAGATCCCGACAGCATAATTTATATGATCTAAAATTACAGATATTGGCTGAGTAAGGTTAGGCAATGCTAAATCTCTATTCCTGTAGCATCATTACTCCAAATTTTGCTTGGAAACTGAGGAAATTGCTTCAATGTCTTTGTGCCTTGCGGCCATCTATATGCCTAATGGTTGGCTGGATAGACCTCAAATTGGTCTAATCTTAAATATCATTTGCATATTACAACGATAAGCCGGAATAAAAAATAGGGGCAATCCGGGGAAATGCGGACAGCGGGTACTACAGACAAACGCATTAGTAGACCGACTTTTCTACATGTATTCATGTTTCTTGTAATGATTTTGACTTATTTTGGAAGAGTAATGTTTGGGGTTTTACGTGTCTAAAAATAGCAAGTGACACAATGCATTGGTTACTGCAAAATTTAATGTTGCATGATGGGAGCAACCTATTGATTCTGTCCGAGTTTTCCTGAATTGTAAGAATAAAATAGTGTCCGTAGTTTCCCAATGTAATTTGCAATTGCAAAACTAGTACCATCCGTATTTTCCCTACTCTGTCCGAATTTAACCGGTTTTGGGTGGCCTAATTTATGACGTAGTGTAAGTATTTTCGAATAAAGAAAGCTCAATGATATCAACGATAAAATCTGAGGAAGACAGGGTTTCCCCCCGATTACATTATCAGAATATGGAAATATACTACAAGGGTAGGCACAACTTATTGATAAGGAGAGTCCTTGTAAAACTGTCCTTTATTTCCCCGGATTGCCCCTACACAGTTTGTTGTGTAAGTTTGTCGTAACAAAATGGGTCAAAAAGAGACTGCTATAAATTATTAGGAGAAAAAAAAATCTGTATAACACAGGTAATGAAATTGTAATTTATGTAGAAATGATTTTGGTGTCTAATATATACATCACTTTAAACATTTTGAACTTGTAACAAAAGTCGAATTGCTTTTTTTAACAAAGATGTTTAAAGAACAAGCATGGATTACAACTATGTCAATGTTACAAAGTAAGTGAGAATATCCATTGAGGTGTACTTGTTACATCAATTTAATTAAAGTAATATTATTTTCGGAAAGACTTCAGCTTTCACATTGTATAAATCACATTCCCCATTGGATGCAAGAGGGGATTACTCCAATAATTACCCTCATCCATAACTAAATCTTGGATGAGGGCACTTATCTATCCCATTTGCAATCGTGGATGCCATCATGGTAGAGCATCAAAAGGCACACAGAAATATATTTGAGGCGTGTTGTGTGAAACCCAGGCTTAATGCATGTGCATAAAGTGTCGTCCCGGATGACGCTTATATGGTATTTTCTGTTTCTAGGTAGTCTCTTCCAAACATAAATCCACTGTAGGCGGAAAGTGTCATCCTGGATTAGGCTAATCCGGGACGACACTTTACGAACATGCATTAAGCCTGGGTTTCCCATGACACATTTCAAATAATTCTTAATGGTATATAAATGGAATAAACATTAACACTCATAAGAAACACCTGGTTTGTAGCTATACAATGTACATCTGCTTTAGTCAGTGAATCACTTTTTTATCTCCGCAATTTATTTTGGCGTAGCTGTCTAATATCAATTTTGACCTAAATTTCTTGCGATAATTTTATGCAGCGGGAAAACTGAATGTCAATAGAATTGGGCAAATGTTCTAATTTTAGGGAATGCAAACTTTAAAAAATGGCTTGATGTCTACCAATGACTGTTGCATATTTTTGGGGAATTAAAATTTACATAATTGTTTACATAAGCGGTTAAAATAAAGTCATAAACATATCTTCGACATACACTCTAGAACTGAACATAATTATGAACAATTTTACTCATTGTATGTCATGAACAAAATGTAATATTCATTCACATAATGAAATAATTATTTTGTTTAACCTACATCAGCGGCAAAATCTATAAATAGCAATTACAATGTTCCTATTGGTTGATCGATATCTGTGCTCTGAAACGTTTCGGAGCCATAAGTATATATATTCGGCGAAGATCGGTATGAAATGGTCTTTTCTAGCGTATTCAACACACTCCAGAGAAAGGGGGCATCATTCTACAAAAAGCGCGCGGCACGGCTGTGCTAATATACGTTCATCAATTAGCGTCTGGAATCATAAACCCGAGAATTTAAAAAATGGGGAATTTATATTTATAAACTTAACTGTGAATGTTATTTTATATTTGAATTGCCGTTGCATTTTATTAAGAATTATTTATAATTGCACCTTTCTATTAACTTGTCCAGTAGATGTTATTCAATCTCTGAAAATATTTAACATCTTTCTATAAATAAAATGTGGTGAAAAATGTCTCTTAATAATTCGAAATGTTGTTCAAGTTACTTTTACTTCATTTGCGTAGCATGAATACACTATTTGCAAAACTAATTATACACATGTATTATATGATTTAACGTAACTATGTACACTCATCTGATATATAATAATTTTCATTCATTCCAGCAATTATTTTCTGACCATGCTAATTTGTTAAATTTGCCTGACAAATTCATGTAACAATTATAGCAATGTAAATTACTAGCATTTATGTTATTCATTTATCATCGGTGAAAACATGGAAGGTATGATTGGCTTATTCACAGTATACATATTAATAATGTTTGAGTTTATCTCAAATTAATTTTGGGTCCGATAAGTTTTCTTATGGTGTCCGAAAAATCTACAGTCTGAGAAGTCTCCTTGGTGGGGACCAAAAAAGATGGAGTCCGAGAAGTCACGTAATTATGTTTCGGGTAAAAAATGACATCTCAATACTAATTTCAATGCCGATTGTCTTTTTTAAAGACATTTCTTGTTTAAAATAGCAGTCATTGACAAATGTGATAATCTGGAATATCAAACAGTATTTTCAGACAATACTAACATTTTTTAAACCTATGCTAAAGCAGTACTATGAATTTCATAGTGTCTTGTAACGGTAGCAAATACCAAACAAGAGGGCCATGATGGCCCAAAGCGCTCACCTGAGAACTGGTACAGATGAAGACCATACTGTTGTGACAGGTTTTAAAATTAAGGTATCTGAACAATACGCAGAGGGGGATAGGATCAATTTTGATTTAAAACATCGGTTATTGCAATGGGCTAACTAAAGTATGATTTTGGTAGTGGATGTGCGGGTTTTTTGCTAATGGTCCTCAAATCATTTTTCTTGATTTTACCTGACCCTTTATCATTAAGTCATTGACAATTCTGGAAAATGCAGTTTTGGAGAACTAGTTGCAATGCGATAATTGCAATGCTGCTCTATAAGGTAAATGTTTGCTTTTTCTTTGATAATTTTCTGTCCAATGATGATAAATGATGTTAATGCAGGCTCTGAAGACATCAATGTTGCATGTACAAATAACTGCATGCGTCTTGCAACTGTTGGAAATCAAATGTTATCAATCAATTTTTATGGTCATGTGCAAACTGTGTAAGTTTGGTCAACATTGAATCAAAAATCGTGTGTGCAAGCCAATCATTGATAACTTGTTGACGTTTTTTTCCCAACACAAGGGGCAATAACTCTGGTGTTTCTGTCCCGATCATGCTTTGATTTGACTTCAAATGTAGACTTACGTTCATAGACAACTGTACAGGATTGGTAAAGATTGGATGAAAAATGAAGTCTCTATCCTGAATAATGTCCATGTTTGCATATTTTTTCACAACAAAGGGCAATAACTCTGGTGTTTCTGGTCCAATCTTGCTTATATTCGACATCAACTGTAATCTCATGGTAATAGCCAAACTGTGCAAGATTGGATGAAAAATGAAGTCTCTATCCTGAATAATGTCCTTTTTGTTAATTTTTTTAAGAAACAAAAGGCAATTACTCTGGTGTTTGAAAAACAATCTGGTCCATTTTTGGCATCTGCTGAGATCTGATGGTCATACACAAACTGTGAAAGTTTGGTTAAGATTGGATGGAAAATAAAGTCTATACATTGGAAAATAGCATTTTTGCACTTTTTTGCATGAAAAAGGGGCAATAACTCTGGTGTTACTGGTGTCATTTGACCCAATAACAATCCCATCTGGGATTTTATGGTCATACACAAACTGTGCAAGTTAGGTCAAGATTGAATAAAAAATGTAGTCTTTAACGCGATAACGGTCCAAATTGTTGATGGGATACGGACGGCGGACGCCGCCGGAGAGGTCTCCTATACCAGTAGCTCACCAAGCACTTATTTTTAAATGTCACTGATATTCAACTTCTTGACAGCCAAATATGAAGGAAAACACTTCTTCATGAAAATTAATGTTCAGATTTGCAACTTGGGAACAGTGGGGTAGTTTCTGCTTCATTTACTTCTTAACACTTAGAGATAACAAAGAGATAGAAATTACTATTTTTCATAGATAATGGAAAAAATCTTCTAACACTGACAGTTCAAATAATTGTTTTGGCTCAAACAACAACATATTCAAAAGTTATTTCTGGAACTTATGGGAAAACAATGTTTTGTAAATATGAATGTATTAATAAGAAAGAGCCATATGGCAATCTACAAAGAATTTGTTATATGCAGTGATCACAAGTTTGTACTAAGTTAGCAGTATCTACAAGTTTTCTATAAAAATTTTGTTGTTGCTGCTGTTGTCGATGATGATGATGATGATGATAAGGATGATTATGCTGATGATAATGATGATGCTGATTTTGTTGCTGATAATGATGCTGACAATCATGAAAATGCCAATACAAGCTTTGATCCAGAATAAAGTAATTTAACAAAGCACACAGTTAATCAGCTATTGATATATGTGGCAAACACCAGGCAGTTAATTCTTCTTGAAAGAAACTATAGATCAAAGGCACATGGAGACATCATCAGCAATCTGACAGGAACCATTCAGAAATGCACTGACAGCAGGTCAGAAATCTCTCATACCATGGCATTAACCACATAATCATGTATCAGTGTCCATTACCCAGAGCTGCTAATGATTGGTAAACAGGTGTGATGGATGAGGGGTCAGCAACTTTTATGTATAATAGAAGGAGTAATGGCACTACAACATCAAAGGAATTTGAATCTGAAACATCATGTGACATGTTGACAGGATACAATTACAAACAAATATGGTGGATTGGGACCAGGTTTTGTTAGGACCTTAACAGAATGCAGCAGTTTTTACAAGACGTCTCTGTCAAACATTGAAGTCCGAACTTTCTGAATGGCTTATCATTATTATCATCAAATCTTATCAAACCATCAAGGTAAAGAGCAAAGCATACTTAAATACATTACTATTTAGAACATTTTCCTTGTTTGGGAGTTTTATGAACATAATGTTGTACTACCTGTTCGGAATATTTTATTCACACCCCACTTTTGTTATTATTCATGCAAGCTGAGGCATTATGACTCGTAGAATCCACTTTGTATAGTCAAATACATGTAGTTAACAGAATATCTGGCATAAACCAGACACAGACTTTGAGTAAAAGAGGGTGGACAAATTTGGCAAGTTAAAGGTGCATAACCACGGTATAATTCCCATAAATATAGACACATATTAAACAAGAGGGCCAAATGGCCCTGGGTCGCTCACCTGAGTTTCATTAGTAGAACAATTTTCCATCTGTAAGATTTTTAAACGGATATGGATATACTGATATTGACTGAAGGAAAGGCGGTCTTATCATCATGGTTTGAAAAACTTAAGTGACAACAGACATTCGAAATTTTGAAGTACATATTGAAATTGAAGCTTTTTCTTAAATTTGACATAGTGACTTAGTTTTTGACGCAACATGACCCAGATTCGAACATAGGCTGAGATACCATTGGGACAAATGTTCTAACCAAGTTTCATGAAGATTGGGCAAAAAATGTGACTTCCAGAGTGTTCACAAGCTTTTCCTATAGCCATAAAAGGAAAACTGCCCCCCCCCATGGCGGCCATGTTTTTCATCGGACCAGAACCATTTTTTAACTTGGTTGAGATATCATCAGAACAAAGGTTCTGAGCAAGTTTCATGTTGATATGGCAAAAAATGTGACTTCTAGAGTGTTCACAAACTTGTCCTATAGCCATATAAGTAAAACGGCCCCGCCCCATGACGGCCACGTTTTTCAGCAGAGTGGAACCATTATCAAACTCAGCTAAGATATCATAAGAACAAAGGTTCTGAGCAAGTTTCATGTTGATTTGGCAAAAATGTAACTAGAATGTTCATAAGATTTTTCAATAGCCTTATAAGGAAAACTGCCCCGCCTCCTGGCGGCCATGTTTTTCAAGCGAGTGGAACCATTTTCGAACTCAGCCAAATATCATAAGAACAAAGGTTCTGAGCAAGTTTCATGTTGATATGTGACTTCTAGAGTGTAAACAAGCTTTTTCTATAGCCGCATAAGGAAAACTGCCCCGCCCCCTGGCGGCCATGTTTTTCAACGGAGCGGAACCATTTTCGAACTCGGCTGAGATATAACTAAAACAAATGTTCTGACCAAGTTTCATGTTAATTGGGCCAAAAATGTGACTTCTAGATTGTGCAGAGCTTTTTCTTCAATTTGACCTAGTAACCTAGTTTTTGACCCCACATGACCCAGTTTTGAACTCGACTGAGATATCAATAAGACAAATGTTCTGACCAAGTTTCATGAAGATTGGGTAAAAAAATGTTGCTTCTAGATTGTTAACAAGCTTTTTCTTCAATTTGACCTAGTGACCTAGTTTTTGACCCCACATGACCCAGATTCTAACTTGGCTGAGATACCATTGGGACAAATGTTCTGACCAAGTTTTATGAAGATTGGGCAAAAAATGTGACTTCTAGAGCAATAACAAGCTTTTTCTTCAATTTGACCTAGTGACCTAGTTTTTGACCCCACATGACCCAGATTCTCAGCTTAGATGTTGTTAAGATAAATGTTCTGACCAACTTTCCTGAAGATTGGGCAAAAAATGTGACTTCTAGAGTGTTAGAACGCTTTTTCTTCAGTTTAACCTAGTGACCTAGTTTCTGACCCACATGACCCAGATTCGAACTCTGCCAAGATATCATTGGGACAAATGTTCTGACCAAGAGTTTCATGAAGATTGGGCAAAAAATGTGACTTCTAGAGTGTTAAAAAGCTTTTTCTTCAATTTAACCTAGTGACCTAGTTTCTGACCCCACATGACCCAGATTCAAACTCTGCCAAGATATCATTGGGACAAATGTTCTGATCAAGTTTCATGAAGTTTGGGCAAAACATGTGACTTCTAGAGTGTTAAAAAGCTTTTTCTTCAATTTAACCTAGTGACCTAGTTTTTGACCCCACATGACCAAGATTCGAACTATGCCAAGATATCATTGGGACAAAGTTTCATGAAGATTGAGCAAAAAATGTGACTTCTAGACTGTTCGCAAGCTTTTTCTATAGCCATATAAGGAAAACATCCCCCCCCTGGCGGCCATGTTTTTCACCGGACCTGAACCGTTTTTGAACTCGGCTGAGATATCATCAGAACAAAGGTTCTGAGCAAGTTTCATGTTGATTCGGCAAAAAATGTGACTTCTAGAGTGATCACAAGCTGTTCCTATAGCTATTTAAGGAAAACTGACCCCTCCATCCCCCACCCACCCTGGCGGCCATGTTTTTCAACGGACCAGAACCATTTTCAAACTCAGCCGAGATATCATAAGAACAAAGATTCTGAGCAAGTTTCATGTTGACTGGGCAATAAATTTGACTTCTAGAGTGTTCACAAGCTTTTCCTATAGCCATATAAGGAAAACTGCCCTGCCCCCTGGCGACCATGTTTTTTAACGGAGCTGAACCATTTTCGAACTCAACCGATATATCATAAGAACAAAGGTTTTTGGCAAGTTTTATGTTGATTGGGCAAAAAATGTGACTTCTAGTGTTCACAAGCTTTTCCTATAGCCATATAAGAAAAACTGCCCCGCCCCCTGGCGGCCATGTTTTTCAACGGAGCGGTACCATTTTCAAACTTGACCAAGATTTCATAAGAACAAAGGGTCTGGGCAAGTTTTATGTTGATTGGGCAAAAAATGTGACTTCTAGAGTGTTCACAAGCTTTTCCTATAGCCATATAAGGAAAACTGCCCTGCCCCCTGGCAGCCATGTTTTTCAATGGAGTGGAACCATTTTCGAACTTGACCAAGATATCATAAGAACAAAGGTTCTGGGCAAGTTTTATGTTGATCGGGCAACAACATGTGACTTCTAGAGTGTTCACAAGCTTTTTCTATAGCCATATAAGGAAACCTGCCCCACCCCCTGGTGGCCATGTTTTTCAACGGCCCGAAACCATTTTCGAACTCACCCAAGATATCATTAGAACAAATGTTCTGAGCAAGTTTCATGTTGATTGGGCACAAAAAGTGACTTCTTGAGTGTTCACAAGCTTTTCCTAAATTTTGACCTAGTGACCTAGTTTTTGACCCCACATGACCCAGTTTCGAACTCGGCTGAGATATCATTGGGAAAAATGTTCTGACCAAGTTTCATGAAGACTGGCCAATAAATGTGGCCTCTAGAGTGTTCACAAGGTAATGTTGACGACGCAAGACGCACAAAAGGCGACCACAAAAGCTCACCATGAGCACGTTGTGCTCAGGTGAGCTAAAAATAAAATCATATTCCCATTTTTGATACACGGTTCCAGCATGATTCAAACTCGTGCCTACAAAATCGTGCACTTCATTGAAAGGCTTCGATACAGTTATCAATAGTGTGCATAGCGGTACATCATGTGCGTTTCATTCATATTGATTTTACTACTACTAATAATAATTTTCCCGCGCCCACAAAGTGTCACGGTGAAAGTAAAAATACCACATGCTTATTGTGGTGACTTACACTACATTGATTAAAGAACTAATAATTGGAAATTGAATCTGTATGTTAAAGTAACATGTATTGTGAGGTTTTAAAATTAGGATCTTGGACAAGTTAAGTGGAGGGGGCACACCATTTCCACCCCCACCCCCACACTAACACTTAATCGGCTGACTTTTCTGTACAAAATCCTCCAGATGCCAAGGCCACTTCTTCCAACAATAGATCTGTAAGCTGTCTTCAGAGAGCAGAACAATTTGGAGCAAAAAGGTCAATTTAATCTAGACTTTGGTCCTTGATAGTGGAAGAATTGTACTTTATCAGGCAAGTTTCAGTATTTTATTGCTTGATATCTAATTGAGGGAGACAGTTATGTAAGAATGCTCTTAAAATGGAGCAAACGGTTCCATAAAACTGCAATAAATACCATTATTTAAGATTTTGTTTATTCTTCGCAATTAGCATTAAAAGGAAAGCACGTCAATTAAATTCTAACGTAATTTTATCTTGGATGTCTTTTTTTAATGATTTCTTATCATGCAACCAATTTTTTATTAGACAAGAAGGGAGAATTTTTGAGATTTTGCAGAAAAAAAAAGAATTCCAGAGCTCATGGGAATTACGGGGGCCTTATAATTTTTGCCCCTAATAGGCTGTAAAAAAATCATAGATACATTGTTACAATCAGACTAGTGTCTATTAACGACTGTGTCACAGAAAAAAATTCAGTTTGACTAAACATTCCATTATATCAATTGTACCTATTCGTTGGATTGTATGTTTTTCTTACGAGGGACAAATGAATGTATAGAAATAAGATGTTATTGTTGCTTTACATCCAGATGAAGTAATATAAAAGCCTCTCCAGTTTCACAATATTTGTATTTGTGTCCTTTGGAGACGGAATAAAACGCAGTGTTAATTCAGTTCCCAATTAGAAAAACACCAACACCTCAATGAATTTCTTGGAATTATCTTGGCAGTGCAGAAAATATAATTTAAACATTATAATCATCATGACGTAATGAGTTTGGGTTGCTACAATAATATTTCACCCACTGAATGTCTCAGAAATATCTTGGCAGTGCACAAACATGTGCTAATTTAACATTAAAGTCAGCGTGACATAATGTGTTTCAGGTTTGCTACATCATTAAGAAGTTATAATGCAAGATATAAGGCCATTTATTTTTTATAACTTGTCTAAGGATCCTAGATGCCTAATCATTTTTTACAAATCCAGAACAAAAATCCATTTACATGCATCTCAACTGAAAGTTGAATTGTGTGACCTACATGTACATCAACGAAAAATTAACTTTAATATTTATAAGGTGTATCAACTTTACATTTGTTTATTATTAGATGCCTAGATGCCTAATCATTTTTTACAAATCCAGAACAAAAATCCATTTACATGCATCTCAACTGAAAGTTGAATTGTGTGACCTACATGTACATCAGTGTATCAACTTTACATTTGTTTATTATTAGATGGGAAATTTCTAATGTTTATCCAGCCCATCTAATACTTTTGCCAAAAAATCCATAAAACAATAATAATAATTGCCTAACAGACAGTTTTTAAATCCATAAACAATAATAAATGGCCTAACAGACATACAGTTTTTAAATCCATAAACAATAACAAATGGCCTAACAGACATACAGTTTTTAAATCCATAAACAATAATAAATGGCCTAACAGACATACAGTTTTTATACACAACTTTAGAACCACATTATTTGGTAGTCTTTGAACAGAATTTTTTTCTGCATTCCATACTATGAGACAGACATTCACCACCAGATTGCTTTCCATACTATCGAAAACAAGCAAAAATGGAAATACTTCACTTTTTTTGGTCATTTTCATTTATTTATTTATTTTTTTTATTAATTAATTAATAGTATCTTTTTTATTTATTTACATATACCTTTAGTAACTCTATAAGGCAATCATGTTAATAAAAAATATTCTATCATCTGCATGACTGCAAATATATTGTATTATTTTACCATGCACTTAATTAAATGATTGGATTATATTCTATCCATGCCTATCATAACCACTCTCTTGGTCACTGTTGGTCATAAGATGTAGTATTAATACAGCCACCCAAAGTTCTGCACATTCTCTGTTTATCGGAACTCACAATTACACTACAGTGATGCAATAACCACAGTGTAAAAACCAGTCATGCAAATCTCATTGATTAGCAGCCTGAAGATGTGATCAAACCAAAATCAAACAAGACATGAAAAAAACAATAATTATTCTGCTCTCACTAACATAAATTAGACAAAATTATGTAAGAAAACATAAATAAAAAATCAGCCATAATAAGACCATTTTTACTAGGATATTGTAAGAATTCCTACAATCACAATTTTAATGGACTTGTTCACAAGAGTTTGTAGTTTTGAAAAATGTCATTTAATGTCTGAACTGCAAAAACTAAAGCGGTTGGACTAACCTAATTCAAATATTATATAAAGAATTTTTTTTTAAGATCTTAAATCTGTAGCGCTAACCACTCGACCATTCTGACTTACAATGAAAGTACTCGACCATCATGACTTACAATGAAAGTACTCGACCATTTTGACTTACAATGAAAGTACTCGACCATTATGACTTACAATAAAAGTACTCGACCATTATGACTTACAATGAAAGTACTCGACCATTATGACTTACAATGAAAGTACTCGACCATTATGACTTACAATGAAAGTACTCGACCATTATGACTTACAATGAAAGTATTTGACCATTATGACTTACAATGAAAGTACTCGACCATTATGACTTACAATTACTCGACCATTATGACTTAAAATGAAAGTACTCGACCATTATGACTTACAATGAAAGTACTCGACCATTATGACTTACAATGAAAGTACTCGACCATTTTGACTTACAATGAAAGTACTCGACCATTATGACTTACAATGAAAGTAGTGAATTGTTAACGCTATGTTAGTGACACACGAGTTGCTAACCACTCAACCATTATGACTTACAATGAAAGTAGTGAATTGTTAACGCTATGTTAGAGACACACGTGTTGCTAACCACTCGATCATTATGACTTACAATGAAAGTAGTGAATTGTCAACGCTATGTTAGTGACACTCGACCATTATGACTAACAATGAAAGTAGCGAATTGTTAACGCTATGTTTGTGACTTACAATGAAAGTAGTGAATTGTCAACGCTATGTTAGTGACACTCGACCATCATGACTAACAATGAAAGTAGTAAATTGTTAATGCTATGTTAGTGACTTACAATGAAAGTAGTGAATTGTCAACGCTGTTAGTGACACTCGACCATTATGACTAACAATGAAAGTAGTGAATTGTTAACACTATTTTAGTGACTTACAATGAAAGTAGTGAATTGTCAACGCTATGTTAGTGACTTACAATGAAAGTAGTGAATTGTTAACACTATGTCAGTGACTTACAATGAAAGTAGTGAATTGTCAACGCTATGTTAGTGACACCCGACCATCATGACTTGCAATGAAAGTTGTGAATTGTTAGTGACACACGTGTTTTCCAAAATACTGGTGAAAAGCGTTACAAATGCTTTATAATTTTAACCATTTCAACTGATGATTTTACATAAATGACACTATATTGCCAATATATTTCTTTGCCAGTAGTGTTATTTAGCTTGTTTACATATAATGTATATTTCATTTTAGGATCCAAGACAACAAATTTCAAAAATTGTAAATTTGCAAATCTGTGAACAGGTCCCTTTAATGAATAAATACTAGTTCAATGTCCTTTGCAACCATTTTGTTTTACTTTTATTAATAATTTTCCTGGTGTATAAGTGACAGTATTTTATACACCAATAAATATGAGATTATATATGGAAAATAATTTTGCATGATTTCAATTGGTTTATTTCAAATTCTAACTACATCAATTTTCTAAATTTTTAATAAGGAACAAAAACAATTAAATATACATGTACAGTCGGTCAAAATGCAAGTGAGAACCGTTATAAACATAGACTATTCGATACAGGTAAATCAGACAATTTAAATGCACACGAATACAAAGTGTTTGTAAACAAAACATTCAAAATTCCAGATATTTTCAATGAATGGTTAATCCCCTCATTATCAACAAAATGTAAATTGACTATATAGTTACAACACCCTTGTGTACATTTCATAATATACAGACAATATAGTGGTTTAGTCCGACAACATTGACCTGGCACTCATGCATAATCCGTTCGTTTCCGTAACCTTTTATCGGAAAAATGTAAACAGGCCATCGCTCTTTACAGTTTAAAATACGAAATGTGATTTTAAATTAATTGAGCATACAATTCAAGACGTATAATAAAATGGTCGATAGGTAAAGGCAGCAGCTTTCGGATCGTGCAGTTGCGGGTTCGAATCCGTTCTCTGTCTTAACATGTTTGTTTTTTTTTAATTTGCATATAATGGTTATTAGCGAGCATTTTCACTTTTTTTCGCTTTATTGCTTATGTATTGATTTGAACAAAAAATAAATTGAATAATATTTAAAACATAAAAATAACCAAAAGACAAGATGTATCATTCATCCGTATTAACCACATTAAAAGGCAAATATGTTGTTTCACAAAAAATGGACACCAATTACAGTTGCAACGTCGATTTCCTTTTTAGCCCTGAAAAAAAAACCAATGAATGCTTATTTGAACATCATACTCTCTGAACATAGGCGAATACTCTACCATTAGGCTATCGAGCCAGATGAAAAGTGTATGCGTAGTGCATGCAACTAAATTTCATCTCACGAGCAGGGTGTTTATACGAAAGTCTACGAAACATCACGGAAACAAATGAGTGCCAGGTCAATGTTGTCGGACTATATTTATTTATTTGTATATCTTGTGTGTAGGTATTGACAACTTTTGGCACATAATATGGACAAAATTTAGTTGGCTATTCTGAGTTACAAGGTCAGTGTTAATGAAATTATAAACCAATGGAAATAATGGTCTGAAATAATCCATTAACATTAATTAAGGATATTATTTTCACATCACAGTGTCTCAGACAGCTTGAATAATTATTATGCAGAAGTTATTATGCAAAAAGCAACTTGTCTGCTGTGATACCTATAAAGGAGAAAAAAGAAGAGTATATCATGAAAAGTAGAAAAAAATAACTGGGCACATAAAAATTATGTATTAAATTGCCTAAAAGAAAAAAAAAACAGAAAGAAACAACAAAGAAACAATGTGAATATACTAACTACAAATCCTTAAAAGTGCAAGGGAGAATCATGACGAATAGGTACAGGTAATGCCTAGTTACATTTGGACTAAGATGCATCTACAGAGCCGGTAAACATTCCATACCTCCCTTTCCGTGCAGCCTCCTTGAGGAAGCCGTTCGATTTGCGTACGATATCGTATGGATTTACGGTTGCCGTAGCCTCTACAATTTAGTTTAACTAAAAACTTAACATATTTTAACCAGGCAGTCGAAAGGACAGCTATATCCCCCGACGTGATCATTAGATTTTAAAGGTGACTTTGAAGTATCACACTGACCTTAATCCGGAACAGTTGGACCAGATATGCAAGTACAGTTTCAGAAATTTAGATATGGAGCTGACGCAAAAATGGAGGCTCAAACATTTGACCTTTAAGTGTGACCTTGACCTTGAGGTGGCAAAACTGCTCCATGCCTTCTGCACATCGCCTCAATGTGATCAACATTTGAGCCAAGTTTTATGAAAATCCTTCAAAGGGCATAGGCAATATGAAGCAGACACAAAAATGGAGGCTCAAACATTTGACCTTCAAGTGTGACCTTGACCTTGAGGAGGCATGACTGCCTCATGCCCTGTGCACATTGCCTCAATGTGATAAACATTTGAGGCAAGTTTCATGAAAATCCTTTAAAGGGCACAGGAGATATAGAACGGACATGCAAATACAGGCTGAAACATTCAACCTTCAAGTGTGACCTTGACTTTGAGTTGGCGTGACTGGCTTATGCCTTCTGCACATGGTCTCAATGAGCAAAACATTTGAGCCAAGTTTCATGAAAATCCTTCAAAGGGTATAGGGGATATGGAGCGGACACGAAAAACGGACACGAAAATGGAGGCTAAAACATTCACCTTCAAGTGTGACCTTGAATTGGCGTGAAAGGCCCATGTGATAAACATTTGAGCCAAGTTTCATGAAAATCCTTCAAAAGGCATAGGAGATATGGAGCGGACACGAAATGGAGGCTCGAATATTTGACCTTCAAGTTTGACCTTGACCTGGAGCCAGTGTGAATGACTCATGCCTTCTGCACATCATCTCAATGACCTAAACATTTGAGCCAAGTTTCATGAAAATCCTTCAAAAGGCAGAGGCGATATGGAGCGGACACGAAATGGAGGCTCAAATATCTGACCTTCAAGCGTGACCTTGACCTTGAGCCGGCATGACTGACTCATGCCTTCTGCACATCGTCTCAATGACCTAAACATTTGAGCCAAGTTTCATGAAAATCCTTCAAAGGGTATAGGAGATATGGAGCGGACACGAAAATGTTACGGACAGACAGAGGGACGGACGGACGAAGGGCATTCCTATAACCCCCCTCCCACTTTGTGGCGGGGGATTAAAAAATTGTAAGCCCATAGCCCATAAACATATCGTAGATGGCACCGTACGATGTCAACCAGGGTATCATGCTGAGGCCATGCGATGATTGTGCGGCAAGATCATGTTTTTTTGTGGACAGTGCCCCCCCCCCAAAATACATCGGGGTATCGTAGTATCGTGCGGCATCTGTATGGCTCACAAACATGTATCGTAAGGTTGCTGCAGGATGCCCGTACAGTACCTATGAAATTGCACAGATATTGCGCAATCATCGCGCAGCACTCAAAAGCTAAAATATGGCCAAGCCAAATTGTCCCGCATCATCACCTCACGGGAGTTTCACATCCAATAAACCAGATTTTTGTGTTGTCTCAATGCAAATAGGATTATTTCAATATTTTTCATCTGCTACAGCTATACACTATCTATATTTAAGTTTATTGTTATATTTACAATTCACCTTTAACAAGAGATGTTTGTAAAACATGAATGCCCCCCGACTTGCAGCCAAGTTGTGAATATGTGCAATTGTTAAGAATTTTTTAAAATATATGCAATCCCAAGCGAGGTCTCGATATATAGTATCTATGTATGAAGTTTCATTAAAATATCTCGATGCGTTCACAAGTTATTGAGCGGAAACTGTTTTTCTATTTTTAGCAACGGAGACCTTGACCCCACCCACCCCATATGCAATCCCAAGCGAGCTATCAATGTACGAAGTTTCATTAAAATATCTCAATGCTTGTCAAGTTATTGAGCGAAAAGCGTTTTTCTATTTTCAGTAACGGTGACCTTGACCTTGACCCCACCCACCACATAAGCAATCCCAAAGAGAGGTCTCAATATAAGATATCTATGTATGAAGTTTCATTAAAATAACTCGATGCGTTCTCAAGTTATTGAGCGGAAACCATTTTTTCTATTTTCAGTAACGGTGACCTTGACATTGACCCCACCCAACCCATATGCATTCCCAAGTGAGGTCTCAATATAAGGTATCTATGTATGTAGTTTCATTAAAATATCTCGATGAGTTTTTAAGTTATTGAGCGGAGACCGTTTTTCTATTTTTAGTAACGATGACCTTGACCTTGACCCCACCCATCCCATATGCAATTCAAAGCGAGGTCTCAATATAAGGTATCTATGTATGTAATTTCATTAAAATATCTCTATGCATTCTCAAGTTATTGAGCGGAAACCGTTTTTCTATTTTTAGTAATGTGACCTTGACCCCATCCACCCCATATGCTATTCCAAGCGAGGTCCTGATATAAGGTATCTATGTATAAAGTTTCATGAAAATATCTCGATGCGTTCTCAAGTTATTGAGCGGAAACCGTTTTTCTATTTTTAGCAATGGTGACCTTGACCTTTGACCTGTTGACCTCAAAATGTATAGGCGTCTTCCTTTCCTCCCAAGTAACGAGCAAACCAACTTTCATGATCATAGGTCAAAGCATTCTCTAGATATCATGCGGAAACGAAATGGTCTACGGACAGACCGACCATCCGAATGACCGACCGACGGACAGGTGCAAAGCAAGATACCCCCACTTCTTCGAAGGGGGGCATAATAAGTATGTATTATTTATTTGTAAAGAAATGCAGAACTGCTCAAACATTTAATTTATCCTGTTTGGCATTCAATATTACAAACATACATGTAATAGCCTGCAGTTAAATGGTTCCCTTCACCATGCCAAGGCAACATGTGATTCCATTGTGATTTCATTTGCTCCCATTTGAACTAGTAGATTCAACACAGTTTAAACATTCATTTAGCAAGGTATAATGGTCCATTTTCATTACCTTTAACTTTGCCTAATTATCTGCATAATCACGTTTCCTGTTTTCTACCAGATAAACTGGATTCCTTTTCAGGTTGATAACACGACATTTCCTTTAATGTTTGATCACTGTTATCTAAATGACTTGTTATTTTCTTGTACCATTATTAATAATCAGCATATTTATAATTGTCTTTTTTCATGTACATACCTGCATTATTATGGCCACACTCTAGATTTTTACCCTCCCTTTTATTTAACCAATGGTTGCAATATCAGTTATACATTTTTCTATAGAAAAAGAACAAAATTATCATTGTTATCATTGTTAAACTACCAAATAAACAATGCAAAAAGTTGTCCCGATTCATTATCATTGTTTATCAGCCAATAAACAACTCTTTGTCATTCTGATGAGTGGCTATTAAACCACTCGGGCTTGTGGTTTAATTCCTACGCATTAGAACTCCAAATAGTTGTTTATTGGCCAATAAACAAAATAAATCAAAAACTATTTCTTAATTCGACACACTGACAGTGGGACAACTGAGGATGGGATGGTGCTTTCATTTTGTCACTGGGCTCCACAATATTTTTAAAAACAATTCTGGACCATTTCCCAGTGAAAACCACTTACCCTGCCTGGAGCTGTCTGCTACTCTTTGACTTACCTGAAAAATATAAAAGAATAACATTGTATTAGAATATAACCTACATTTTGATCCAATGAAATGGCTGGATTGCATCCATTAAGTGAGTGGTCTTAAAGGCACTAACAAGGTGATACAAGTTAAACTAAACACATAAAGCCGGGCCTGACTAGCACAGTTGGGAGAGCGCTGGACTGTCAATCCATGGTTTGTGAGATCACTCCCCAGACCAGCCACATAACTTGTGTGGGGATTGGTCATGAAATTATTTCTACAGCCATTCTCCCCCTGCCTCTAATTCAAGTAAGGCAGTTGTCTGTTACTGGCATAGGTATGTGCACTTAGTACTGGTAACCCGCTTAGATCAGATCCGCTGAGCTTGCCCAGTAAAAGTGCAAGTAGGTTAATGATCACCGTGATATAACTGAAATACTGTTAAAAACTGCGACAAATCCAAACAAACAAACAAACATTTAAAGTTTAATGTAGCGATAGCAAACATATAAAATAATGCATTATGAGCTAAAAAGTCATACACATTTTCATAAAATATATGGATTTTGAACAGTTTGAAGTTAAGTTTGTTGTATACATTTTCAACACTACGAAACTAGCTGAAGATCCTCGTGTTTTATGTAGAATATCGTTCAGCTCACAGAATGTTAACAGTGAATAGTCATATTTAAACTGCATCACCACAAAATTCGGCAGTAAATAAAGCTAGTGTTTGTAAACAGTTTTACTTGAAGGATCAGTGTTTTTGCAATAAACAGTATCCAGCACACCCAATGTTTCTGACGTAGGCTTTGGCCATATTCAGCTTTGGTGAGGCTTTAACAGACGCTATATCTGGCTTTTGATTGGCTATTTCAATCTCCATTTTCTCAAAATCGGTAGTAAGCATTACCATATAAGGATATTCACAAATGTTCCAATGACGAACTATGTAAGTAAGAACATACTAAATACAATCTGCTGCACAGTCTCCACCATTCTTAATCAATATGATTTTACTTAATATGTCCTAATTATTACTTATACAACTAAATCTATGATAAATTAACTAATTATAATTATAAATAAACAGTTTTGATTATACATTTATCTCAAAAGGATTGGTTGATTGGATGTAATCAATATGATTTTACTTAATATGTCCTAATTATTACTTATACAACTAAATCTATGATAAATTAACTAATTATAATTATAAATAAACAGTTTTGATTATACATTTATCTCAAAAGGATTGGTTGATTGGATGTAAAAGTTACAATATATCACTGCACTAACATGCTAATTTTGTAGACCATTTAGCTCTTAGTAGTATGTTAAAATGAGCTAATGTATCCCATCAACTGAATACATAAGTATGTATACTTTAAATGGTTTCATTTAATAAGAGACAAAGCTTGAAAACAATGATGGTAAATTTTTACTGATAGCATTGGTACATCAGTAAATTTCAAGACAAAACAACATTGATGCAAATCATACAAGAGCCCCGTAATATATCTATGAAGAAAGCAAATGATTTCTATATCTTTTTACAGATAAGTGTTCAGTGATATGTAACAAACGATGACTAAGTTTAGTCAGAGTCACAAAAGTAACAATTTGATCAGATAATCTTTTTAAACAGAAGGGTTCCGTATAAGCAAAGAACTTGTATAAGAAATAAATTTAATAAAAATAAACTTTATTTAAAACACCAACATTTTAAAAATAATATGAATGTTTAACAAAAAAACACTTCAATGTCGAAACCGCACATTGATTCTATATACAAACCCACCGTACACATGTTACAGGCTACGCAGCTGTGTTAGTGTCTACTATGCGCAATATTTTTAGAATGATTTCAGGAATGTGTAAGACTAAACGCAGTAGCAAATATCAACAGAAATGCTTAGCTGCCTGTCAATTTTACAGTGAGCAGCAATTCATGTCATGGTTTTCAGTTTTAAAACGTATTGAAAGCATTTGCAAAAATATTAATACATGTATTACATTTTTTTAAAGCAAATAGCTGTCCAATATTCAATTTAACTCAGTGACTTCATGCAAGCGTTTGCAAAAATAAAATTCTAACACATGCTCCTTCCGCATGCATCCCGTAAAATTCATCACATATAGATGTCGCGCTCATGCACGGTTTTGACTGTATTTTCTACATACAATATTCCATCATAACAATATTGGACAGCTGAAACAACTGAAGGTAAACAACGTAATGTTTACACCTTGTTGTGCAGGACACTGGACATGCACCATGCACACTGACATTTTAAATCACAGGCTAATTAGAACAGGGAACTCTCATTTTATTTAAAGGGGCATATTGAGGGTATTTTGCATACATATAGACATTATATTAAAACAATACAATTTCCTATTTTTCTCGGATATACTTTTCAATAATTAACAATATATTGATGGAATCGTTAAGAAAAAAAGTATATACAAAGACAAAAAAGAATTTTGAGAGACATGGTTCCAGTAGGATTTGAACTCAGTCCTACAAATTCACACTCTCCAATGAAAACTTTCCCTTGTTGTGCAAAGTTCATCAATTGTGTGCATGCGCTTAACAGTCTCTCATTTACATTGTAATCATATTGACATTACTTCTACAACTAATTTTTGTGTGACCACAAAAGTGTCACCGGTGACAACTCTTTATATAATAAAATATAATATGTTTGCCAAATGTTTATAGAAACAAAACAATTGTATTTAGCAATTCTTCAATATTAATTACCTGCAAAAGTACTTCATTTTTGCAAATATTATTGTTGACCTACCATCTATACACCCCTTAAAGATGTACACATGTATTATTGTTGACCTACCATCGATACACCCCTTAAAGATGTACACATGTATTATTGTTGACCTACCATCGATACACCCCTTAAAGATGTACACATGTATTATTGTTGACCTACCATCGATACACCCCTTAAAGATGTACAAATGTATTATATGTATGGTGGTTTACTGTAGTTGTCAAGACTCAAACAGACATGTTTGTGAAACAATTGTAACTAGTAATTACTTTCTGTAAATGATCAATCAAGTGATTTTAATCTCTTTTACAGGCATATAAATTAAGGTAAGAGTGTGTTACAATAAATATAACTGCGATCATTCTTTACATAAAAAAAATATTCCTCGGTAAATAAAATAATTATCATTAAACACACAACTTACGATATCCAGTAGTAAAGAACTTAAATTGACAGTGAAAACCATTTTTCATTTAACTGCTCCTTCACAAAAATAATAATGTAATAACACTGTTGCTAGAGAAGATTTATGCAAGAAGGTATACTCTTGCAAAAAATATTATTTAGCAAAGTATATTATCTCCCTTGGAACTCTGTTTTGTTGTTTGTCAAAACTCATTCTTATCACAGGTACTTGACACAATTTTTTTGTCCTTGTATCTATAATAAAAGAAAAGGTATCCAACGATGATGTAACAGGTGTATTAAACGAGCATGTTAAACTGCTTAAAGAACGACCAAATCACTAATATATCGTTGTGGTCGCCGACAAGAAACATCCATCTACGGGTTAACACTTTTTATTTGATGAAAATCTGTCAAATATATCCAAAATAGCTAAAAGTTTCACCAAAACGAACCCGAAATCGAAGTGTGTAAATCTCGACGTCCAATGACTTTCATAACAGAACGTGACTCTTGGTCGATTTTTCACAGTTTATCACTAGCTAATGCTATAAACTCCACGTACGTTTGTCAGTGACAAGTTCCTCCTTCGAAATATGACGGTCTTTAGTCACAGGTGAACGTTAAACTTAGGAAATGTAGAAAAAATACGCTAAATATTATTTTTTGTAACACGAAGTCTCCATATTATTGTAGGAAAGCAGTGAATCTATATCTTGTTTCTGATTGGCTGTTTTGATTTTCAACCAATGAGATGACTTCGATCCGTAACACCGCTTCCGTCTTAAAATGGTGGTCGTCATGTTGTAAAGTAGATAAACAGCGTTTTTTCTTCTGATTTTCCGACGATTAACGTTCAGCTGTGACTAAAGACCGTAGTATTTCGAAGGAAGGCTTTGTCAATGACAAAGGTATGTGGAGTTTATAGCATAAGTTTGTGTTAAATTGTGAAAAATCGACCAAGAGTCACGTTCTGTTATGAAAGTCATTGGACGTCGAGATTTACACACTTCGATTTCGGGGTCGTTTTGGTGAAACTTTTAGCTATTTTGGATATATTTGACGGATTTTCATCAAATAAAAAGTGTTAACCCGTAGATGGATGTTTCTTGTCGGCGACCACAACGATATATTAGTGATTTGGTCGTTCTTTAAGCAGTTTAACATGCTCGTTTAATACACCTGTTACATCATCGTTGGATACCTTTTCTTTTATTATAGATATAAGGAAAAAAAAATTGTGTCAAGTACCTGTGATTCTTATATACCGTCTTTATCCTAATAAACGCGCCCGGGCGCGATGCAAATCACGGGGGGGCGCGTTTATTTAACCCTCCTACATGTATAATATGAGCCAACACATAAATGTGCTAATTTGAGGAAAAATTCATTGAGCAATCGTAAATACCCGGTATTCATAATACACGCCATTTTGCTGTTTTTCCAGAATACGACACCCTATTATCTTGCAGGCTGAAAGGGCCGTTGTGGACATCACAGCGGATAATGGTAACAGTAGGTGTGATCGAGATAGCAACAGTTTTGATAGCAATTAAAATGACTGAATAAATTATTTAAAAATGTCTTTGTGTTTTCACACTTGTATTTGAAAGCATTCGTGGAGTAATCTGAGACGCAATTGTTTTAAATTAAACAAGTAATTAAGTCCTATAAATTAACCCTACGTTCCGCAATTTGAACGACCTGTATAGATCCGCATTTTAAGCGTCCGGTGTCAAAATAATTTCATAACATGAATTTTACATTTTGACAATCAAAATCACCTGTCTGTTTGAGTTTAACGGTAAGATATATTGAATTTATATTTACAAAGTCTTATTTCAATTACGTTCTTGCCAAGTTACCTGTATATTAAATAATAAGTATGTTCCGTCAAGTAAAACGTCATTTATTCACCGCTCACTTGGCCCTTGGCAGCCGAGAAATGGGGGCGCTATTATTATGTTCACTGATGCATTTTATTATAAGTACGGGGGCGCGTTTATTAGGGACGGAGCGTTTATTAGGATAAATACGGTAGTCCAACAGTGACCTCTGAGATGCCAAAGATCAGCACAGTCCATTTTATAGGGGTATCAATGCAATTGCTATTTTTAGTGTCAGTTTAAGATGTCATTCATTTGAACTATAGTATTCATATTGATAAACAGACAACTATAACCAGAAGAAGAATGGCTGAGTGCACGTATGTGCTGAAGATTTGGATGACAGCGATCTGGGTTCAAATCTGGTCTGAAATCAGCTTAGTAAAATCTTATTTTTAATTGCAATATATAAAGTGATATCTGCTTTTTTTTTATTTTGTTACATTGTTTGTGTGTATTTTATTTTAATTTTATTTTTTTCATTTATCAATTGCATGATAATAATAACTATGACAAATTAAACCAAAAACAACCACACCCTTCACTTCCTGTTTCACTTGCTGTGTCTGTCTCAAAGTCATGAAATATACTATATACTACCTTTATAAATTTGAAAAAAAAAGTTTCAGCAGCAGGATTCGAACTCATGACCAATAGCTAAAAAATACAACACTGCGCTTTTACCACCTTAGCCATTCATTAATATCTATAGTGGTGTATATATATGAATACAAACATTTACTGTACCAGTGCAGTGAGTTTTAATTTTATTGCAGTTACCTCCCAATTATATGATCTACCTATATTCAGGAAAAACCATTAATCTAGAACATGGTCACATCTCAATCCAAAATGTTTATCTATACTCACCCAATATAGGTAATCCTATTTAACAATTGAATAGGTTACCTCCCTTTGTGCTCCCTATGTGCTATCTTTCAGTTATAAATAATCCTTTAAATGAACACCACCAAAATCTTATCATTGTTTCATTGGCCCATTTCCAACCTGCCCAGTAAATGTCCTGCAAATCTGTAAAGCCCCAGTCACACTGCAGCTACAGATACAGGACAGGTCTGCAAAATCTTGACTGAGTCCTACACAGTTTTGGAAAGTCATGTGTTATCTCAAGGCTTAAAATCAGTTGTTGTTAAACAAGAAATGTCTTTAAAAAAGACAATCGGCGTTGAAATTAATATTCAGATGTCATTTAAAAATTACCTAAACAGACGGCCAAGATGATCGGTTATGTGACTTCTTAGACCCCAGATTTTTTGGTCCCCACCAATAAGAGGAGACTTATTGGACCCCAGATTTTTCGGACACTATAAGAAAACTTCTTGGACTAAAAAGTTAATTTGAGATAAATTTATTAATTTAAAAATTAAATAAAATTATCATTAATATATATGCTGTGAATAAACCAATCATATAGCTCCATGTTTCCACCAGTGGTATATGAATAACCAAAATAATTTAGGTTAACATAATTGTTATCTGAATTTGTCAAGTCAATTAAACAAATTAACAATGTAAGAAAATAATTTCGGAATGAATTAAAATTATTATGTATCAGACGAGTCTATATAGCTATTTATAGTACCGGTAATATTCCATTCATGTTAGTTATCTAATATAATAACGATTTGAAGTCAAATAAGCATTTATACTGTGTATCCCAATAAAAAGCAATAGTCAGGGAACCTTCAGCGATTTTTGAAATGTTCAGACTTTATTTTTGATAACGCAACCATAAAAATTCATTAGACTTTGACGATTTTAAATTATATCAGTAGAAATATGCTATATCAGGGGTTCCTGTGTATAATTAGTATTGCAAATTGTGTATTCATGCTACGCGAATAACAATTCGACGTATTCCGAATCGTCTTTCATAACATTTTATCTACAGAAAATGTAGCATCTTTTTATAGATTAAATAACATCTATTGGAGAAGTTGGTAGAAAGATGCAATAATAAATAATCTTTTATAAATCGTAACCACATTTTAATTCAAGTTAACAGTAAGTTTATAAATATAAATTCCCCATTTATTAAAATTTTAGGTTTATGATTCTAAGAACGCTATTATTGATGCATGTTTGAGTATATTAACACAGCTATACAACGGTTGCTAGCTACGCGCGTTATTTTTAGAATGACACTACTGATTCTGGAATGTGATGAACTCGCTAGAATCAATGGGCTACATGGAACGGCAACACTGTGAATGAGATTTATGAATGGGAACATTGAACAATTGCTATTTATAGAGCGTATACCGCTTATATAAATGTAGGCTAAACAAAATAGTTATTTCGTTACGGGAATGAATATAGCATTCTGTTTATGGCATACAATGAGAAAATACGTTCATAATTAGCCGCAGTTCTAAAGTATATGTTGAAGATATGTTTATAACTTCATTTTAACCGCTTATGTAATCAATTATGTAAATTTGTAATCCCCCAAAGTATGCAACAGTTATTGGTATACGTTAAACCATTGTTTGAAGTTTGCATTCCCTAGATTTAGAAAATGTGCCCAATTCTATTGGTATTCAATTTTCCCGCTGCATAATTATCGCAAGAAACTCTGGGTCAAAAGTGATCTTAGACAGCTACGCCGAAAAAACCTCCCGAAAAAGATTCGTGCATAGTCTTGCATTAACGTGCTTAGCAGGACGTCGTATATGATGTCCTGCATCATCTTGGAGAATTCAGACATCCAAAAAGTCGTATGTCAACTTGCCATAGGTCCTACCCTACGTAGCCTAGCATGAACATGCGTTACAACAGACAAAACTTATATACAGTACAAACATATGTTCACAAATATTCTGAGAAAAATATGTGCAAGGAAGACAACTTTTTCAATACCAAAATTGTATCTGAAAATGTTTTATCTCACTTCAATAAACATATCTCCATTAATTCACCTTCCACTATATCTTTTAAGTTTTGTTTTAGTAAACAGATCCAACCTCCACGCAGATAACTGTGTCCCAGCATAGCTGGTTTAAATCCCTGCCTGCAAGAAGTTCCACGTGACCATAGGCAAACGCTTGGCGCGAAATAAAATCGTGGACAAGCACATGATAAAAACGTGGACAAAATTAATCTTCAATCTCCTCATAATCGTCTCACCTGAAAACTTCCAAATCTGTAAGATTTTAACTCGTGGTTGCAGTGGTAACTGAGAAGAGTACCAATGGGAAAGTAACCGCTTCGTGGAGTTTGAAAAAGATCAATACCAGTAAATCTAATTTGACTAAATAAATGTGTTCTGAAAGGCATCATTCTGTACATCCATCACAAGTTCATTATTATGCAACAGTTTTGCAAAATATACAAAGAAATACAGCTCTACAGAAAATGTGATTTTTTTCCCCATAAAGTCATTTACTCATAAATGGAATGCATGCATAGTGCAAAAACATTAACCAGATCCTAACCTTTAAGCAAGAATATTCATGAGCTGAATACGAAGTCAAAATTAAGTTTCGAAGTCAGTTTGTGTATATGAGTAGATGTTCGTATAACTTATTATATATTCAATTACACAAACAACTGAATATAGTATAAGTTGGTGGGCCGATGGTGCAGTGGTATACAAATCTACTTATCAACCAATCGACTGGGGTTCGAATGTCGGGGTAAGCTTTGGTACATCGAAATGTTTTTTTAGTGAAATTTACAATACGGTGCACGAGAATATCATTGAAGTTTGTGGGCCACGTCAACTTTCTTGGATATGTTTACCGAATAGGCCGACTCTAACAATAGATAATTAATTAACCGAAAAATTTATTTAAATAGAGGTCAGCAGGATCAGGTCAATGTATTCACAGTATAACCTTGTATTGTGGCTCATGAATATTCCGTGTATTTTCGTAAATCTATTTTAAGCTACTAACCCAGATAGGAGACTCATAATGAATATGTATTGATTAAATCCTCAATACGGAACAGTTAATACTGTAGTGCAGTGGTAAGTACGCAAAGTTTGTAAGCATAATGTTTTAATTTCGAATCCCAAAACAGGCACTTTTAATTTATTCAATTTATTTATTAGTTTTAATTTATTTAATTGATCATTTTGCTGACGTAAAATGACATGGAATCTCATCATTAACCTTGATTCAGACACAGAAGAGAGCTGCAGCGATACTGCGAGCGAAACAGAGTCTTTGTGATTGCATTTTAATGTAGATAAAATAATTGAACTAAGAAAAAACGAAACAAACAAGGCTTTGACAGTATTGCAAGCAATACTGGAGTCCCCTACGGTGTAAACCCCTACTAATTAAACATTGTGCAATACCATCAAATATCCCTTTATCTGTAGATGTACAAAATTTAATATTCAAATCCCATTTGTCACTGCAGTTTTAAGTTGTTGTTTTTTCTATTTTAGTAACATTTGAGTTACTTTTTGAGTTATTACAGTACTAAACTGACAGAGTGCAATCATATAGTCCATTCTGTGTAACAAGTTTCATGATCATATGTTATGTTCTTTTCGAATTATTACGGTATTAAGTTTATTTATATTTTAAGTAACAGTCACGTGACCTTTGACCTCTGGTGAAAAATAAAAGGTCGTGTACAATCCTCACCTTGCTCTTTCTATGTATACAAAGTTTCATCAAAGTACCTTCAGTACTTTTTGAGTTATCGCAGGATCCAGGTTTTGGGGATGGGACAGACAGACAAAGTGAGACCGACGGACGAACAGACAGACAGACGCACACAGATGCAAACCCATAGTCCAATCTGTGTACCAAGTTTCATGATGATATCTTATGCACTTTTCATAATATTACAGTATTAAGTTCATTTCTATTTTTAGTAACAGTCATGTGACCTTTGACCTCTGGTGAAAAATCAAAGGTCGTGCATAATTCTCACATTGCTGCTGCTAAGTATACAAAGTTTCATCAAAGTGTCTTCAGTACTTTCCAAGTTATCACAGGATCCAGGTTTTGGGGACGGACAGACAGACAGACAAAAGGACGAACAGACAGAACAACACACAGACAGATGGCAAACCTATAGTTCAATCTCTGTACCAAGTTTCATGGTCATATCTTATGTCCATTTCGAATTATTACAGTATTTAGTTTATTTCTATTTTAAGTAACAGTCACGTGACCTTTGACCTCTGGTGACAAATAAAGGTCCTGCATAATCCTTACATTGCCGTTTATATGTATACAAAGTTCAGTACTTTTTGAGTTATCGCAGGATCCAGTTTGTTTTAGTTTATTTCTATTTTTAGTAACAGTAACGTGACCTTTGACCTCTGGTAAAAAATGAAAGGTCGTGCATAATACTCACATTGCCGTTTATATGTATACCAAGTTTCATCAAAGTATCTTCAGTACTTTTTGAGTTATTGCAGGAACAATATTTTGCGGACGGACGGACAGACGGACGGACAGAGGGCAAACCTATAGTCCCCTCCGGTGAAACACCGGTAGGGCACTAATAAAAACAAAATTAAGAAAAAATTTATTGAGAATAAGTGATGTTGATGTAACCGAAAATAATAAAAAAGAAAGATCTTGGCAGGATTCGAACCACAGTCATTGTGATTCAAAGTCTAAAACACTATCCATCGCGTTATTCTTCTTGACACTTGTTGAAAGGGGGCTTTTGTTATATGACTATGAAATCCGTGTTTTACACGCAAGATAAACGTTAAACCGATATAAATAATACAGCCGAGCGCTACCAACGATTAATGAGTGCCGGGTCAATAAAATCCCACAATATTTATGTGTAAAAACACTTTGTCTATATAGACACATTCATACTTAAAACATTACATTTATTACGTATAAAAATAAATTTCAATTACTGGTAAGAAATATGTGATACCAGATGCTATGGTCATGGGTTCTAATCCCAAGAGTTTTAATCAAGCCTAGGAAAACAACACTGATATCAGTAAATAATTGTATAACCCATTTGAGGAAGGGATTGCCATTCATTTAAATCCAGTACTGAAACCTAAATAAATAACAAACCAAAGAATTTAAGCAAATAAATCAGGAAAAAAGTGTACTTTATTTGACATTTTGTTGGTGATTCAAAATATTACAAATCTCAAAGGAATGTCAATAGGGTATTAACAGAAGATGTTGACAATCAATAAATATCATTGCCCCTAATGAAAGTGAAAGTGAAAATCTGGGCTCATATTCACAAAGCTGCTTACTAAAAAATTAAGTGTATTTCATAATATCACAAAAAGTGTACAGCTATTTGTGTGTAATTTAATATAATTACGGTTTCATTCTTGTCAATTGCCATTCTACTCAATTAAAATCACTTTGCAATTTTTATTCTCAGCCAAACAATTTGAAGAAAACTGTCAAGTACCTAGCCAATTTGTGAAAAAGCATTCAGCTGCTTTCAAAAATGCAGATTTTTTTAAACATACATGAAGACTGAATGTGTCACACTGACATTCCAGTGCTAAAAGATCGTCATTTTCTTTTTTTCGCGTGACAATTCTCATGTTTTAATTTTTTTTTTGGTTTTGTCAATGATGCTCGGGTTTTGTATAAAGCATCTACTATACAGGCCAGTGACCGCTGAGAAATCGTTAAAGTCTGACAATTTCTTGGGGGAAAAACGAGCAGCACATAATCTGTGTGAAGTCATCAGCCAGTCAGCATAGAGATTATTGGAATTGCATAAAATGAAAGAAGGATGCTTCCTATGATTGAAATCTGTGGAAAATGAATGGTAGAAATTGACATCCAGACGCTGACTCGGTTCTTGGCTAATCCCAAACTGATTTGCCAAACCAAGCAAATTAATTTTGTTACAATCCATTTACCATAATGGTATCATGATATCTGTCTGTCGTGGTATTAATAGTTTATATCAAAGAAAATTGAATTTCATGACACATTTAACATATGTGGTGTCCAAATTCTATGGTATGTTTTTGATTCCATACTTATTGCGCAACAACTTGTACAATTTGTAGTAATTCAAGGAAGAGGCAAACATGTATCTGCCTATAACTGGGATTTAATTGACCTGAATCATAGAGTGTAGTACAAAAGCCCCTTGCCCAAAAGCCCCTTGGTCTAAAATTGCACACATGGACATAAGCCCCTTGGTAGATTTAACAGGGTGGACAAAAGCCCCTTGATGATTATGAAATAGTGGACAAAAGCCCCTTTCTTATATTATATATTGTGTATGCAGTTCAATAGAAAACTTCTGGTCCCATCCAAGGGAAATTGTTCATGTATTGCAATCAACTTTTCACAAACTATTAATTGCATTTAAGTACAGCTACACTTAAAACAACATTTTATTCCATCTATTTATTTGCAGATGGCCTTAATATTAATAAGGGGCTTAAGTCCACTGTGTTACATATACCAAGGAGCTTATGTCCATGTGTGCATTTTGAGACCAAGGGGCTTTTGGGCAAGGGGCTTTTGTCCAGACACCGAATCATATACTAGTGAACTTTACTGGGGCAAAGGAAGCCCAAATTTGAGCATACACACAGAAACAGTTTAGGATTTAGATGTGATGTATTACCTGACTATTTCAAACCTCATAATTATTGACTGAACAAAGGAAATGCACATCTATTTCAGAGCTAAGAAAAACACAGGAAAATGCTACAATTGTGTCAACAAGATTGTTCTGTTTTTGTGCCTAATAAAATCCGACACTGGTTTTTTATCTTTTTTTTATATAAAATTTTATAATATATTCATGCATAAAGGTCAGGGCCAGATAAATTTGTCCGAGCTACACCTTCAACTTCATGTACTTGTCATAATTTATCGAATAATAGTTTTTGCACATGTTTTGTTCTTAATTAGTTACTTAATAAAGGATCAGGTGTGCCATGTACACAAAGAAAATATTTCTGAGAAACATGCAGCACAACTTTAATGGGCCTGCTTGTATTATCTTTTGACTATGACAAGTCTGTTAGCAATTGAACAGAAAACTATGGAGTACCATTAGGGTCTTTAATATATTAGACAGCATCATGCTCATAGAAACGAGCATCATGCATGATGCTGGGTTAGGCAATAAAGACCCTCTTCGTACGGCCTACTACTATCGAGCATCAAGCTCAATGAATGAGCATCATGCTCATTTATTGAGCATCATGCTGGTTTATCGAGCATCATACTCGTTTATTGAGCATCATGCTCAATCTTACGAGCATCATGCTCGCTCATAAGATCGAGCATGATGCTCAATAAACGAGCATGGTGCTCAATAAACGAGCACGATGCTCTTTAGGTCGAGCATCATGCTCGTTTACTGAGCATCATGCTCGATCCTACGAGCATGATGCTCGTTCATTGAGCATCATGCTCAATAGTACTAGGCCGTATGAAGAGGGTCTTTATTGCCTAACCCAGCATGATGCTCCAAAAACTATGAGCATGATGCTCGGCCGAAAGGGCAAGATGCTCGTTTACTGAGCATCATGCCCGTTCATTGAGCTTGATGCTCCACCTTACAAGCATGATGCTCGTTTCTATGAGCATGATGCTGTCTAAGATATTAAAGATCCTAATCGTACTCCATACAAAACATCAACGTTTAAACATTTAAAGGGGCACATAGATGGTATTTCGCAGAAAAATGGACAACTATTAAAAACAATATACTTTCATTTTTACATCAAATATATTGCGCAAACAGCACTATTATGCTAATGGAATATTAAAGAAAAATTATGTAGAAAGACATAAACAAAGACAAAATGTTTTTGATAAACAGATCCAGTAGGATTCGAACTCACAACTATGAATCATGCACTTCATAGAAAACTTCCATAAGCTGCATATAGTTTATTTATGTTACGCACACGCATACATTACATCATGTACATTCCATTCCTGCATATAGTTTATTTATGTTACGCACACGCATACATTACATCATGTACAGTCCATTCATCTAAATTTTACCACTAATACAAATATTTTCCTGTGCTGCGCAAGTACCACCAGTGACCACAGTTTATATACTGTAGAATGCTTTAAATTCGCGAGGCAGAATTTTCTCATTTTTGTCCCAAAATGATCTCTTTTTTTAATTCGCGATTTTTTGATTGCGCGTCATCGTCATGACGTGAAAAATAATGGGGTATACTGCTTATGTTACTGAACCAAGCGGTTACTAATAGTACCATGTCAGTTGCCAGTAAGTCGATAATTGCTTTTATGCAAGTGTTTTTGTTACAACTAAGCGTGAAAATTACAACGCACAGTAACAATTTTCTATTTTCACACATTTCTTAACCTATGCCATTGATATAAATTGCTTATAACAATATAATTGGACTTATTAGAATATGGTGCATTATGAGGTAAAAGTAGCATATTTTCGGATTTTTATCATTCAGACATACACATTTATTCACGCTGGTTTTGGATTGGCGAGGAAATAAAATCGCAAATATTTAATAGTGAAGATAAAACCCACGCTAATAAAACCAGTTCTACAGTAATCAAATTATATATGAGGCATTTTGTGGGAAACCCGAGCTTAATGCATGCCTGGATCAGGACGATACTTTTCGCACATGCATTCAGCCCGATTTTCCCACAACATGCCTCATATGTTTGTCATTTTTATTGTAAGCAAGACCCTTGTATTTAACAATGCTTCAGCATTAGTTCTCTGTAAATGAACTGTTTGCAAATGTTATTGTCCACCTACTGTCAATACCCCCCCCCCATTTACAATATTCTAAATAATACAAAATATAATATAATAATTATAAATCAATAGTCTAAGTAATTAAAACACGTCCAATAAGTTTAATTGTAGGTTAGACATGTCACTGTACATCAGTAATGTTTTTTTTTGCCATGTCAAAAACTATAAACATCTATTAATTATTTGGGGGTTTATTTATAATATCATAAATCAGCAATTCCAAGTGCCAGAATCCATTGTAAAGCTTGTTAAAGTGGTATAATAAAAAAAGCATTAAAATTAGCAATACATATCAAACTTATTTGTTTAAATGAAAATGAATTTCTGCAAAGCCATTTTTACACAAATCAAACTACTAATGGTCATACGCCCTACTTTTAACATTTTTGTAGATATATGGGTTTGTATGCAAACTCTTAATGCAAATGTAATACCGGTAATAGGCATAACAGTCAATGGGTCAACTAATCCTTAAAGGGCCAAAATAGCTGATGGAGCATATAAATTTGGGGGGTATCGATTGTTAGTGCTTAATAGCCTGCAAAAAAAAAGTAGGTCACGCGATTCAATCGTTAAAGATTGCCATAATAAAGACCGTTGGATTCCATGAACAGTCCAAAAATATATATTTCATGCAATACTCAGGTCTACTTCGCACAGACTCACATCTGACTTGGTCACCCAAACTAGATATTTTGCGCAGTACTCAGGTCTACTTCGCACAGACTCACATCTGATATTTTGTGCAGTACTCAGGTCTACTCCGCACAGACTCACATCTGACTTGGTCACCCAAACTCCACGAATGGCGAAACACTTGTTTCGCATGAACCACAATGTAACTGTCAGACACAAGGAAGCACAATGTAACTGTCAGATACAAGGAACCACAATGTAACTGTCAGATACAAGGAACCACAATGTAACTGTCAGAAACAAGGAACCACAATGTAACTGTCAGATACAAGGAACCACAATGTAACTGTCAGATACAAGGAACCACAATGTAACTGTCAGATACAAGGAATTAGGAATCCTACCAAGGTCGACAGCTAATTTGTTATACTAATAAGACTTTTCACCTCATGGCCGGTCTTTGATTGAGTTTGAAGCCATAACTTTTGAATATTTCCAAGAAAAACGCAATTGGGGTTTCTCCTTTGTAATTAGATAAAATGTCTTTCCCACCTGAGGCAGTGCACTCTTTATGAATTTAACGCAGTTCTTTTACATTAAAAATGTAATTATACAACATTATATATATCATAAAGCTAAATGGCCAACATAACATGGCCAAAATCGTCGCCCTATGGTGTCTGACTTCGCCCTGTGATCTGATGAAAGCGAAATCAAAATCTCCGAAAATTTTCAATACTAATGCTTATTCCTCTAATATGCCCACTACTGTCATGGTTTATCTGATTGTGGAGATAACGATGCTACAATTATCCATAATCACCCTGTAGACAGTGTGAGAAAGTTTGTTACACATCACTGACCTGGCATTGTGTTAATAAATCAACCAATTGGCTAAGGTTCCCGACTTCACTTACTTGCTTTCAAAGTAAATCTGTTATTAGCAAAGGCTGTCGGGAACCAAGAAAGCGAGTGCACACTGGGTGATATGATCAACCGGTTTACACTAGAATTTACAGTCATTCAGAGTTATTATTACCGTTTTACGTACTGTAAAAGAACTTATATTCTTGCTATGAATATTTGCTGTTTGCTTAATTGCGATGTTTGACCTTAGAACTGACAATTAATTGAAAATTAAAACAAAAAGATACACTGATCAATTATTTTCCATTTCCGCAATTAACACAATCGTAACAAACACCGCGTGTGAAAAGTAACAGATTATCCAATTCCCATTTTGTAGTAAATGACATGTCATCCAAACAAAAGCATTGAACAACACGCGACACCATTACAACGTTATTTCATTCTCCTGTGTTTTCTTTGTTCTGACGCCGTTTAACGACCGGAAAATTATGTTGCACGATTTCCACGTGCAGCTTGCTGACAACCAAGTGGTGTACAATACCGGTACTTGTCTACCTGAGCGATGTATAACATTAGTGTTATTAGGAGAAATATCAAGGGCGTTTATAATTTACACTGTAACATTTACTCTTTATATCATGACATTATTTTAAAGGAAACCAGTGACTGCCTTATGAAGTGTAAGTATCAATTGTCATAAACATAAACATGAGTGCATGTTTTTTGAAAACACTGTTTCTAATGCCAATAAAACTTATTAAGCTATTTTGTGTTTATCTTTCATTACTACAGGTTGTAGTCTTTGTAATTAATTAATTATACATAATTCAATTGATTGATTGGCTAAATAGCTGCTTTACGACATAAAAACAGTTCAAAGAACTTAATCATTGACACATTTTCGTAAATACAGTCCTCCAGTCATTTGTTTCATTATTGACTTTAATTTTGTGACACACCCAGTCTAGATGAATCAAACTACATGTAATTTGAATAATAATGGTGTTATTATTTGTTGGCAAATGATTTGCACTCCTCGAAACTAAGCTCGCTGAGATCCATTTAGGTCAATTTTCTACATATAACAGTAATAAGCAACTAATTATGGGAATATGGGAACAGAGCAGTCAAAATTGAGACTTAAATTTTACTAAATATTAATGTCTACAGCTAGCCTGAGCTACATGTACCTGGGAAATATGTTTTGGCATATTCCTGAAACATTCTTAGATGATAAAAACTGATAGCCAGGTTTTTTTTTTTTTTTATTGTTAACTACAAGTTAATACTATTTGTTTTTTATCTGTTTCCACAACAATAAGCATTATTAAAATATGTAAAATATAAAATCATCATGGCAAAAATGCATCCATATTTTGGCATAAGCAATTGCCACTATTTTCCTATACATCAAAGCAAAGACTTGTTAAGCCTTTGCTTATTCAGAAAGTGCTTTCTTCAATAATATTTACAAAGAATACAAGACAAGAAGGCCATTCAATCAAATATCACAAAGTGTAATATCCTTGAGTGCTGATGCTGAGAGTAAGCAATGATGTTAATAAACACAATGTATTTAACTACAAAGAAAAAAACAAGAGGGCCAAGATGGCCCTATGTCGCTCACCTGAGTGTAAAGCATCATAATGGCTTTTAACAAAAAGATTGTTTAATATTTCAATATAGCCATATAAGGAAAACTGTCCCGCCCCCTGGCGGCCATTATTTTTAACGAATCAAAATGATTTCCACGAATTTGGTAGAGGGTCACCCAAGGAACATGTATGTGAAATTATTTTGAAATTTAGCCAGTGGTTTCAGACAAGAAGACTTTTAAAGTGTTCAATAAAGCCATATAAGGAAAACTGCCCCGCCCCCTGGCGGCCATGTTTGTTAACAAATCAAAATGATTTCAAGGAATTTGGTAGAGGGTCACCCTAGGACCAATTCTGTGAAATTATTTTGAAATCCAGTTTCAGACTCGAAGATTTTTAAAGTTTTCAATATAGTTATATAAGGAAAACTGCCCCGCCCCGCTGGCGGCCATGGTTTTTAACAAAAGCAAAATAATTTCAAGGAATTTGGTAGAGGGTTACCCAAGGAACATTCCGTGAAATTATTTTAAAATCCAGCCAGTGGTTTCAGACAAGAAAATTTTTAAAGTTTTCAATATAGCCATATAAGGCAAACTGGCCTGCCCACTGGCGGCCATGTTTTTTTAACAAATCAAAATGACTTGAAGGAATTTGGTAGAGGATCACCCAAGCAGCATTTCTGTGAACACTATTTTCAAATCCAGCCAGTGGTTTCTGACAAGATTTTTTTAAGTTTTCCAGTTTTTAAGCTTTTGGTTGCCATGACAACCAGAGTTTTCAATATATTTCAATAAATTGAAGGAATTTGGTAAAGGACCATCCCAGATCCCAGGAACATTCCTGCCAAGTTTTGGTTAAAATCCGCCTAGTGGTTTCAGAGAAGAAGTTGTTTGAAGTAAAATATTGATGCCGGACGCCTGACACAGACTGACCACAATAGCTCACCCTTGAGCACTTCGCGCTCAGGTGAGCTAAAAAGCCAGCACTTAAGTGCTTGACATGCAGAAGTGCACATATCAGTGGAATTAGATCTCTTTGTTTTTTGTTTTTTGTTGGCATTGTCAAAAATGTTGCTAAGGATTTGCTCATCTGCATATAATAATTTTAGACATACTGGTATATTATTATTATTACTACATAACCATGTTATTACCTTACATTATACTGTTGCAACTTGTTCAATAATTATGAACTTGACGTGCAATAAAAATGTTAATCTATTCAAAATTGTAGTTGTTCCGGAGTTTCAGTGTTATGAATGTTCTGCTTCTCTTGTGAAGCCAAAGACTTTCCAAACAAAACAAGCTATCAAAATACACAAGAAACAAGGAATTATGGCTGGCAACTTACATTAATGAACCATTTATATCCTGTTATGTCACCAGAGTTACAATTTATTCTTTTATTATTTGCCGAAAATTGAAAATAATGGCAGTGTTTGTCTGTTCCAATGCCAGTTTAATGGAACAATATATATCATGAAGACACATTACCATGTGGGATATTTGTGTCATAAACATAATTTCTCCAGCAGTTTCTGATATATGCCTCGCAGTAAATGTATATTTGGTAGGACATGTGACAACTCTGACACCATGCAGAGGCACATAGTCCGACAACATTGACCTGGCACTCATTTGTTCCCGTAATGTTTCGGAGATTTTCGTCGTCGTACTCAGTAATGTATTGCAAACAATATGCTCGTTAGATAACATTTAGTCAATATCTATGCATAGATTATTCATCTGGAACAAGAGCCTAATGGTACAGTGCTCACTTACTGTTCAAAGCTTATGGTGTTCAAATCAACATTTCAGCCTTTTTTTTCAGGGCAATATAAGGACATTATCATTGAAGCTGTTTTTGCTGGGTTCTTTCCTGAGATAACATAATTGCCTTTCAATGTGTTTTGTCTTGGGGGAGATGTCTGTCTATTTCTGTGATTTTTTAGACATTGTTTAATTTATAATTTGTACAATACAATTAAAAGAAAATTGAACAAAAAATCGCAATGTGTGCTAAAATCATTGTATTCAAATTAAAAACAAAGGTTAAGAACAAAAACTGATTCGAACCCGCAACCCCGCGATTCATAAGCTACTGCCTTAACCTCTCTACCATTTAATTCTACGTTCCGACAATAGGTTTACGGAAATGAACAGAATATGCATGAGTGCCAGGTCAATGTTTTCGGACTATACCTAGGCCAAATTTGAATATATGCACTGTATTTTTATTATTATTTAAAAGCGCTGTGTAGAAACTTATTATTCAAAACATAAGAAACTTTTGTAGAACAAGCTAAATCTGAGTTCTATTTCTGATCTAATAACATGCATTTATTGTTTGTTTGTTTATTTGGATTTTTCGCTGTGTTTAACAGTATTTCAGTCTTATAACGGCAGTCAGTTAACCTACTCACACCTTTCCTGGGCAAGTTTAGCCTATCTAAGCAGTTTACCAGTATCAAGTGTACATACTTATGCCAGTAACTGACAACTGCCCTACTTGAATCAGAGGTAAGGGGAGAATGGCTGTAGAAATTATTTCATGACCAATCCCCACACAAGTTATGTGGCCGGGCAGGGGCTCGAACTCACAGATTGGCAGTCCAATGCTCTACCAACTGAGCTAGTCACGCCCGAACATGTATTTATCAACAAAACAAAAATCATGTTAATCAAATTGTTCTGTTCACAGTACTGGCTGCACAATTTTCCTGACCTGTGACATTACTATGCTCAACATTTGAGCCATTTTTTATGTTTTTCCCAGGATTTTAGCACTTAAGTTGCACTAACAGCATTATATAAACACGTGTGCATTGGAGTATGCCTAGTTATGCCCATGCCTTGCTAGTTGCTGTAATACCGGGTAATATCATCTTGTAATGAAAAATGACCAAGATTGCAAGTCATGCATTTTTATGCTTAAAACTGATCAATGAACTATCAAGCTACATGTATCTAAGAAATTTCACAAGATAAAGTGTAATAAAGTCACAAGTTAAATTATAGCATAAGAAAATAAAATAGTCAACAAAGCAGTGACATGTCATATAAACCCTTTTAAAAGTGTAAAGTGTTTGTTTATTAAGTGTCACCCCTCGCGATTAAGGGCCAGCCAGGAAGGCAATCAGTACCCCTTGATTTAACTAGCTGCTGGGTAGGCAACCGGCCATATCAGAACTCGCCCTGTGTAGGGCTCGAACCTTCGACCTCCCGCTCTGTAGGTGAACGCCCTAACCACTAGGCCACGGAGACACCCTTTTATTTGGCATGCTGCACTTAGCAACATGATGCTGGTTACTTAGTTACCATCTTGCTGTAAACTATGCAAGCAATACATGCATTAATTCCATATAAAGAAATGTACATAACATTTTTCTAACATCCTTACATATCCACAACCATTTGCATAATAAGAACTCTAGCAAATAATTAACCTTATGTTTGTTCAACAATAAAAGCTGACATGTGCAGACATAAAAACGGAGATAACCTAACACCAAACATGATAGTTTGCTAAAAGCCCTTGCCTTATTGCGTTACCGGTAGTTCACCTTAAACTGTCATATGCAGATTAAAAAGAAAGCCGTAAATATATATGACCCCCTAGAGCCAAACACCACTAATAACACTAGTTTTGTCATGGAATAAATTGGTAAATAAGCATGCACGGTATATTTGTACAATCTTTATATCATGTGTAACAAAACTCAGCGCATTTTAAGAAACTTTCATATAATTTGTTGCATGCATTGGTAGAGGACCAAGAAACATTTTTGCAAAATACTTTGAATATCTACCAGGGGTTTCGGAGATGTTGTGTAAAGATTTTTCTATATATAGCTCTGGCAACCATCTTGTGCAGCATACCGGAACCATTTAAGCAACTTTAGCAGCGGACCAATCAAGGAACACTTCTGTGAAGTTCATCAAATTTGACTGTTTCAGAGGAGACGTCGTTTAAAGAAAAAGTTAACGCACGCATGGCCGCACTAACCGCCATGGCATAAGCTCGGTGGCCAGGGGCCAGTGGAGCTAAAAACAACAACATGAATGTTATGAGTTCTGTTCTACATTATGTAAAATATTTTATAAAAATGCAATTTTACATTTTTACATTTTACATTATTGACAGATTTCAAGAACATCTCTCAGTATTTTCTTTGTTCTGAAAATCAACAGTGACACCATGGTCTCATATTGACCAATTTCATATTTATAAATCTCTCGCTATACTTTCTTTGTTCCGAAAGCTGCAACACACAATGTGACCACATATGACACTAAGATCACTATTGCAGAAACATATTTTCACAGTTAAATACGTCTTTGTCACCATGCAGCGGTCAGTGATCCTCAAGACTTGTCACAGGGATTGTGTTTTAATCTGCCAGGGATAGCTGGAAACCCATTGTCATTCTTTTTCATAAAAAAAAATATATCATTAATTTGGTTTTCAACGATGGTGTGAACGAATATAACACTTAATTAGGAGAAAATGAACAGGTTTGAAAGTTTAAATGTAGCTTAATAATATTTTTTTTATAAATATAAAAATACACATTGTAAGGCCAAAAGCAGTTTTTATGACTGCCGAGAGAGAGAGAATATCTCAGACAAACTAAACTGACCCTTGTGTACTCTATTATAACGCGCTTGAAGTATTTTCAATATTTATACCGAGTTTTGTTGGTGCATGTGTTTCATGTATTTATTGAAACCACGATTACTGTATTTTAAGTGAAATACTCTTTCACTGATTTAACTCAATTCCTGTAAAGAAACTAATAATATATTGGTCCTAAGGGACTTGTCGTGTATTCAGGCATAAAGGTCAGTGTCCTGTTAATTTGTCCAAGCTAATTAACTTAAGTAAATAAGTTAATAACTTAAGAAATATAATTTAGACAGTAAAAATGTATTATGTACCTATTCATATCATCCAATCAGCTGTCATGATTCGTACCACATGACGTCCAATATTTCATAATTTTGTACTTCTCCAAATATATCACCATATTGAACAGAACACTGTTAAATAACCTAATAATACAAGTAGATACCAAGGGTGTAACTCAAACCGTTTTATAATTAATATAGCATCATTTTTGTCTGATTAACATTGGTAAGATAAGAAATGGCAATAAATGACCAGAATACCATCAGCTTTTGTAAGCTAACACACACAAATTATATAATAGCAAAAAAAACAACAACATCCCTACAGAATTGAAATAATAAACTGCCGTCAACTAACTAAGACCAACTTTTATATAAAATTGCAAACCCGATGTTCCTACAAAAGGTCAATGAAATTGTGAACATCTTAGCAATACCAAAAGTTGGTCACTGTTG
The DNA here is from genome assembly GCA_027627225.1 of Congeria kusceri. NCBI lineage: Eukaryota > Metazoa > Mollusca > Bivalvia > Myida > Dreissenidae > Congeria > Congeria kusceri. The sequence goes on from CM051036.1 coordinate 26,215,990, forward strand.
AATTCTTCTCAGAAAGAAGCCTTTCATTTAAGAGTCTGCAATTATTAGAAAGCTGGGACAATATTGCTGGCAATGATGACAAATAAGATGCTGTGTTCGATTAACACAGATGCCCCCCCCCCCCCCCCCCCGTTGGTGCTGGACAGCCCATTTAAATTATTTATTATTAAATGAAGTCCAAATTAGGTCACGGTCAACATGTGTTTGGGTGATATGGGTGAATTTGGAATGGTCATGAGCAACAACAATGTAACTATCCAAGTGTTGTAGCAAGTGGTGTTGGTGCTAGGCGAAACAATAAAATCTAGATAACCAAGAAATAGCCCATTTGAATTATTCTTAGTCCAAATTACGTCAAGGTCAAAGTGAAGTTGGGTTATATGAGTGGATTAGGGATGGTCGTAAGCAACAACTGTATAAGTATCCAAGTGTTGTGTAAGCTACGGATGGACAGGACAATCATTATATGTCTCCGTGAGGATGCAAGTGTCCACTTGGAAATGCTGTACTAAAAATGTTTATATAATTTATTGACTAACTTATTTTATCATTGCGTTCTTACCTGATTCTCATGTTTTTAATTGCAAAACTTGTTTGTGTGTGAAACTGATCCCTTTATTTTTGATTGCAAATTGCAAGGTCTCATGTAATTATATCATGTCATTTTAATGACAACCTTACCAGCAACTTCAATATATTTGTCATGTTTTATTTTACAAATTTTCAGTTTGCCTAAATGTTTCTTCCCGCATGTATGGACCATGCGGAAATGATGCATTGCTTGAAATCCATTCCCAAGATGCACAGTAAATGTTAACTGTCTTCTGATTAAGGTTACATTCCACTGTTTTACATGCAAATCTAGTTTAAAGTGCTCGTTTTACTTCATTACCATAGCAACTGTTTGAGAAACATGTGATTGGGATTGACAAAATTAATGCATATTCACAACCTTTTTGGTGGACATGGAAATTCAATGAGCACCAATGTTGAACAGAGCATTGACATTGTATCTGAAGAAAACAAATTCAATGGGGAGTAACTTGGAGAAACGTAGAATATCGGACACATGCCCTCCCGGATGTTTGCCCTACTGATAATTTTAAGTAAGGCGGACACTTTCCCACCCAGCCACTTGCCCTCCCAATAATTTTGATCAAGGTGGACATATGCCACCCCAGACAGTGGCCTTCCCATACATTTTCCACCTTGATACAGGTCTTCCCGCTATCTTTAATATCTGACAACAGTTTTTTTTATAAGTTTTGATAAAATTACATTAAAAATCTTTGGTAGAATATATTTATTTATTAAATAACTAAATTCTCTATACATGGTGGAAAATCAATGGAAGAGCCAGTGTCTGGGGTGACATATATCTGGGTGGGAACAAGTCCGCCTTACTTAAAATTATCAGGAGTGCATGTGTCTGGGGGGACATGTGTCTGGGTGACATATGTCTGGGTGGGAACATGTCCGCCTTACTTAACATTACCAGGAGTGCATGTGTCTGGGAGGGCATGTGTCTGGGAGGACATGTGTCTGGGTGGGAACATGTCCGCCTTACTTAACATTATCAGGAGTGCATGTGTCTGGGGGGCCATGTGTCTGGGGGGACATGTGTCTGGGTGGGAACATGTCCGCCTTACTTAACATTATCAGGAGTGCATGTGTCTGGGGGGACATGTGTCTGGTTGGGAACAAGTCCGCCTTACTTAACATTATCAGGAGTGCATGTGTCTGGGGGGACATGTTTCTGGGTGACATATGTCTGGGTGGGAAGATGTCCGCCTTACTTAACATTATCAGGAGTGCATGTGTCTGGAAGGACATGTGTCTGGGGTGACATATGTCTGGGTGTGAAGCCCCTTGGTATATTTGAGAGAGTGGACATAAGGCCCTTGGTAGATTTAATAGGGTGGACAAAAGCCCCTTGATGATAATGAAATAGTGGACAAAAGCCCCTTTTCTGAAATTGTATATTGTATTTTAAGTTCAATAGAAAACTCCTGTTCCCGTCAAAGGGAAATTTTTCGTTAATTGCAATCAATTTTTCATAAACTGATAACTTTTATTAATTGCATTTAAATTCAGCTATACTTTAAACAACATTTTATTCCATCTGTTTATTTGCAGATGGCCTTAATTTAATAAATAAAAACTATATATATCAAGGAATACAAGGGATGCAAGCACAACATTAAAATCATCAAGGGGCTTTGTCCACACTGTCATATCTACCAAGGGGCTTTTGTCCACCATGTTTAATCTACCAAGGGGCGTATGTCCACTCTCTCAAATATACCAAGGGGCTTATGTCCATGTGTGCATTTTTAGACCAAGGGGCTTTTGGGCAAGGGGCTTTTGTCAAGATACCGTGGTGACATATGTCTGGGTGGGAACATGTCCACCTTACCGTAACATTATCAGGATCGCATGTCTCTGGGAGGTCTTGTGTCTGGATACCAGAAATGTATGGGGAACTTGGCATATTGGTGATCTGTCAAAGGTGACATATGTCTAGGTGGAAACATGTCCACCTTGCTTAACATTATCAGGATCCGGGTGTCTGGGAGGTCTTGTGTCTGGATAGCAGAAACGTAGGGGAAATTGGCATATTGGTGATCTGTCAAAGGTGACATATGTCTAGGTGGAAACATGTCCACCTTACTTAACATCATCAGGATCGCATGTGTCTGTGAGGGCATGTGTCTGGATAGCAGAAACGTATGGGGAACTTGGCATATTGGTGATCTGTCTAAGGTGACATATGTCTAGGTGGAAACATGTCCACATTGCTTAACATTATCAGGATCGCATGTGTCTGCGAGGGCATGTGTCTGGATAGCAGAAACGTACGGGGAACTTGGCATATTGGTGATCTGTCAAAGGTGACATAAGTCTAGGTGGAAACATGTCCACCGTGCTTAACATTATCAGGATCGCATGTGTCTGGGAGGGCATGTGTCTGGATAGCAGAAACGTATGGGGAACTTGGCATATTAGTGATCTGTCAAAGGTGACATATGTCTAGGTGGGAACATGTCCACCTTGCTTAACATTATCAGGATCCGGGTGTCTGGGAGGTCTTGTGTCTCGATAGCAGAAACGTATGGGGAACTTGGCATATTGGTGATCTGTCAAAGGTGACATAAGTCTAGGTGGAAACATGTCCACCGTGCTTAACATTATCAGGATCGCATGTGTCTGGGAGGGCATGTGTCTGGATAGCAGAAACGTATGGGGAACTTGGCATATTAGTGATCTGTCAAAGGTGACATATGTCTAGGTGGGAACATGTCCACCTTGCTTAACATTATCAGGATCCGGGTGTCTGGGAGGTCTTGTGTCTCGATAGCAGAAACGTATGGGGAACTTGGCATATTGGTGATCTGTCAAAGGTGACATAAGTCTAGGTGGAAACATGTCCACTTTGCTTAACATTATCAGGATCACGTGTCTGGAAGGGCATGTGTCTGGATAGCAGAAATGTATGGGAAACTTGGCATATTGCTGATCTGTCAAAGGTGACATATGTCTAGGTGGAAACATGTCCCCTTGCTTAACATTATCAGGATCGCATGTGTCTGGGAGGGCATGTGTCTGGATAGCAGAAACGTATGGGGAACTTGGCATATTGGTGATCTGTCAAAGGATATGCAGGTACTATTGTCGTAATATTACTATTAAATCCCACTGTTGAAACCTAAGTATTTCAATGGCATAAACATGTCGAGGTGTTTCTTAGTTCATTTAATGACACCCATGTGTCAATGAACTGTACATAATCCCTTCAAGTATTTGTTACATGCACAACAAAATCCCACTACTGATAACAAAGATGATTTTTGGAGTTTTTATTATTTTAATTCAATATATAATAGATATAACAACAATAAAATGCCCATTCTTATATAAAAATTAATTGCTTATTAATGACAATAATATAGATGATTGATGGTTTGTGTTTATTAACTTCTTTGTTCCAAATACAGTGTAATAAAAGTAGCAATTACATACAATTATTGCTCTATTTAATACCAACATTGTGAAATTAATCAAATTGGAAGATATACTTCTATGAGTGTTCTTATGTTTGCTAATGAACAAGGCATATTTGTATTTGCATTTTCAAATATAATTTTAAATAATTTTTCATATTACACTTAACACTGTTTGTAAATGTTGATAGGAGGGACAATATCCAGTTGAACAATCAATGGAAGGGATTATGTCCGATTGTACAATCAATGGGAGGGATTATGTCCGGTTGTACAATCAATGGGAGGGATTATGTCTGATTGTACAATCAATGGGAGGGATTATATCCTGTTATACAATCAAGTGGAGGGATTATGTCCGGTTGTACAATCAATGGGAGGGATTATGTCCGGTTGTACAATCAATGGGAGGGATTATGTCTGATTGTACAATCAATGGGAGGGATTATGTCTGATTGTACAATCAATGGGAGGGATTATGTCCTGTTATACAATCAAGTGGAGGGATTATGTCCGGTTGTACAATCAATGGGAGGGATTATGTCTGGTAGTACAATCAATGGGAGGTACTATATCCAATTGTACAATCAATGGAAGGGATTATATCCGGTTGTACTATTAATGGGAGGGATTATGTCATCTTGTACTATCAATGGGAGAGATTATGTCCAGTTGTACAATCAATTGGAGGGATTATGTCCAGTTGTACAATCAATGGGAGGGATTATGTCCGATTGTACAATAAATGGGAGGAATTATGTCCGGTTTTACAATCAATGGGAGAGATTATGTCCTGTTGTACAATCAGTGGGAGGGATTATGTCTGGTTGTACAATCAATGGGAGGGATTATTTCTGGTTGTACTATCAATGGGAGGGATTATGTCAGGTTGTACTAACAATGGGAGAGATTATGTCCGGTTGTACTATCAATGGGAGGGATTATGTTTTGTTGTACCATCAATGGGAGGGATAATGTCCTGTTGTACTATCAATGGGAGAGATTATGTCAGGTTGTACTATCAATGGGAGAGATTATGTCCTGTTGTACTATCAATGGGAGGGATTATGCCCGGTTGTACTATTAATGGGAGGGATTATATCCGGTTGTACAATCAATGGGAGGGATAATGTCCTGTTGTACAATCAATGGGAGGGATAATGTCCGGTTGTACAACCAATGGGAGCGATTATGTCCTGTTTTTCATCAATGGGAGGGATTACATTCGGTTGTACAATTAATGGGAGGGATTATGGATTATGTCCGGTTGTACAATCAATAGGAGGGATTATGTCTGGTTGTACAATCAATGGGAGGGATTTTTTCTGGGTATGTAAAAAGGAGCTGAATGGATGGTGTACAGGAATGATTTTGTCAGATATGCTGAAAACCACTGTCGCTTCCTGTGAAAGGTTTAATGATAATGGGTTATAATTGACAATTAGTATCTGTTTGAAAACAAACAATTCTGATGTGCTATACAAACACAGTGGACTACAACTGTAACTAGCACTAAACATTTAAGTAATAAAACCAGACAACCTGTTGATAAAATTGCTTAATTCATGTTCAGAATGATGATCTTGTTCTTTTATTAATATTAATATTCCTGATTATTTCTTTCATTGACAGTGTGAATGTTGAGTTCACTTGGAAACCTGGAAATACCATCTAAATGTCAAGGTATAACAAGGATGGGGGAATTCTAGAACATTAGTGGCTTGGAAAAATCCCCATCCTGAAAATAATTACCTAAGCCATCCATTAGCCTCTTTCAAACAGGACATGAAGTGTTATAAAAAGTCACAGTTTCAGAAATAAAAGTGATGTTTTATGTGAGCACTGTCAGGAATTCCAAACATTTAACCTACTGTGAAATTAACTTTTTATTTTCTTGTTAATCAATCAACAATGAACTTATATTAATTTGAAATTAAAATGTTTAAACTGAAAAGGATTTGTCCCAGTTGAAAGGAGCTAATGTTTGGGTTTAAAATTTCGCAAAGGGGATATTGTCTGACATGGAAAGTAAAGGAAAGGACTTATGTACTGATACAGTCTCTATGGAACTTGAGTACTGGTACAGCCTCAAGACAGTCTCCATATTCACTGAGTCCTGAAATTTGTTCAAAGTAGACAGCATCTGAAATGTCTCATGCACAAGAAGTCAATTATTTCAAATTAGTGGAATGTGTCCTTCAACTGTAGGGTGTCAGATCAGACATGGAAAGAGGTACTTCACAACACTTGCAGAAAGAGCTGTGACAAGAATCTGATGTGAACGGCATGTTTATGATATACTATAGAGTCATCCATGTAAAGTACTAATCACTGAGGATGGTTGTTTTTTTATTCAGTAAAATGGCTGTCAGTTGCACTGTTATTTGCTGCTTTAAACTGAAAGCTACACAAAAGATCATAGTGGCCAAATTCAAATTGAACAATTAAAACGGTATCTAATTGTCTGTCTTAGTATGTGTTTTTGTTGGTTTATTACATACACCAGAAACCAATCTAATTAAAATCATCTCCAGTCTGACCCTACTATATTATCCTCTGACTGGATCTGATGCAGTCATGATCTGATTTAGGGGTCATGTTCAGATGACCTTTTCAGGAGCAAATCAAACTGTTGCTTTCAAAATGTTGTGGTTTAACTTCATCTAAAAACAACAAATACTATACATGAAATTAACGTGAACTTTGGATGTTTACTAGCCTAAGGTACCACTATATCCATTGTTATCCATGTGAAAATTAACTGTAAATGATTTATTCCCCAGTATCAGCTGGAAATGCATCCCTTTTCAAAAACCGTGGCCAAACTTTGCTGTGCAACAGGCAATTCCATTGGGCACAGCAGTGTTCATATTTTATTGTTGGGAAGGTCATTTGAACATGACCTATTATACCATGTCTTCAGATCCTCACAATGTTAGGATTTGATTTTAAATGAGATTGACCAGAAACATGATTTACTGTTTATTGCAAAAACACTGATCCTCCAAGTAAAACTGTTTACAAACACTTGCTTTATTTACATGGCAAGTTTCATTGCAACCACAGATTAAATCTGACTATTCACCATTAATGTCTGGCGAGCTACACAATATTTCTACGCAAAACATGAGGACTTTCGGCTAGTTTTGTTGAAAATGTAAACACTAAACTTAATGCTGAATTATCCCAATACCATTTATTTTATCACATATATATTTTAGAAAATATTTATTGGTGTTTTTGCTCATAATGACAATGTAATTATATTATAGTTTATTTATTTATTTATTCATTAAACTTTAAATATTTAGTTTAGCTTGTTAATGCCTTTAACAAGAAACCATAATGTTAAATTCCTGGTCTGGTTACAGTTATTTGGTGCTAAATTTATGCAAGACCATTATTTTCTTTCCGTTTTGTCAGAGATAATAGTAATACTCACCAATGGTTGAAGCATGAATTACAGTCATAAAAGCAATCTAAAACAAATGTCTGAACACCAGTGATAAAGAATTTGATAACTGGGATCTTAGTGACATGCTTTAGCAGATGAGGGACAGATATTTCCATTTACACTCTACATAAACGCACATCTGCTTTCCATTCAAACCAATGCTGAATGACCCAAGTTCCATTAAAATTCGTTATTTAGCAGATGTATCTAGATCTCAGTGCTCTATTTTGCATATCTGCCAACAGCAACCTTAATTTGCCCATCTTAAATGTTCTGGATGATACAGGACTGAACAAATTACCGAAGAAAAACTTTCCAATAACAACTCCCACAACATGAACATATCTTTACTTATTCGGCGTAGCTGTCTAAGATCACTTTTGAACTAGATTTCTTGCGATAATTATGCAGTGGGAAAATTGAATGCCAATAGATTTGGGCAAATGTTATAATTTTCGGGAAAGCAAACTTCAAACAATGGTTTAACGAATACCAATAACTGTTGCATACTTTTCGGGATTCAAAATTTACATAATTGTTTACATAAGTGGTTAAATTAAAGTTATAAACATATCTTCGACATACACTCTAGAAATGAACATAATTATGAATAATTTCACTCATGGTATGTCATGATCAGAATGTTATGTTCATTCACATAATGAAATAACTATATTGTTTAGCCTATACTATCTGCGCGCTCTATAAATAGCAATTACAATGCTACAATTCACGGGGACGACAGTCGGTCACAACGTACAATGTAGTTAATTTCTGGTATTTTTCTGATAAATAAGCAAAACAAATATTAGCAAATTTGATTGAGCTTATATTTCCTATTATTTTATCATTGTGTAAAAATATTATTGTAGCTGTAACCGACTGTCGTCCCCATGAATTAATTCTAGCGAGTACAACTCCAGCAGGAGAATCATTCTAAAAATAGCATGCGGTAAAGCTGTGTTAATACACGCGCATCAATTATCGTCTGGAGAATCCTAAACCCGAGAATTCCAATCAATGGGGAATTCATAAACTTACTGCTCATTCATTGCCGCTATTATTTGCTGGCAATGTTAATTGGTTAAATTTGCCTGACAAATTCATGTATCAATTATGTTTATGTAAATTACTAGTAATTAGCTTATTAATGTATCACTGGTGAAAACATGGGGCGGTATATGATCGGTTTATTCACGGTACAGATATGAATAATTATTGAGTTTATCTCCAATTAATTTTGGGGGCCGATACGTTTTCTTATAGTGTCCAAAAAATCTAGTGTCCGAGATGTCTCCTTAGTAGGGACCGAAAAATCTGGGGTCCGAGAAGTCTCCTTAGTAGGGAACGAAAAATATGGGGTCCGTGAAGTCACAGCTTGGTCCTCTTGTATTATATATTTAGGGCAAAAAAATGACATCTCAATTTTAATTTCTACGCCGATTGTCTTTTTTAAAGACATTTCTTGTTTTTTTGCCTATCCCCTATATATAAGGATAAATGGTGAAACCTGTTTCAGCCACTGAACTGTCGATGTCAATAATTTTCCTATAAAAATTTGTAATATTATATGACGTTTTTTTTTCTTAAAAAAATCTTTTTTTACCAACCGAAGATATCCTGTTAATTACAATGATATCAACTGACCATTATCATGTCCATAGGCAATTAAACGCAAGGACATTTCAGTTGCCTATTTGCCTGAATGAAGAAACTCTGAATTATAATGATGCTGTAAGCAACCTTGTCTTCCATTGTTAGATTGATGCGTTTCTTTACCATTGTTGTGCTTACTGAGTCATTTTAATAAACCACAAACCAATTTGTCCTTAAATCTTCTTGTCTACCATTGTGAGATGGATGAATTTCTTTACTTATTTATTTTGTGCATATGGTCACTTTAATTAGCCACAAACCAGTGTGTCCTCAAATCTTTATTGTTATGATAGTTTTTTTTAAAAACATACAGATTTGATGATCATGTTAAAGTTTCATAATGCTTCCATTACTGTAAATGTACATAAAGATATCACAAATATTGGTTATGTAACTTTGAGTATGAATGGAACAAGGTTAAAATAATGTTTCTGAAGGTAGTTTGACAAATGAAGCTTGAATGAACAACTTTAGTTATATAAAATGTTATAAATTAATATTTTAAAACGGAAGTACACTGTGGTGTACAACAGTTGCAAAAGCTATATTACCGGAACGTATTAAACTAGAACTCCGCGAGTAGGATGTGTCGCCTGACAGGGCAAAACTCAAGTTCCATAAGAGCAATTATCCCGAAAACCGAGCTTAACCTACCTTGTATGCCTACTAACACTTTCCTAAAGTTCATAATGATTGCACAGAACTTCTCAAGTTATTGTCTGCACAAGCCTTATTTGAACATTTTTGTTTAAAAAGGGGGCATAACACAAGTACGATAAAAGCAATTATGCCTTAAACCAAACTTAACCTTCCTTTTAGGCCTAGTAGTTCCATAAAGCTTTATAATGGCACAAAAACTTCTCTAGTTATTGTCTGCACAGCCTTATTTGAACTTTTTTTTTTTTTTTTTAAAGGATATAACTCAAGAATGATCAGAGCAATTATGCCAAAAACCGAACTTGACCTTCCTTTTATGCCTACTCACACTTCCATAAAGTTTCATAATGATTGAACGAAACCTCGTTAAGTTATTGTCTGCACAAGCCTTATCTGAACTCATTTTTTTGAAAAGGGGGCATAACTCAAGTATGATATGTGCAGTTATGCTGAAAACCGAACTTGAACTTGCTTTATGATTACCGTACAAACGCTATTAACAATTTTTTATGACCGAACAAAACCTTTTTCAGTTACTGTCTGCACAAGCCTTATTTGAACTATTTAAAAAACAGGGAGGGGGACATAACTCAAGTACGATAAGAGCAATTATGCCGAAAATCTAACTTAACTTTCCTTTTACGCCTACTAACACTTCCATAAAGTTTCATAATGATAGCACAAAAACTTCTGACGTTACTGTCTACATAAACTAAAGGGGATGCCGCCACTGACAACGCCGCCGCCAAAAACACTGACACAACCGTCACCAAAAGTAACCTCTATACGTCGCCTTTTTCGACATATAGAATGTGTACCCAGGTAATACTTTACTACTTGGATAATAGTGTTTCCTGAGACCCAATTGCCGGGTACTCTAGTACCATTCCCAGCACTACAAACATGTAATGTTTTCTTAAAGGCTATTCACCTCATGTAATAACACTGTTCCATGTACTATTAACTGTCTGTCAATGGAAGCTATAACTGATCAAGGGAGATCAAAGGTTTGATAATAAGCATCTAGGCATCAACCTGGGAATTCTCCACAATAGGGCTAATCAAGTAAGAGACTAATTAATAATGGTCATTGATAAACACTGTGGTTATACTTAAATAGTCTCTCTAAAATTATTAAAGATTTCATATAAGACTATTGATCAAGGCAGCATGGCTAATCAAAAGAAAGCATCTTTGTTCCCTTATTCCTAGAACTACTCAGAGGCTGAATTTATGGTAATTTCAAGTAATTTCTACATTGATAGACACATAATGTCATAAAATTGTTATCTTCTGTTGTGTGGTGTTTATGAGAAAGAACCATATACTGTTTAATTAAGTAATACTGTAGCTTTTACTTTTCTATCCGTAAATAACATATGATTTGTTGTAATTTTATTTTAGACACATTTGTAATATTTTCACCAAATAATGTGTATGGTAATACTGCAGATTGTTATAATGACGTTAGGGATACATAAATATCTAATTAATTATGATTCATTATAAGTTACATATTAGCATTGTGAAACTCCTCAACTAAATGAATAACTTGAATGGGAATACATGTAGTTATCATTGTATTACTACAAAACGTACAATACATCAGTGATGAACATTACATTTTATTTTTAGTGACTGGAAATGCATTACCATTGTTCATAGTGGTGTTTTATTTATACTATTATGATGATCCAATTATATAAATACCATATGAAAAAATTAATATATTAGCTAAATGTTTACATTTAATTACATTACCGGTATGTTAATTTGGTAGTAAATAAGTTGCATGTGTGTGTAGTGAATTTTTATAGAGTGCACCGGGATTCTGTCCCATATAGTCATCACCCCCAGAAGACTTGTTAGGTGGGTTATGGGGCATAGTGTAAGATACACTTAGTCGCCCCATGCTAGATGCGTCGTGGGTCTTAAGGTGCTCAGGTTGAAGCACACTGTACACTGCACCTCAGTTTAACATCTCAGACAAGAGACAAAGTTGTTGTTGTTATTTTCCACTTTGGTATAAGTTCCATTTTCTCAAAGAAATGTAAAATAACGAACTATTGAATATTGTAACATGAAACTGCATAACAATGGTTGACATTTTCCCTTTATAAAAAACAATTTAAATTTCTCATTTCAAAATAATTCTATGTATACGGATATTATCTTGACTGATAAAATAATGCTGTGTATATACAGTCAACCCTCTTTACAACGACATTCGTTTTAACAGAATATTCAACTTCCGACACAATTTTGTTGGGAACGGATTATTTTATATTAAATTTTTACCTGTTATAACCCGATACTCGGTTTAATGTTTGACTATGGTGCCAAAAATAGTAATACATGTCCACAAAATCGTGATGTCTAAAAGATCTGTTTATCTTCTGTAATTCTATAATTATATTGCTGGAATTCTTTATAATGGAAATTTGATATAACAACATTTTTAACGGGAACTAATTGTGTCGTTGTAACGAGGGCTGACCGTATTTTAACGGGAACTAATTGTGTCGTTGTAACGAGGGCTGACCGTATTTTAACGGGAACTAATTGTGTCGTTGTAACGAGGGCTGACCGTATTTTAACGGGAACTAATTGTGTCGTTGTAACGAGGGCTGACCGTATTTTAACGGGAACTAATTGTGTCGTTGTAACGAGGGCTGACCGTATTTTAACGGGAACTAATTGTGTCATTGTAACGAGGGCTGACCGGATTTTTATCAATGGTTTTCAAAAGAATGTATGTATTATGCATATTATTCTTGTTGATAAAATAATGTTGCGTACAGACTCCTGCTACAATTCATATAATCACATTCTAAATTGCTAGGAAACATTGCATAAGATATCTCTTCAATTAAATTTTACCCAAAGTCAAATCTAATAACAGAAATAAGATGTAGGCATTAGCCTGCATGAGCTCAACAAGGATCATTAGACTTCCTGGAAGGCTACGGCAATACAGCATACAGTTGTTGTTGTTTCTGCATGCAGAGGCCATAATACAAAGCTGGAAAGGAAAATCTTAAGTCATACTTTAATGAAAATTTCAAATCCAATTTTCCTTGTTAAAATCCATTTTCCGGCGTAGCTGTCTAAGATAAGCGGTAAAATGAAGTTATAAGCATATCCTCGACATATACTCTAGAACTGAGGCTAATTATGAACGTATTTTCTCATTGTATGCCATAAACAGAATGCTATATTCATTCACGTAACGAAATAACTATTTTGTTCAGCCTACATTTATATAAGTGGTACGCGCTATAAATAGCAATTGTGCAATGTTCCCATTCATAAATCTCATTCACAGAGTTGCCGTTCCATGTACATGTAGCCCATAGATTCTAGCGAGTTCATCACATTCCAAAAACAGTAGTGTCATTCTAAAAATAGCGCAAGTAGCTAGCAACCGTTAAATAGTTGCGTTAATATACTCGTACATGCATCAATAATAGCGTTCAGAGAATCATAAACCTAAAAATTTCAATACATGGGGAATTTATATTTTTTTTTTTTAAACTTACTGTTAATTTGATTTAAAACTGTGGTTAATGATTATTTATAATTGCATCTTTCTATCAACTTCTCCAGTAGATGTTATTTAATATGTAAAAAGATGCTACATTTTCTATAGATAAAATGTTATGAAAGAAGATTCAGAATACGTCGAATTGTTATTCGCGTAGCATGAATACACATTTGCAATACTAATTATACTCAGGAACCCTTGATATATCATATTTCTACTGATATAATTTAAAATCGTCATAGTCTTATGAATTTTTATGTTTGCGTTATCAAAAATAAAGTCTTAACATTTCAAAATTCGCAGAATGTTCCCTGACTATTGCTTTTTATTGGGATACACAGTATAACTCACAGGTACTGATAACAATGACTTTTTAATGTTCCATGCGTATATACACTATAATAAGATTATAGTATATATAGGTATGGAACATTAAAAAATGATTGTTACAAGTACCTGTGGTATAAATGCTTATCTGACAAATCGTTTTTATATTAGATAACTAACATGAATGGTATATACCCGTACTATAAATAAATATATAGACTCGTCTGATACATAATAATTTTAATTCATTCCCCAAATTATTTTCTTACATTGTTAATTTGTTAAATATGCTTCACAAATTCAGATAACAATAATGTTAACCTAAATTATTTTGGTTATTCATATATCACTGGTGGAAACATGGAGTTGTATGATTGGTTTATTCACGGCATAGATAGTAATGATAAATTTATTTAATTATTAAATTAATAAATTTAGCTCAAATTAAATTTTGGGTCCAAGAAGTTTTCTTATAGTGTCCGAAAAATCTGGGGTCCAATAAGTCTCCTAATAATGGTGGGGACCAAAAAATCTGGGGTCTGAGAAGTCATGTTACCGATCATCCTGGCCGTCTGTTTAGTTAATTTTTAAATGACATCTGAATATTAATTTCAACGCCGATTGTCTTTTTTAAAGACATTTCTTGTTTACCTTTTAAATAATATACAATAATAAATATTTAATGATTCTTTACTAGAAAAAAATCATTTAACACAAAATAAACTTTAAATGAATCAGCCACAGAAATGTTCAGAAGTTTTAACTCTTTAATTGTGGATATTGGTCCAAACACTACCACGTGCTCATTTGAATATCAGAAACATTATGCACGTGCTCTTTTGTATGAAATAGTTTAACCGCTACACACGTGATATCCTAGTGCGATGATTGGATAATACTGCAGATTAATTTGAATATGATTGACATTTGTGGAAGCGTCTATAATACACAGTCATGTAGATGGTCCAATATCAGATTATTTAAATTCTTTGCATTTAGCTTCAGTCAAAAGATCAATCCATGTTCTAATGTAAGCCAGTTTGGAATTGTACTGGACATTCTTGGTAATGTATTATTGTCATTTCAGTATAGGCTGACAAATGCACAAACAGATAGACCCAATTTAAAAATCTGGTTCCTATATAACAACTTCCTGTCATCTAAAAATAAACTGACATATAGCAAGATCAAGATGGAAAGAATATATCAATATATTTCCAGGGACGTTATCAGACAAGCTGAAGCCTTCATTTGTGTAACATGTCACAAGTAGTAATCTGTGATGATGTTTTATGTCACTGAAGAAATAATGTCTCCACAACATATCAAGAAAATATGAAAGAATATGAAAGAAGAAGCAAATACATTCCTATGTAAACAGGCCATGTCTAGACTGTTGTGTCTTTCAACAATGCAACAATATTTATCCATATTTCTGAAAGGAGGTTTTGATTAACTGATTCTGTCATACAGCCCTCTGGAATGGCTAATGCAACCACTAGGATTTTAAAATGGTTTAATGATAAAGCATTCCTGACACTTTGTCAAGTATTGATTAGTATAAAGGCAGAGGTGATCAATTATAGCTTGTTTGATTTATAAAATGTTCAAACTTAATAATTTTGCTCTTAGCATATTAAGTGCATATGCACTACATGTCATATCTTTTTTTCAAAATAAGCAGATGAAAGTTACACTGTAACTCGATAGCAGACAGATAGAAATACATGTGTTGAAGGAAACACTAAAATATTGAATAATAAACAAATACAACTGTCAACTTTTGCATCATTTATTAGTGTTGTGTACCTTAAAACAACTGTCGAGTCAATGTATATACATGTATTGGAGTTTCCAGCTGTACAGCTGAAAACTAGTTTATAATAAAAAAAGTAGCCAATTGTGAGTTTTACAACACCGGTTCTTTTTTTACTTTTCTTCCATTTTAAATCAAAGTATAGGGTAACTCACTTTATAGGATTCTGTTAATTTATGTCACTGTGTCTGTTTGGATATCGTACATAGACTCTTTAAGCTCACACCAAAGAGGAGTTACTGCCATTCCATTCCCTGCTCACAACACTCAGTTGTGTAACCTAGGTTAACATTTAATAGGCTTTTCCAGGTTTTGCCATTAGTAAATTAAGTTCAACCTTATCTATTGTTAGAGGACTTACCTCCATTTCTAGCTCTGGCAAGTGCAACACAAGCATTGCTCTGTTGTGTAACCTACTTACCTAGGTTAACATTTAATAGACTTTTCGGAGTTTTGCCATTAGTAAATTAAGTTCAACCTTATCTATTGTTAGAGGACTTACCTCCATTTCTAGCTCTGGCAAGTGCAACACAAGCATTGCTCTGTTGTGTAACCTACTTACCTAGGTTAACATTTCATAGGACTTTTTCCTGGTTTTTCCATTAGCAAATTAAGTTCAACCTAATCTATAGTCAGAGGACTTACTTCCATTTCTTGCTGTGGCAAGTGCAACACAAGCATTGCTCTGTTATGTAGCCTAGGTTAACATTTAATAAGACTTTTCCAGGTTTTGCCACCAATGGTTTAAACTCCTTCCCAACTACATTAATGGATTAATTTTCATTCATGGAATATCACAAACACACCATATGCTTTACCTCGTGCTCTTTTGTGTAAAATCTGCTACCCGTTAAACACCTGATATCCAAGTGCAACAAATGGGAAAAATTGCAGATTAATTTGCATAGGATTCACATTTGTATAAATGTCTATTAGGTGATAGGCAGGCATATTGAAAGGATAAATCACTCAATTTACTACAATATGACTGACTGAGAACCTTGTATAGTGTTGGATTTCTTACAGCTTGCAGGCAATTTGTTCCAGACCACATTACAACACAATTATGTAATGCAGCTTTCTAATTAAAACTTAAGAATTCTCTATTTCATTTAAAACTTAAATATATTTTAGAGTATGAATTACCATTGGCCCTGAAGAAACATTAAATGTTATTTTCCATACATTCAAACACTAAGCAGTAATTGTTTTCAAGAGGCAAACTCACCATTTCTTGTGCTCAATGAATTACCAGTACATTATCAGAATTAATGGAGTGTGACAACCACTATGAATAATGTAAGTTAGATACAGTTGTTGTGTCCCACACAGCTGGTATGGGAACAAATACTACCAATGATTGATGTGGATATTCTCACTGAACGCCAACAAGACAGACAACATACATATTCAGCCTATGAATAATTTAAATTCCTGTGAAGCATCATCAAAGCAATTATTTATTCACAGAAGTGTTGGGATATCAGGCTCAGTATTATGAATCTCATTAGATCTGCACATGGAGCCGCTTATCTGGCTGCACATTGTGATGAAATAATATATGGCATGTGCCAGTAATACAACTGTCTATCACCTGTGTATTGTTATTACCATTATCAAGTTTCAAAATATTTTAAAGTATCTGCATTGACCTTGATAGAGATATGATGTATGCCAAATGAATTGGGCCTAGAATTAAATCAACACCACCAAAGTACCATTTCCATTATGGAAGATTATGGTGTAAAGCTTAACAAGATATCAATTTCATTTTACTAATACAAAGAAAGTAATTCCAAGGTTAATTCAACAATATTATGGAACATTTCCATGGCCATGTTTTGCTTTGATCTTGTCTTCCAAAAAAACACTTTGTTTGCATGCAATCTCATTAAAATAATCTCAAGTGTGACACTACTATACCATCAGCTGTCTGGAAGCAACAATTAATGGAGCAAAAGTAAAGATTTGGTTTTAATTAGATTGGTTTGTATGACACCGCATCTATAAAGAATCCTCATTGCAAGACACTGGCTAGGAATGTCTTGCACCTTTTGAAAAGCTGACATTGGAATGCCATATTGTCTAATTGACACCAGATTTTCAGTGCAGTAACAGTATGGCTTCAAGTGTTTTCTTGAAAGTCCAATGAGTATGTTATTTTTACAGAGAATATTCACTTCCATTTAATAGAGATGTTCAATTATATGATATGAATTGCTATCATCCTCATAAGGCCAGTAACTGAAAACCAGCATTGATGACCAGATGTCATTATTTTATGAACTTTTGGTTTAGTAGGCTGACCATGCTTTTTTGCTGTTGATATACTTAGGCAGATCTTATCAATAAGCGTCCTTTAATATGAATATTCATAACCTCAGCTCTGGGATTATCACCCATCCTGCAATTCACCTATTCTGTTCAAGATGAAATGGTGCAGAGAAAATGAGTGAATTGATAAAGTTAATTCATCACACTTGTTTTCTACACAAAACCTTTGTTATATGGTTGTCATCAATCACGCCTCTGTCTGAATTCTATAATTTAGACTGAAGTACTGAGATAAATAGTAGTGCAGCATGCAAATGTAATTGTTACCAACCCAACTAGTCGATTAGAATGGAGACAGATAACAAAACTTATTGGTCAATTTGTCATATTGATAAGATAATACCCCATATCAAATGGTCATATTGACGAGAAAATAAAAATGGTCAGATTCTTTTTTTAAAGAACATTTCAAAGATCAACTGGTGTAATTAACAAAATATCACATATTAAATTGTCATAGTGATTACTCAATATTACAAAATGTCATATTGATAGCACCACATAACATCTCCAGTTGTCATATAATTGATTAGACAGTAATACATATCAACTTTTCTTACTGATAAGTTAATGTCACTGATAAAATTGTTGCACTGATAAGAAAACACCAAACATAAAACTCTCATACTGAAATACAATTGTTAAAGATATAATTTTCTCATTGATAACAATATATCACATATACAATATTCTCATTGATAAAAAATATTACAGCTCAAATTGTCATATTGATATCCCATCACATCGTAAATTGTCTTATTGAAATGACAATAAAACATATCAAATTGTCTTATTCAAATTGTCTTATTGAATTGACCATGAAACATAACAAATTGTCTTATTAAAAAGACAATGAAACATATCAAATTGTCTTATTGAAATGACAATGAAACATATCAAATTGTCGTATTGAAATGGCAATTAAACATCAAATTGTTGTATTGAAATGACAATGAAACATATCAAATTGTCTTATTGAAATGACAATGAAACATATCATATTGTCTTATTTAAAAGACAATGAAGCATATCAAATTGTCTTATTGAAATGACAATGAAACGTATCAAATTGTGTTACTGAAATGACAATGAAACATAGCAAATTGTGTTATTGAAATGACAATGAAGCATATCAAATTGTCTTCTTGAAAAGACAATGAAACATATCATATTGTCTTATTGCAATGACAATGAAATATATCAAATTGTCTTATTACAATGACAATGAAGCGTATCAAATTGTCTAATTGAAATGATAATGAAACATATCAAATTGTCTTATTGCAATGACAATGAAGCATATCAAATTGTCTTATTGAAATGACAATGAAACATATCAAATTTTCATACTGAAATGACAATGAAGCATATCAAATTGTCTTATTGAAACATATCAAATTGTCTTATTGAAACATATTAAATTGTCTTAATGCAATGACAATAAAGCATATCTAATTGTCTTATTCAAACATATCAAATTGTCTTATTGAAATGACAATGAAACATATCAAATTGTCCTTTTGAAATGAAAATGAAACTTATCAAATTGTTTTATTGAAATAACTATGAAACATATCGAATTCACTTATTGAAATGACAATAAAACATACCAAAGTGTCTTACTGAAATGACAATGAAACATACCAAATAGTCTTATTGAAATGACAATGAAACATACCAAAATGTCTTATTGAAATGACAATGAAACATAGCAAAATGTCTTATTGAAATGTCAATGAAACATACCAAATTTTCTTATTGAAATGACAATGAAACATATCAAATTGCTTATTGAAATGACAATGAAACATATCAAATTGCCTTATTGAAATGACAATGAAACATACCAAATTATTTTGAAATGACACTGAAACATTCCAAATTGTCTTATTGAAATCACAATGAAACATATCAAATTGTCTTATTGAAATGTTAATGAAACATACCAAATTGTCTTATTGAAATGTCAATGAAACATATCAAATTGTCTTATTGGAATCACAATGAAACATATCAAACTGCTTATTGAAATGACAATGAAACATACCAAATTGTCTTATTGAAATGACAATAAAACATTACATAAATATTGACTTCCTTGAGGGTGACAGTGTGTCTCGTCAACCTGAGGCAACACTGTCGACCTCGGCTAAAGCCTCGGTCGACAGTGTTTGTCGAGGGTTGACGAGACACACAGTCACTCGCAAGGAAGTCAATATTTATTTTATTATACCGAACAAATCCCGTATAATTGGCGTACCGGGCGACATAGCTGTAGCGGGCGACATTGCCGGGCGACACATCAAATTGTTGTCGCTGCAGTTTATGTGCTAAATAATGAAGTGAGGTATAATAAATCAAATTGTCTTATAGCTAAGAAAATGACACATATCAAATTGTCTTATTGCTAAGAAAATAACACATATCAAATTGTCTTATTGCTAAGAAAATAACACATATCAAATTGTCTTATTGCTAAGAAAATAACACATATCAAATTCAAGAATACATGCCATACGTCCCGGTCTCGCCGGGATTGTCCCGCTTTCGCTAGGTTTGTCCCGGCGTCCCGCTCAGATGCATTTTGTCCCGGTCAACCACACGAATCGATATTAGTGTGCTTTATTGTGTCAACAATTAACTTCACATCGTTAATCTCTTAATTGGTCCCTATGACAACAATGCCCGTCAGCCGCGTGCCAAAGAGGAGCAGTAATTATTGTCCGGTTTGGTCCGGATTTTCCCGCCTAGAATGCTAGTCATTGACACCTGTATTTTGCGAAAAACAATCACCCTACCCGCGCAACATCAGAGTGTAACTGTTTGACGTCTTCAGCTAATATCTCGCATGCCATCCATGGCAACGTCTTTTCCCGCCTGTCGCTCTGATTAGCAACATAATTACAGCGATGGGTCGTGAAAAACGTGCTACACGTGGAGGTCGTTTGAACTAACTGTATGTCATAAATCAATACTAACCTATCTGAACAACAATAAACTTATAGATACTGCACTTGTTATTGTAAAGGAAATGTTTATGGTGACAAAAGACCGAGTAACAATATGTACTGCCCATCATTCGAGATACCAATACCAAATTTTGTTGTTTGGCGCTACGAAAGTTGTATACAAAAGTAAAGATTTCACAATTATTTGCGCTACAAATTTTTTATATCGCGGTCAGTACACCCACGCTTTCCATGCGGATGACGTGGCGTTGTACATATCGGCATAATTTTCCTGCGCTTTTCTAGCAGATCACAGAGTTTACATGCAATGCATGTGCATCTTAACTATGAATAGAACTTGTGTTTACGTCGCGTAAAAAGTAAAATTCAGATAGGCGTTTCGGATTACGATTTTATAATATTTATATAATATATTATATGTTATTATAAGCATTTTCATACGTGATGTTATAATTACTATACAGTTGAAAATACTTATGTCACACATTATGGACAACCATGAAAAATGTCGTTGTGAGTAAATTACGTTAACTTTTGTATGTCGTGAAAATAGGCTAGTGTATACATATGTGTCCCGCTCAAATGTCAAATGTCCCGGCGATTTTTTGTCAATGTCCCGTTTTGGCCAGAAACAATTATGGCATGTTTGCAAATTGTCATACTAATAAAAACTAGACACATATTAAATTCTCTTAACAATAATGATATATAACAGATTAAATGTTCATAATGATACACATGATAAGAAATTAAAACAGAATAAATTGTTTTATTGATAGCACAATACCACCAATTTTCACAAATACAATTGGTCAAACGATTGAAAAGTATTACATATCAATTTGACTTGTACATAACAAAATATATTGCACATGAAATAATCTGAAATTCATAACAAAAAATTACAGCTAAAACAGCCATACCGATAACACATCACATGTCAACTTGTCTTACTGAAATGACAATACAGCAGGTCAAATTGTCGTATGCTAAGAAACAAACACAAATTGTCATACTGATAAGAACTAAGCACATAATAAATTATCCACAAAACAATAACAAACATATAACAGATTAAATTGTAATTACTGATAAGAACTAGACATATATTAAATTATCTAACAATAACACAAATATCACAGATCTAATTGTCATTACTAAACAGAACTAGCCTCATAACAATAAGGGTATATATATATATATATCACAGATTAAATACTCATCATTATATATGCTAACAATCAAAAACAGATCAAAATGTTTAACAGAACAAATTTTACTAATACAATTATCTAAATAATATAAATATATTTCACATAAACTATTCTGATTAATAACAATTTAATATTACACATACACTATTCTGATTTTAATAACTAAATATTACACATACAATATTCTCAATAAAAACAAAATATTACACATAAAATATTCTGATTAATAACAAAATATTCCACATAAGATGTTCGTATTCATAAGAAAAAAACACACATAAAATTTTCTGATTAATTACAAAATATCACACATAAAATGTTCATATTCATAACAAAATATTACAGATAAAATGTTCTGATTAATAAAAAAATACTTGCGCTTGTTTTTTAAAAAAAAACAACAACATATGCCTCCCCCCACGTTGGTGAAAAAGTTTAACGATCAGAACTCCACTCAAAACCTCCCGACCACGACATGCTTACGATATGCACAACTGCGCTTGGTATTGATCAATCTTGTAAAGTTTCATCAAATTCCAGCCAGTGGTTATGGAAAACAAGCGCAGAAAAGGTATGTTATGTGAAAAACATAAGTCCGCCCAAAATCCGCCGACCGCGACACGCCTAGGATATGCTATTCTTGGTACTGATCAATCCTGTGAAGTTTTATCCAAATCCAGCCAGGGTTACCCAGAACTAGCGCAGACAAGGTCTCTTGGGTGAACAACTTCAAAGGGCCATTACTGTGCCCGAAATCCGCCGACCACGACATGCCGACGATATGCACAACTACACTGATCAACCTGTGAAGTTTCGTCAATATCCAATTAGGGGTTACAAAGAACAAACGCAGACATGTTCTGTTATGTGAACAAATTCAAAGGGCCATAACTCTGTCCGAAATCTGCCGATCACGACATGCCGACGATATGCACAACTGCACTTGGTACTGATCAATCTGTGAAGTTTCGTCAAAGTCTAGCCAGTGATTACGGAGAACTAGCGCAGAAAGGTCCCTTAGGTGAAAAACTTCAAAGGGCCATAACTCCGCCCGAAATCCGCCGACCATGACATGCCGACGATATGCACAACTAGATTTGTTACTGACGAAGTTTCGTCAAAATCTGACCAGGGGTTACGGAGAACAAGCTCAGACAAACTTCTTTCACCAGTCCAGACATTCAACCATCCATGTAGACAGACAGACATACAGACAGGCATCTTTCCTGCACAAAATCACTAGGTCTCCCTACCCGCCACGTGGGGGAGACATAATTACACATGAACTATTCTGTTTTAAAACAAAATATTAAATATTTATATTACATATAAAATGTTCTTATTTTTAACAAAATATTACACATAAATGTTCTTATTAATAACAAAATATTACACATAAAATGTTCTTATTCATAACAAAATATTACACATAAAATGTTCTTATTCATATCAAAATATTACACACAAAATGTTCTTATAAAATGTTCTTATTTATATCAAAATATTACACACAAAATGTTCTTATTCACAACAAAATAATACAGCTGAAACTGCCATTTGGATAACACATCACATGTCATCTTTTCTCATTGAGATGACAATACTGCAGATCAAATTGTCTTATTGCTAAGAAAATAACTTATGTCAAATTGTCACACTGATAAGAACTAGCCACAAAATAAAATTATGTTTAACAATAATTAAATATCACAGGTTAAATTGCCATATTGCTAAGAAAAATGGACATATCAAATTGTCTTACTGATAGCACAATATCACACTTAAAATCGTTTAACCTGTAACACATTTCACAAATACATCTTACAGATCAAACTGCATCAACATCAGATTATTATTTGCAATGATTTGAAATGTGTAACATTACTGGTTGTTAAACCTACTGTACAGCATTATATTATGACCTGCGTTGTATCAAATGCATATGATTTTTAATATCCACTAAATTTGGTATATGTTTGTGATCTGCTCTTTTTGTAAAGCATACCATTCCAATTAACTTTTATCAATTTTGCCAAACTGTGCATGCTTTTGAAATGAAAACCAAACACATGTAATATAAATGTTCTGTGAATATGGAAGAAAACTGCCCAAACACAATAAACACAAAACAGTCTCACAAGAATAAATATTAATAATAAATAACTCGAACAATATGTTTGTTCATAACACCAAACGATTCAAAATAAAATAAATACTCCTACACAGTTCTGAATAGGACTGCAATATTACAAACTCACTGCTAATGAACACATTAAGACAATAATGTTGCTTCAAACAACTCAATTACATCAGATAATGGCTGTTTAAAACATCTCAAATGGTACAAGTGAGAGGGAGAAAGCAACGTTATTACATTGATAAGGGTAAATCAAATTTCATTTAAAGACACTAATATGCTATAAAAGGATGACAGGGTCTTATGTAAGTGCAAAAACAGTTTATAAATAATGCTTTTGCAATTCAAAAGACTTTTATGGTTAGAAGGTACAGAATGACCGCCAAATGCATTTGATGTTTGCATCATTCGGCTGCCATGGTTTCTGTTGCGATGTATCCTATGTGGTTAAAAATGGAGCGATGGCACAATAAGCCAAAGGAACGCATACAATCATATAAAAAAAATCAAGACTTTTTGTCTGTAATATATTCCTTTAAAATTAATCAATCAATGAAAGAAGGCACGTTTATGTACATGTCATGTTATTTGAATGAGCGAAAACACTTTTAAAATCAACAATAAACGTCACATTTTTTTTTTTAATCTGTGCAAATATATTTGTAAACGTAAGTATAGACATGTTATCTGGTATTGCATCATGTGTATGACTGCAGCGTTAATACATGCCTTATTAAGTAAGAAGTGTCAGAAGCAAAAGGACCCTAATATGATATATATGAGGAAGAAAAAAAAGCTCCGCACTCTGGCGGCCATTATTTTGAACAAATCATAATAATTCAAAGGATTTTGGTTAAGGACCACCTAAGAAACATTTCTGTGAAATTATTTCGAAATCCAAGCAGTGGTTTCTGATACGATTTAAAAAAAAAACATAAAAGGACATATGCGGCCATGTTTAAAAACGGAGTGGAACAATTTAAGCAACTTTGGTAGAGAACCACCCATAGACCATTTATGTGAAATTATTTTTAAATATAACCAGTGGTTTCTGACAAGATTTTTAATGTTTTAAATATAGCCATATAAGGAAAATGGCCCCGCTTCCTGGCCGCCAAGTTTTTCAATGGAGAGGAACCATATGAGCAACTTTGGTAGAGGACCACACAAGGAACATTTCTGTGAAGTTTCATTAAAGTCGGCAAAACAGTTTCAGAGAAGATGTCGTTTAAAGGAAAAGTTCACGGACGGACGCGCGCACGCACCACGGAGGGACCGCCATGGCATAAGCTCACTCGCCTTCGGCCAGTGGAGCTAAACCAGAAAAAAGGACACTAAAACTCAAGTCAAATGAAAGCAAAGCTACAAATGTTTAAATTAGCAACTCGGGGATGCAGAAAACTAGAAACACAAACAAGAAATGTTCAAATAATCAAACCAGAGATAATTGTATGACAAGTAGCACTACAAAATTGTTCAAATCAGCAAACACCAAGAGAACGTTCAGATCAGCCAAATGAAGACGAAACTAATCAGAAGCAACAAAAAAAAAAACGTTCAGACACAAGCAACATTCAAACAACATAAACATTAATAAAAGTTCCATACGCGAAAAAAACAACACATTCATATCAAAGCGAAACATAAAAATAATAAGCAAACTAAGTTCAGGAAACTCAATTAGAAATTACAATAGCGTGTTCATAAAGACGCGCAAATAATTAAAAGTAAAGAAAGAAACATTTAAATAAAAAAATCAAACAATTATCGACCGAAAATCAAGTCAACGTTCAATCCTCGACTTTAGCTCAAATAATAGACAACCAAAATATGTAATCAGCAACTTCAAGTTAAATTAGAAGCAACATCAATCGATCAAATCAGTGACATAAATACCCATTTAGGTTAACTGACGTTTCGTTGGATGCTTCGAACTGAATTCACCCCACAGTTTGTAACAAAAGTCGAACTTGATCTGTATTTTATGATGCTACACATGTGTACCAAGAATTATTTGAATATGTCAAGCCATTCTTGAGTTATCATCCGGAAACCAAAAACCAACAGACTGACGGACCGACAAGCTCACTCCTATATATCCCCCCCCCCCCCAAAACTTCGTGTGTGGGTGTGTAACAAAATAAACATTAACTAAAATATGAAACAAACTAACTAACAAAACAACACAAACCAGCGAATAAAAAAGTATTATTTCAGATTCAGAATACCGGTTATAAAGACACGTTATGTCCACAAGTAACAACCTAAAATAAAAGGACAAGATGCATGTACCAGCGAAGGGTGGACAAGGCAAAAAAAAAATATAAGCTATGCAAATATAACATTACAAATAAACACGTAATAAAAATAATTGTTCTAATAGTATTGTACGTATAGACGATTCACATGCTAATTAAAACACTAATGCTAGCGCCTTTATATGTAGGGTACATCATTCAAATACCATTTAACATAACACGACCGCGCGGAATTCGTAAACGAACAATAAAACATGCAAACTAACACAAGAGGTCCAATAGAAAATTTAACGCTCCACTGGCTTTTAATAGTGAAGAGTGTCAGAAGGAAGATGAGCACGATTAGCTCAATGTTGGTCCAGAGGTTTAAGGGATGTCGTTTATACACGCACACATGCATGGCGAATAAATATTTATGATTTTAGCTCTGGTGGTCATGTTGTGCAACGTACCGGAACTACTTGAGCAACATTGGTAGAGAACCATGAACAGAACAAATGTGTGAAATTGTTTGAAATTCTTACTGTTAAGGTTTGATATATCATTTAAAGATGTTTCTATTTTTATCTATGGCGGCAATCTTGTGCAGCGGACCGAACCCGTTAAGCACCTTTGGCAAAGGATGACCCATGCAGTGCATTTTTTGACGTTTAATCAAAGTCGGCCAAGTGGTTTCAGAAATGATGTTGTTTACAGAAACAGCTTACGTACACACGCACAGACGGACAAACCGCCAAGGCATAATCACGCAGGCCTTTGACCAGTGGAGCTTAAAATGACTTTAAAATGCTCGTGCAACATAAACCATATGCAAGAACTAAGAGTTTCAACATAAAACAAACAAACCATTCTAGTTGCTAAGCATATTATCACAAGCCAACGCATGGTTTTTAAAACAAAGTTATACTTTAAAATAATGAGCAATGTAAATATGAAGATTCCGACATTTCTTAGAATTAAAATATTAAAGGTACAAGTTTGAAGGCTTATACTTTATTTAGAGATCTAGAGCGTTTCGAGTTTGCAGCTATGATATATTGTTTTCATGCAACATAATTAATCTCGTTTCTACTGAACAAATCTTTTGACATTTTTATACTGATTAATGATCAAAATGGTCTGACACTTTAAGATAAGACGCTTAGGTAAGCAAATAATGAAAAAAAGTCACGAACAATGAAGCCAAATGCTACATCTTTTTTTTATTTCCGAGGGATGTCATGATGGTTGACGACAAACCAAGGATGGTTAATGCCACAGACCATTTCAAAAACGGTTTAGGTTCTTCAAGGTACATCTATCTTTGGCTTCTGTGAACTTTGCTCCAAAAACAGTTCTCTGACCTCGGAACTAAGCCATACATATGTTCTTTTTAAATGACCTTTAAATTACTTACGGTGTCCAAAGAACATGTATGTGGCGTGATAGAATCAACTAAATGGACGTTTATCAAATAAAGAAACGTCTTACAGCCCCATAAAGTGTGATATTGTTCTAGTTCTAACGAAACAAATAACCTAAAATTTTCGGCTTCACAAAACCCACGGTCAATTATTGGAAGTATGTTGTGATGTGTAATATAATTGGCCACGTACATAGCAACAACTGAAACAACAATATCAATTTCATTAAAATCATATCGTAAAATACGCTGCGTATGAGGATTTGAGGACGACCAGTAATAGGTCATGTTCTGATGACCTTTCAATCAATGCCTTGCTGTCATGGTTTTGAAAGTAAATTACTATATCAAGCATTAAAAACCATACCTAAAAAACAACATAAAAATACCATTATTATTAACTAAATTTGTGACGTTAGACAAGTACAACAGTTTATTTAAGAGTTTGGTAGAAAACATACCGCATCTAGAAAATTGCTTAATAATGATTAAAATACAATTTAAAACTTTCGTCACTATACATACTCATTAGGTACTCCTACATTTATGTACTTATGTAAAGATCTTTATAGGAAGTATTCTGTGTAATAATTGCCTGCGGTGGTTACATGTGAACCGTTCTTAATGTTAAAATGTGACGGTGAATTTGTCGATGCTGAATAGAATTTCATTCAGGTAGTCATTGCTCCCACTGCTGCTATTCGGATGCAAATCTGAAATAATAAATCCTCGACGGGTCCTCGACACTGGATTGATGCAATCGCTTGCAATCACTTGCAATCAAATGGTTCCACCATTGGACATTTTGTAATAGACATGTACTGACATAGTCCTCTCTATTGTCCGCATAAAATACATTAGTGATCTTCTTCCAATGAGGGAAGTTCTTTTACATTACTGTTTTATGGATGAACAGTAGGTATTCATCTCTATTGTAAATCAAATTAATAAGTTTTATATTGGAGTTACTCATGGAGAACAGTTGCCACGGCATAGATGCCAAAATTGGCTACACAAGTCAACCCATTGTTACCACAGGCACGTTTTGTGCAGTTCTGGTTTTTGGTTTTGCTATATTATATTGTATATTGTACGTTGGGGTATTCTTTGTAACACATTTGATAAATTCGGAAACTATTGCTCATTCTTGGTTTTCGTTTATAATCTTTCAAAGAAAATACTATTTAAGTAATAAGGTTAAGTGCTCATAATTAATCAATAAATATAAAATAGTGTAAATGAACTCCAATTACAACTTTATACATATTGGAACCATTGTTCTACAACACCTCGTTTTATAGTATTTAAATCATACGATGATTAATTTATTTACCAGACGCATTCATCGGGTCTTATTTATTGTGACATTCGTGTCTGGTTCGCACATGTAATGCATTTTTCTGTTGGGAAAGCTGTATAATTGTTTATTACTTGATCCGACATGGGAAGACGTAGAGATAATTAGATTTCTTAATACATCAAAACTAACAATTATGTTATGCCCTTAATATTCCCTCAATGGTTTTGACCTCAAGAAATTGTGGCTCATAAGTAAGTAACATATCGTACAAATTCTGTAACTTTATTTGTCGTCGACATAGACTATTTTGTTTCCGCACGGGATAAACCCGCAGTGGCTAGTTAGTGAAAACTTAAACTGAAAAATATACCATTATTCATGATATAAATCATGATTCATTCATAACTATTATTCATGATTCATTGATAAATGCTTTTAATTCCGTAAATGCTACGTTTAATGCAATCTTTGTCAGTGTATAGCATTTGAGTTAAGGTATAATTATGTTTAAGATCATTTCAAAATAATGTTACCTTTAATTGTATTGATAATGTATTTGTAAACACAATAAAGGTAGCAAGCAGTACGCTGTCTAAATTGATGCACATGAGCTAGAGCTAGTCAACGGGCCAGTGGTGTGCAGAATATGGAGCGCAATAACGAAGCTTGATAAAGTGAAGGCAAACGATTTTATCCTGCCTTTATATCCAGTGAAA
This sequence comes from Congeria kusceri, assembly GCA_027627225.1. NCBI lineage: Eukaryota > Metazoa > Mollusca > Bivalvia > Myida > Dreissenidae > Congeria > Congeria kusceri. Next base: position 26,245,775 of record CM051036.1, read on the forward strand.
TCATAGTTTCGAATTTTTTCCAAACTAAACAATAACAAAGAAAACAGTACACGTCAGCAACTCAATTACGAGTATTAAAACTGCACACACACTTAAACGTACGCATATGTAATAAGAACTATATACACACGATTAAATAAAATGTACAATTGCGTAATAATCATCAAAAACTGCATGATTTACGTGATATTACTATTTTTGGTAAATCATTAGACGAGTGCTCGTTTCGGAAGATTACATTGAAACACAGCTAAATACACAAAATCAAATGCAGTAACGGTATATTGGCAACACACTGTTGTGCTGTACAATCGGACAAGGCTACAGCAATGGGGTGTGTACGCCTCAAGTATGCTGATAAAAAACGTATTAATTATTTCTCCGGGTTTCCGTGTGATATCGTGTCTAGAACTTGCTGTGCTCCTGCATCTATTTACCAAAGGTCAGCCGCCAATCAGTCAAGAGAATTCGCTATCGGTAACCTGAACTTTAATAAAGCTTGTCGCTCATGATCAGAAAGTGAGGTTCTAGATCATCAATCATCGCGATAGTTAAAGCGTCTCTCATATCGGATATGGGTTAGGAACCACATGGTATATAAGCGAATCTGTTTGATACAGACATCAGATCAAACTGCTATCCCTCTGCAAAAAGTTCTGAAATGACCAGAACTCCTTCAACTTCTATGTTGGTTCAAGTAAAAGAATCCGTGTTAATATGTATTCATAAAACCGTAGTCTTTAACAAATACCATACACACATACCTCGATAATATATAATAATTGTATGTCTTTAACTTTGGCAGTCGGATGCAAAGTGTATGCATTACGTTAGATGCATTCCTAATTTATGTATTCTTTATCCAAACACAACGAAATCGTAGAAAAAATAGTTCTAACATTTATTTATAACCGTTTTAAACATAAATAAAACAAATGCGGTATGGTATGATGTGTTATATTGCCACAAACGTTAAGAGCCTTACAGTATGGATTGAAGTGTAATTTTACACAACCGCTTGAGGTTTGTTGATTTTAAATTTACCACAAGGCTATCAGTTGTCGTCAACAGGTGTATCAATTCAAGTGGCCATAAGAAACGGACATAAGCGCAACACACGAACTTTGTCTAGGTTCTGTATTGCCCTAGAAGCTCAACGGAATTTATTTTTTATCCGATTTACGACTCTTCGTTAGCTTGTGATTTATTTAAACAATGATAATTATGCCATTCAATATAAATTCTTGTCCGACATCGATGGACCAAACCGGTGTAGATGTGATAAAGGCAGCAGTTAACAACACATGCTAGGACTCATACATTTGAAAGGTTAAGTATTAAATGGCAAAAACACACAAATAATACATATTAATTACCCTAACAGTAGCATTTGATTAATACATAAGAATCCATATGCCTTTCAGATCATATAAGAGGTGCGTCGTTTGTCCATTGAAATAATTTGTCCATTTACACAGTTCAAAAGCGCTTTAGTTACAAACACAAATCATAACAAAAAAGCATTTCGATCACGTCAATTTACAGGGATTCAAGAGGACAGACGTCAACGAACTTTGAGATTTCGTATAAGTTTTTTACATCACACACACAAGGACAAACATAATATAAGTACAATCAATTTGTCTAAGCTAAGTATTAAGTTGTTATAAATTACTTGATGGCGAGTGTTATTTGGGCAAATTCTGAATGTTTACGTTGTAGAACATTTCAGCAGGGCACAAGTAGAATGGTTTCGGACGGTGGGGCCAGTCTATAGAGCTGCAACGATTTAGCCATGGCTCGATTCCGATTCGATTCGATTTAAAACATCATTTAGTTGAATATTTCGATTCGATTCATGTTCCATGTTACAGGCTTCTTTCTGCGTAATTATGGCAGTCTGAAGTGTACAGACTTAAAGGTGTAACAAAATGTTTGAAGAGCATTGCCAGGCCAAGAGTAGCTTTCATTTCAGGCCGCTTTCTCTTGTCTTAATGAGACGAAAAAAATAGGGAAAATTAACCGGGTAAAATTTTCTAATAAAATCGTTGTTCAAACTGCGTTTAATAACGTTGAAAGGGGCATTATTCATTATTTAAAGTGCACTATATATTATATACGGAAACAAGAAAACATTCGCAGAGACGGCCAAATATCACAATTCAATTGTCACGAACAAAAACAATCTCATCAAGTGATGACAGTAACAATAGTTTGACTCCTTAATGTAATTTTATTAATAAAGACATTCGCTCTGCGAACGATACCAGTTATAGCATCGTTAGCATTTAAACACGCTCTGGTCTCAAACAGTCGTCTTGTAGCTGCAGAGTATTGTAGCTGTCTTCTGCGACGAAACAGAAAGCGGACAAATGTGATTTTGATTTGGAAATAATGCCGTTTAGATGAGGCTTTGACGTGATCACCGCGCTGTTGTGGATAATTCTGTCTGGTGTCACTATGTAACTAATGCTGGTATCAACACCGTTCTGTGCAGGCAGGTCTGATAACAAGTAATCACGTCATCGCATCTAATGCAAAAAGCGTTCATTTGTATGGAATTCAAACAACAACACTAACAGCCAATACAACTATTATATACAATACATATATTGACTTAGTTTATAAGTTTGCACATGCGGAATTCAAAACACATTATGGGGGAAATTATTATTGTACATCAAGCATCGTGGCACATTTTCAAAAAAAGTAATTAACATCTTCAGCAAACATCACGGATAACTGTTACGGCAAGTAAATGTGGAGTAACTTTTTTTTTAAACTGACGACTTCAATCATAATTGGATGATTGTAGTCCAGGTGTTTATTTTCAAAAGAACAACTGATCCGAATCATCTCTTTTGAATGTTGTATATGATTGTTTTCAAAAAACAGTTCAATGACGCTGTTTTTTTTTTCAAAATGATTGCCTAGTGAACTTAAGGCAACGCAGGTATAGACAAAATATACGGATTATCAATCTATTGCAAAAGACGATGAGATTATTGTGTCAGCTACAACATGACACCACATACATTACTGGTTATATAGTGGCCAATAATTATATCATATGCATCCAACACTGGTCCGCATTTTATCTTAGCAGAGGCCTTTAATAAAACTGCATCGACAGGACAAGATCATCACGAGTTATATTGTGGTTAATGATATAATAAACGAAGAAACACGTATTTTTGTAAAGGGCACATGCTTTTAATATTAATATGTAAATAATTTAATGTTATGAAATGTTTTTGGTATTAAAGGAGCAATGCACACTGCAGAAGTGTTATTAACCTCGTCAATATTTGTGAGTGAAAGAAGTGATGCTTTTAACATTCAAAGCAGTAGGTGCTTCCCGTCACGTCAAGTCCATACTATTGACTGAATGTGTCACATAGACAATTAAGATAGATAGTATGTAGTGTTTTCATTCCATATCAAATACACTTTCTGTTGATATATTTAGTAAATAAATACATGTACTACTGTAAACGAATGATAGTAACAAATCCACTTTCAAGTATACACCAACCAGGAATTATGTGATATGTTATCTAGCGGCATGACCTCTTTAAGATACACTTTTAAATAGTTTCACTTAAAAAAAAATATTGTTTCACGTTTTTTAAATGCGAGCATGTTGTTATATTTTATATGCTAGTTATAATACTGTAAATGTTGTAACGGAAAGCTAATGGGCAACAATGACACATTCAGTATCAAACGTTGAAAAAATTTATGCAAGTATTGTTCATCATTAGTACAACTATACACAATTATATTTTACTGCTGGTCCAAATGTTTTGTTTATTTACATTCACTGTAACCATGACAATTAATTAGTACGTTAATTGAACGTGCATGCTGTATAATTGACCATGCTTTAACTAATTAATGCCCGCGACCCTTTCTAATACTTTACCAATGGAAACAATTCTGACACATGAAGATAATAAATCTTAATTGCTTATAAACATCCACGGCAGAACAAATGTAAATACTTTTAACTATAATAATCATGATATTAATTGTAAATACATACGAAAGAAAGTTATTCTTATAATGACCTCAATGGAGGCAACTGACCGACTGTATATCCGAGTGCTAATGTTCAGACTATTTTGATACAAAGAACTGTGCCTTCATGAGTTAGTGTCAGGAACAGACAATTCAAAATGGAACTTCTATTGCTTGAGAACTTAACCTAACAACCAATTATATCCAACAAGTTTGTGTCTGCATGAACACAAACACAGAAGGTAGAAAGAATACAAATATATATTTTTTAAAAAGCTGTATTTAAAAAAGCAATTTTATAATTTTTATAGCAAAATGCAGATGAAAATGTCATTCCCATACTACTACTATATACATTAACTGCAAAGTAAACAAGATTCTGTGTTTGATAAACACACATGCCCCCGGTTGGTGCTGGATAGCCCGTTTCTTAGTCCAAATTAAGTCAGGGTCAAGGTCAAAGTGAGGTTCGGTGATATGGGTGGATTGGGGATAGTCATAAGCAACAACTGTGTAAGTATCCAAGTGTTGTAGCAAGCGGGTTGGTGCTAGACGAAACGGTAAAATCTAGTTAACCAAGAAACAGCCAATTTGAATTATTCTAAGTGCAAATTAGGTCAAGGTCAACGTGAGGTTGGGTGATATGGGTGGATTGGGAACGGTCATAAGTAACAACTGTGTAAATATCCAAGTGTTGTTGCAAGCGGTGATGGCGCAAGACAAAACGGTAAACTCAAGTTAACCAAGAAACAGCCCATTTGAATTATTCTAAGTGCAAATTAGGTCAATGTCAGTGAGGTTGTGTGATATGGGAGGACAGGGAATGGTCATGAGCAACAACTGTGTAATTATCCAAGAGCTGTAGTAAGCGGTGTTGGTGAAACGGTAAAATCAACTTGACCTTGTCACGGACGGAAGGACGGACGGAAGGACGTACAGGACAATCACTATATGCCTCCCGCATCACGATGCCGGGGGCATAAAAAAGATACCGACAATGAACAATTATGAATAAAACTAATAATTTAATGTCAAGTCAAAGCTGTCTTGCAGAGTTATTTAATGTGTTGTTTTCTCTAGTGCAGTCATACTGTCATACCATCGATGATCATTATTCAAAGGCCATAATTATGGTGATGGATAAGTTCTTTTGACACAATCAAGGGAACTACAAATAATTTTTTCCTCGTTACATTACGACTGTATGCGCCGGTTTATGCCACGAACGTAGTAAAACGAAAATATAACAACAACACAGATACAAATTGTCCACATTCAATAATCAAAACGCTGACAGCGTAGAAAGACTGATAGCGACAAAAGAAACTAAAAGCATGTGAATTATGAGTGCATTTTTCTGGAAGGAAACATTTGTTTGAATGAGGTTCTGTGTCCCACCTTTAAACTTTATAATTTGGCTTCTTATTCAATAGTATTCGACATCTTAATTAATTTGTAAGTAACGAACAATTCTTTTGTTCGAGCTAATTATCTTATGCAAACGGAATTATATACATGCCAGTTAACAAGTTAGTCTGCAAGGGCCAGGATAACCGATAAAGCGTAGTAGTTAGGCGCACCGATTGTTAGTGCTTCTTAGCCAAAGATCTATTTATAGATCTTTGTTTGTAGCCTACTGAGTCAAAATAGATCATACGATGAAAGATCTCGATTGTCCATAGTACAGTTTAAAATTAATAAATTACAGTAATGTGTTGTCTAAATATTCAGAATGAGAATTGGTAGCAAGAAAAAACACTTTCGCAACGAGTCAAAAAATAACCGAATGGCGATGTAACGCATTAATTTGGTGGCCTTATTCCAGGACACTCCGGTAAATGTTTCGATTACATACAAGTAAATAGCAAAAGTAGGGATGTCATTAGTTTAAAGTTATTTTGTTATAAATTGACCTTCTGACAAACTGTAATTGTATTAAATCACCTGATATACACATTATGATACATATTACATACATTATCTTAAATAATTAAAATGTAAGAAAACGATTGTGAAATTTTGCTGTTTTGAAGAAGGACCCATTCTGGTGTCGATTTACTGACTAATAACCTGCAAAGAAAAGAAGTAGTTTTCCGCGATACCTGTTTTCGAATTCCCCTCTCAATAGACCGTTGGATTCCGCTAACAGTCTAAAAACAGTTTATCGGTATGAAAACCAGTTGCGCGCAATCGATGTAGTTATGAATAAATTTAATGAAATGCTTCAAAGCTATTAACTGAATATTGTGTTTGCGCAGCTGTGAAGTGGCTTATAAAGAATACACAATTAGCCGCTTCCAAGTTCAATACGCTACAACAAGTCAGTAACAAACGTGTCAAAATGCAAATAAGTGGTCACGAAGAGAGCAAATACGATCAAGAACACAGCAGATGACCGTTCAGTACCACAAATCTGCTCCCAGAAGAACAAGCGCGTTGAAAGATAAGTTTCTCGATGATGGAATAAAAAATATCCGCCAAGAGGTCATATAAATGTTTGAAATCTTCATACGCGTTGGCTTAGGGTCATTTGAAGTTCAGCACCTACTTCGCTATGACTTGCCCATTGTGAATAGACAATAAATTAATTGGTCACAGATGATATAATGGTAAAATACTATGTGTGTTATAATTCTCTACGATAATATGGAAGCGGAATGTGTTACTGGACTGTTAAACAGGTAAGTGTTAATCAAGTTATAACTTTTTTATGTTAAGTGTTATTTTATTTGTATTACGCAACTTTATAACCATTTATCGGGGAAATTATACAAACTTAAAAATATAAAATATGTATTTATTTATTTATTTATTCAATGAAAAAAAAACGCCTTTTCTGTACACACATTGCTAATATTCTAACACCATTAAAAGCCGCAAACATCGTTCATTTCGTCAAGTGATCTATTAATTAACTTCGAAATTCCCAGATTGCCCACAATCGCGCTTTATGGCTGGTTTGTGGTAATTAATCAAAGCACTTCTGCCATAGTTGTGAAGTTCAAACATGCCTCACGTGGGCCATCGTAATTAGGGAAGAATATCTTCTAGGAAAATGACTTCCATTCCCTTACACATCATATAAAATCATGAATATTTTGAAAGGAAAACTTGGTTATTACATTGATTCGGTTGTTGTAAATTATATTAAATATTAAATCTTTGATGTCCACGAGTATTTCAAGAATATTGCGGTGGGGCAACAATAAACCCAATGTTTGAACAACGCAAAAGTCACGTTACGATTGCTATTAGAAAGGTCACTCAATTTTATCAACAATAAAATCAATAGCATCCGATGATGTCACTTCCTTTAATTTCATGTAACACAATTCAGTGAAAGGTTGTGCGGAAAAGAAATTATTATTGACAAAAAGCTATTCCTGGCAAAACTTCTTTACGAACGCATACATGGGCTCTTAACGGTGAAATTTCTTCAACATCCTAAATTAATATACACACGTATAAATAGATTAAGAAGTATAGAATGCTAAAGAACGATGCAAAAAAACAACAACAACATGTTTAACTTCAACAAAGACATTGATGAATTTATTATAACATAAATATGGTAAAGTATGGTTGACAGCTATACTTAAATGCACTACAAATATGATGCGACAAAGCGATTGATTGCAATTGATTGCAAATATTTAACAATTGAATTAAACGCTTCGTTTTTAAGAACATAACGTTGTCGATTTTGTTTACGATTGGAAAACATAGTTAAAGCTACAGTGAATACAAACTGACCATGTACATTATTTTTTTTTATCGTTTTATATATAGTGTTAACAATATTGTACAAAAATATGTACGTATAGTCACTAAATATTAGATCTAAAAGTTATTATATTGAGACAGCAGAAACTATGTGATTACGCATATCACTATCAATGTCGCTATCAAAAACAAAGACCTAGGTATGCTAGCAAATGTGATGAACGATAAAAGAAGCTTACGAAAAATCTTATTTAAAAGTGACAATTCACATTCATGCCCAAAATATATTCTACTCAAAATATTGGATGCTTTTCGAGTCAGATCATGCTACTATTTTCTTACACATTTCGTTTATACAAATTACAATAACAACACTATTATTCGCGTTTTAATTGTTTCGGAACCTCTATCTAGATTCGTTAGTTATGTGGAACAGCTGTTATACACTATGCTATAAAAGTATTTGAACTCACATTCAAAAGTCGTTCTGTCAGAAAAATGACTTTGACTGAGCTCCCAGACACGGTTTAACTACTTGAATCCAGAGATTATAAGTACGTCAACACCTACACTGGCCTAAATCGTACTGTTATGACATACTTGTCAACAACATTTGACTTCACTCATGCAAGTGACAAACACAATGACAAACGTGACTGCGCTGCACTTTCTTTGACACCTTGTTCTGTTTTTGTGATAAAGTGGACAATAACAGATCAATTCACCGTCAATGCAGTACCACAAGGAAAGTATAGATACGGACTGCATCTCCGAATATGAATGTAACTGACTTCAAAATATCTAGTGCATAATTATGTTAGTGACAATATAGATGAATAAGTGTATTTGAAATGTATCTTATATGTTTTTACTGGCTATTATAGTAATAGTTACGTGTTTTAGAAGACACAACTGGGACAAATAACTTCAATATTTATTTTACGATTTCTGACGACTAATCATTCTGGAAACTGCTCAAACCTCTTACCGCTTAACACAGATACCGGTACCCTGTGTTCGTTCAGTCCATATATAACACAAACATATATTAACTATATAAACTATTCCCTGAAAGATTTAAGCCAAATCTGATCATATGGGTCTGGGAAGTCGATATCATGTGAATTGTTGCATTTTATAGTTAACGTTGTACTAGGATTTCCAATTATACATGGTTTAAAATGCTACTTAAACATGGACAATATTAAATAATAGTTTGCGAAAAAAATATTAAAATGCGTCTGGCGCGTAGTTTTCCAGTGGAGGCAATCATGACACGTTAGCTAAAAGCACATACTCTGGACAGTTTCCAATAGTGACTGTTGCATGTCTGATTTGTGCCTTTAACGTCCTCTCGTTGGTTTTCAGAGCTGAACTGCGGTGGGTATAAAGAACGGTGCACATACTACGGTACGCGTCAGAAGAAGCCAGCCTGTGAGAGGAGAATGGTTAACAAAACGGATAATCCGAAACACTGATTGCTATAGCGTGCCTACAATGATAACACAGTAGCTGTCAATCAATGTCTGCCATGGGTGCTCGTCGAATATGAATTAGATATATAATGGTGTTAAGGTACATGAACTAAATTAGATAGGCGAAGAAATAAAACATGTGTCAATGTACTGATGAAAACAAATGACGGCATATATTTACTAAATCAGATGTTACTACAATAATAATAAGTGCGGACATAAAGCACAAACGGCAAGATGGAGTTTTCAGAGTATAATAAGAATTTGAGTTTAAATGATTTGTTACATTCATTAGAAATTTTAAACAACCATTCATATGATGTGAAACTAGCGGATGACAGCATGGATATACAATTGTTACGAAACTGCACGAAAGGGTTAATAGTGTATACACAGCGCATGCAGACGAACACATCACTGACGTTAGAACAAAAGGAAACGTTAGACAGAGTCAAGTATTTGTTGTACTACATTGTTATACCGGCGGTATGCGTCTTTGGCTTTTTCGGAAACATTTTGAACATAGTTGTGTTTTCGAAAAAGAAAATGTGCAAAACCTTGGATGAAATCGAGTATTGCACTACAATTTTTCTCATTGCTCTTGCCATTTCGGATATGATGTTTTGTGTAAGCACATTTCCACACGTCTTTGAAAACGGAGTTTCGAACGAATACGGCCGGCATGACTTTATGCTTTATTATCGCATGTACTCTGCGTTTGCCATCAATACGTTTATAATATCTAGTACCCTCCTTACGGTGTTGACAGCTATAATGAGATATACAGCGATTTGTCACCCTTTCCACTCAAGACAATTTATCTCCTTTAAGAAGACAATCGGTGCCATTATCGTGGTATTCTGTTTTAGCGCCGGATTTAATGCACCGCAATTCTGGAGGCACGAAATGGTCGAAGATAATTGTATATGGACGGACAGAAACATACGACTGGATGACGGCGCACCTTTCAGAGACAACAACTTTGTGTACATTCATAAGCTAATTTGGGCAATTATTGGAAACTTTATCCCGTTGATATTGCTTCTATACTGCAATATCCGACTTGTAAAGGCCCTGCACGAGAGTCAACAACTTCGCCTGCTACACAGCCGTGACAATTCCGGATGTCTTTCAGCCCATCGACGGATAAACATTACATTGATAACGATTATTATCTTTTTCTTCCTACTTGTGGCTCCATCGGAAATATCGAAGTTTATTTCGTACTTTTCCGCGTCCGGTAAAGGCAGTTATACTTACTATTTAGTTTCAATGATCACTAACACACTACAGTGTATTAATTTCTCCGTGAATTTCGTGTTGTACTATGCTATTATTGCGCCTTTCCGTAAGACCCTTCATGAATTCTTCTGTGTGCTTCTACGGTCCAGGAGTAGGACACGAGAATCGACCAACAGTCAACAGAAACAAACATGCGTCCTTCTTACATTGAAGGAGCAAAGGAGAAACTTGATATGACATTAACATGGAAACCAAAATAACGACGTACGTTTAGCACAACGCACAAGTAGACAATAATTTGCCATTTATAAGGTTTATTCACGTTGACTTTTTTATTCTCAGTGTTTGCTAATGTTGAAAATATTAAATATTGTTTCGAACGAACTTACGATACATAATTGTATTTGCATGTTAGGAGTTATCTATGGTTATATTTTCAATTTTGATGCTGCCCTTCGAAATTATTTTACTGTGACCTGTATACAATAGATATATTTCAAACAAGTATCAGTTGAATAGTATTTTATTAGTAACAGCTGTTTAAACTTCAAAATGAACTAACCATTGACACATCTCAAAACAATGTTAGTGTATTTAATGTAAGATTTTTGGATATAAATTATTATTGGAGACATAAAATTTGCTTAAAATGTACACTATTCATATAGAAACTACGCCAGTAACGCTGATATTGTAATAGTTATCACAGTTCTTATAATGAACAGGTTTTTCTAACACGAAACAATATCTTGAACACATAATCAGGTGAAGCGAGAAAATGTCCTACCTACACACAGATGCAAGAAGGAAATCGGTCAAGCAACAGCTTATTTTTAATTTTCGAATTACGCTGAAATAACGCTCAAGCCGTTAAGCAATGATACTGGTGTTCGTTGAAATGACGACAGTACAATATTGATGAGATTCAATTCAATTCAAAGAAACTAACAAAGAGCATAATTAAAATCTGTGTTACACCGTCCGTTTTGTGTCACATTAAAAACTAAACTCTGACAACCCGATTATATGTATATTAACATATTTGAAGATAATGATAAATAATGTTATGCTGTATTTAATAATTATTAATACTACACAATAATAGTTATTAAGGCATTAATTTTGTAGCATTAATTTATTCAAGAAATGAACAAGTAACATAATTCCTAAGGTATTTATAAACATGTCATTATTTGCTTACAGTAAACTCAATGATGTTTCATGTGAAATACTTGTTTAAACGTAAAATAGATGCAGTTTTATAAATATTTCATAAAATATTTCTCAATATTGTATATGCAATATTTCTCACTATTGTATAGGCGATAACTATATCAGTGAAACCTGACACTCATTAACTGTCAGCAATATATTCGGTAGTTTATGGTATTAAAACCAAAGCACAAGTATAACCGACCTTTTATAAGTTTGTGTGTGTGTTCGATTCTCAGTCAGAAATGCTCTTTTTTAGAGTTTTAATTAAATATATATGTGCCGTTGTCTGTGGTTGTTTTGCTTTTATGTTCTGAAATCAATGTATTGTGTTGTAAATGTCATATCTGGCACAATTAAGTCAAACTTTGTTTTATAAAAAAAAAATTGACAAACTCCATAACATCTCAAATTAAATGTCTGATAATTACGTTTTGTTTCTTAAAAGTACTTTTTATTTGCTAGAACTATATTCATGTATACAAGAGGAATCTTCTGTTCGCTGAATAAAATATTATAAAAAAAGATCTCAAACTAAATTAATACATACTAGTTTTTTTTTTTTTACACATTTAGAGGAAGTTGGTTTCATCGTTGTTTAATATGTAATCATTATCTGAAAATTGAATTATTAAATTACCATATGTTTACAGTTTATTGAATAATACAGTAGACAACATGTCCATGAGTTTACAAATTAATGTTAAATAGCATGAATAAATTACCATGTGTAATTTGATTTTATTTTCGAGGTCACATCTGTAGCTCAACGTTATTGCCGTTTATTCCGGTCTATATGCGTACGTTGTTGCTTTAGTTGGTTGAATAAAATGACATGACACGATTAATAAGAATATCGTTTATCTTTGAAACAGTACAAGAAATTGATGCTTCATATAAATCAGCATCATCTTTGATCATAAACATGTAAGCCCCTGCTGCTTCAGTGTACAGATTAAGGTTGAAAGAGTTATACATTTTCTCAAAATTCCAAATGAACCATACATGGCATTGTCTACTTCCTGTTTCGTCCTTCTTTATATTTGTTTTATATACTTATCATGTTTATGTCATGACTATTATTATATTTCTTGATATCTATTAAATATTTCTCTGCTTGTGATAAGAATAACATGACAAAAAAAAATTTAACACTCCTGCTGCAACAGTTTACATTTTCAAGGTTGTAAGATGTCTGCATATTCATAAAATTCCAAATAATGTACATGTAACTGTCTGCTCATTCATTCATTCTCCTGTATATTTTGTATTTTCAAACCCAACCAAGACTAAATTTATATTATTTTATATCGACATATTTCGCTGCATTCGACAACTATAAATGGCGAACATTTGAAAATATATAGGGCGGATATACAAATGATTAATTACTGTCGATCACACGAGACCCAATAACGGAATCACATTCGAGAGATACTAATTATCTAGGTTTAGTTGCCAGTCCTACAGAACGTAATTTCAAAGGCCTGAATCTGGCGATCAGTTGCAATTTCCTGAATTACTATAATTAACATCTTGATGAGTAGTGGCAGTCTCATATCTGGGAAAACGTTATTTTGCTCACTTAATATTAGGTTAAACCTATACTTTATAATTACTGTAAAATCATGCAGCCAGTGGCTGGTTAAAAATCTGCACGAGTCGCGTCGTGGCAAACCGGGTTTAATGCATGTGCGTAAAGTGTCGTCCCGGATTAGCCTGTGCAGTCCGCACATGCTAATCCAGGACGGCACATTCTGCTTTTATGGTATTTTCTGTTTCAAGGAAGTCTCTTCGAAACATAAATTCACTGTACGCGGTAAGTGTCGTCCCGGATTAGCCTGTGCACAGGCTAATCTGGGACGACACTTCACGCACATGCATTAAACCCGGTTTTCCCATGACGCGCCTCATATACAGCTTTCTGTACAATCTAATTCGCTTCACTTATTAACACGACGCATCACCAGCCTTTATAATGATCACTTATTAATGTTTTAATAAACAACTATGCGCAAGTCATTATTGTGTCTCGGGAGGTTTGTATCGTCCGAGACATATTTCATGTGCTTCAACGTTAAATAGAAAAGCGACATCTGCGTTGTTCGTTAGTTTTTAATCATTATTTAATTCATTTATTTCAGTGATTGTCCGTAATGTATATAAGGCTAAGAAAAATAATTATTTGTTTCTCAGACTGCGCCGCAACGTATTCTAATGGCCCGCCACGAATTTTATTTAATGCCCCCCCCTCCCCCCCAAATTTATTTACTATTTTTTACGATCGCGACCGGGTTTTAAAGGAGCAGTCCAGAAATATGTTAATAAAAATAAAACTTTGCAGAAAGTGTTTCTAATGGACATGTTACCGAACAAAATACAAAAACTAATCATTGATTCTGAGAATTATTAACAATTTGGTAACTTGCTATCGTCTATTTTCTTTATGCGACAAATGGTGATGACTCTTGAGTAAACAAGCACGTACATTATAGTATACTTCGTTCGTACCAAGTGCTTTTGAACAATGCCTTTCGTAAATAAGAAACATATTTCGGACGAATAAACACCATAAACGTTCATAAGAACTATTACTAAAATTACGGTGTACTGAATTAGAACCCATGGACTGCGGCTTAAATTTAAACGAATCCGCATTTTAACACAGCGGAATAACAGTTACCCGGTAGAGATTTCGGTATTCCCAGTTACGTTCTTCCTGTCTGAATTAATTATATAAATCGGATATACACAAATTGTGAAATACTGTGTAAATTTTGAAAAAAAAAGATATATTCGATTGGAAACCGTTATAAATATCGTCTATTTATTGACTTAAACTTTTGCTGCGTAGATGTTTTTGCTTGTGTAAAAATTAGCATTCCATATTTTTTGAAGAAAATCTCTGTCAGTATAAGTCCTATGGAAACAAATGAAAATGCCAGCTGCATTGACAAGTGTTGATTTTCCTTTCCAAAACTTATTGGTGATTTATTGCAAAAATATTTCCTATTTTTAAAAGTTATAAAAATATGAATTACTAAAAGTTAAATTCTATAAATAGGAGTACTTTCATGCTGATGGTATATCCATTTGAAGGCACTTATGTTAATTATAAACATGCAAATTGATTGCCTTTTTACATCAGCTTCCATAAATGACCGTTTGTGATTAATAAATCTATATTTAGAATTTCTTGTGTTGCTATTCAAACTTAAAATTGTATTGAATCTGTACTTATTTACTTGTTTTAATAAGCCTTTTCATAGTGCCAATAGAAAAGAGTAGGAGAAAAAAAAAATACTTAAAAACAAAATGCGCCCTCCCTCCTGATTTTTTTGAAAAAGTGCCTGAGAAACGATTCATTAATTCGTTTAGCCTTATGTTCCATTATTAAAGCAATTACTAGTAGTTATGTACAACGTTTCTCATTTCGTATATAACACACATAGTTGTAAGGCCATTTTAAATGTAATGTTTTCTCACCTATATTTTCAAACCTTTCCTTGAACTACATAAAACCTATTATAATCATAATTAAATTATTTAAACCCATGTTGTTGTTTTTCCTTTGTAATTCATAATCTTGAATTCTCGGAAAAAGATACGATGAGATTATGGGTTGCCCCTTATAACGTTATTTAGTTCGTCATTCAACAACAAAGTGTGTATTTAAACAAGAGAGTCGAAAGAAATGCGAAATGCATGTACGATCGACTAAGACATCCATATTTTATGGAGAACATATCCTGCCAAAAAACAACTGATTACATCCCAACTTCCAAATTGCACATTGCAACTTCCTTTGTGGTATCTTTCAACTCTCTACTAGTACAAAATATTAGTTCCTTCTAGCCTGCAACTGTCAGATTTTGTTTTTCCAAATTTCATTGTCATGCGTTGCAATATCTATAATATTTTTTCGAACTTATATCTTACATGTAAATTGCCTGTTAATTTTGTCATTTTAATGCTCTGTCGAATGTTTATTTTAAACGCCTGATATCATATAAAATATTGATAAGATGCCATCAAGACTTTACGATTGTAGAAGAAAAATATGTATATTTGATTAATTTATACAACTCATTTACGATTTAATACGGAAACATAGATAAATTTAAAAAAGTAAAATTGTATGCTGGACCGTCCTGTCCAAAATATTTCGTAGATGGCGCGATTTCCGTAACAAAAATGTATTAAATCGGTATGTTGACATACCAAAATCCCCGTAGTTACCGAACCCCCCCCCCCCCCAAAAAAAAAAAATTATTCCGTTTTTGTGTTGGTAAAATGTAAGTAGTATTTACTATCAATTGCAGTAATAAAAGTGTAATTTATGCATTTCTTTCATTTATTTAACGGTAATATTGATCGTATAACGGGATTGCAGTAATAACCTTCGGAAGTATGTCAGTTCTCTCCCTTGTTTTCAGTTTGCGGTTACGGAAACCACTTCCTTGTTTTAGTTAAAAGTAATATAATTTCAAAAGCATAAATAGAGAATTCATGGTTTATGCCGGAATGGAGAAAGTTTATCCGGTGAAGCTTAGAAAATGAAAATAGCAAGTCCTATGTTTGTTTTCGGGCCGAACCGGGTAGTTTCTTCTTCCCGTTACATACCGCGTATTTTATTTGTATCCTGCTACTATTCCAAGAAAACGGTAGCAGCATAAAATCAATTGTAGATGAAAATGTTTATGTTATAATTCATATGTGTTCACAACTTTTGTACGGTCAATGTGATGTTGTGCATTAATTAATTAAGGAACGTCTGCAATTTCAAGAGGAGCGGAGTTTTCAGTAAAATTATTTAAGTCTTTCAACATTCACGGGATTTCGATCAGTCGTAAGTTCGTAACCAGTATTAATGACTGCATTTGCGACTGACTAAAGGTACACATACTTCAGGGCGCAAATCTATATATAAATGAATATATATGCATAGCTTTGATTACTTTAACGGTTAATAATTTTTAAATAACAGTATTGCAGTAATTTCGAGTGGAGTTATCTGCAATTGCTTCTCCCATTTTCTGCGTCCAGTTACCGAAACCCCTTGTATTTTTTTTTTAAAATAATTTGAAATGGATTTTACCGAAATTCCTTACATATCACAATATTCTACTTCGCGATGATGGTAAACATAACTTATGTTCAAACAATATGATAAATAATGATTAAGACTTCTATTATAAGGGAACATGTGTACACCATATAAGGCTAATTAGTAATAATCATGCAAAGCTCAGCACATTAATCACCGATTTTCCCGTAAATAAAGATGATGCGAAAGTGATAAATGCTTGGCTTGAAAAAAATCACGTAATCATTTCATTTAGACACTATAAATACCGTTATTTCAACATAAAGTTATTATCTCAGATATAGGCCTAAGCGGATTTCGGTCATCACGGGGATTTCGGTATTTCTACACACTCGCAAATTCACGTCTATGGGAAAGAACCGTGTATTTATTTCTGCTCGACGAATGGCGCCACCTGTAAAATATTTTTGGCAGAACGGTCCTTGCTGAAATTTTCCAACTTACATTTCAAATTCTATTTCATTTCCCAATCGTCTCTTTGAATGATTCGTATGAATCTTAAAATATAAGTATATTTTTTCTAAAATCTGAATGATTTAAATAACAAATACCCAATGATTCATATAAAACTAGGATTTGAAAAGATGGAACTTATGTCTATACAGATGCGATGCTGACTTTGTACATATAGACAAGAGTAAGCAAGCGCTGTACAAGATATCAATTTGTACAAAACACTCAAGTAGTTTCAATGTACTGTAAGGCACTTTGGACAAAAAGAGTAGGTACAATAAAAAAGAATCATCTAAAACCAATAATTATGTTGTATTTTACAATGTATGGGGTTGAAAGTACACAAGAATTGATGCAATTTGCTATTGGGATGTTGGGATGTAATCAAGCATGATGAATTTTTGGCAGGATATGTCCTCCATAATATTTACCTTAATCAGTACTCCTGCATGCAGAAGTTATGCTTTTCGTTTGTGCGTTCACACCAATACCAACATGTACATAATATTGAATTAGAAACATTCCTTTTACGCCATATTTTGTGGGGGGTTTTGGCAGCCAAAATGGTGCACTTAGCACCGCGATATGTTATCAAAGAGAAATGCGTATGTAGTATGCGTTTACTTATGTTGCATTAACACATGTTCAGCATTTGATGCACGCTTTAGCATTAATGAATCAGTTTGATACGGATCAAAAAGCATGTAATCAGACCTACACCATCCATTAACATGTTTTGTGGTAATTCTAAGAAAAATGCATAAATACGGATCGGAATACAGTTTCCGTTCTCTTTTATGAGATTGCATTTAATTTATGATAATTCCACTATCTAGAAATCTAGACTTCGACAAACAAGAATGAAAGCACGTCTCCTCAAAAGACGTATAAAGGATGTGAACTAAATGGGCTTCCAAATCACGATTATCAAACACAGAATGTGTCCTGGTCATTTGGTACGCTGAACTTTGGAGTGCGTGACTATACTGATATTTACCATGACTAAAATACTAAACACTACAACAACAGAAGCATCGATATATAAATGTTTTGGTAACGAGTTAAAGACACCGGATCCAATGTAAATAACGATATTTACAACAATCCAAGTATATCGAGAGATGGAAAGTATTTACAAAAACATCGTTTTGAGCTACTTGCGGCACTGTAAAACACTTTATACGTACTTAGCATATTGTGAAAATGTACTATTTGTTGACATTTGTAATGACATTGAACAATAGCTTGCTTAAACAAAATATCTTGTGGCTTGTGATGTGTTTTCTTGCTTCACCTATCAATGAAGTTTTTACTTTTTAATAAAAAAAATTATGTGGTATATGTAATTATTTAGTATATGTTTCTAACTGATATCGTACTTTTGATATAGTTCCGTTTAATAACAAATCCTTTTCATAGTTGTAGACCTAATACATTGTGTGTACTGTCTGACTTATTTCGTTCGTTCTGTATTTGTACTCAATGTTCGTCAATTTATGAAGGTGCCAAACCTATTTTCCTGTCAATCAACCATTTGAAGATATTGACGGCAAAATGCTAGCGTGCCCAATGTCGTTCAATGTAAAGCTCTTGAAATGATCATATAAAGCGCCGTGAACGAATTTCTAGGAATGTCAAAGTAAATAACTTTATTGACCAATATCGTATAAAGTCAGTTATCGTCTGGACTTATCACATATATAATAGTGTAGTATTATTTGGATAATAATTGTTACCAGCTTATTTTTGTAAAGAACAAAATAAAGTACTCTTGTCAAGTTTAATTGTGTGCCAAGTGTACGGTTTGGTGCGGACTTACCCGGTACATGCGTTCATTGCGTCGTGACCGTTCCTAGGCGGCGACCACAGGTTAAATCATTTATGTATATATTACAATTGTTAGTCTTGCGTTCACATTTATACTGCGTAGTGCTGTGTTATACTCACACTGACAGATTTCTATGCTGCCGATGCTACTGGAGTTTCATAATATTTTAGATTTTAAGTGTTTTTGTCTCCCGTACAACAGACATATTGACATACATTGAAACAACTTCATAAAGTTATCAACCATATAATTCGAAACTTTTAGAAGAACTATTTTTATTAAACGCCTTGAACGCATGATCGGCTAGTTTTTAATCACAAAAGAGCTGTCGATTGTACAGCCGAAAACTCAAATACATGTACATGTAAAAGACGCTTACTAGGCTGTTGTATGTTACGTAACACTTAGAAACAAAGCAAAAGTCGACAAACGTTTTTGTTTACTCATTCGACATTTTTTTTTTTTTTTTTTCCAACGCTAGTTTTATGGGTTTTTTTTTCTACCTTTTTAAAAAGTTATTTGATCACTTTCATCTGTCTATTTTGAAAACATGGATATAAAAATATCGTACATGCATACTTTAATACAAATTATATTAAGGGAGATAATATAATCAATATTATTTTAAAACAAATCGAATAAACAGACGTTAAAATACAAGCTTCAATGTTGTTTCTACAACTTAAAACATACTCATATAATGTAGTTTCAAGCGAATTAATTAGATAATTAGATATACAAGATAATTCACAAAGCCAGAGATCAAAACCTTCGTTTAATTATTATACGGCACAAAGTTAATCAAATCTGATGATCGAGATTCCATCTCTCCAAGGACTTGATGGGTGTATTATATCACCACTTCATCTGTGGGGAAATTCAAAGACAGATGATCATTAAAAACTTTCGTCTGTGTTTCTTTAAGTGTATGTAGTTCGGCCTGACGCACATTTTATTAAGAAAAATTAAAGAAATGATTTTAAATGTACATAAATTCACGATATTTTCATACATATAAGCCTACAGATTTAATATAATTTATTAATCAGTGTTTTAAAACTAAGCGTTCTCAAATGGATTCAGTTTCTAAACATATTAAAACAATGATTTACACTGTTTCAGACATTTATAATAACAGACATACCGGTAATGTTAAATTGATAATTTGAAAAGACCAGAGAAATAATACAAAGATGAAAGATTCGCTTGCGTGCATTTATTATTGAAAATACGACAGAAACAAGCAAAATATATCTCTATATATAAGTTAAAACGTCTGAAGCGGGAACGACTAACTTTAGCATCACGCCACGGCGACGTTTTAGCAGCCATGGCGGTATCGGATTTCGGCGTCGTGTGAGATTCTCGCTTACCACACGACAACACTGGCATGTTTTTTCGCAATAAATATAATCCAGTACGTTGGGGATAAATCAAAATAGGAACTACATCGCCAAGTATATGATGCTTTTTATTTCGTTAAATAATACATTTATATATATGAACTGCATGAGATTGTAAAACGCGTTATAATGCTATGCAAATTTCATGTAGTTAGGTTGCAACGTTTGTGCGTTACTAGTATCTGAAATGTAAATATTCCACATGTTCAAAGGTGGTGAGGGACAATGTATATACAATGTACAAGAAAGCGGAAATGAACATAAATTGTTATTGCAAAAGATGCAGAAGAAACAAAAAGGTAGGGACCACGCAAAATACTCCAGAATTACTGCATTTTGTAACCAAATAATGTTACTGGAAATAAAATTTCCTGCCGAAACATACAGAAGCATATGTAATATATGACGAAGCATATAGGGAAAACTTAGCCCCCACCACCAGCGATTTAAATGTTTTCCGCAATACTAAGTGCATGTATCAGTTAAAGATTTTTTGGTGATTTTTTGGTGCTTTAGTTGAAACGCTACCTTACACGAACACGTTTAGACTTTCCTAAAACAATTTATGCAGAATTTTCACTTTCCTATATATAATAAAACAATGAAGGAGAAAAAATACCTTTATTTAAACAAATATTACCAAATAATTTTGTTTCACACGTGGGTCAATTTGTAATACGTGCAACCAGGTTTTTTCCAAAACATTTCATTAACACGTGTCGGCATTGATTCTATTAATAGTGCAAAATTATTAACCTGACACTCATGAATATTCCGTATGCAATCGGGATTTATTTATAGATACCACGACAAGTATCGAGCGTGGCATAGACAATAATAACATGTAACTTGATATCGTATTTATTTACATATCTCAAAGCGCCTATGGTGTAGTGGAACAGATGCTGCGCTGGCGATGCGAAGTTTGGAGTTCGAGTCTCGGCGTCGATATTTTATTTTGCCCCAAAAGTACCCACGTTTTTCACGATTTATCCATTGTGCGATTTTTATTTAAAACTTGGTAAATGTACAATAAAAAAAAATAAACAAATGATAGTAACACAATAAAATATTCTGCAGTTTTAATTATTATCTCATTATATATATATTTTCAAGAATAACACTTAAAGGTCGCTGTCAGACGGAATTGAACTCGATTCGATGGCGTGCGGCGCTAGCTCTTAAACCACACGACCATTCAATACCACGCCGACAACCCCTATTTAAATCTATATCAACATAAATTCCAATAATACAAACTTGTCTAAAACAACGCAAACGACCGAACACACTTACGGTTTGTCACAAAGATTAATGAGTGTCATGTTAATAATTTCGCACTATAATTCATTCTGTTTATGAATAAATAAATACCAATCGTAATTACAACAGTTATAGAACAGAACAGAATATTTATTAAACTTAAGCATTACAAGCTTATCGTTATACAAATATACAATGAAAAGATACATGGTATGAGATATGTAAGGTTTTAACAAGGACATGTAAACATTTCTACTGTTAATATATTGATCTAGGAACACCCTCATTAGAGTGAGAGTGTTAAACGGTATGTTTAAGTATGGACACATAAAATAGACAGTAAACGGTTTAGTAAATAATACCATAAACCAGCAGCAAGGCTACAATGTCTGAACAATTCACCTACGTAAAAGCGAATAATGTATAATTTGTTAAACTATATACATTAATGTGTCTCTTAATTGGAAGGCTTTATGGCAATATATTGCCAGTTTTTGAATAATTGTTTTATTTTCGCATTTCATTAAACAAATATACTTAAGTATACTCGTGTGGGTATAGAAATATTTTGGAATGTATTCTTTTCGAATATGAATATATATGGGGCACTTAAGAACAAAATGGAATTCGTCTTCTATATCATTTAGATCGCATAGGGTACATTTTCTCTCATGTCTTGGAACATTATAGTGCCGGCCGATTTCAATATTTAATTTGTGGGATGATAAAAGTAATTTGGCCAAGACATTTCTGTATTTAGGATTTTGCAGCTGGCGTAAATATGCTGATTGTTCAAAATTTAGTTTAATTTCTCTATATACATCAAGAGATGTTGAATCTTCTAGGCTTGACCGCCAATTACTAACATAAATATCACGAAGTCGAGTTCTTAACTTTGTAGTGAATGTTTCTATCTCAACAGAGTCAGGATATAACCATATTTCATTAAGACCAGATGATTGTAGTATAGAGCGTACCTGTGCGGCCCAATTTGTACAAGCATTATTTACATTTATGTTATTTACCTGATCATTTAAAATGGTATGTAAAATACAATTTTCTTGTTTAACCGAGTGAATCTTTAAAAAGTATTTAACCATTCTAATATATCTTTCGATATACAATGGAAATCTCCCCAATTCGTTATACAATGCAAGGGTATTCGTAGACGGTTTTACATTAAGAACCCATTTACAGAACTTCTTGTGTACTCTTTCTAAAACATCTCCTTGACCATGACCCCAAACTTCTGAACAGTAATTTAAGACGGATAGTACATAAGCGTCAAAAAGATTAAACATTATGTTAAGTGGTACTTTGTTATTCTTAATTAAAGACATTAGTGAATATAGGGATCTCAGCCCTTTTCCCGCAAGTGTTTTCGTAGCTTGCGCGAATGACCCACCACTGGTAAACACAACCCCTAGGTAGTTAAACGAGTTAACAACTTCCACTTCTTGGTTATTATAAAACCATTTGTCGTTTACACCTAACCTCCCCCCTTTTCGAAAGACAATTACTTTAGTTTTCTCGATATTTACCGTAAGATTCCATTTTTGACAGTATGAATTTAGACTGTTAAGAGAGTGTTGTAAGCCCTCTTTAGATTCCGATATGAGCACTGCGTCGTCAGCGAACAATAATAAAAATATAGCGATTTGGTCAATATTAATACCCGCATCTATATTTTCTTGTAAATGCATCTCAGTGTCATTTAGAAAGAGAGAAAAGCAGATCGGAGAGGTTATCTCCCCCTGGAATAATCCGAGGTTGCTATTGAAAAAATCCGACAATGTTCCTAAATGTTTCACACAGAGTTTAACTTCACTATACATCGACCGTAAAACGGATAGTAATTTTCCATCAATTCCTAATTTTATTAGCTTGTACCAAAGTCTTTTCCTATCTATACAGTCATATGCTTTCCGATAGTCCACAAAGCAGCAATACATTTTTTGCTTATTGGTTATTGTCTTTGAATCAACGAGTGCAAAATAAAAACTGGGTCTATAGTACTATAATTGTTTTTGAATCCAAATTGGGCATCCGTTAAAACTGAATTTTCTTCTGCCCATAACTTTAGTCGCTCGTTCAATACTGTTGTAAACAATTTAGAGAAACAGCTTGTTAGAGTAATCCCCCTATAGTTATTTGGGTCGGACTGATCGCCTTTTTTATGAATCGGGATAATCATTCCTGAGGCCCAAGCACGAGGAAATGACATTGAATTAAATATGTGATTGAAAAACATGTTCAGTGGGCGGATGATTTGTGGCACACTTACCTTAAAATATTCGTATAAAACATTGTCGATTGAAGGGGATTTATTTATACTAAGTTTCTTAATAGCTTTTAAAATTTCTGCGTCTGAAATTGGAATATCTAGACATTCGAATGTCGAGCTAAGGTCTTGACAATTATCAAAATGACTAATAAAGTCGGAACATTCATCATTTATTTGTGTATCGCCACCAGACATGAGGCTGCTAAAATAATTTTTAAATTCCTCATTTGAAATATCATCTCCAGCAAGAGATTGTTGTCGCGGTTTAAATATTCTCCAAAATTCTTTCGGTGATTTTCGCCTAAGATCATTCATCTTACGACAGCGGGAAACATTATATGAATTTTTCGAATTACGACATTGATATTTATAATCTTTTTTCGTATTATATAGTGTCGCTCTGTCCGCGTCCGATAGTGTATTGTTAAATTGTCTAACGGTTTGTTTATATAAGGTATATTTTCGTTTACATTCGTCGTCAAACCACTCTTTTGAGTTATTAACCTCTTTAAAGCATGGTTTTCGATTACCGCAGTTTTTTTCGAAATATGTGTTGCCGTATTTACATAAAAAGTTTGTAAATATCGACGTTAGACAATCAACATCTCCATTTTCTTGGATTTTAGTGTTTAAATCATTTATTAAGGTATCAATATTATTTGTTAAATGGCTTATAAACAGCTCTTTATATTTCTCATCAAATTTATAATACTTCGATTTGCTATTTCCAGTAACGTTCTGACACCCAGTACTCACTTTGAACGAGAAGGATAGAGGCGCATGATTTGAGAATGGTGTAAACTGACCAATGGTGAAATTGTCAAGCAAATCAAAATTATTACGATGTGTAAGCAAATAATCTACCACGCTCGTACCGTTATGGGTCATGCAAGTGAAATTTCCCCCATCGCACGGCCATCGACCGTTAACTATCAGCTGATTTGTCGCTTTACACATATCAAGTAAACATTCACCGAAACGATTTGAAGTGGTGTCACGAGAAACCCGAGGCGTGGGCGTATCGATGGCAATTTCGTCATCAACACCTATATTTCGATCAAATTGAATATAATCCGGTTTACTACCAATTCTACAATTTAGGTCACCAGCTACAAATATTTTCCCACGATCATTAAACAATAAAATATCTTGCTCTAGTTGGGTGAACATATCTACATTATACATGTTATTGACCGGCGATGATTCTGGGGCAATATATGTAAAACAAATAAATATATTATCATTCGAATTAAAAAATATCTTATCGAGTTTAATCCAAATAATACAATCGATTGTGTTTTGGGCTAGAGTTACACCTTTTCTAATGCTGTCTTTAATATAAACAATAAGACCACCACTGGGTCGTTTAGCGCGGCGATTTTGATATTTTCGAAAAGAATGAATAGGGTTTGAGTATCCCTGCACATCAATGTTAGAGTTTCTATTTGTCCATGATTCACTTAAGCATATTATATCATACTCACAAAGCAAATTTACAAAATCGGTTGACTGCTTTTTATCGGATGTAAGTCCTTCTACATTCCATGACAGACATTTTATTACACTCTCACTTGTGTCCTAGCACGGTCCGCGGTAGAGCTGTTTGTTTATGTAGAGTTTGTCCACCTTGAGATACGCCTCCTTCCCGTCCTTACGTGCCTGCAGCATGATGGGTATCAGCTGCCGGCGCTTCTCGACGACCTCTTTAGGAAACTGTTCTGATATCCCAAAGTTTGTTCCCTTTAGATGTTTTGCCGCTCGTCGCACGTCTTCCCGAACCGGATACTCAACGAATTTCGCGACAATCGGCCTCGTCTTGTTGGGATTGAACGGGCCAATACGATGGGCTCTATGTAGCCGGACCTCTCGTGGTTCAATATTGAGTTTTTCTCGAATAAATTTTACTACTTTTTGTTCACAGTTTTCCTCCTTTTCCTCCGGTAAATTGTGAAATAAAAGATTGTCACGCATACTGCGACATTTCAGATCTTGGATTTCGTTTTTTAAGGTGTTGATAGTTTCTGAGTGATCGTCTCCATTTTGTTTTTGATTTTTCATAAAGTTTTCAACGTATTTGTGTTGATTGTTTATTTCTGACATGGTTTGGCTGTCAAATTCTCGACTCTTTTCAATGTCACACACTTTGCTTTGGAGGTCACTGATCGTTTTTTCCATGTTTTGCATGCGGGAATTTAAACTATTTACAGTTGTTTGGATGGAATCTAGCCGAGCAAGTTTACTGTCCATGCTATCCAATCGTTTTATTAGCATAGCAATCAGGTCGTTGTTAACAATACCCGGTGGTGTGGGCGTTGGCTGTCCATTCATCAGGACAGGGGATACCGTACCCCATGGCTGAAAAGGGCTCGCACCAAAATTAATATTTGGATGATACAAGTAACCTGGGTTATTGTACTGGCTTTGCGGGGTTTGTGGCGCATCCATCTGACTGTTATTGATATTGTCGCTCTGCCCTTTCGCACTGGCCATAGTTTGCCGTTGTTTACTATCCCGCCGTTTTCCCGCCGTTTTTCAGGGCTTTGTTGTTGATCACTCGGTGATAGTTTTGATCTTGTACGCTTTTTTGTCATCAGAAATATTTATTCCCTCATATATAATTGTTGTATTATTACTTTTCACGTCTTTTAATCCACTTGTACAGTAATAAAGCTTTATAAATCTAATTATAAACACTTATTTTCACTTCTCATATTTTTCCAACCGCCATTATCAAGGGAGATCACTTTAACTTTTATAGCGATAACAGTTACGGACAATTTAATGTGTGTTCGCAACAAAAGTGCGCTTAAATTCTGTTAACAGACGCCCCGGGATTCACGTGTGTGAACTGCATACCGTATTTATGACAGATGACGTTTGTAAACGGCTTATACATTAAGCGACACATCGTCTAATGTTTGCTTAAACGGGTACACATTCAAGGGGTGACAACAAACGGATGTGTTGTCAAAGAACAAACAGGCACTCATTATAACCAGTAGATCACTTAGGCCTAAATTAAAAAATCTTTTGTTTGCCCTTTACCGACCCGAAATTTTAGAGGTGGGTCAGTAGGTAGGAAAAATATTTTATTTTATTCCGAGAATTAAAACTTTGTCATAACTAAAAATCGTCATTTAGCAATACATTACATTTGTATCTTTGTTTGTCACAATAACCGTCTTCATCTTGATTGATACAACCAAGATTATACATGGTAAAACTGGTTTTAATAATAGACATAAATAGAATACGCAATGCTTTAAAAACAATTTGTGAAGTTCATGTATTCTATTTAATACCAATGTCTGACTAGACACACATATTAATTAATACAGCATAGATACATACTGTCTGACAAGAAAACATGTGTATTATTATCAATGGCTAAACTGACTAGACAGTCCCAATCATATTAATACGGTACAAATACATTCTGGTTAACAAGACAAATGTCAAATCAGTGAAAAATTGAAAATTTTATAAATAATTTGATTAAAATGTCACAAACAAGAAAATCAGAAATGTTGTTAACTCGGATGTCTCTGTCCTCTCAAATATAAACTGTGTCTTTGTTAATGACAAAACAAAGAACACTTACTAGTACTGATGGAAGAATTATTCCTTAACAAAGCCAGTATTGACATACACTTTTTGTTAATATCAGGGTAAAACTTTTCGGCACTGCCACTAGTTGATTTGCTAATTGAAATCGAAACTTTGTCGGTAATTTTCTTGTTCTCGTCTACCACGCACAATGTATTATACAATACATCCCATTTTTTACTTGTTTCAACTTTATGAATTTTGTATTTATTTATTGATTTCAACAAACACGCTGAAGGTTAGAAACAGGTAAATCAAATCTCCACATGGTCCCATTGTAAATCAGCAAAATCTCCTGGCATGGCCACTTTTCTTCGATTCAGATGTTGCGAGTCTGATCTCTTTGGAAAGATGGTTCTCTCTGCTTTCAAAATTTAAAATAAACAAGAGCTGTTAGAGGACAGCGCGCGCTCGAAGTATTTCAGTTGGTACATATTTTAGATAGTGGAAGGGGTATAAATGTGTTAAAATACACAACTTATTAGTAACTCTGTCAACATACAAAACAGAATTATGGGTAATGTTGCCCCTGATACTAGAGTTGATGACAAAGGGTAGTTTCAAGTGAATAACTTATGTAGTTTTGAAGTGATAAAACTTTTGAATATAAACTTCAACCAAAATATCTATGTGAAAAAGGGGCATACCTCTGTCAAAATACAAAACGGAGTTATGGGAAATGGTGTCCCTGATACTGGAGTTGATGACAAAAGTTAGTTTCAAGTTTCAAGTGAATAACTGATGTAGTTTTGAAGTTACAAAACTTTTGAATATAAACTTCAACCAGAAAATCTAATGGAAAAAGGGCATAACTCTGTCAAAATACAAAATAGAGTTATGGGAAATGGTGTCCCTGATACTGGAGTTGATTACAAAGGTTAGTTCCAAGTTTCAAGTGAATAACTTATGTAGTTTTGAAGTTACAAAACTTTTGAATATAAACTTCAACCAGAAAATCTAAGTGAACAAGACTTTTGAATAAAAACTTCAACCAATTCAGATGCCGACGCCGACGCTGGGGGTAGCAGGAAAGCTCACCTATTCTTGGAATAGTCGAGCTAAAAAAGATATGTTATGCGAAGAAAATTAATCTCACTTGATTGTAGTCGCCTGTAAGAAACACTCGCGATTTCGTCAAAAGCACATGCTGCCTATACATAAACTGCTGAATATTAAAATTTCAAGTAATTCGGTGTCATGATACATCAAACTGCATAAAAGACATGTCGTTTTCAGGAAATAACTATTGAAACCAGTTTCCGTTATGCGAAATGTCTCTTTCTTTTGACAGAAGAAAAAAACTAACTATTTCATATACGGACAACTTTCAAGGGATCCCCCTACTAGTTACTGGTATCTAACCTTAAAACAAAACGTAATTATATACACATATGATGACGTCATACGTCGACCTGTGTGCACACGACAAAACGTGAAATACACCATGTTTACTAGTATCCGGTTAATAGGCGCTTGTTTTCACACTCAAATGCATTATACTCTTTTGTTCAAGCGCCTTAATGATCAAAATTGTAGCTTATGAAAGTTGTGAGCGAAACAAAAATACGAAATTTAAACCAAGAAAAAAAAAAAAAAAAAAAATAATAATTACCGCAGATTTTGCAATAAACTTTTTTGAGTCGGCGGCTTTTTTGTGGGTCGGTCGGTAAAGGGCAAACAAACTTAATTTTAATTTAGGCCTTAGTGGTAGCGATTTTAATTTTCGTGACGCGGAAATTTACCACTTATAAGGTAATTGATAAGAACTTACCTAGAACCAAATAGTCTACATAAAACACAAGCGTGTTCCCAAATCTAAAAGTAGAATATTATTTTAGCGTCTTTGTGATTTTCTTTTTTATACAGGTAACTCCATTTTCGTTTTATTTCAGGTACAAAAGGAACAATTTCCATGTCTATACTACAAACATGTCTGCCTATTTTCAACATGTTTGCTCCATTTTGACGTCAAATCCTACACAAAATTCGGTCTATTTATGTAGTACTATAGATTATGTCTAAAATATTGTCCAACATGGGATCATTATTTACATTTGCAGCCAAATGTGGTGTAATCAGTCACACTGGCTTCTGGTTGTTTATGAACAAAAACACAACACTCTCTTTTAAAAGTTTAATTAATAGTCCTAGCCCTCCCAGTATGGTCAAGATTTAACATTTGAATAGACTCAGTTTTTTGTACACAGCCTTCAGTTTCCTTACCAAAATCTGAATGTGATTGCTGACATTCATGAGTAACTCTGTTACCAAACCAATTTCACACATGCTCTCCTTGCAACCATACATGTTAATATTATGGTTGTAAGAAAGGACATAAACGCACTATAACGATATAACGATTGCATTGTTTCACCGGATAAATTAATCAATCTGGCAGTTCAAATATAAACAGTTAGATATCCTTGTCGTAACAACAAAAACATAGTTGATAGGGGTTGGCAGAAGTCTTTAGACGCCAATCAAGTCGAAACGAAAACAAGTTTTTCGAAGATCGAGTAACGTCTTCGTTTGAATAAATGTCCCCGGCAAAATACAGTGGACAAAATAAAAATATCTACATGACACTCCTGAAAGAATCCGCAATATATTGTTTCTTCAATGCTGAGAAAACAGATACATGTAATGAATTACACAGACAGCTTGGTGCGTAACGAACAGCGAATAGACAGATGTATAGGTGTAAGAGTAGCATTACAGTAGGAAATGGTCAAATATTAAGCCACTTTTGGGAAATACATGATTGGCCAAATTCTGCCTCATGATACAAAAAGTGAAACAATATTTCGTAGCAAAAGGCTTATAAAACCACTAGGAGTCGTAACTTAGGCCATGACATTTTTAAAAAGCGATTTACAGGCATTTCTAGCCATTAATGCTTAAAGCCGTAGTCCATGGAATCTAATTCAATGCATCGTAATTTTGGCAATAGTTCTTATGAACGTTAATGGTGTTTATTCGTATGAAAACTGTTTCTTATTTACGAAAAGCATTTAATACTTTCTATGTTCGAAAACGCTTGGTACGAACGGAATATACAATAATGTACATGCTAGATAACTCCAGTGGCAGTTATCGCATACAGCTAATAGACGATAAAAAGTTACCAATACGTTATTATTGCACCGATTTCATTGCGTTTTTAGACCGTTAGAAGCCAACCGTCGTTTGAGAGGGTAATTTCCAAAACAGGTATCGCGGAAAACTACTTCTTTTCTATGCAGGCTATTAGTCAGTAAATAGAAACCAGAAAGGGTCCCTCTTCAAAACAGCAAAATTTCACACCCGTTTTCTTACATTTTCATTATTTAAGATAATGTATGTAATATGTATTATAATGTGTATATCATGTGATTTATTACAATTACAGTTTGTAAAAATGTCAATTTATAAAAAAAATAACTTTAAACTAATGACACCTCTATTTTTGCTATTGTAAGTAACCGAAACATTTACAGGAGTGGCCTGGAATAAGACCACCAAAATTTAATGCGCTACATCGGTTATTTCTGACTCGTTGCGAAGGTGTTTTTTCTGTACTATGGACAATCGCGAGCTTGCATCGTATGAACTATTTTGACTCAGTAGGCTACGAACAAAGATCTATAAATAAACATGTGTATTTATAGATCGTTGGCTAAGAAGCACTAACAATCAGTGCGCCTAACTATTAAGCTTCCTGGGTTATTCTGGCGCGTGCAGATTGACTTGTTCACTGGCATGCATATAATTCGATTTGCATAAGATAATTAGCTCGAACAAATTATTTTTTCTTAACTTACAAATTAGTTTTCATTACACTATTGAATAAGAAGCTAATTTATAAAGTTTAAAGGTGGGAAATTGAACTTAATTCAAACAAATGTTTCCTTTTAGAACAGCAACTGGTAGAAATTGGCCAGCAGAATGATTATGGGAGCTGTCTGGTCTGGGAACTGAGGTACCTATTCATTTGCTAATGTGTCTGGGAACTGAGGTACCTATTCATTTGCTAATGTGTCTGGGAACTGAGGTACCTATTCATTTGCTAATGTTTCTTTTATCAATCCCATCATCTTTCAATGCAATCCAAATAAAATCATGATCATTGATTTCTCTCCATTGATGTTCGCACTATATGCATTTTCAACTGTGTGAGGTCTGCAGTAACGGAAACTGCTGCGTTTATTGGTTACACCTTGGCAACATTTTCTTATGGTCTGCAGTTAAATACATAACAACGTACCTGTAATGTAGTTTTAATGTGTACTAGTAATAGTAATATAATAAATATGTATGTCTTTTATATAAGGGGAAATCTACAACCTTCATTAAGAATTGCTTGTTTACTATTTTATGAACACATACCAGCTATTTAATTTGTTTGGTAAATTCTTTGTGTATTCATTTTAAACGACAACTTTGCTTTTAGACAAACATTAATAAAGAGATGCGCATGTAATATTTTGTATGCTTCATAGTTTTAAGTATTGTAAATTGCTTAAGATTAATTTTGAAAACAAATATTATTCAATTCATGATTGTATATACATGTGCATGTATTATAAAAAAAGGTTCAATTGTATTCGTAGTTTGCTGTAACATGTACACCATATTTTCATTTATGTCTAATTAAATAACATATACTTTGTTTCTGCTAGGTTCCCACTATCGTGCGATCCGTCACAAATGCCACGATTGGCCACTCGTAGCTGATCGTGGTATTTCTCTGAGATTTCAGGCATGGATACGATGTGATGCGAGTCCATACATTGTGATACGATGTTTGCGCTCTGTTGTGATCTGGTTACGATTTGTCAATTACAGGTGTCAGGATCTGTCACGGTCTGATCTCCAGTTTAGATACAATTACATACATTCTGTTGGGATTGTTGATCGATTGGGTCTCGATCTGACATGATCATCACGATTGGGTTCCCCGAATTAGGACGTTCTTGTACGTACAGATTAGGTCCGATACGCTTATCATGAATCCATGCGCTCTGTTAGGATAGGATATGATTGTGGTCGCGATGTCTTTCACGATCATCATAGATGGAGATCACAATATGCGCTACTACTGGACCTGAATGATATAAATACAGCCCGACTGACTGTTGACTTCATTGTTTCTTGAGATCGCAACACATCTTAACAGAGCGTGGTGTTTTTTCTTGTCTACAATCCATCCCGATCACCACGATTTGGATGTATGATTAGATACGTCTTGTCGCGCTTTGCTACAGTGCAATAATATCTGATATGATGATCCCGGTGGACAATTGATCGCAGTTGATCAGGTTAATCGTATAGAATTGTTGAACCATTCAAAATTTTTCTATGATTAACATGATTGCCACCACTGTCTTCAAGATCTGATAAGATCTGATAGGATCACCATGATTGGTCCACCATTAAGGCCACGATTTCAATCATGACGCGAATTGTGATAGTGGGAACCTAGCATTAGTATTCAAAAACTGTTAGATTAACAGGTTTTCATCTTGCTTTGTAATAAACATAAAAAGTTCATGTGTATAAAAAACTACCGTATGCTGTTAGGCATAACAAACATTAGAACAACTGTATACGGTCCTCGATACTGTATTTACCAATGAGCAAAACACTAACAAAACTGTTAACGCAATATGTGAGTTTTATCTTTATTGACATGGCATTTGCTCCATTGTTGTGGGTGACAATACTAACACTATCAGCATCTCTTAACGAGTAATTATCATAACATAAAGCCGTGGTAACTGATTCCAAGATACAAGTGCCCAGTCATACTACAGCTGCATGCATCAATCAGTTTGGAATGAGCGGTGATCGACTAACAATGTGTTTGTTCGTATTGTTGATAATCAGCATATAACTAGAGCTTTGTCACAGGAGTCGCAGCGGGCCCCGAATGATAGCATGTTTGAAGGTGAGGAACCGTTTTTCTATTTTTAGCAATGGTGACCTTGACCTTGATCCCACCCACCCCCTATGCAATCCCAAGTGATGTCTTGATAAAAGGTATCTATGTATGAAGTTGAATTACAATAGCTCAAATCGTTCTCGAGTAATTGAGCGGAAACCGTTTTTCTATTTTTTGTAACGGTGACCTTGACAGTGACCCCATCCACCCCCTATGTAATCCCAAGCCAGGTCTCGATAGCCAGGTCTCGATATAAGGTATCTATGGGTGAAGTCTCATTAAAATATTTCAATTCGTTCTCAAGTTAGAGAGCTGAAACCAAAAGCTGACTCCACCTGAAAATGAAAATTTAACAAAGGGCAATAACTCCAGAATTATGAAGTGCAGAGTAACGGTTCTTGTGCACTGCACTTCTCCTCAATGAGATCTATCCACCTATGAAGTTTCAAGTTAATACCTCTTATAGTCTAAGAGTTATGCTCCAGGCAAAAACGAAGTATGAAAAATTAGCAAAGGGCAATAACTCCAGAACCATGAAGTGCAGAGTAATGGTTCTTGTGCAATGAACTTCTCCTTAATCAGATCTATCAACCCATCAAGTTTCAAATTAAAATCTGAAACGGTTTTGAATTTATGAAAGAAAAACAAGAAAAATGTGGACGGACGGACGGACTGACAGGGCGATTACTATACGGCATCCGCAAAATTTGCGGGGCCCTAATTATATATGTTTATGCTATGAAGCGCAGGTTATCGTCATTTTCTACCACAAACTCAACTAACAACGAAAAATATTAAAACTGTTATTTACTAAATGCATCAAGGGGATAAAGGTATTGCAATCTATAGCAGTTTTGCAATCTAGAATATGTGTTTTATATTATTGTGTGTTTTATATAATTTTGTATACATATTTTATATAGTTTTTGTTATAAATTTTTCAATCATGTATGTAATCTTTATCCACTGGTCTTTTTTTAAATATTATGAAATGACAGTATTAACTGTATGTAAAGGTTGACTATATTCCTTTAAACGTATCAAAATCAAAATAATGTAGCATTAAACCTGAAACCATATTGATCATTTTTACTGTACACAAATAATGTGACATGCTGCTCTATTATTATTTATTTTTTATATTAGTTTGCACAAATATTTTATAACTGTGAGAGTGCTACATGGAAACAGCTGAAAATTGTAATTCTACCGGGTAATTTAGTTATGGGTCCTTTTTATTAAATTTCTTATGTAATTATTAATAGTATAGATATACTGAATATTAATACACTAGGAACTATAGTTTATCTTAAGCGTTCCAAAATGTCTCTTTGTTAGAAAATCCAATTTTAAAATATAAGAATTTTAAAGTTTTTCTTTTTTCAAACTAAGAGTTTATATAGAAACCAGTTCTAAAATCTTTTTGTAAGTCTTACATCAGAATGTGAAAAAATAACAACAAAATATGTCTTGTTGATGACACTCCAAAATGGTAATAATATCAATGCAGACATACGTGTGTTTCCAGTTGTCACTGAGCTTAAAACTGCAACAAGCGACATGTATATGCAGACATACGTGTGTTTCCAGTTGTCACTGAGCTTAAAACTGCAACAAGCGACATGTATATGCAGACATACGTGTGTTTCCAGTTGTCACTGAGCTTAAAACTGCAACTAGCGACATGTATATGCAGACATACGTGTGTTTCCAGTTGTCACTGAGCTTAAAACTTCAACTAGCGACATGTATATGCAGACATACGTGTGTTTCCAGTTGTCACTGAGCTTAAAACTTCAACAAGCAACATGTGCTATTATAAAGGTCACATGTGGAGTAAAGTATACACCTATTCTTTATGTTCCTTGGCAAGTAATTTGGAAATAGTTATTCATGCTCTTTACAAAAATACAACATTGGCCTAATCAAAAGAGAAGAATATACATCAGAGTTAATGATGTTGTACATTTAAAGTACCTGTATGTTATTATGCCTCCCCCCATCGAAGATGGCGGGGTATATTGGTTTGCTAATGTCGGTCCGTCGGTCGGTAGACCACTTTTGTTTCCGCTCTCAAAGTACAACAGTTTTCATCAGATCTTCACCAAACTTAATGAAAATGTTTGGGGACCATAATATTGTAGCCAAGTTCGATAAACAACAAAATCGCCCTAGGAACTGCAGAGTTATGGTCCTTGATTAATCTAAAATTGGCCTTTTTTTAGCAGTTTCAGCTCTCGATCTGTCCAACAATTTTCATACGATCTTCATCAAACGTGACGTTTAAAAGATTGCTTTCCAACTTGAGGGGTTATACCTGTTTTACAAACAGCTCTCGTTATATATGATTTGATATGCTAGTGAACATGGTTTGCCTTTTTACCCCTGTAACAATGGCAAAAAATAAATTTAAATTGGTGTATTTAATAAGAAAACAATCGTTCAGCATATATTGATGATGCTGTGCACCCTCTTATAATGTATTACTCAAAAGTGAATGCATTATAATGTCTGCCATTCCAAAAGACATCTTTCTCAAACATATTGATGTTTATGGTGGGTACATGAGATATACGTATTTGAATACTACTCTATATAAATATTAACAAAGTGAAACTCCAGTTGCAGGAGGCACTCTTATTAGCAGACCGATGTCCTTTATATATGGCAAGTGACCAATTGCCAAAAAGCAACACAAAAAACTAATTACATAAAGATGTAAAAATATTAAATGTTTTAACAATTAATAAATTGTTTTTACCACAAGAATGTATTATTAATATTATGTTAATGGCGTTTAATTAGTCTGCAGTTTATGTTTCTGCATACAATTTCAGCACTGGCAAATAATTCAACTGCATATGCCAGAACTAAATTGCTGCTTGACAGGCCAACATAACTGCCAACTGTTCTTCTTTTTACCTGTACGTTACCAGGTGAAAACAACAGTAATTAATGCAAACACACATATGATTTTTATTAATAATATTTGCAAATATTAAGAACATAACGTTTTGTATTACAACGTATTTTATTTCGTGCATTATGCTACATCACTAAAACTGGCAAAACTTTACTACAAGAAATGAAAGCCACATATCTCTATATGTGAATTGATGATGAAACAGAGTAGCAACAATTATACTCTATAAGAAACGCTTTTCTTTGTTAATAGTGGTGAGGTCTTAATAGCTTAAAATATGAGTGTTACCATCACTTTAAAGTATTGTATCTCTTGACAAACAAGTTAAGCCTGAAGATGTTTTGAAGACATTATTTAAAGCCAGAATACAGGTACTTCATTTATATATGTGGCGCGTCGTGGGAAAACCGGACTTAATGCATGTGCGTAAAGTGTCATCCCGGATTAGCATGTGCAGTCCGCACAGGCTAATCCGGGATAACACTTTCCGCCTACAGTGGATTTATGGTTAGAAGACACTTCTTTGAAACAGAAAATACCATAAACGCGGAAAGTGCCATCCTGGATTAGCCTGTGCGGATTGCACAGGCTAATCCGGGACGACACTTTACGCACATGCATTAAGACCGGTTTTCCCATGACGCGCCTCATATGTGCAGTGTACAATGTTCCTATCAGCTAGGACAGCAACATTCTGACGTAAGAACATTATGTCACGCATTTTGATTCATATCCATGTATAAATGTAGCAGAGATGAAACATGAAAACAGCCAAATGTTCAGCAAGATTTCTTTCATGCATTATTATTTTAACATGATAATAAATGATGATCTGAAATAAAAAATAAAAAAAACTAGGATGCTAGGGTTTTCTACTTCAGCTTGAGAATGAAAAACATGTATAAAATAATTATTGTTGATGTTTTCTATTAAGCATAAAATAAGAATCTCTCAATTGCAGTTAAGATTTCATTGCATTAGGATATCTAAACAGGATTGTTAAGAAAACTCTAACTTATCATTCTGTCAAGAGTTTGTCCTCTAGGGAATCCTATGCAGCTTGATGTAAAGTACACCATAAGCATTACAAATGTTTTTGTTACCTCTGCAAATCTCTGATGATCAAGGGATAAATACCTGGATGCCAATCAATCAGTATAAGGAAATTGGCACTCAGATGCAACGTCTTTGAAGTGTTACATAAATTATGGTGAATTACAGTTTGGTCATTTGAGAGGACTTAGCGAACATACACTACTTGTGACACTTAACAAATGCATGTTTATTTTGTGAATTAAATATATATTAAATGGATAGATGGGTTTACTGACGAATGCATGTTGAAAATATATTCATGTAAAATTTAAGGTAATTTTACAGGGAAGTCGCCATTACCATACAACTACATCTATACATGTGTAAGATATTATGAGTTACATTTTGATCATTTTAAAGTAATTATGATATATAACAAACTTTAGCAACACGCAAATTAATACTTATTCTGTGAATTGAATAATGCATTCAATCTGTGGATGAAATATTGTCCATGGATGTAAGCAAACAAGATTGCTTTTAATAAGTAAATGCTCTTTTCAGGTCGCATATATCTCAGTTTGCCTATTGATATAAACTACACGTAATTACATCAACT
Source organism: Congeria kusceri (assembly GCA_027627225.1). NCBI lineage: Eukaryota > Metazoa > Mollusca > Bivalvia > Myida > Dreissenidae > Congeria > Congeria kusceri. Next base: position 26,283,888 of record CM051036.1, read on the forward strand.
AGAATCATATTAAAATTACATCTCAGCTCATTACAGACAGGTTTTGTAAGTAATTGTCACAATATACTTTTACCACAAAGTTTTGAATAGACGCTCCAACAATTTACTAAATAACATGTAATTATGTAGAAAATGTATGACAATACCAGACAGTTAGTTTAACTATGAAACTTTATCTTGACTGACAAAAAAGCATTGTGTGCCAGAACAAGACATTCCTTTTTCTGGCCAGGTAATGAACACTTGTGACAAATTCACCCGTTCATAGTTTCTCTAGTTCTTTCAGAATAATGACGCCTTAAGGCAAACATTTCATACAGATGGCATATGTATAGAATTAATAAGAATTTAAACACCCTATGTTACGCGTCATGCATTGAGTAGTTTCATAAGTCAAGTTGCCTGGATGTGCGAGTAGTATAAAAGCGCGAATGTTGACTTAAACCTTGAACCAACAAAATTCAGGCAGTTTTGCTCCCGTTTTGGAAGAGTTCACATCTTGCTAAAACAGAATGGTAATTTATTTATATTATTGGCGACACACGAGTGACTTTGGATGCTGTGAGATTTGCAATCCTCTTCTTGCAACTTGTTCCATGTTAGCAGGATTCCTACCCCGCAAAAGCACGGGTCGCTCGTATAATATAAACAGCATAAAAGCTCGGTACCAAGGTTCATGATCTGATCTTATATATAAGGTTTGAACACTGACTGAACCTCATGTTTGTTGCTCGACACATGATTGTTGGGTTAGTGTACAGCGTCGTCTAAGGTATTAAGAATACAAATGAGGCGTGTCGTAGGAAAATGGGTCATAAAGCATGTGCGTAAAGTGTCACCTTGGACTGCACAGGCTAATCCGATACAACACTTTTCGCCTACAGTGGATTTATGTTCAAAAGAGACTACCTCGAAACAGAAAATACCATAAAGGCGGAAAGTATCGTCCTGCAGCCCGCACAGGTTAATCCAGGACAACACTTTACGCACATGCTTTAAGCCCGGGTTTCCCATGACACGCCTCAAATTGTGTTGGGTATCGTACCATACACAGAGGTGTGCAAAATGCCACACCCAGGGCACAGGGTTCAAATAGGGTTAAACACAATGCACATGCAGTGTATCATAGCAGACCCGGAGTAGTGTTCTGTGTTATTATTTAATTATAGTTGATTCTTATTTATTTAATGTTCCATCACATTCATTTCAGCAACACATGTTTTGACTAATCATAAAGTAAGTAGCTGAGAAATAAATCTATGATTATTATCGATTATATATATGTGGCGTGTCATGAGAAAACCGGTCTTAATGCATGTGCGTAAAGTGTCGTCCCGGATTAGCCTGTGCAGTCCGCACAGGCTAATCCGGGCCAGCACTTTCAGCTTTTATGCTATTTTCTGTTTCAAGGAAGTCTCTTCTAAACATATATCCACTGTAGGCAGAAAGTGCCGTCCTGGACTGCACAGGCTAATCCGGGATGACACTTTACGCACATGCATTAAGTCCGGTTTTCCCATGACGTGCCACATATATGGTATTATTGTTGGCTGTATTATAAAATTGTGTGTGCCATACTTCCAACCCTAAGCTCGGCAGCGAAATGTTACACACTGTCCTTGCTTGAACCATCACTTTGTGCTTGAAGACTTGTTATGTTTGGAAATGTTGTTAGAGGATATAATAAGTCAACTTAAGAAACAATTTATATAAAATAATATGAGGAGACTCCTGTCCAGTGGCTACATGACAATGAAGTAAGGATTCGTATTTGCAATTTTTAAACGGCCATAAACCCTCAAAGTCATAATAAAAACACCAAATATATATTACTAAATATTTTAATTTAGGGTAATATTATTGTGTGTATTAAATAAAAATGAGGCGCGTCGTGGGAAATCCGGACTTAATGCATGTGCGTAAAGTGTCTTCCCGGATCAGCCTGTGCAGTCTGCACAGGCTAATCCGGGACAGCACTTTCCGCTTTTATGGTATTTTCTGTTTCAACGAAGTCTCTTCTAAACATAAATCCACCTGCACAGGCTAATCCGGGACGACACTTTACGCACATGCATTAAGCCCGGTTTTCCCACGACGCGCCTCAATTATGTTCATTGTAGGTCATACTCTGTACATGTTATCTTAGCTGCTAATTCAAACAAGCATCTTCTTCAGATGCTGGTCTTCTTGACAGTGTTCCATTAGATGATGGTTGGTTAACATGACAAAGAAGCTGTTAATTCATGCCTGGCTGAAAGAATTCAGTCTGGGATGTAAATTTCTTGATAATCAGTTGTTCCTGTTTTTATTCTTTCTTTTTGATGGTAATGACAATATGAGTGAACAGATTGAACTGCACCTTTAACCAATATTCTGAAGTATTAATAAAATTACAGCATACCTGTTTCATTGAATCCACCATGGTGATTGTGAGCCCAGTTTTGCTTCCAGAATAATACTTTGTTGGTGCAACCTGTGATTTGATGCTTTCTTCTTCACCCTTGGTATACCACACCTGGCAAAACATAAAGCATACCCTTTGTATTGGCAGATGACATATGCAAGAATTCAAAGATATTATTTTAGCCTCCCAAAGCACACATAGACATTGGGTCAGCATGTGAGAAATAGGTTCTTATTTTCGAAAATTAACATTCATAAATATTATAACGCCCCCACACAGTAGACATATGTGGCAAATTCAAAACAGATTAAATATAAGATAAAAATAAAACCCCAGAAACAATTGTCTAAGCTTTTTGAACAATGACTCAGTTTTAGACTGTTGGCAGAAGCCAACAATCTTTTGAGAGGGTAATTTCCAAAACAGGTATCGCGGAAAACTATGTCTTTTCTTTACAGGCTATAGTGAGTAAATCGAAACCGGAAAGGGTCCTTCTTCAAAACAGCAAAATTTCACACCCGTTTTCTTATATTTTAATTATTTAAGATAATGTATCTCATATGTATTATAATGTGTTTATCATGTGATATATTACAATTACAGTTTGTAAAAATGTCAATTTATAAGAAAAATAACTTTAAACTAATGACACCCCTACTTTGGCTATTTACTTGTATGTAACCGAAATATTTACCGGAGTGTCCTGGAATAAGGCCACCAAATTAATGCGTTACATCGGTTATTTTGACTTGTCGCAAAGTGTTCTTTCTTGTTACCAATTCTCATTCTGAATATTTTGACAACAAGTTACTGCAATTCATTGATTTTAAACTGTACTATGGACAATCGAGAGCTTGCATCGTATGATCTATTTTGACTCAGTAGGCTACAAACAGAAATGTATAATAAACATGTTTATTGATAGATTTTTAGCTATGAAGCATTAAAAATTGGTGCGCCTAACTACTACACTTCATCTGCTATTCTGGCCCTTGCAGATTGACTTGTTTACTGGCATGTATATAATTCCGTTTGCATACGATAATTGGCTCGAACAAAATATTTGCTACTTACAAATTAGTTTTCATTATGATGTTGTATACTATTGAATAAGACGCCAAATTATAAAGTTTAAAGGTGGGAAATTGAACTTCATTCACACAAATGGTTCCTTTTAGCAAAAATGCACTCATAATTCACATGCTTTTTGTTTCTTTTTTCGCCAACAGTCTTTCTAAGCTGTCAGCGTTTTGATTCTTAGTACTGAAGCAACCCATATAATGTATTTCTGCCATAGGACAGACGAGACAGACAAGGCCACAGCTATATACGAGGTGCTGTCAACAAGTTCATGCACGATCTCATTTTTTCGCCTTATTGTAGACCTATGTAGATGAAAATACAGCTATAAAATATTTTATGTGTGTGAAATAAAATGCAGAAAAACGCATTTGGTTATTTTAATAAATAAATATTTTAAGACTTCTTCATTTGTATATATCGTGAATAATGTGCGGCACTTCGGATTATCTTTCCTAAAAATGTTCGATACCATCTAAAGAATTATAGTTTTGTGGGAAAACCTTGTCTAATTATACCGAAAATTCCACTGACATAATCTTAACATATATGTGTTAAACGTTAAAAAAGTTGACGTCATACGACAAACATCATGGGAACACTAGTCATTTGAATTGCGTTGGAAAATCTTGAGCAGCATGCAATTATCAAGCATTGCATTAGAGCAGGAATGACAACTACACACACAGTTAAACATGGGCCCATTTTATTAATGATTCTATAATGTGGAAACGATTATCTTCGCCTCCTCTAAAGAAAGCTAAAGTTGTAAAGTGGGCGAAGAAAGTCATGCTGATCGTGCTTATGGACCATCGGGGAAGCTCATACTGGTCCGATGGAGAAGACAGTCATCACAGATTAGTATAGTCCAGGATCAGACAGAACCCCTTCCAATCTTTCGGGTCGCTGACAAAGTCGTTGTTTCGAAAATGGGTTATGAAACGCAGGCAAATATTTTTAAATAAGCATTGACATTAATGATGTTAACGTCATGGAGTAATTTTTTAAGTGCGCCGCAATATTAATCATGGGTATAGACAATTGCATATGTTTCTGTTTGCTATTGTTATAATATCCTGTTTTTGTGTATATCTTTTTTACACATACTATTTAATATTTGTGTAATGTTTCGGGCGAATCAGTTAAGGTTTAGGCGGAAAAAAAAAAATGTTTGTTTCAGGTTACCCGACCTACCCTAAAAAAAAGCTCCAACCCTAGAACATTTGATTGGGTTTGTCAGATTGATTTTTGTTTTATTTACCTTTTTCAATAATTAAATGTGTTTTGGGATAAATAAGTGTTTTGTTGTGATAGTATCCACTTATAAACAATGCTTAAGGATATTACTGATATGTTTTGAATATTTAGTCAGTTTTAGAATCTTCAAGTTGACCATTTACCCAATAAAAAATAAATTAATTAATAATAAATCCAGACCTACCTAGCCTAATTTTTGGGGGAATATTTTTTTTTTACACCTTAATGAAATTATGAACTCTGTCTATGAACTTTTTGACTGCCTCTCATATATGCTTCACTGACATAGCTGCTGTCAGAAGCACAAAAGCTGAGACATGAAAATCATGAACATGCTAAGAGACTAATCAAAACACTAAAAAGTGACAAAGAAAGAAACCAAATGCAAGGCCAATGAGTGTAAAGTATTTTTTAACAGAAAGGAACCACTTGTTTGAGTGAAACTGAATTTCTGTTATGGCCCAATCATAGTGACAAACCTTAACCAGAGCATTATGCTGATGCTGATGCATGGGTGAGTAGTTTAGCTTGAACTATTCAGTGAATAGTCTAGCTAAAAACACACTTGTTGTTTCACAACACTACTTTGGATACCTTGGTATTAGCTGATATTTCACCTCAAAAACATTGGCAATCCAGTCACCACAATTAAAACCAGCTTAGATAACCTATATAATTTCAGTGTATCAATTGTTAGTGTTTCATAGTCTGCAGCATCAAAATGTAGGTCATGCAATTAAAGCTTTTGAATTGCTTCTGCTAACAGTCTAACAAGATGCACATGAGTGCCAGTATCGCTCCACTGGCTTATTATGTAAGGAGTGTCAGATGCGAAAGGAACCTGATATTATATATACGGAAAAAAGGCCCCGCCCTCAGGTGGCCATGTTTTTTAACAAATCAATTTTTTATTTTTTTGGTAAGGAAACCCTAAGGAACATTTCTGTGAAATTATTTTGAAATCCAAGCAGTGGTTTCTGACTTGAAGATTTTTAAAATTTTAAATATAGCCATATTAGGTAAAATGGCCCCACCCCTTGACAATCGCTTTTTTTAAATGACGGGAACTATTTGTGCCACTTTGTTTGAAAACCACCATAGGAACATTTCTCTGAAATTATTTCAAAATCCAACAAGTGGTTTCTGACAAAAATATTTTAAAATATAGCCATGTAAGAAACAAGGCTTGTCACAGGATGTGACGTATGCCCCCGAAGCATTTGCTTTTCAGAGGAAGGCAACACAATGTCAGTTACATGTTGGCAAAAATGATGCTTCCTACAAAAAAAGTTATGGTCCTTGTACTCTGCACATCCTCTCAACATCCTCTATCAATATATGTGGTTTTATTTTAAATCACTTCAATACTAATGGAGTTATGCACTGCACAAGAAAATTAACTGAAGGGCAATAACTCCATAAACATTGAAGAAATAGTTATGGTCCTTGTACTCTGCCCTTCCTCTCAATGTCCTCTATCAATATACAGTTGAACACCTCTATTTGGAACACTGTTAATTCAAATTAATCGCTATTTCGAACTATTTTTTCGGTCCCGATTTGTTTCCTTCTTTATTTAACTAAAATAACAATCATTCATTCCGAGTTGCCTATTTCAAATTCAACTCTATTTCGAACTAAAATTCCGGTCCCAACTACGTTTTTCATACGTAATCATCAGTGTTTATTTCGAAGTCGCACCTAGCCCAAGCTGTCAATCAAAGGTGCGATGACTTGGCAGTTAAGTTTAAGCTTGGTTAAGTTTTCGCACCTTTTATTGTTTTCGGGTTTACCAAGACATTGATGACTGACGCGTGGGTAAATAATCAGCATTAAGTGCATATATGGTAGAGTTATAATTGTGAGTAACAAACAATACTGACATATTTACAATCTTAACAATGTTATTTACGAACCTTAATTATACGTGTGAACATCATATATACACACGGTGTTATTTAACCGCATGCGCAATTTTCAAAACTATAACATTAATTGGTACAATGGAGAAAATCGCCAAACTTCTAGCAGTGGTTACTTCCCCTATCAGTTAACAGTAACCACTGCCGTCACATGTAAAATCCTTCCTAATCTGAAAGTATTATGAATTTGTATCAATTAACGTTTACTTATTTAATGCAACTCAGTGCAATTTTCTACATAGTTGGACTTTTATATATCGTTTGCGATCAACAATCATAAAGAGAATGAAAATAACTAAATAAAAGTTAAAACCATAATTAATATTGTCAAAGACTTAAATCATTATAACGTGGTTTGTTTTGATGACAGGGATTTGATTTGAGCTATGCTTGGAACCAGTCAAATCTCTGTGGGGGGTTGGAACATTGCTATTTCGAACTTTCCTATTTCGAACTATTTTCGTCGGTCCGAACGACTTCGAAATAGCGGTGTTCAACTGTATGTGGTTTTATTTAAAATCCCTTTAATACTAATGTAGTTATGCTCTGCACAAAAAAATAATCAAAGGGCAATAACTCCATAAATATTGAAGAAAGAGTTATGGTCCTTGTTATCTGCACTTATTCTCATTGTCCTCTATCATTATATGTAGTTTCATTTGAATCCCTTCAATACTAACGGAGTATTGCTCCGCACAAGAAAATTAAACAAAGAACAATAACTCAGTAATATTGAAGAAATAGTTATTGTCCTAGTACTCTGCAGATCCTCTCATTGTCCACTACCATTCTATTAAGTTTCATTTGAATCCCTCCAATACTAATGGTAGTATGCTCTGCACCAGAAAATTAATGCCTTGCACAAGACAATAAAACAAAGGGCAATAACTCTGTAAATATTGAATAAAGTGTTGTGGTCCTTGCATCCTGCACTTCCTCTCATTGTCCTCTATCATTATATGAAGTTTCATTTGATTCACTTCAATACTAATGGAGATATAATTCGCACAAGAAAATTAAACAAAGGGCAATTACTCCATAAATATTGAAGAAAATGTCATGGTCCATGCGCTCTGCACTTCCTCTCATTGTCTTCTATTATATGAAGTTTCATTTAAAATCCCTTCAATACTAATGGAGATATGCTCCGCACAAGAAACTTAATGCTTCACATAAGGAAACAAAACAAAGGGAAATAAATCTGTAAATATTGAAGAAAGAGTTGTGATCCTTGTGCTGTGCACTTCCTCTCATTATTCTCTATCATTTTGTGAAGTTTCATTTCAATCCCTTCAATACTAATGGAGTTATGCTCAGCACACAAAAAATAAACAAAGGGCAATAACTCTGTAAATATTGAAGAAAGAGTTAAGGTCCTTATGCTGTGCACTTCCTCTCATTGTCCTCTATCATTAACTGAAGTTTCATTAGAACCCCTTTTATACTAATGGAGTTATGCTCCGCGCAAGAAAATTAATGTTTCACATAAGGAAAAAAAAACAAAGGGCAATAACTCCTTAAATATTGAAGAAAGAGTTGTGGTCCTTAAGCTCTACACTTCCTCTTATTGTCCTCTTTCATTACATGAAGTTTTATTTGAATCCCTTCAATACTAATGGAGTTATGCTCAGCACAAGTAAATGAAAGAAAGGGCAATAACTCTGTAAATATTGAAGAAAGATTTATGGTCCCTGTGCTCTCATTGTCCTCTATCATAATATGAGGCATGTCATGGGAAAACAGGGCTTAATGCATGTGCTTAAAGTGTTGTCCTGTATTAGCCTACAGTCTGCACAGGCTAATCCAGGACGACACTTTCCGCCTACAGTGGATTTATATTTAGAAGAGACTTCATTGAAACAGAAAATGCCATAAAAGCGGAAAGTGTCGTGCTGGATTAGCCTGTGCGGACTGCACATGCTTATCCGGGACGACACTTTACGCACATGCATTAAGCCCTGTTTTCCCATGACACGCCTCATATGAAGTTTCATTTGAATCCCTTCAATACTAATGGAGTTATGCTCCGCACAAGAAAATTAATGTTTCACATAAGGAAATAAAACAAAGGGCAATAACTCTGTAAATACTGAATATAGAGTTGTGGTTCTTGTGCGCTGCACTTTCTCTCATTGTCCTCTATCATTATATGAAGTTTCATTTGAATCCCATCAATACTAATGGAGATATGCTCCGCAATAGAAAATTAAACAAAGGGCAATAACTCCATCAATATTGAAGAAAGAGTTGTGGTCCTTGCACTCTGCACTTTCTCTCACCATCCTCTATCATTATATGAAGTTTCATTAGAATCCCTTCAATACTAATGGAGTTGTGCTCCACACAAAAAGGGTGACTGACGGACGGACAGACAGACGGAAGGACCGACAGACAGACTGATTATGCGATTACTAGATGCCCCCGAAGTTCCCTTTGGGGGCATAAAAAATGGCCCCACCGCCTGGCAGCCATGTTTTACAATGGACCCTAACCACTTGCACAACTTTGGGAGAAAACCACTCCAGGAAAGTTTATGTGAAATTATTACCAAATCCAACTAGTGGTTTCTGACATCAAGATTTTAAAAGTTTTCTAGATAACCATATAAGGACAAATGGCGGCTATGTTTTTCAATGGAATGGAAAAATTTGAGCAATTTGGGCAGAGAACTACCCAAGGAACATTTATTTATTTTGAAACCCAACCAGTGTTTTTTTACAAGAAGATTTTCAAAGTTTTCAATATTATAGCCATAAAAGGAAAAATGGCCCTGCCCCCTGACTGCCTTGTTTTCAACTGATTGGAACTATTTGAGCAATTTTGGTAGAGAACCACCCAAGGAACATTTCTGTGAAATTATTTTGAAATCAAACTAGTGGTTTTTGACAAGAAGATTTTTTTACATACAGCCATATAAGGTCCTGGCGGCCATGTTTTTCAACGCAGCCGAACCAATCAAGTATCTTTGGCAGAGGACAACCGAAGGAACATTTCTGTTACATCAAAGGTTAATCCAAGTTGGCCCAACGGTTTCAGAGATGGCGTTTAAAATAAGAGGGAAAAGTTTTCAATACAGCCATATAAGGAAAACTGCCCAGCCCCCTGGCGGCCATGTTTTTTAACGAATCAAAATGATTTGAAGGAATTTGGTAGAGGGTCACCCAAGGAACATGTATGTGAAATTATTTTGAAATCCAGCCAGTGGTTTCAGACTAGAAGATTTTAAAAGTTTTCAATATAGCCATATATGGGAAACTGCCCCGCCCCCTGGCAGCCATGTTTTTTTTTACAAATCAAAATGATTTCAAGGAATTTGGTAGAGGGTCACCCAAGGACCAATTCTGTTTAATTATTTTGAAATCCAGCCAGTGGTTTCAGACTGGAAGATTTTTTAAGTTTTCAATATAGTTATATAAGGAAAACTGGCCTGTCCCCCTGGCAGCCATGTTTTTTAACAAATCAAAATAATTTCAAGGAATTTGGTAGAGGGTCACCCAAGGAACATGTATGTGAAATTATTTTAAAATCCTGCCAGTGGTTTCAGACAAGAAGATTTTAAAAGTTTTCAATATAGCCAAATAAGGAAAACTGCCCCGCCCCCTAGCAGCCATGTTTTTAAACAAATCAAAATGACATGAAGGAATTTGGTAGAGGGTCACCCAAGGAGCATTTCTGTGAAAACTATTTTCAAATCCAGCCAGTGGTTTCTGACAAAAAGATTTTTTAAGTTTTTAAGTTCGTAAGCTTTTGGTTGCCATGATTACCAGAGTTTTCAATATATTTTAATAAACTGAAGGAATTTGGTAAAGGACCATCCCAGGAACATTCCTGCCAAGTTTGGTTAAAATCCGCCTAGTGGTTTCAGAGAAGATGTTTGAAGTAAAATGTTGATGACGGATGCCGGACACAGACTGACCACAATAGCTCACCCTTCAGCACAAAGTGCTCAGGTGAGCTAAAAATGTTTACACCCTCGCAGACCCACACAGGACAGACAAATCGCCATGGTATAGCTTGCTGGCCTTCAGCCAGTGGAGCTAAAAACTGAAAGACATATAAATGTCAATATGTAACCAAATGGCAAACAAAGTGGCCTTTCTATCAAACACTTAACATCATTCAGAAAGACCTCTCACAGTTCTGTGAGCAGCAATTAAGAAATTAATAGCCTGAACTCTACTGTGCTGTTTTCCTATAAAATGCACAAGTATTATGATCTAATTTTTGCAATAAAACATACATATGGAAATTTGAACCATTGCATATTGCATTCCCTCAGCTTGACTTGATGAAGTGATAACATTCTGCCTGCAGTTGCATAGCTTGTTATAATAAATATTCTTCAAGAAAAGTTAATGTTTTAAGAAGAATGCTTAAATACAGTAAACATGTCCATAGACTAGTTTACATAAAACTAAAGGTGTTTTTTAGTACCAAAACTAGAGTGCCTGTTGGCAAAATGTCGAGCCTGTTGTCAAGAAAACAACTTGTATTGCAATTATTTTAAAATCTCATTTCCTAACAAGCAGATCTTCTCCCCGCAGATCTTGCTGTAATGTAAACACATAGCAACGATACTAAAATATATCACAAAAAACGAGACTTAGTGTATTTATATCTTAGAATGAAACTATAATGAAATAATGTATTTTTTTATTTAAACCTAATTATGTTGTTTTTTTTTTTATTCCATTGCCATCTTTTTATTTCATGCACCTTTTACAAATTCATTTTTCTTCCATAAGCATGTCTGAAGGCCCTGATATAAGATTCATGAGTTTTAAATGACCCCGTAGGGGACATATTTTTCTGGAAAGATGTCCATAGAAAGCTTGTAATTATGTTTGTATAGGCAGCACCTAATTTTTCTTGTTTGTTTATGCTTAAAAGTCCACAAAAACAACATTGTCACCTGATGTTACCAACTGCTCTGCTTTAAGGCAAAAATAGTCCAGAGCAGTTTAGTCTTTCTAAGTACCGGTAATGGCACTTCTGAGCTCTACTGGTTTGGCATATCAATTTGCATATGAACTTAAATCTGTAAGAAAGAAAATATGATCAAGGCAGTTACCAATATAGTAAATGAATTCATTTTAGTTAGTCCATTGTGTGTTTGTCTGTCTGAAAAGTCATTCTTTTATTGTTTTCTTACATTTAGAACTTGTAAAAATTGTTGAATATTTTTTTTTTCTTTAAATGCATATGAAACAAATGTTATGACTATATGTATATGGGACATTGAAAACAGAATTGTATGGCATGAAACTGACATCATGTTCATTTGTCACAGCCCTTCTCGAAAAAGTGTATTTAATACGCATTTAATGCCTATTAAATGCTGCGGTATTGGTACCGTATTTTTTCTGCGTTAAATGCGCATTAAATACACTTTTAGTACACTAAGTGTATTTTTTCTGTACTTTTTCTGCATTTTTTACAAGAAAGTGTATTAATGCACTAGAAAAACACCAAAAATACACTTTAAATACACTTAAGAGTATTTTTTGAAGATTTAGTGTATTTTTCAAGGAGAAAAATGCACTATAAATGCCCTTTAAGTGTGTTAATGCAGGAAAAATGCAGAAAAAATACACCTTATTTCTGTAATAAGTGTATTTTTTCGGCATTTTCAAGTGTATTAAATGCGCATTAAATGCAGAAAAATTACGATGCCAATACCGCAGCGTTTAATACGCATTAAATGCGCATTAAATACACTTTTTCGAGAAGGGAGGAGCTCGAGGAAATAACAAAAAAACAGACATTACTTTATGTGACTTCTTTGATTTATGGGCATTATTTTATGTGACTTTTATTGATGCTCATCGTGTAGTATTCATTTATTCTTTTTTTTCTAGCAAAAAAAACACCCTGTTTTAGATTCAAGTAACAGTCCTCAAAGGACAGGTTTCTAAATCTTACAACTTGTTATAATTTACTACTGCTCAGTTCCACATTCGAAGTATATTATACAATTTCTTAAGCTTGCCCCAAACTATACACTTCTTGTTTTCATGTCTGGGATATTAATATGTCATGCAAATAAAATCCCTCGCCTCAGAGAACATTAACTATCTCGATCACACAGCACCAATGAATGACCTCAAAGCAGTGAAAAGGACAGCAAGAAACAAGTAAACAAGACATGTGGAATGCAGAAGACGCAATGTAGGCAGCGACTCAATCACAGGAGTCAGAGCTCATATGGGTTCATTAGGCACATTTGACCATCAGATTGTATTTCCAATCACTCATTGTCATAAGACACAAAATCTGGTCGGTGACAAATGGGTTTCCTCACAATACATACTGGTATGCCTTAAAAGCACTGAGTAAGTACCATGTGTGAATACCTCTGTATATCTCTGAAAAATGTATCTGACACTGAAATTATTACAGATATTAGTGTACAAATTGATTACAATGAATATTTTAGTCAAATTGATATAATACTACTTCACTGAGACTGGAACAGTTATGGTGGCAACAAACACTTGAAACACTTGCATAAACTTAACTGAGTATCAATATATAAATTCATGTGTTTAATTATGCAAAAAGAGTTCATGAGTGTCAGGTGTCATGTCAATATGTTCTAGCTTAATTAATATTTGTATTCATATTAATTTTCTTTAGCTATTTTGAATATATTAAGAACAACATTCTGTGTTTGATAAACGCCCATGCCCCCGCTTGGTGCTGGATGGCTAATTTCTTAGTCCAAATTAGGTCGAGGTTAAAGTGAGGTTGGGTGGATTGGGAACGGTCATAAGTAACAAGTGTGTAAATATCCAAGTGTTGTAGTAAGCGGTGATGGTGCTACACGAAACGGTAAAATCTAGTTAACCAAGAAATGGCACTTTTGAATTATTTTAAGTTCAAATTAGGTCATGATCAAGGTCAAAGTGAGGTTGGATGATATGATTGGTTTGGGGATGGTCATAAGCAACTAATGCGTAAGTATCCAAGTGCTGTACTGGTGCTAGACAAAATGGTAAAATCTAGTTTATTATAAATCCAAATTAGGTCAAGGTCAAAGTGAGGTTGGGTGATATGGGTGGATTCGGAACGGTCATAAGTAACAAGTGTGTAAATATCCAAGTGTTGTAGTAAGCGGTGATGGTGCTAGAAGGAATGGTAAAATATAGTTAGCCAAGAAATGGCACTTTTGAATTATTTTAAATTCAAATTAGGTCAAGGTCAAAGTGAGGCTGGATGATATGGGTGGATTGGGGATGGTCAAAAGCAACAACTGTGTAAGTATCCAAGTGTAGCAAGCCGTGTTGGTGCTAGACAAAATGGTAAAATCTAGTTAACCAAGAACCAGCCCATTTGAATTATTCTTAGTACAAATTAGGTCAAGGTCAAGGTCAAAGTGAGGTTGGGTAATATGGGTGGATAGGGAATTGTCATAAGCAACAACTGTGTAAGTATCCAAGTGTTGTAGTAAGCAGTGTTGGTGCTAGACGAAATGGTAAAATCTACTTAAACTTGTCACCGACGGAGGGAAGGACGGACGGACAGACGGACGGAGCGACGGACGGACAGAAGGACGGACAGGACATTCACTATATGCCTCCTGCATGAAGATGTCGGGGGCATAAAAATAAGTTTAGCAACAACTAGGATGTTAGCAAATATAAAATGCATCTTAAAGTGAAAACACGTTGTTTATTGGTCGTATTATATTCTAACATGGACAGTTATACCAAGAACGATGCTGATATTTACTAGTTAACTGTCTTGAAAGGGAAGGATCAGTATCATAAGAAGAAATGAAATGCTATTTATTTAATAATGACTTCATGAAATAAAAAATATAAAAATTTGTTGCAAAACTTATTCGTATATGTACAAGTTATGTATATAGTTTTTAAATAATAGTAATTTTAATTAATGTATTGTTCATGTGAGTATATAGCATCACATAATTGTCCAATTATAGTCGTAACTAAAATTCTTTCTTCTACTTAGTCATAAAACTTCAGACACAAAAAACTTAAACTTCAATAATGTTGTCCACGAACTTAAAATTATATTTAAGGCTTGTCGTGGAAAACTCGGGCTTAATGCATAAAGTGTCGTCCCAGATCAGCCTGTGCAGTAGGCCTACAGTGGCTTAATCTTAAGAACAGACTTCATTGAAACAGAAAATACTATAAAAGTGGAAAATGTGGTCCTGGATTAGCCTGTGCAGACTGCACAGGCTGATACAGGACAACACTTTACGCAGATGCATTAAGCCTGTGTTTCCCACGATACGCCTCATATGTTTTCTTCTTCCTACTGAGCAGTTACCAGTATACCATGTAATCCTGCTTAATGCATCTTAGGTTGCCTCTTCTACCAAAGCTATTATGTTCTTAAAAGTTTAATCAAATTTCAAGGCAATTTGTATGAACATGCACAATACTCGACACAGTTACAAGATGAATGCTTATTTAGTGGTTCCCACATTATTATAATATTTTACACTACACTATACTAAAAGTGTTTTTTTTATTAAGGCTTGTCAAAGTGATATTCCTTTCGGATAAATACAACAATTTAAATGCAATGATGTAATACCATATAAGCCTGATTGATGCCTCAGAGGTTACATCTACTTTTCAAAGCTTGTTATATATGTCTAGTATTTCAAACATTTGACTTGCCAAAGACATTCTAAATATGAGGGGCGTCGTGGGAAAACCGGACTTAATGCATGTGCGTAAAGTGTCGTCCCGGATTAGCCTGTGCAGTCTGCACAGGCTAATCTGGATGGCACTTTCCGCTTTTGTGGTATTATCTGTTTAAAGGAAGTCTCTTCTAAACATAAATTCACTGTAGGCGGAAAGTGCCATCCTGGATTAGCCTGTGCGGATTGCACAGGCTAATCCGGGACGACACTTTACGCACATGCATTAAGACCGCTTTTGTCATGACACGCCACATATTTACAATATGCTTTAGTGCATAGCTTCTCAGGCTAAACGTTTATGAATTGTTTCTCAGGCATTTTTTCCAAAAAATCAGGAGGGAGGGCAAATTTTTTTTTTACTGAAGTATTTTATATTATTTTCTTATCCTACTGTTTTATATTGGCACTATATAAAGACCTATTAAAACAAGTAAATAAGTACAGATTAAAGACAATTTTAAGTTTTAATAACAACATAAGCATCCCTCTTTATAAAATTCTAAATACAGACTTATTAATTGCTCATGTTACAAACGGTTATTTATGCTCATTGAATGTTCATAATTAACATAAGTGCCTTCAAATTGATATACCATCAGCATTAAAGTACTTCTATTTATAGAATTCATCTTTTCGTAATTCATATGTTTTATAACGGTCAAAAATAGGAATTATTTTTGCAATAAATCACCAACAATTTTGTAAAGGAAAATCAACACTTGTCAATGCAACTGGCTTTTTTTTTTGTTTCCATAAGACTTATATTGACACACATTTTCTTCAAAAAATATGGAAATGCTATTACACAAGCAAAAGCATCTATGAAACAAATGTTTGAATCAACAAATAGATGATATTTATAAAGGTTCCCAATCGTTATGACTTTTTTTCGAAATTGAGATTTACACAGTATTTCACAATTTGTGTATATCCGATTTATATAATTAAATCAGACACGAAGAAAGTTACTGGGTTACTCTTCCACTATGTTAAAATGTGGATTCATTTAATTTTAAGCTGCTGTACATGGAATCTAATTCAATATATCCTAATTTTAGTACTAGTTCTTATGAAGGTTGATGACGTTTATTCGTCCAGAATCTGCTTCTTATTTACGAAAGGCATTTTATACTATAATGTACATGCTGGTTTACTCCAGAGTCATCATCAGTTATCGCAGACAGAAAACAGATGATAACAAATTACTAAAATGTTAATAATACACAGATTTCAATGCAATTCAGTTCTTGTATTTTGTTCAGTAATATGCCCATTAGAAACAATTTCTGCAATGTTTTATTTTAATGAAGATATTTCTGGACTGCTGCTTTAAAACCCGGGCGCGATCGTCAAAAAACAGTAAACACAATTTGTTTTGCATTAAATAAAAATCGTGGGGGACCATAAAAAAAACGTTGCGGTGCTGCCTGAGAAACAATTCATTAACTTTTTTTTAGCCTTACTCTTCCACATTATTCTTATAGCCGCAGTCCATTGATTATAAGTGAATACATCTTATTTTGGCATTAGTTCTAATGAACGATAATGACGTTTATTTGACTGAAAACTGTTTCTTGTTTACAAAAGGCATTTTATAATGTCTATCTTCAAAAAAGCTGTATACGAATGCAATATACACTAAGTATGCTGATTAACATTTACTCCAGAGGCATCACCAGCTATCGCATACTGGAACTATACGATAACAAGTTACACAAACTTTATTTTACCGTTTTCAATGCGTTTTTTTGTATTTTGATTGGTAATATGTCCATTAAAAACTATTTCTGCAAACTTTTATTTTTATTAACATATTTCTAGACTGCTGCTTTATGTCACAGTATGAAGTTGGTCACTAAATGGGAGAGATTGTGAGCCCTGTCTGGACATCACTCGTTCTGTAAGCAAGAGGTCCCGGGTTTGAGTCCCAGACTGGTTGCATGATTTTCTCGCCCTGTGACACTTACAAACCATTTCATAAAGATCTTGTCAATGCAATATGTGTATAGGTATGCTTTGAGACATGAGGTTTTGGTCAATCTAACTCTATATCCACCGACTGGAAATGTCTTCCCAATGAAATGGTATTCCATTGTAAAATTTGCTTGAAAGATAATATTGTATGCAAAATAAAACCTTAGGGTATGTGTTTCTAAAATCGTTTAATGCAAATAAAATTGTAAGTTTCATACAACAGGATCAATTTTGTAATAACAAACAAATATTTTTTCTACTAAGTTAACATTGTATGTATAAAAACAACAACAACATGCCTAATGTAAACATATTACATAACGGATTAATGTGCAAGTGTTATCTGAACTTATCACCCATGAATTTTGTTACCACTCATAAGCTTAATCATCAATGTTGATTGTTACCACTCATAAGCTTAATCATCAATGTTGATTGTTACCACTCATAAGCTTAATCATCAATGCTGATTGTTACCACTCATAAGCTTAATCATCAATGCTGATTGTTACCACTCATAAGCTTAATCATCAATGTTGATTGTTACCACTCATAAGCTTAATCATCAATGTTGATTGTTACCACTCATAAGCTTAATCATCAATGTTAATTGTTACCACTCATAAGCTTAATCATCAATGTTAATTGTTACCACTCATAAGCTTAATCATCAATGTTGATTGTTACCACTCATAAGCTTAATCATCAATGTTGATTGTTACCACTCATAAGCTTAATCATCAATGTTAATTGTTACCACTCATAAGCTTAATCATCAATGTTGATTGTTACCACTCATAAGCTTAATCATCAATGTTAATTGTTACCACTCATAAGCTTAATCATCAATGTTGATTGTTACCACTCATAAGCTTAATCATCAATGTTGATTGTTGAAAATTAATTTCGCTTCACATTGCATAGCAGTTCAAATGCTGAGGTTTTTAAAGATGGTATCTGACCACATGCTATTTTATGCAAACAAGGGCAACAATCAAACATGTGATATCTTTCAAGGGCGTGGGCATTGGGGCGGCAGGGGTGGAAATTGGAGAATCGCCCCTCCCCTGTTGTTCAAAGTTGGTTGCTGTTCCCCATGGTCAATTAAATGACCATCCATCATGCTGGCCCCTAATCAATGGCCCATGTGTCATAAATCTCATACAACATGACAATGATAATTATTTGGTGCAGATTAGTGCCTCTATGTTTCTGGTAGAGGCCACTTATTAAGGTAGACAGTAAGTGTTATAAACAATATACAGAAAAAATCTTTGTTGGCAATTTTAAGAGGATTTTAAAAACACGCTAATGAGATCAATAATTCTATAATAGCTATAACTTTGAACTTAACTTTGAATTTTAAGACAAAAGAATTCTGTTGTCATTACATATGAATGTACCAAATCAGTTAGCTAATTTCAACTTTCATAAATGTTCGTTCGGAAAGAAACAATCTCATTAAAATCAAATCCTAACATTGTTAGGATCTGAAGACATTGAATAGGTCATGTTCAAATGACCTTCGAACAATAAAATATCAGACTTGCTGTGCCCAATGAAATTGTCTTTTGCACAGAAGTGTTTTGGCCACGGTTTTTTAAAAGTGATGCATTTCCAGCTGATCCTCGGGAATAAATCATTTACACTTAATTTTCACGCAGATGACAATGGATATAGTGGTACCCTATGCGAGTAAAGCTCCAAAGTTCACGTTAATTTCGTGCATAGTATTTGTGGTTTATACATGAAGTTATACCACAACATTTTGAAGGCAACAGTTTGATTGGCTCCTGAAAAGTCATATGAACGTGATACCTAATGGGAAGTCATCAGATCCAGTCAGTGAATAATGTAGTAGCGTCAGACTGAAGATGATTTTAATGAGATTGGGAAAGAAACGTCCAGAACAACGTTCATTCGACCCTCAGTTGTTTGCAACTTACAAACTTGCCACAATGTTGCTAATGCACCTATCAATGTTTTCTCCCAGCGACGAGCATATGCGGGACTAAAGACAGAAAGCGATTCCCGACAGGCGGGAATTTGACATTCCAAATTATTCCGGGTCCCGGGGTAACAGACTTTGATCGGATTTTAGATCCCGGTAATACGGGCCCCCAGGCCATTTGATAGACATATAACATCTCCCACTGAGGGAATTTAGACCAATATGCTTGACTCTAGGGTGGGGAATTAGACTCCAAAAAATTTATTTGTCGAATTCCCCTGGGTCAGCCTGCCGCTCCCCCCCCCGGGGGATAATATTGATAGGTGCATAATTCATAGACTGGTATTATAATTTTGTTGATATTTCATATTTTATCACAGAATATTTTTATGTGCATCTAACAATTCTTGAGATTGTTTGCCAGTTTTCAAATACGATTTTATGTATATTATTATTAAATTGCACCAACAAAATCAATGCGATAATATTATATTCATGTAGTTATTGGGTCCAACTTAATTCCTAAATACAGTCCCTGGAATAGTCTTAAATGCAATATTATACTCATTGAAATGCAGAGAAACATTTTAAATCTGGACCCCCCCCCTCCCCCCGCTCGCCACCCCAATGTTGAAAAGTTGCTGATGCCCCTGTCTTTGCGCAATATTTGGATAAAACACTTAATGTGCAGTAATGATTGGCATTTGTGAAAACTTCTTTTATGGCAGCATCTATGTAGATATAAATTATCATCGTACCATCATTAAATAACAAGCCATTAACAATTACTAATCAAGTGTACTCTGGGGCGATCCCAACCTTAAAACAATGCTTCAGCCACTGGGGAATGTAGGTATTAAGCAGGTCAATGTAACTTGGATATACCAAATTTGGACTACTTCAACAATGTAACAACAAACCTCAATGCTGCTTATGTACTGCTCTTGAACTGTCAAGTTCTGTTGATAACCAGTCACTGGTACTCGTCTGGCATCACCATAATTAACCCTGTAGTGAAGAGCGTATGGGGAGAAGTCAGTGATTGGCGTCCCGCCACTTGTCTTCAACTGATTCCCCATTGGATCAGTTAACTTCACCTACAACAAATAAATGATGTATAAACTGAAGATAATTTCGTTAGGTTCAAATCATTACAATAAGGCCTATGTTATTTTGTAACTAGAGGCACATAAAGCCAACACTTGGAACAGCTATATCAGCAACAAAGCTAACTGGCCAATTAGATCAAGGTTAAACATATTTGTAACTTAACCAAGAACACATCAATAATTTATTTATTCAAGATAATTTCCTATGTTAAAATCATTACAATCGGGATGAAGGCTGTTGTATTGATTGCAGGGAGGATTAACTAGGCACACGAACAGACTGTATATGAAAAGACTGTATACGAAAAGACTGTATATGAAAAGACTGTATACGAAAAGACTGTATATGAAAAGACTGTATATGAAAAGACTGTATACGAACAGACTGTATATGAAAAGCCTGTTTAAAAAAAAGCTGCATCAGCAACATCTTAAAATGTGCCAATTAGACAAATGCTTACATCTTAAAATGCCCCAATTAGACAAATGCTTACATCTTAAAATGTGCCAATTAAACAAATGCTTACATCTTAAAAAATGTACCAATTAAACAAATGCTTAAATCGTAAAATGTGCCAATTAGACAAATGCTTACAATCAGAATAATGCTTGCTTCTTAAAAAGGTTTAAATTAGACAAATGCTTACGTCTTAAAATGTGCCAATTTAACAAATGTTTGCATCTTAAAATGTGCCAATTAGACAAATGCTAATGTCTTAAAACTTGCCAATCAGACAAATTCTTATATCTTATAAGGAAAATAAAATAAATATTGAACATAAATACATAATATACAATATAATATATAATATAATGTAGTCATATTTGGCAAATATATATAACAGTAAATAAATATTTCTTTAATTATACAAAATAAAAGCAACAAAATGTAAAAATCCTAGTTTTTTGTTGTAGGTTTTGAACCAGGGTGGCCATGATTCATAGGCAAAAGCTAATAGCCATGGGTGACATAACACATGAAGGTTTAAATTGCAACAACAAAAAATGAGAAAACAAGACACTGTGTTCGATAAACACACATGCACCAAGTTAGTGCTGGACAGCCAATTCAAATTATGAAGTCCAAATTAGGTCAAGGTCAAAGTATGGTTGGGTGATATGGGTGGATTGGGAATGGTCATAAGCAACAACTGCGTAAGTATCCAAGTACTGTAGTAAGCGGTGATGGTGCTAGACGAAACGGTAAAATCTAGTTAACCAAGAAATAACCCATTTGAATTAACCAAGAAATAGCCCATTTGAATTATTCTAAGTGCAAATTAGGTCAATGTAAAAGTGAGGTTGAGTATCCAAGTGTTGTAGTAAGCGGTGTTGGTGCTAGACGAAAGGGTAAAATCTACTTAACCTTGGCACAGATGGAAGGACGGACAGAAGAACGGACAGGACAATCACTATATGCCTCCCGCATCAAGATGCTCGGAGCATCAAAATGAGCAAGAGGGCCAACATTGCCCTAGGTCACTCACCTGAGCCTAAAGCATCATAATGGCTTTTAACAAAAAGATTGTTTAAGATTTCAATATAGCCATATAAGGAAAACTGTCCCGCCCCCTGGTGGCCATTATTTTTAAACGAATCAAAATGATTTGAAGGAATTTGATAGACGGTCACCCAAGGAACATGTATGTGAAATTATTTTGAAATTTAGCCAGTGGTTTCAGACAAGAAGATTTTTAAAGTTTTCAATATAGCCATATAAGGAAAACTGCCCCGCTCCCTGGTGGCCATGTTTTTTAACAAATCTAAATGATTTCAAGGACTTTGATAGAGGGTCACCCAAGGACCAATTCTGTGAAATTATTTTAAAATCCAGCCAGTGGTTTCAGACAAGAAGATTTTTAAAGTTTACAATATAGCCATATAAGGAAAACTGCCCCGCCCCCTGGCGGCCATGTTTTTTACCAAATCAAAATGATTTCAAGGAGTTTGGTAGAGGGTCACCCAAGGAACATGTATGTGAAATTATGTTGAATTCCAGCCAGTGGTTTCAGACTATAAGATTTAAAAAGTTTTCAATAAAGCCATATATGGAAAACTGCCCCGCCACCTGGCGGCCATGTTTTTTAACAAATCAAAATGATTTCAAGGAGTTTGGTAGAGGGTCACCCAAGAACATTTCTGTGAAATTATTTTGAATTCCAGCCAGTGGTTTCAGACTATAAGGTTTTAAAAGTGTTCAATAAAGCCATATATGGAAAACTGCCCCGCCCCCTGGCGGCCATGTTTTTTAATGTATCAAAATGATTTTAAGGAATTTGGTAGAGGGTCACCCAAGGAGCATTTCTGTGAAATTATTTTGAAATCCAGCCAGTGGTTTCAGACAAGAAGATTTTTAAAGTGTTCAATATAGTTAAAAAGGAAAACTGGCCCACCCCCCTGGCGGCCATGTTTTTTAACAAGTCAAAATAATTCCAAGGAATTTGGTAGAGGGTCACCCAAGAAACATTTCTGTGAAATTATTTAAAAATCAAGCCAGTGGTTTCAGACAAGAAGATATTTAAAGTTTTCAATAAAGACATATAAGGAAAACCGCCCCGCCCTCTGGTGGCCATGTTTTTTAACAAATCAAAATGACTTGAAGGAATTTAATAGAGGGTCACCCAAGGAGAATTTCTGTGAAAACTATTTTAAAAACCAGCCAGTAATGTCTGACAAGAAGATTTGTTAAGTTTTCCAGTTTTTAAGCTTTTGGTTGCCATGACAACTAGTGTTTTCCATATATTGAAGGAATTTGGTAAATGACCGTCCCAGGAACATTCCTGCCAACTTTGGTTAAAATCCGCCTAGTGGTTTCAGAGAAGAAGTTGTTTGAAGTAAAATGCTGACGCCGGACCCCGGACACAGACTGACCACAATAGCTCACCCTTGAGCACTTCGTGTTCAGGTGAGCTTAAAAACAAGACACTGTGTCGATAAACACAAATGCCCCCAGTTAGTGCTGGACAGCCCATTCGAATTATTCTAAGTCCAAATTAGGCCAAGGTCAAAGTATGGTTGGTTGATATGGGTGGATTGAGAATGGTCATAAGCAACAACTACATAAGTATCCAAGTGCTGTAGTAAGCGGTGCTGGTGCTAGACGAAACTGTAACATGTAGTCAACCAAGAAATAGCCCATTTGAATTAAGTCCAAATTAGGTCAAGTTCAATGTCAAAGTGAGGTAGGGTGATATGGGTGGATTGAGAATGGTCATAAGTAACAACTGTGTAAATATCCAAGTGTTGTAGTAAGCGGTGTTGGTCCTAGACGAAACGGTAAAATCTAGTTAACCAAGAAATGGCACTTTTGAATAATTCTAAGAGCAAATAAGGTCAAGGTCAAAGTCAGGTTGGTCGGTATGGGTGGATGGTCGATATGGGTGGATGGGGAATGGTCATAAGCAACAACTGTGTAAGTATCCAAGTGTTGTAGTAAGCGGTGTTGGTGCTAGACGAAAGGGTAAAATCCACTTAACCTTGTCACGGGCGGACACACGGACGGATGCATGGAACGACAGACGGACAGTCAAGACAATCACTATATGCCTCCCGCATTAAGATGCCGGGGGCATAAAAATATGTATTCTGATTTTTCCTCCTTTTGTCAACTTCAGTTAAATTATGCTGATCAAATGTTACAAAACATCCATAAACAACACAAATTTTGGCATGACACTGTTTTGCACTTCAAAAATCAAACAAGGATATCAGTGAACAGTGCGCTTTGCCAAGTAATGGGGAAGCAATCAGAAGAGCAGAGTCCAGACAAGAATTGTGCTCTATATATTAATTTCAGCAATCATCAAAGTTCCATAACTGTAGGACAAGAAACGTGGAAATACCACGAAAACCAAATTTTTAGAATGAAATGCATAAAAGTCAGCACAATAATAAAAGAAAGTTTGGATGCAAGGTGAAGGTCATGGCTAGGAATTGCACTAAAGTACAACTTAAGTTAAGAAAAAGCCTTTTAGTTATTCATAAGGACATTTAAAAACACTGACCCTGAACATGAGTATGTTCATGTAAGTGAAAAAGATACAGTAACCTTGGCCACCATCTATCCAATACATAATCCCAAATGAGGTTCCAACATAAGATATCTACATTTGAAGTAACATTACAATACCTTAATTAATACTTGAGCTGTTGGGCGTAAACAGTTTGTTTTATTTTAAGTAATGGTGACCTTGAACCCACCCACCCCATATGCACTCCCAAGAGAGGTCTCAATATGAGGTATCTACATGTGAAGTTTCATTAAAATATATAAATTGGTTCTGAAGTTGAGTGGAAACCCTTTTTTTATTTTTAGTAACAATGACCTTGACCCCACCCACCCCATATGCAATCGCAAGCAAGGTCTAGATAATAAGGTATCTAAATATGAAGTTTTATTAAAATATCTGAAGTTGTCTTCTAGGTATTTAGCGGAAACTGTTTTTCTATTTTTAGTAACTGTGACCTTGAACCCACCCACCCCATATGAAACCATTTTCTATTTTAAGTAATGGTGACCTTGACCTTGACCCCACCAACCCCATATGCAATCCCTAACGAGGTCTTGATATAAGGTATCTATATATGAAGTTTCATAAAAAAATCTCAATGCATTCTGAAGTTATTGAGTGGTAAACAGTTTTTCTATTTTTAGTAATGATGACCTGGACCCCACACATCCCATATGCAATCCCAAGTGAGGTCTCAATATAAGGTATCTATGTATCAAGTTTCATTAAAATATCTCAATGCATTTTCAAGTTATTAAGTGGAAACCGTTTTTATATTTTTAGTAACAGTGACCTTGACCCCACCCATCCTATATGCAATCCCAAGCGAGGCCTCACTATAAGGTATCTATGTATGAAGTTTCATTACAATAGCTCAATTGGTTCTCAAGTTAGAGAGCAGAAACAAGAAGCTGACACTGCCAAACTCTGACCGCCTGCCCACCCGTGTAATGACATACCCCAGTCTAATAACCAAATTTTTGTTTAGAAAACTTTGGTTAAGAAATCATTGAAAGGAGCGTCTTGGTAGAGTTAACATAAAGTTTAATTGAATTCTGGCTAGTAGTTGCTGAGACACAGTTCAGACAAGAATTGCACACTATAGATTAATTTCAGCAAACTTAACTCAGAGGAAAATCACTGAAAAGGAACATCCTGTACTCTGCACACCTCATTTGGATAATGAAGCACATACAGTTTTATTGTATTCTGGGCAGTAGTTGCAGAGAAATAGCCCAGACAAGAATTGTGCACTATATTCTAATTTTTGAAATCTTCAAAACTCTTAGAAAAATCAATGAAGCAGAACCTCCTGATTTTGTGCACACCTCCTCTTGGTAATAAAGCTTTGTATAAAGTTTAATTCAAATCTGGCCAGAAGTTGTGTAGAAATGGATTGGACAAAAATTGTGCACTAAATACTTTGTACAGAAATCTTCAGTGTCCCCTAAATCTTAGAAAAATAATTGAAGTGGAACGTTCTGGTTCAGTGCACACCTCCTCTGGGAAATGAAGCTTCCTGTAAAGTTTCATTGAATTCCAGCTAGTAGTTGCATAGAAATAGACTAGACAAGAATTGTGCACTAAATGCTTATTTCAGAAATCCTCAAAATCCCATAACTCTGATAAAAATCATTGAAGCAGAATGCCCTGGTTCAGTGCACATCTCCTCTTGGTAATGAAGCTTTCAATAAAGTTTTATTGAATTCTGACCAGTAGTTACGTAGAAATAGACTGGACAAGAATTGTGCACTAAATGCTTATTTCAGAAATCTTCAAAGTCCCATAACTCTGAGAAAAATCATTGAAGCAGAACCTCCTGGTTCAGTGCACACATCCTCTTGGTAATGAAACTTTCCATGAAGTTTCATTGAATTCTGGTCAGTAGTTGCTGAGAAATACTCTGAACAAGAAAAAGGGACGGAAGGACAGACGCACAAATGGACGGACTATATGCTCCCCCGAAAATTATTCGGGGAGCATAAAAATTGCTTTCTGGTAATCATTGACAAAAATAATGCCGGGCCCAGTTAGCTCTGTTGGTAGAGCGCTGGACTGTCAATCCGGGGATTGTGAGTTCGAACCACAGCCCAGCCACATAACTTGTGTGGTGATTGGTCATGAAATTATTTCTACGGCTATTCTCCCCCTACCTCTGATTCAAGTAGGGCAGTTGTCAGTTACTGGTATAAGTATGTGCACTTAGTACTGGTAAACCACTTAGATCGGCTAAGCCTGCCCAGGAAAAGTTTGAGTAGGTTAACTGACCGCCGTGATATAATGAAATACTGTTAAACATGGCGAACAATCCAAACAAGCAAAACAAACAAACACATTATAATGAAATTTTTCTCTGTGAACGAGCCTCTTTAATTGCTTTAATTAATATTACTGACAACTGTAACAGGAATTTGATAAATTTGATTACTGGTTTCACAGTACAATCTGAAGCCTTAATTTTATTTTGACCTCTAGCCATACAGAATCTCTTAGTTTGATTAAACTTCAATCAGAATCTCTAGGAAGAAATTTTTTACAAGAGGGCCACAATGGCCCTAGGTTGCTCACCTGAGTTAAAGGCATCATAATAGCTTACAACAAGAGGGCCAAATGGCACTAAACCACTTTCCTGAGTATACAGATCTGGGCCTTGCAGTTTCAGGAGACGATTTTTATAGTCTATATAAACCATGTGACCCACAGAGCATGGCCAATTTCTACTCCAGGGGCATAAATTGACCAATATTTGTAGAGGACCACTATACAATTTTCATGCCAAATATGAAACCTCTGGGCCTTGCGGTCTCTGAGGAGGAGATTTTCAAAGCCCACTTTCCATATAAGTCTATAGAAACCATGTGACCCCGGGGTGTGGCTTCTTTTTACTTCAGGGCCATCATTTGGACAATAGTTGTAGAGGACCACTATACAATGTTACATACAAAATATGAAACCTCTGGGCCTTGCAGTCAGAGAAGATTTGTTAAGTCCACTTGCCATATAAGTCTATACAAACCAGGTGACCCCCGGGGCGTGGCTAGGTTTGACCCCAGTGGAATAACTTGAACAATCTTTATAGAAGACCAATATAAGATGTTACATACCAATTAGAAAACCTCTGGGGCAGTGCTACAGATAAGCATCTTTTTTTCGTAAAAACAAATAGATTTTGTAGAAAAATGATTTAATATTAAAAAGTTGTCATTAAAAAACGAATTAATATTTCAAAAAACGAATTGCAACCACATTTTTACCGTTTTTGTTGACATGGATTATTTGCCTTAGCTAATAATTACTTTAGTACAGCATCAAAATAGACACCGTTTTGACTTGTCTGGTTCCGTACTTTTGCAATTTTTATTCAATGTAGTAATAATTAGGAACCAGATGTTGTAACCATTTTGACTTGGAAAATAGTATTGAAAGAAAAACATGGTCGAATTGAAAAATAAAACCAAATTTCTGTCTATCGATGCTCATGTTGTAATGTAAATATTGTTCAAATGCAAAATTTTCCATTTGTTGTTCATGTATTACAGAAAATTTCAACCATTTATGAAATAATAAACTAAATTTGACAGCTTTACAACACGCAAAAATGTAAAAGATGAAAAATAGCTGACTATGAAATTGTAAACTATAGAAAACTATTTAAAAATTAATACAAACTAATTATTTTTGAAAGGGTGTCAGTAAACGATTTGATTACAAAAATGGGAAGTGAAAAACTATTTGCCTGAAAAATTATCTGTAGCAGTGCTGGGCCTTAAGGTTTCAGAGAAGAAACTTTTTAAAGTCATTGACAAAAGGACTTTAAAAAGTCTCAATAAACCATGTGACACCAGGGGTGTGGCTCCTTTTACCCAAGGGGCATAATTTGAACAGTCTTTGTAGAGGACAACTATACAATGTCATATACCAAATATAAAACGTCTGGGCCTTGCAGTTTCAGAGGAGAAGATTTTTTAAGTGCACTTGCCATTTAAGTCTAAAGAAACCATGTGACCCCCAGGGCGTGACCAGGTTTGATCCCAGGGGCATAATTTAAATAATCTTTGTAAAGGATCACTTTACAATGTTACATATAAAATATGAAACCTTGGGGCCTTGTGGTCTCAGAGGAGATTTTTTGAAGTCATTTTGCTATTTAAGTCTATATAAACCATGTGACCACTGTGACATGGCCAGTTTTGACCCCAGGGGCACAATTTGAACAATCTTTATAGAGGACCACAATACACTGTTACATACCAAATACTAAACCACTGGGCCTTGTCGTTTCAGAAAAGAAGATTTTTAAAGTCATTTTGTTATTTAAGTCTATATAAACAATGTGACCCCTGGGCGTGACCAGTTTTGACCCCAGGGGCATCATTTGAACAATCTTTGTAGAGGACCACTATACAATATTACATACCAAATATAAAACCGCTGGGCCTCACTGTTTCAGAGAGATTTTTTAAAGTCATTTAGTTATTTAAGTCTATATAAACAATGTGACCCCCAGGGCGTGGCCAGTTTTGACCCCAGGGGTATCATTTGAACAATCTTTGTAGAGGACCACTAGAGGATGCCACATACCATATATGAAACCACTGGGCCTTGCAGTTTCAGAGGAGAAGATTTTTGCAGTATTTTGCTATATAAGTCTATATAAAAAATGTGACCCCCGGGGGGTGGCCAGTTTTGACTCCAGGGGCATCATTTGAACAATCTTTGTAGAGGACCCCTATAAAAAGTTACCAACCAAATACCAAACCTCTGGGCCTTGCGGTTTCAGAGAAAAAAATATTCAAAGTCATTTAGTTATTTAAGACTATATAACCCATGTGACCCCCGGGGCATGGCCAGTTTTGACCCCAGGGGCATCATTTGAACAATCATTGTAGAGGACCACTATGCAATGTTACATACCATATATACAACCTCTGGGCCTTGCAGTTTTAGAGAAGATTTTAAAAGTCATTTTGCTATACAAGTCTATATAAACCACGTGACCCTCGGACGTGGCCAGTTTTAACCCAGGGGCATCATTTGAACAATCTTTGTAGAGGAGCATTAGAGGATGCCACATACCAAATATGAAAGCTCTCAGCCATGCAGTTTCAGAGAAAAAGGTTTTTAAAGTTTTCACTTTTTCAATCTATTTTTAGCTCTGGTGACCTACATATGCAGTGGACGTAAACGATCTAAACAATTTTGAAAGAGGGTCACCCAAGGATCATCCTGTGAAGTTTGGTGAAAATCTGCCCAGCAGTTTAGGAGATATTGTTTGAATGAAAATAATGACGCACAACGGAGGACACACTAGGCACGAAGGACGAAAGGTGATGACAAAAGCTCACCATGAGCACGTTGTGCTCAGATGAGCTAAAAATAATGTTCTACTGAGATATTACACATTCACAGACCTGTTGTGACCTGTTATACAAATTGTGTTCTACTGAGATATTACACATTCACAGACCTGTTGTGACCTGTTATACAAATTGTGTTCAGATACTAACAATGAAATGTTTTGGAGCAAATGTACGGATTTAATACGGATTTAATCTAAATAAGACTGAACTTTAGTCTGCATGTTATATTATAACTGTACAATAGAAATCAACGTGTATATGTTACAACCATTTGGGTTAGTGAATATATCAATTTAAACCATGTTTGAGGTTAATTTCTTAATTTCAGGGCTTTCAAAATAATTTTGTTACGCACATTTAAATGGAAACTTTTCAAAGTGTTGTTGGAAGCAATAATTGTGGCAACCATAATGTGAATTTCTGAAAAGCTTAACCATACATCATGATGCAACGGTCAATAATATTCTCTCAAAGAAGGTATTCTCTGGTAACCGAATGGGAACATGTATATACCTCAAAAGAATATTCTGTAGCTCCATCGAACAGAAAAGGCAGCGGGAGGACCTCTGTGGCCTTGAAGCTCTTTGCAAACACCTGGTATGTGAGTGTATCATTAGCCTCGATCTCTGTGTACGCTTCGAATACAGAGGCCACAACCTGAAAGGCAAAGACTAGAGATGGCAAAGTAATATGTATGAGACAACCTTCAAAGTAATGCTATAACTTGTAAAGTACGAGGGGGAGATGTAAAGTTCACAGACTCCTTTTAATTTTTTAGTATCTGACGTCAAGCAATGATGAAATTGTATGCGATTCATTGTTACACTATTTGTAACATATATACCAAGAAGTATAGAAAATCTGTATGTATCTTTGATATTTAAGCTGTTACATCAATATAATAAACGATGTACGGAGCACTTTGAACAATTAACGTTCGGAATATTGTTTGAATGTGTTAATAGATTGGCAGAACCTTTCTTTGTGTGTCGAACATGGCCATATTTTACATGGCGTCATATTAACGTCAATTGCAAACACTGTGAAAAAATCAGCGCATAATAACAAAATTTAAGTACATGACAAAATAAAATTGAAAGGTTCAAGTCTTGTGTGAAGGAGGGCAGGACACCTACAGAATGATGGACATTTACTTTCAAGGAGGGAGCTTTTAATTGTTGCAGAATAGGCGAGAGTATACATCCGACGATTTACGGACAGGGCGACCAATGACAGAGCAGCCTACCAGAGATTTAGTCTTGAATACTTTTTTGAGAGTGAGGAGGATCTTAACAGTTCAATCAGCTCTGCGCTCAAATCCTCAGCAATTTTACTTTGTACACATATAGTAAGTGGGTACATCATCATAAGAAATGTGGGGAATATTTTGAGAAATTCTGAAGTTCAGAAATCGTCACAATGACGCATTGTAATGACGTCAAAGTGCTCTGTACACATGTGATATGTTTTTGTAGTTGTAAAACGTATTTGTTCCATGAATAATGATACAAAAGAATAAAAAGAATAGATTTTGATCAGAAATTATTATTGTTTCAGACCATATAAATTTTGTCTATCTATCATAAAAATTGCGACTTATATCATCAAGTTACATGTGAGTAGTCCAGGAACTTTACGACTGCCCCCGTAATATGTATGATACAACCTGCAAAGTAATACCGATCATACAACCTGTAAA
Organism: Congeria kusceri; assembly: GCA_027627225.1. NCBI lineage: Eukaryota > Metazoa > Mollusca > Bivalvia > Myida > Dreissenidae > Congeria > Congeria kusceri. The sequence goes on from CM051036.1 coordinate 26,315,334, forward strand.
GTAATATGTATGATACATAGTAATACCGATGCTACAACCTGTAAAGTAATATGTATGATACAACCTTCAAAGTAATACTGATGCTACAACCTGTAAAGTAATATGTATGATAACACCTGCAAAGTAATACTGATGCTACAACCTGTAAAGTAATATGTATGATACAACCTGCAAAGTAATACCGATGCTACAACCTGTAACGTAATATGTTATGATACAATTAACATGCAAAGAAATACTGATGCTACAACCTGTAAAGTAATATGTATGACACAACCTGCAAAGCAATACCCATGCTACAACTTGTAAAGTAAATATGTATGATACAACCTTCAAAGTAATACAGATGCTACAAGCTGTAAAGTAATATGTATGATACAACCTGCAAAGCAATACAGACGCTACAACTTGTAAACTAATATGCATGATATAAACTGCAAAGTTATACCGATGATAAAACCTGTAAAGCAATAAGTATGATACAAAGTAATACCGATGCTACAACATGTTAGGTAATATGCATGATAAACCTTGTAAAGTAATGCAGGTGTAATATGTATATGGTATTTCTGCTAAGTAATACAGATGCTACAAGCTGTAAAGTAATACAGATTCTACAATCTGACACAGATGATGCAACCTACAATGTTATGTAAGATGCTACAGCAAACAAGCATTGTCACTGCATGTGACAAATGCCCCCAAGACGTGACAGAAGAAAGAGTTATGGTCCTTATACTCTGCACTTCCTCTCAAAGGTCTCTATCATTATATGAAGTATCATTTGAATCCCTTCCATACTTTAAGAGTTATTCTCCGCGCAAGACAATCACAATATCTAGTTATGCTGTGCACAAGAAAATAAGACATGAGCAATCACACCAAAATATTGAAGAAAGAGTTATGGTTCTTGTACTCTGCTCTTCCTCTCAACATCAGTGTATGTGGTTTTATTTTAAATCCCTTTAATACTAATGGAGTTATGCTCCACAAAAGAAAATTAACCAAAAGGCAATAACTCCGTAAATATTGAAATTTTTTTAGTTATGGTCCTTGTACTCTACTCTTCCTCTCAATGTCTTCTATCAATATATGAGGCGTGTTGTGGGAAAACCGGGCTTAATGCACTTGCTTTAAGTGTCGTCCCAGATCAGCCTGTGCAGTCCGCACAGGCTAATCCAGGATAGCACTTTCCACCTAGTGTGGATTTATGTTTAGAAGACACTACCTTGAAACTGAAAATATCATAAAAGCGGAAAGTGTGCGGACTGCACAGGCTGATCTGGGATGACACTTTAGGCACATGCATTTAGCCTGGTTTTCCCACAACATGCCTCATATGTTCAGGCATCCTAGCAGACCTCAGTGAAAATAAAGGTTTTTATAAAGGTTCAAATTTCACAAAATAAAGGCTTTTCAGGAAGATTTCAGTAAATTTAAATAAAGGCTAATTTTGACCATCCAATTTGATTAATATTTAACAAAACATACCTAATTTGATGAAATTATCCTAAATTCAACATGAATATTAAACTGACATTAGACAATTTCTACTTGTTCCTACAAAATCACTTATCATATTTAAATGTTGAATTAATATGAACTTTAAAAAAGAGATGTTTGTAAAACATGTATGCCCCCCGACTTGCAGCCAAGTTGTGAATATGTGCAAGGTCTCGATATATCATATCTATGTATGAAGTTTCATTAAAATATCTCGATGCGTTCTCAAGTTATTGAGCGGAAACCGTTTTTCTATTTTTAGTAATGGTGACCTTGACCCCACCCACCCCATATGAAATCCCAAGAGAGGTCTCAATATAAGGTATCTATGTATGAAGTTTCATTAAAATATCTCGATGCGTTCTTAAGTTATTGAGCGGAAACCGTTAATCTATTTTTAGCAATGGTGACCTTGACCCAACCCACCCATATGCAATCCGAAGCGAGGTCTCGATATAAGGTATATATGTATGAGGTTTCATTAAAATATCTCGATGCGTTCTCAAGTTATTGTGCTGAAACCGTTTTTTCTATTTTTAGTAATGGTGACCTTGACCTTGACCCCACAATCCCCATATGCAATCCCAAGCAAGGTCTGAATATAAGGTATCTATGTACGAACTTTCATAAAAAATATCTTGATGCGTTCTCAAGTTATTGAGCGGAGACCGTTTTTCTATTTCTAGTAATGGTGACCTTGACCCCACCAACCCCATATGCAATCCCAAGCGAGGTCTCAATATAAGGTATCTATGTATGCAGTGTCATTAAAATATCTCGATGCGTTCTCAAGTTATTGAGCGGAAACTGTTTTTCTATTTTTAGTAATGGTGACCTTGACCCCACCCACCCCATATGCAATCCCAAGCGAGGTCTCGATGTAAGGTATCTATGTATAAAGTTTCATAAAAATATCTCAATGTGTTCTCAAGTTATTGAGCGGAAACCGTTTTTCTATTTTTAGTAAAGGTGACCTTGACCTTGACCCTACCCACCCCATATGCAATCCCAAGCGAGGACTCAATATAAGGTATCTATGTATGAAGTTTCATTAAAATATCTTGATGCGTTCTGAAGTTATTGAGCGGAAACCGTTTTTCTATTTTTAGTAATGGTGACCTTGACTGTGACTACACCCACCCCATATGCAATCCCAAGCGAGGTCTCGTTGTAAGGTATCTATGTATAAAGTTTCATTAAAATATCTCAATACGTTCTCAAGTTATTGAGGGGAAACCGTTTTTCTATTTTTAGCAATGGTGACCTTGACCTTTGACCTGATAACCTCAAAATTTATAGGGTTCTTCCTTTCTTCTCAAGTAACCAGCATACCAACTTTCATGATCATAGGTCAAAGCATTCTAAATATATCGTGCGGAAACAAACTGGTCTACCATTTTTCTATTTTTATAAATGGTGACCTTGACCTTGACCCCACCCATCCCATATGTAATCCCAAGCGAGGTCTTGATGTAAGGTATCTATGTATAAAGTTTCATTAAAATATCTCAATGCATTCTCAAGTTATTGAGGGGAAACCATTTTTCTATTTTTAGCAATGGTGACCTTAACCTTTGACCTCAAAATTTATAGGGTTCTTCCTCTCCTCCCAAGTAACCAGTGTACAAACTTTCATGATCGTAGGTCAAAGCGTTCTCAAGATATCGTGCGGAAACGAAATGGTCTACGGACAGACCTACCGACCGACCGACCGACGGACAGTTGCAAAGCAAGATACTCCCACTTCTTCGAAGGGGGGCATAATAAAACAAAATAAGCAATGTACACAATTTAACATAGCAAGCAGTCAAAATACATATGGAAGAGAAAACATACTGGGAACAACATAGCAGGGTGTTGCACATTTCTACCTTGTGAATGTTCAGTTTAGTCTATACCGTTACCTAAGCAAAGCATAGTACAAATGCATCAATTCTTGCTCTTGTCGTATTCAATTAAAATTTATGTGAATGTGCTGTATGCTCTAATAATGAAGTTTGTCAAATGATGGCAATGAAATTACAGTTATTTTTTAAAATAAAATGACAAAGATATCAGTGAGAAAGATAGATGCTGTACAGCGATGCACTCAGGCAAGTAACTTAAATGCAATAATGTTTAAAAACTGCAATAATGTTTAAAAACTAAGTCACTACAATGGCAGGACCAAATCAATTATCAAAACTGTATTTGAGCATGACAACAATGCCATACCAACATGTGGATGACACAAAATTACTAAAAGCCCTCAACTAAGAAAAATCACTTAGCTGGAACATCATTGCCAAAGGTCATCTCATCTCTGTATTTTAGCCTACCATAAACTTTGCTTCATTGGTATCTCCAGACAAATAACCATGACACAAACAAAAGAGTGATGTATCGTACACAAAAGTAGCAATATTTAGTACAAGGTACTGACGCGCACACTTAAACAACTTAGAACAAGTATGTTCAATGAGTACCTTAAAATTTCAATTAGAAAGAATGATCACTGTGATGGCATACAATCATACAATCTGAATGGCAGGGCCTAAAATAAAAAATTGTTTGTTTCCCTTCCCGCGACCGACCCAGCAAAATCGCCGTGACCCAAAATATTTTATAGACCAAAGAAAACAATATTTTGCTTTATTTGTGTGTGAAAATGCGGGGTGCAAATCCTTAAAAAGAATCCAATAGCATGTACAAATCTTACTTTCAAAAGACGCTTACAAAATGACTTTAAACGGACAGTTCTTGGTAACGCGTAATTCGGCGTATTTTGACGCATGCTTTACGAAAAGGACGCCATAACATTCAGTGTCAGATTCTAGAGCGCAACCATTTCAGCTCCCATATGCATGTTTTTTTTTAAAGACAAAGAACGCTCACCGGCAATTAACAAACTCGTCTTTATGCACCAAGTGTCCATTATTGATAAAATCTTGACGCAAGAGCCAAAAAGCCAGCCAATAAGAACGCATAAAATTTCCAACATGCTAATGAGCGTCGTCGTTAGAAAAATTATCATGCCTTCATTCTAATTTTAATTGGTAAAGGTGCAAGTCATTTGTAACACATTTGCGTTAGGTATGTGTTTTGTTATAGATATGCGTGTTTTTAACAGCCGCGTTTGTAATAAATTACTACAAATTAAAATAGTAAATAAATGAATAATTATAAATAAATATCATAATTTTGGTGAATTTTGGTGAAAGGAACCGTTTACTAAGAATATGAATTACGACGTCATGTAACTCGACAAACTGATCGCGTCGAACGTCTTATTTTGTTAAAAAAAAATACAATTACTAGATCCAGTAGTAATTAACGAAAGTGTTATTCAAACTCATCATTGCACACGGATTAGAATTATGCAAAATCTTTGGCTGAGGCAACATTTGAATGAAAGTTAGTGGAACTAAAGTCCTGGTCAAAAATGAAAGTAAATAAACTTCAGCGCCTTTTCTGTTTATTTTAATTTATCAAAAATGTTCTGCTGCTTTCTTTTTATTACTGAACAAAGTCCTATTTGTTTTTATTTCCATAGAATGCTAATTCATTTATGCTCTAGTATATGCATTGTTCAGATACAGTATTACAGATTGATGCTTTTAAATACTATCCACGTGCTAAGTGTGTAACACGCTTTTCAGCTACAAACTGCTAGCCGCAGTTTGACAGTCACCGTTGCTATGGCTGTTGCTAACAGCATTCTGTTTTGGATGCCCGGCGAATTGCAACGTCACGCTATTACTCCTTAGTTTTAACAGGTTTTTATTATTAGCGCTCTTGTTTTTAACATATTTTACTGTTTGTTCAATTTTGATAAATTATTGGAAGGTAATTAGAACATAGTATTACGTAAATAAGCAGAACATTATTAATCTACTACAACAAAAATATTAAGAATTTATACTATAACGTAACATTTCGAACATAAGGAAAACATGAATGAAAATGACTTATTGTGTATAAAAATAAAATATTTTTCCGACCTCCGACCCACCCTTTATTAGCATGGGTCGCGGGAGGGGAAACAAACAATATTTTATTTTCGGCCCAGTCCTCAGATTTTGTTATTTATGAATACTACACAAGCATAAAGAATTAATACTTATTCTTACAGTTCGGAAGTTAAAATAGTAATGAAACTAATTAACAAACTTGAGCACTAAAGTAGTGTAGGAAATTGGAAAATTCTTTCATGTGATGTCTTGCCTATATCACAACCTGATCACAGCCACTTTCACAGCCACAAATGTTTTGTCTATCTGCTCAGAAATGTACACATTTTGATGGGTATTACTACAAACATGTAAACTCAACAAGAGACCTTCTAACTAATTAACTTACAATTTTTAAGTCATTTGTACTTCAGCTGTTTGTTACTGTTTATAGTTTTGATATATTTTACACAACATAGTTAAGCATAATGTCTCTTCATTATCTTGCACATTTTGACAAAAATATATATATATATATTCCTGAGTTGACTAACCCAGAGAGGCAGGACTGAAAACCAGCTATTTTGTTCTGGACCATGGAAAGTCTTCATTTGATTAATTTTGTGGTCTCCCATTTACAAGTTAAGAGTATTAAATGATTACTTCAACTATCCAACAAGTAATAAACTTACACACAATGAAAATATTGTCATTGATGTTCAGAATTGTTACAAAGATAATGCTGTTGACAAATACTTAGGGTTACATTTGTATTGCTCCACTGTCGTACATGTATTTACAAGGTTTTGTCTTGTTGTTTTGTAAAATTCAAGACGCATACATGCATTTGAAATGTTATTTACAACATATGCATGAGTCTTGTATGTGCCTGTTTTTATATTCATTACTACAACAAGACGTAACAAACTAATCTAAAAAAAACAACAGGTTTTTAGAGTGATTTACAGGTTTTTACAAATTTTCCAGAAAAAATAACGGGTTTAAAGGATTTTAAAAAAAACAAAGGTTTATAAAGGTTTTAAAGGTTTCACTAGAAGGCCTGTATGTTGCTTTATTTTAAATCGCTTTAGTACTAGTGAAATTATACTCTACACAAGAAAATTAACCAAAGGGCAATAACTCTGTAAATATCATAGAAAGAGCTATAGGTCCTTGTACTCTGCTCTTCCTCTCAATGTCATCTATCAATATATGTGATTTTATTTTAAATCCCTTCAATACTAATGGAGTTATGATTCACACAAGAAAATTAACCAAAGGGCAATAACTACGTCAATGGTCCTTGCACTTCTTCTCAATGTCTTCTACCAATATGTGGTGTTTTATTTTAAATTCCTTTAGTACTTATGGAGCTATAAACTGCAGAAGAAAATTAACCAAAGGGCAATAACTCTGTAAATATTGAAGAAAGAGTTATGATTCTTGTACTCTACATTTTCTCGCAATGTCCTCTATCAATATATGTAGTTTCTTTTAAATCCCTTCACTACTAATGGAGGTACAAGAAAATTTAAGCCAAAGGGTAATTTCTCTGTAAATAGTGAAGAATAAGTTATGGTCCTTGTACTCTGCACTTCTTCTCAACGTCCTTTATCATCATTTGAATCGTTTTGAATACTTTTAGAGTTAAACTCCACACAAGAAGCAGGATGTAAGGAAGGACGGACGAAAAAAAACAGACGGACGGTTCGATTTTAATATGCCCGTCTTCGGGGGCGTAAAAAGACAATACAATGACCAAACCTAACTGAACATTCCTTATATTTTAAGCAACAATAAGGAAGGCGAAAATGCACATTTCTATGCAGAAAGGTAGCCATAAATTTATTCGAAATTAGATGGCAGACAAACGTGATTGATTCTTCAATAACTAATTGTTTTGGGGAACTGTCTCAAAAGCAAACGTATTAAGCAAAATGGAACAAGGTTAAGCTAAAAACAACATGCAGTTAGTTCCAGCTTTAAGACAAACATTTTTGGGGTAATATTAAATAAAATCTGCCATAAGAGAGATGCAAACGAGTAACGTCCAGTAAAGATAATACATATTAGTAAGCAAGGCCAGAATACATGATAGCAAGTGAAACTATGTGCATATATATTGGATGTTTGTTGATTTTGGTGAATGATCACATTTTATTTAACAAGTGGTCATAGAAAATATGTTCACGAGTGGCATAGCCGCGAGTGAAAATATAGTTTTCTATGACCACGTGTAAAATAAATATTCGATCATTCACTGAAATCAACAAATGTTCTTTTTATAAAATTGCACAAGAAAAGCTTAGTCACACGTTTGTGTATTCTGACGTCATAAAAATGACGTCACAAATGATTCCAAAATTGTTTATCATAAGTATGGTGGGAAAAGTGCCATAATCGATGCGATTGATAGAAAAAATAGTGCAACAATGCTCCAACAGTGAAAATATACGATTGTATTTCACCACTAGAATTCTATCTGCTCTGAAAAGCATAAAATAAAATAACGCATTTCTACCCCCAGACAGTTGTATAACAGATAAAAATACCCAGAATTCATACATATTAATAGTACAGCATCTACCCCTACAGTCCTGCTTCTGCTGGCAACCACCATATCCGTTTAGATAACCACTATCACCACTATCACTTTGGCGACTCAATTGCATATACAACCACCATATCCTTTTAGATAACCACTATCATAACTATCACTTTGGCGACTCAATTGCATATACAACCACCTCTACCACCTTTAACGCTGCTGAACCTCGTAAAAATTATCTAACATGCTTATTTCAAAGTTCCAGAAATGTTGACATGGAAAATAATTCCCAACTTGTTCTTACTTATTTCACAGTCTGTAATCACTGGCGCCACCTCTTTTTGGAGATGCATTGGAAAAACAGCCAATTATACTTCCGAGGTGGTGCTAATGACAGGAAGTAGTAGGAAAAAGTAAACAATGATAGAAGTTGAGTTGGTTTTGTATGTTTTATTACAATTTTACATACTGTTTTAAAAATCGGACAATGTAGTGAGATTCAGAACGATTTTACCTTCCAACAATGTAGAGAAGTATGAAGTCACAACACATTTCAAAACGTGAGGACTTTTATTGGTCGTGACATGGTGGAAATTGAACAAGCTAATTGATGACTTTGAAAGTGCTAAGACATAATTTACACACAATTAGAGCAATAATGGCATAAAATAATTCCTTTCGAAATTGGTTTGAGATCTATTGAGATCTACAGAGCCAAAGCAATAGAGGTGGCACTCAGAACAGGAGGTGGAGCCAATGTGCTATATAATCTTTCCAACACGTATAAATTATTTTTATCCATAAAATACTCACATTTGTAAAGTAAAAATGCATATTTTATCCATAAAATACTCACATTTGTAAAGTAAAAATGCATATGCAATACTGACAAAATATACAAGATAATCCAACGGGTTGTTACCATTAACTTTGTACTAACAAATTATATACATGTAATATATGGGTGAAAGTTTTCAGTATTAATACTGAATTAAGTATTTTTCAAAGTTTTTGTGCAACATAAAATATACCAAAACTACAAGTTCACCCACGGTAATATATTCGGTACAGCGCAGCAAGCAGTTGTACCAAATTTCTTAATATGAGCTACAAATGTCTCCAAAGCAATGTCGGGACGGGCGGAAGCTAATACACAGACAGGCGGATTGGCTGGTAGATTGTATACTATGATGTTTAACAAATCAATATCAACCTAATGAGCATATTAATAGTTTGTTCTTGTTTTCACTTGTCATTATATTTTTTCTAACACAGAAGATGTACATTATTTATCAGTTAAAATCACCCATTTTTAGATTAAGTATGCGCTATGATACCCGTCGAAGAAGAGCCAGGAAAATAATACAAATCACAAAGTAGTGTCCTAGCTGTTACAGTGGAAACCTTTATATAAAGTTTAATTTTAATTTACTTTTGTTACAAATAATAAAAATAATACTTATATTTAACTATTAGATTTCGTATAATATTCAACACAAGTTTGGAAAATGAGATGACTCTTCGTAGGAATGATGTTTATAAGGTTCAAATGTGTTTCATTTCTATTCATTTACAAAGCCTAAAAGAGTCTTACACCCTAATTGAACTTGTTAAGATTAACTGTATACATGTACTTCAAAAGATACTGCTTAAGTGATATGTGTGACGATTTAAATGGTCAATATGATTATAATGCTTATCACGAAACGTAGAGTGAAATGTTAATCAAAATATGTCAATTTTTCAAACTATATAATAGGTATTGTCTCCACCTCCTGTTCTGAGCACCACCTCCATTGCTTTGGCTCAACCTCTTACTAAAAAATGCAAAATAATATGTTAAATAGACCTCAAACCAATATGTTTGATAACGCAGCAAATAATACATTTCGAAAGGAATTAATTTATGCCATTACTGCTTTAATTGTGTATAAATTATATCTCAACACGTTCAAATTCATCAATTAGCTGGTTCAATTTTCACCATGTCACAACTAATAAAAGTCCTCATGTTTGAAATGCGTTGTGACTTAATACTTCTCTACATTGTTGGAAGGTAAAATCGTTTCTGAATCTCAATTGATTCCGAATCGCACTATATTGTCCGAGTTTAAAAAGAGTGTCTCAAATTGTCATAAAACATATAAAACCAACTCACCTTCTATCACTGTTTACTTTTTCCTACCACTTCCTGTCATTAGCGCCATAAGTATAATTGGCTCGTTTTCCAATGCATCTCCAAAAAGAGGTGGTGCCAGTGATTACATACCGTGTATTTTATATAAGTCATCTTAAACTTTTAAGTACTTTTTTCAAAGTGTTTTCTTACCACACTAGTATATTCACACATATTTCTATGCTGAAGTGTTGATGCCCATGCTGCAAGGTTTTGATCATAACAGGTCTCCGTAGGTCCGAGACCAGTGATTTATTGCTCGGACCAGTTATCTTCGAAGGATGACTCCTCGAATACATCTCAAAATATTTGTCATTAAGAATACAAACAACCATCCAAAATGATATTGTTTATTTGCATTATACCCCAAGCTAACCTGTATTAAGTCACACATTTTCAGATTGCTGAAATCAATTAAACACCATTTTGATTTAAGAAATTGGGTCTGACAGGCATTGTAGTCATGTTTTTGACAGAAGCATGGTCCATGAATGCTGTAGTTATACATGTAACTAGTTGCTTACCTCGATACTATTGGAGGCCATGTAAGGCTGAAAGTAATCTGTATTTCTTGCCATGTAGTACGGCTGCACTATCTTGTCGTAGAGGTTGAACTCAAAGTCATATGAACCATCAAACTGAAAGAAAAACACAGACGCTGCTTAGTTTGTGCCTGCAAAGATTACAAACTGTAATCAAATCATAACTATAAAAACAAAATATCTACATAATAGTCATGTAAGAGTGTATGCCTTAATCATAAAGATTACTAAATGGACGCAAACATGTTACCAGGAATTCATGTGCGCTGTTGGAAATAAATAAATTATTGTTCTTTTGGATATTTACGAAAACAAAATCAATGAAAAGTACAGACATATAAATATGTATCACTACACATATATTTAACATATCCAATACTTCAGGAGGAGCATACATTATCATTGGCCTAGGGACTGGACGGGTAGTAATTTTGGACCCGGGTACCCAGTCGCCAATTACCACCGTGGCACGGGTACCCGGGTTGGCAATAAACTTTAACTGCACAGAAAGAACATAACAGTCCAAGAAATGTTAATTGGTTCTATTTTTATAATACACTACAGGTGACATTGATGATGAACCAGATACTATCACAGAGTTTGGTATTGACATGATATACCTATTTAAATACATGCATGATGCGCATTTAACTTTGGCTATTTGTTAGAAAACTAATGCAATGAGATATTCAAAATTTACATAACTTGTGCAAATTAGTATTTGTCTGTATATGCAGTACTGGTGCCTTCAGACCGTGCGATGGTCTATCACAAATGGACTACAAATCACTCAACAAAGGGCTTAAATTGATCTGTGAACAGCTGACATCTTTATCTTTTTGAACCATAACATTATATTTTAAACTGCATGTGCAAAGACATAAACTCTTACTGTAACATTCTGCATTTGCCAAAACAGACAGTCCAGAGAAATGATCTGAGTATAATAAGCTGAAGGACCTAACATTGAATGCCCAGACTTGATATTTGAAATTATTGGATAACATCATTCCTATATTCATTGGGGATGTCCATAGCATAATGAAAGAAATTACGTTGGATTAAATGTGGTTTAGGTATACACATGTATTCTAGAAATCTTAAACACTAATATCTGGTAACTGGGAAGTGGAAATGCACCCGGGTAACCACCAAAGCTTACCCGCCCTGCGGGTACCCGTCCAGGCCCTACATTAGTCAAGCAAGAGCTGTTGGATAGCGCATTTGACTTTACTTGTGCTTGTCAGAGTTTCTGGCATTTTTTCTAAAGCAAACTGTACAGTAGGGGTCAATTCAACAAAATTAATTTCTTTCTCGAGTTACCGAGTGGAAGCATTTTCAAAATTTCAAAACAGTGACCTTGACCTTCATCCAACTAACCCCATATGCAATCCCATGCAATGTCTCGTTATACAATATCTATAAATTGAATTTTATTAAATATGTTCTCGAGTTATAAAGCAGATTTTTTTCTATTTTTAGTAACAGTGATCTTGACCTTTCCCCCGCCCAACCCACCACAAATGCAATCCCGAGTAAAGCGTTGCTTTAGGGTATTTATGTATGAAGATTAATTCTCAAGTTAGAGAGTGGAAATCAAAAGTTGATGCCACCATTCCACCCAATTAAAAATGTTTAAGTGTAAAAATGCCCATAAGTTTGACAAATTAAAGTTATCAAAACTGGCCTATGAGTTCATTTTAATATAGGGAATAAGTTTGAATGACATCTCTCAAGCCATTCCTGAGAAACCAGCTTACCGAAAAACTTTAACCTGTCCATATAGCCAATATGTACAAGTTTTAAGTGCAAAAAGGCTCATAATTTTGACAACTTTCAAACTAGAGTTATCAAAATTGGCCCATGAGTTCATTTTAATATAGGGAATAAGTGTTCTAAGCTTGAATGAAATCCCTCAAGCCATTTCTGAGAAACCAGCTTACTGAATAACTAACCTGTTCATATAGCTTATATGTAACATTTCTAAGTGGTGTAAAAAGGCCCATAATTTTGACAAATTTCAAAACAGAGTTAACAAACTTGGCCTATAGGTTTATTTTAATGTGGGGAAAAAGTTTCAATGAAATCCCTCAAGCCATTCCAGAGAAACTAGCTTACCGAAAAACTTTTACCTAGCTCGGACGCCAATGCCGACAGTCGAGCTAAAAAGGAAGGTAAGCACCGCCCATATACTTTTATATGACACGTCCATGTGTGAACACATGTAAATTTACTGTAACTTTCGGCATGTCATTTCATTTACCTAAATTCGTGAAACTATAAAACTAAATGCGTTTGACAATACATGCATAGTATCGTGTTACTGTACGTGGTGAAAGGAAAAAGTCAATTTTTTTTAACTTAAGAACTATTCCCGCAGAAAGGAGATGTTTGGTTCTGTTAAATATGGTGATGACAATCTCCACAAAAACATACTGCTTACTATATTGATTCACTGCAAACCTTACTTCATTCAGAAGGATTATTTGATTTCACAATAATTATTTCAGTTTTTAGACTGTTGGCGGAGGCCAATGGTCTTTGAGAGGGTAATTTCCAAAGCAGGTATTGCGGAAAACTACTTCTTTTCTTTGCAGGCTATTAGTCAGTAAATCGAAACCAGAAAGTGTCCTTCTTCAAAACAGCAAAATTTCACACCCGTTTTCTTACATTTTAATTATTTAAGATAATGTACGTAATATGTATTAAAATGTGTATGTCATGTGATTTATTACAATTTCAGTTTGTAAAAAGGTCAATTTATAAAAAAAATAACTTTAAACTAATAACATCCCTAATTTTGCAAAAGTGTTTTTTCTAGTTAACAATTCTCATTCTGAATATTTTGACAACAAATTACTGCAATTTATTAGTTTTAAATTATGCCATGGACAATCAAGAGCTTGCATCGAATGATCTATTTTGACTCAGTAGGCTACAAACAAAAATCCATAAATAAACGTTTATTTATAGATCTTTGGATAAAAAGCACTAACAATCGGTGCGCCTAACTACTACGCTTCATCAGTTATTCTGCCCCTTGCAGATCGACTTGTTAACTGGAATCGCTATAATTCCGTTTGCATACTGAGATAATTAGCTTGAACAGCTTTTTTTTTTCGTGACTTACAAATTTAGTTTTCATTATGATGTTGTATACTATTGAATAACAAGCCAAAATAATAAGTTTAAAGGTAGGAAATCGAACTTCATTCAAACTAATATTTCCTTTTAGCAAAAAATGCACTCATAATTTACATTATTTTAGTTTCTTTTGTCGCCAACAGTCTTTCTCTGCTGTCAGCGTTTTGATATTGTTTAGCCTCAATAAAAGTGCTCTTCTGTATGACAACACACCCAGATATCGTTTCAAAATTTAAGTTTACAAGAGCACGCAGCAATATTCCCTGATGACAGTTTTTGTAAAAAATTGTTCTAACTGGGCAAGAAAAGACTGACAAATGATGGACCAGAAAATTCTCATCCTTTCTTATTTAAATACTGACAGTGTGTGGAAATTGCTATACATGTGGCTAGAGATGAATCTTCATTTAACATCAAGGCCATTTATCCCTGGGAGAGGAATATCTGTCTGTCAATTATAAGAATCATGTGATATGCCTTTCAGAATCAAGGGAACATGGAATTTTTCAGAATTCAAGAAATGTCTTTAAAAAAGACAATCGACGTAGAAATTAATATTGAGATGTCATTTTTTTGCCCTAAATATTATACAAGAGGACCAAGCTGTGACTTCACAGACCCCATATTTTTCGTTCCCTACTAAGGAGACTTCTTGGACCCCAGATTTTTCGGTCCCTACAAAAGAGACTTCTCAACCACTAGATTTTTCAGACACTGTAAGAAAACATATCGGCCCCAAAAATTAATTTGAGATCAACTCAATAATTATTAATATCTGTACATTTAATAAACCCATTATATACCGTCCCATGTTTTCACCAATGATATATGAATAAGCTAAATACTAGTAATTTACATAAACATAATTGATACATGAATTTGTCAGGCAAACTTAACAAATTAACATTGTCAGAAAATAATAGTGGGAATGAACAAGCAGTAAGTTTATGAATTCCCCATTTATTGCAATTCTCAGGCTTAGGATTCTCCAGAGGCTAATTGATGTGTGTGTATTAAGGTCAAATTACACCAAAATGAAAGTCACATTCTCAGGGTTACATGCTGTCAGTTAGATAATAAACACATATGGTTTAGTGTATAATGCATATGATTTTAAAAATACTGTTTAAATGATATGTTTTGGTATCAATTTAAAGGTATATATGTAAGAAATAAGAAAAAAGGCACTACTTTGTTCTTTGTGGTCCCCAGCTTCATAACTTTTGGCCCATGTATTCATGCACAAAATGGCAGCCTCCATGCCCGTCAAAACCGGTGTGTTTATTCTAAGGTAAATATTTTGAGTTACAACACAGAATTTGTTGACAAGTGTTTTTTCAAAAGGTTATGGCCTTATCGTTCCAACGATGTATGGTGATGTATTAAAAAGTAGCTTGGCCATGGTGAAAATTGAGATCAAACATTGTATATTTTATATGTAACAATGAAGGAATTTATTTGCGCATGCGTAACCTTAACACAGCTTTACCTAGCGCCATTGTTAGAATGATTCTTCTGCTGGAGTTGTACTCACTAGAATTAATTCACGGGGACGACAGTCGGTTACAGTGTACAATAATATTTTTACATAATGATAAAATAACAGAAAATATAAGCTCAATCAAATTTGCTAATATTTGTTTTGCTTAATTATCAGAAAAATACCAGAAATTTACCACTTCATATTTTGTGCTTGCGAGCTCAACAGGCAACATTGTACGTTGTGACCGACTGTCGTCTCCGTGAATTGTAGCATTGTAATTGCTATTTATAGAGCGCGCTGATTATGTAGTTATTTCATCATGTGAATTAATATAACATTCTGATAATGACATACAATGAGTAAAATTGTTCATAATTATTTTCATTTCTAGAGTGTATGTCGAAGATATGTTTATAACTTTAATTTAACCGCTTATGTAAACAATTATGTAAATTTTTAATCCCCAAAAGTATGCAACAGTTATTTGTATACATCAAACTATTGTTTGAAGTTTGCATTCCCTAAAATTAGAAACTTTGCCCAATTCTATTGGCATTCAGCTGCATAATTATTGCAAGAAATCTAGGTAAAAAGTGATCTTGGACAGCTACACTGAATAACACTTGCATCAAAAACTCCCTGAGGAGGTCATACAAATACTGTCTAAAAGAAATACTTCCAGACAACAAAAGTCTTCTTTAAAAATCTCTGTGGTAGATTTGTAAGAATGAATTGATCATGCAGGACTGTTTAATCAATAAGGTAAAGCTTAACAATAGTTCTATTGTTTTCTGAAATTTCTATGCTTAAAGGATTTAACTGTAATTGGATTCTATTTTGGATGACCAAGAAAATTGAGAAGATGTTATTGCTAACAATAGGTTTGCCAATTCTAAGAGTCATAATTATAAATGTCATTTCAATAACAAAACTAAAGACAACTAAATCAACATCAAAATACCTCTAAAGTCAAATAAACAATATATTAATAGCAAACTAAGTCAAACAAAAAACATAATAAAGAATAATAAAAATTATGTACATTTTTTAATTCGCAAAAATTAATATACACATATTTTTCTATTCTTAAACGCATAGGGTCCACTTTGAATTAACGATATTACAAAAATAATGAACTTCTAACAGAAGCCCAGATAAGGCAATTACATGCGTAAATTAAGCACAAAAATTGGAAGTTACGCAGAGAAAATACAATTTTGGTGTACATTTACGCACAATTTTATCCATGTTCACGTGAAATTTTGAAAATGTTAAATCTTGAGATCATGAGGCAGGAGTTATTTTGGTGTCTCTTTAATATTGTGGCAGAACGTCTCAGTATACATTTGGATCCATTTTTATGCAAAAAACTTGATACACATTTTCTTAAGTTTGCAACACTGTTACATATATTTGGCCATTCTCTCTTACAGACAGCAATGTTATACAACAACTTATGACATTGTGTCTACCAGTGCCATATATCATTTGAGATATAGACTAAAGCCGGGTTTCCATGAAGGCTACTTTTTCGCCGCAGATTTTATAGGTGCTGAAATGCGTGCTGAGTACAGGCCTGAAAAAATGTTTCCATGAAACCGAAACCTGAGGCGGTTTTTGGATAAAAACGCATGTGCGTTTATTAACCTTTTATTGAGAAAACAGCCACGGCACTTACAAATTATAGATTCCTCATTCATCTTTTCGCTATTTCTTTCTGATAATTTTTCTGTAACATATTTTTCTGTCTTTATATTCCGTCAAGGAATAATCAACAAGAGGGCCATGATGGCCTAAAGTGCTCACCTGAGAACTGGTACAGATGAAGGCCATACTGTTGTGACAGGTTTAAAATTAAGGGTATATGAACAATGCGCAAAGAAGGATAGGAACAATTTGATTTAAAACATCGGTTAGTGCAATTGGCTAACTAAAGTATGAGTTGGGTAGTGGATGTGTGGTGTTTTGCTAATGGTACTCAAATCATTTTTCTAGATATTCTTACCTAACCCTTTTTCATTAAGTCAGTGACAATTCTGGAAAATGCACAAACAGTAGATTTTGATGTCTTTTTCGCAAACAGTTTTGGAAAACTAGTTGCAATGCCATAATTGCGATGGCTATGCTATAAGGTAAAGTTTTCCTTTTACTTTGATAATTTTCTTTCCAATGATGAAAAATGATGTTAATGCAGGCTCTGAAGACATCAATGTTGCATGTACAAATAACTGCATGTAAGTCTTGCAACTGTTGGAAATCAAATTTTGTCAATCAATTTTTATGGTCATGCGCAAACTGTGTAAGTTTGGTCAACATTGAATCAAAAATCATGTGTGCAAGCCAATCACTGATAACTTGTTGATGTTTTTTTCCAAACACAAGGGGCAATAACTCTGGTGTTTCTGGCCCTATCATGCTTATATTCTACTTCACATGTAGCCTTACGTTCATAGCCAAATTGTACACGATTGGTGAAGATTGGATGAAAAATGAAGTCTCTCTCCAAAATGATGTCCATTTTTGCATATGTTTTTCATAAACAAAGGGCAATAACTCTGGTGTTTCTGGTCCAATCTCGCTTATTATCAACTTCACCTTTAATATTATGGTCATAGACAAACTGTGCAAGATTGGATGAAAAATAAAGTCTCCATCCTGTATAATGTCCATTTTTGCATTTGTTTTCACAAACAAAGGGCAATAACTCTGGTGTTTCTGGTCTGATCTTGCTTATATTCAACTTCAACTGTAATCTTATGGTAATAGACAAACTGTGCAAGATTGGTGAAGATTGGGTGAAAAATGTCTCTATCTTGAATAATGTCCATTTTTGTATATTCTTTTGATAAACAAAGGGCAATAACTCTGGTGTTTGAAATACGATCTGGCCCAATTTTCACGTCTGCTGAGATCTGATGGTCATACACAAACTTTGAAAGTTTGGTTAAGATTGGATGGAAAATAAAGTCTATACGTTGGGAAAGGGCACTTTTGCACTTTTTTGGCATGAAAAAGGGGCAATAACTCTGGTTTTACTGGTGTGATCTGACCCAATATCAATCCCATCCGAGATTTTATGGTCTTACACAAAATTTGCAAGTTAGGTCAAGATTTAATAAAAAATGTAGTATTTATCGCGATAACGGTCAAAATTGCTGCAGCACATTGACGCCGAACGACGCTAGAGAGGTCCCCTATACCAATAGCTCACCGAGCACTTCGTGCTCAGGTGAGCTAAAAATAGTGACCAATGAAGTAATCAATTAAATTAAGATGTATAAACCATTTTCTGAAAATAGGGTGAATTTTCTGTGTAAATACAAAGGGGGCCACTGTGCATGTTTTAAAATAATACTACACCGTATATTACCGTAGATTAGATTTATTTATTATGCCTATTGATCTTTTTTGCTTTATTATTTTTTACTGAACTGAATAAAATGTTATAAAAACGCTGCGAGTTTGTTTGTTTAGTGTAATTATGCAGCCCGACCCTGGTGTCAGAGGCTCCTTGTGTACTAAAGGTGTTGAAAGGATCGATCAAGGTGTCAACAGCTCCCTGTGTGAAATTGTCAAATACCCAATAATTACCAGTAACAATATATCAACAGGGTACGAGTGAATGATAACGATATTATGTTTTGCAATTTCCACAAGACGTAAATATAATGACACAAAAATATCAATGGCGTCATTTTTTTGTTGATTGTAGATTCGGACACAGGCTCTGGAGGTTTAATGCGTATTATACTCGGAATTTAAATTTTTACCGAAAAATTCCTGCCAAAGTCAGGGGTGCGTATTATACACGAGTGCGTATTATACATACGTTTACGGTATGTGATTGTCGCAGGGTAGATTGTTTTAATGAATAAAAGCTAAACCATAATTTTTCTCTTTTAAATATTAACACCAATTACACAGTTATGATCTGTTTAAAGTATAAACTCATTAATTGTTTATTTTATTTTGACATTTTTGTAAAAGTCAAATACAAATATGAGTAATGAAAATGCTTGTATTGTATATGTACCAAAATGTGTTCATTTAGTTTGATTTCACTTACTAACATACTGAGTAAAGAATTTGGGCCACCCCCCCCCCCCCCCCCCCGGATGTGGAGCCTTGATTTCAGTCAGCATTTAATTAACAACGAAATGTCATTTTGACACGAAGTGATATAAATTATCTATTCTCTCGCCTGAATATTCGGGCCCCTATTCTCCACAAGCAGACCACTGTTAACAAATAAGAGCATAATCTGATGCATGTGTTTGTTGCTACAAACTTGCTATCACAGTAAGACCCTTCACTGGGGATCTGGCCCGTTGGACATCGAATAGCTGACACTTTTTTAAAACACAAATGACGTTTCTTTTTTCCTCAAAATCGGATTTGCGTGAATTTAAGACGGAGTGAATATGTACATGATCGCAAGAGCTCGAAATTTGTAACCCGTGAATTCAAGTGAATAAGCCCACCAAATTAATGTGCATCAGTTATTTTTGAATTTTTGAGAAAGTGTTTTTTTTTCTTGTTACTAATTCTCATTGTGAATATTTTGACAACTACTTACTGCAATTTATTAATTTTAAACTATGGACAATCGAGAGCTTGCATCGTATGATCTATTTTGATTCAGCAGGCTACGAAGAAAGATCAATAAATAAGCATGTTTATTTATACATCTTTAGCTAAGAAGCACTTACAATCGGTGCGCCTAACTACTGCGCTTCATCAGGTATTCTGGCCCTTGCAGATTGACTTGATAATTAACATGTATATAATTCAGTTTACATAAGATAATTAGCTCAAACACAATATGTTTTTGTTACTTACAAATTAGTTTTCATTATGAAATTGTATACTATTGAATAAGAAGCCACATTACAACGTTTAAAGGTGGGAAATTGAACTTCATTCAAACAAAAGTTTCCTTTTAGCAAAAATGCACTTATAGTTCACATGCTTTTAGCTTCTTTTGTCGCCAACAGTCTTTCTACGCTGTCAGCGTCCTGATTTTTATCAGAGTGTACACAATCATTTCAGGATTAAATAACTATATGTACATTTCTCAACAAAGGTTCAGATCATGAACTTAAAATTATTCCAGATGTTATAATCATCAGATCATTGAATCTGGGTTGCTGCAGGATAAGCCTCTCAAAGGTTTTGCAGTGCCGTTTTCATTGTCTTGCAAGAATTGAAAAACAAATAAATCTAAGTTTCTGTGAATATTCAGGAACACAAATATATAACAAGGATATCAGTAAAACTGATGGATGCTCCCCAATGCACTTTGTCAAGCAATATAAATGCAATGAGAAGGGCAAAGATATTAAAATGACTAAAAATCAATAGAAATGTGTACTATTTACTATATTTCAGAAAAGTCCCGTAACTCTAAGAAAAATCATTGAAGCGGAACATCCAGCTAATATGCACACCTCCTCTTGGCAATGAAGCTTCCCATAAAAGTTTATTGAAATCAGGCCAGTAGTTGCTGAGAAAAAGCCCAGACAAGAATATATGCAGTATATATTAATTTCAGATATTTGTAAAGTCCCATAACTCTGAGAACAATCATTGAAGCAGAACGTCCTGGTAGTATGCCAGCATTCTGCGGTGAATTTGGACTATTGGGGACAAGGGCCCTCTAGACTTGAAAAAGTGGGGACAAATTACAAAAATGTAGGGACACAGACAAAAAAGTTTTACACCTCATGAATATTCCCAAAGCAGATTTTTTTTTTTTAAAGTATGTACTAGCTGTTTTAATTCATGTTTGTTTTTCTTTTCTGTTAAAAAAAGGACTAATACATAATATTGTGTTCTTAATGAATTCATAACGTTCTGTTGATCAATGAATGATTGGGGTTGTTTATCCTCGGGACTTCGGTTGAAAACCATTGCCCGAGCAATGTTAAACTGCATTCTTAAATACCTTATTACCATGCATTGTTAATTCCAATTTGAACAAACAATAAACGCTGTTATAAACACAAGGCATTAATAATGAAACCTGTTAAAACTACAAAGTGAACAGTGTGACGTCATCAATTAGCCCGGGCATCCAGAACTGCAAGCCGTTAGCAACACCCATAGCAACGGTGTCGGTTTATTAAACTTCAAAAGGCTTTGATGTGTCTGATGAAATGCGGCTGTTGTCTAGCAGTTTGTCGCTGAAAAGCGATTTTTACGCTTAGCATGTGGACCGCATTTACAATTATCGATTGATACTGCTGTATCTGAACTGCTCAAGTGCTGTCGATAGAGCGTTAATGAATTAGTGTTCTAGGGAAACAAATTGTCTGCGCCTGCGGAGCCGTTTACAAAAATTTGGTGGGGACAAATCATATATTTTTGCGCCAATGGCGCAAGGCCGCATCCAAGGCAGAACACTGTATGCACACCTCCTCTTGGTAATGAAGCTTCCCATGAAGTTTTGTTGAATTCCAGAATGTAGTTGCAGAGAAATAGCCCGAACAAGAAAGTGAAGAATTGTGCACTATATACTGATTTCAGAAATCTTCAGAAGTCCCATAACTCTAATAAAAATCATTGAAATGGAACGTCCTGGTAGTATGCACACCTCCTATTGGTCATGAAGCTCCCCAAGAAGTTTCATTGAATTTTTCAATTCTGGTCAGAAGTTGCTGAGAAATACTCTGGAACAAGAAAGTGAAGAATTAAGCAATATATACTAATTTCAGAAATATTCAAAGTCCTATAACTCTGAGAAAAATCATTGAAGCAGAACGTCCTAGTAATATGCATACCTACTCTTGGTAATGAAGCTTCCCATGAAGTTACGTTGAAATCTGGCCAGTTGTTGCTGAGAAATACTCCGGACAAGAAAGTGTGACGGAAGAACGGACGGACACACGGTCGGACGGACGGACAAAGCAGCCACAATACGCTCCCCGGAAATTTTTCGGGGAGCATAAGAAATGCACAAATGAAAGCATTGCATGTGGCAACCATTGACGTTTTTACTGGGATATATTTGGGTACAAGATGTTCAATTAATTTGGCAAGTATGGGTTAAGTACAATGTAATCCCAGCATGCGCTTCCAGTTAAAGTCTGGTCGAAATGTTCTTTATTAATTGGAAGGAAGGGAATTGATTACTGACCATTATAACAAGCTCTTCCATAGTTTTCTTACAGCAGTAATAATACACGTGGTTGCAAATAAATAATAATGACCTAACCATAGTTAATGTTAGCAGTGATGATTTTTAGGATGAACAAATAGCAAAGTAACAAAACTGTAACATTATTGTTCATGTATGTCATGACACGAGCTTACTTGGTTAATGGCAGTAATTTTTTAGTTAAATGCAATAACTTAAAAAGACAGAGAAGCACAATTATAAACATATAATTAAAATTTGTTGAAAGGTGTTTTAAAGACATTATGGTTTTGAATACAGCAAGACAAACATTTACACAGAAATTCTAATGGTATCATGCTAATAAAAAATATGACATTAGCATATAAATTTCTTTGTACAGACATCATTCATTGTCAGGATTTCTTAAGGTAAATGTATTTCCTCAACACTACAATGGGGTGACATGTTAGCTTTCTTAGAAAATGTGATATGAAAAACTAATTATAAACACCAGCTGTGTATCACCTGCATTGTACTAAAAATCTAAACAATCCTAACCATTTGCAATATAGTGACGATATTGACAAGTGTATGTAGAATTCACCTTGGTATAGCAGTTCTAAAAACTCATAGTGTAACCACATCAAGCTGCCCTACAATAATAAAACAAGAGGGCCAAGATGGCCCTAGATCACTCACCTGAGTGTAAAGCTTTGTTTAAGATTTCAATATAGCCATATAAGGAAAACAGTCCCGCCCCCCCCGGCGGCCATTATTTTTAACGAATCAAAATGATTTCCAGGAATTTGGGAGACAGTCACCCAAGGAACATGTATGTGAAATTATTTTGAAATTTAGCCAGTTGTTTTAGACAAGAAGATTTTAAAAGTTTTCAATATAGCCATATAAGGAAAACTGCCCCGCCCCCTGGCGGCCATGTTTTCTAACAAATCAAAATGATTTCAAGTAGTTTGGTAGAGGGTCACCCAAGGACCAATGTGTGAAATTATTTTGAAATCCAGCCAGTGGTTTCAGATTAGAAGACTTTTTACAGTATAGTTATATAAGGAAATCTGCCCCGCCCCCTGGCAGCCATGTTTTTTAACGTATCCAAACGATTTGAAGGAATTTGGTAGAGGGTCACCCAAGGAGCATTTCTGTGAAATTATTTTGAAATCCAGCCAGTGGTTTCAGACTAGAAGATTTTTAGAGTTTTCAACATAGCCATATTAGGGAAACTGCCCCGACCCCTGGCAGCCATGTTGTTTAACAAATCAAAATGATTTCAAGGAATTTGGTAGAGGGTCACCCAAGGACCAATTCTGTGAAATTATCTTGAAAGCCAGTGGTTTCAGACTAAAAGATTTTTAAGTTTTCAATATAGTTACATAAGGAAAACTGGCCTGCCCCCCTCGCGGCCATGTTTGTTAACAAATCAAAATAATTTCAAGGAATTTGGTAGGGTGTCACATAAGGAACATTTCTGTGAAATTATTTTAAAATCCAGCCAGTGGTTTCAGACAAGAAGATTTTTTAAGTTTTCAATATCGCCATATAAGGAAAACTGCCCAACCCCCTGGTGGCCATGCTTTTTAACAAATCAAAATGACTGGAAGGAATTTGGTAGAGGGTCATCCATGGAGAATTTCTGTGAAAACTATTTTCAAATCAAGCCAGTGGTTTCTGACAAGAAGATTTTTAAAGTTTTCCAGTTTTTAAGCTTTTGGTTGCCATGACAACCAGAGTGTTCAATATATTTGGTAAAGGACCATCCCAGGAACATTCCTGTCAAGTTTGGTTTAAATCCGCCAAGTGGTTTCAGAGAAGAAGTTGTTTGAAGTAAAATGTTGATGACGGACGCCAGACACAGACTGACCACAATAGCTCAACGTTAAGCACTTTGTGCTCAGGTGAGCTACCAAGAAAGGTGGAAATTCCATGAAAACCAAATTTTTCGAACTAAGCGCATAAAAGTCAGCACAATAATAAAATAAATGTTGCAAGGTGAAGGTCATACAGCTGTTGCTAGGAATAAATAACCTAAATTCTTTTTTGAGCTGTGGAGCAAAAACTGTTCTTCTATTTTTAGTAACAGTGGTCTTGAAACCACCCATTCAATATGCGATTGCCACACAAGATCTCAATATATGGTATCTACAAATGAAATTTCATTACAATACCTCATTTGTAATTTAGTCACTGAGTGGAAACCATATTTCTATTTTTAAAAATGATGACCCTGACCTGGAACCACCCATCTAGTATGAAATCCCAAGTTAGGTCTTATAAATATAAGGTATCTAAATATAAAGTTTCATTACAATAGCTCAATTTGTTCTGGAGTTAGTGAGAAGAAAGCATTTGCTTTATTTATAGTTACGGTGACCTTGACCTTTAACCCATCCACCATCACAAGAAAGGCCTTGATAAAGGCATCTACATTACAAAGTTTCATTACAATATCTTAATTACTTCTCAATATATTGAGTGGAAACCATTTTTCTATTTTAGTAACTGTGACCTTAACCTTGACCCCACCCACTCCATATGCTAACCCAAGTGAAATCTCAATATAAGGCTCCTAGGTACAAAGTTTGATTGCAATAGCTTGATTTGTTCTCTAGTTATTAAGCAGCAACCGTTTTTCTATTTCTAGTAAGGGTGACCTTGACCATGACCCCACCCACCCCATATGCAATCCCAAACAAGGTCTGTATATAAGGTTCCTTTGTACAAAGTTCCATTGCAAT